>JAOTNS010003948.1:0-600000 GCA_028476615.1 Culter alburnus | reverse complement strand
GTGTGTTACGCAGCACGTTTGAGCTTCAGCAAGAACCAATGAGGTTCATTCTCTACGCAGCACGTTTTGAGCTTGTTCATTCTCATGTGTTACACAGCATGTTTGAGCTTCAGCAAGAACCAATGAGGTTCATTCTCGTGTGTTACGCAGCACATTTGAGCTTCAGCAAGAACCAATGAGGTTCATTCTCATGTTACGCAGCACGTTACCACAAGGTTTGTTCTAATTTGTGAAGATTTTCATTTGTGTTCCAAAGATGAACAAAAGTCTTACGGGTTTGGAACGACATGAGGGTGAGTAAATGATGACAGAATTTTCATTACTGGGTGGACTAACCCTTTAAACATAACATTCAAATAAAATAAAAAAATGTATTAGTTATTTGGAAAAATGTATTAATGTATTAATTTACAAACATAACTGTTCAGAAGTTTGGTGTTGGAGGGATTTTTTAAATTGTAAAATATTATTTCAGTTTAAAATGTATTCTCTTTAAATATATCCATCAGAAGTCATTATAACATGCATATGATTGAGTAAAATTCCTCAGAATTTTAATTTTTTGTTATTTATTGATTTTACACTAAAGAAAAACCCCAGAGAAAAAGAGAAAGAAGTCTTTAGGGATATCTAAGCCATCTCTCATGAAGTCAGAGGTGTCAAGCCAAATCAAACAGAACACTTAAGTCCATGGAATGGCTTGTTATTGTGTTCTTGAGGTCAGAAGTGTGATGGGGCATTAAGTTCAGAAAAACTGATCCAAATCTATAGCGCTTAGCCAAGTGCCTTTCAGCGCTTGAGCTCTTAACCTGGGCATTAATGAACCATTTGTGTTGAGCTTTTACCTTTTATATGTGCGTAAGTAGCCATGCTGTTACTCAGCAGCTCCATATCTTTCCGTATGGGGTTCATGTTGGCTTCTTTTTCTTTTCTTTTCTGCTTTCTTCTCTACTTTATCACACCTCGACCTTCAGCTCCTGTGGTGGAAAAACAAACATATGCTTAAAGGTGCAGTAAGTGATTTCTGAGAATCATTGTTGAACACTGTTGATATCTGAAATCAACCCAAACAAACACACCCCTCCCTTCATTGCTCTGCCCCCAAAATGCACGAACACACAATGCAGTGGATGCAGCAAATCATAGATGAAGCAAAGCAAAATAATGCCTTTGTGAAATTAAAGCGAAGATGACAAGGAAGCACGAAAAATGAACGTACAGTACACAAGAGTATATACAAGCAAGAGTTCGTGTTAGTTGTCAACAACTCCAGACAAACAATGACACTCAAAACTGTCCTGTTACTATAGCTAACCAATGTCATTCACGTATGGAACAGAAACAACACAACCTCAGCGTCCATTTTCAGGCCTTTCTGCTTAGGATTCTCCAGCACTGGAAAGCTTTTGTAATATTAACGTGGATCCTAAAGCTCTTGCCTAATCATAGCCCTTCTTTTTCCAGTGATATTCCTCTGATCTTTTCTCTTTTATAATGTCTCTCAGACATCTCTCTTTCAACAGTCTTTCTTCAAATCTCCCTCTTGCTCACTCTCTCTCCTCCCTTATCAAAACCCATAACCAAAAGTACACTTTTGCACGCAACTCAACACTGGGCTACAAGTGTGTTGTAGCCCAGTGTTGAGTTGCGTGCAAAAGTGTACTTTTGGTTATGGGTTTTGAAAAATCAATTGTAATAGTTATACTTGCATGCTTTAGTATCACAAGGACAACTAAAACAACATGGCCCTCCATGCTTAATTAGAAAAATACATCCTAACGTGTTTATTTTGGCCCCTGAGGCTGAAATTGCACTAAGTGTGCCATTAAGGAGCATTATATATCATCTCTTTCTACACAGGCCATTTGTTACTGCTGTTGTTATTGCATTGACCCAGGTCTCACTGTTTGCTCCCAGACAGATTTTCCCATTTTTCCCACAGGAACTGAGATTTTATGAAGACGTTCACATGCTGTTCGGGGTCTGCGTGGGACTCTTCCCTGGGAAACTGGGAAGGATCCAGCTTGTGTCACTCTCTCCAAGAAGGAAAAGAGGAGGAGGGGGAGTATTAAAGCTGAACATCTGGATTTCCCAAGCCATCATGTGCTGGAGCCACACGAGTCCTGGATGTGTGCTTGGCAAGAATCTCCTCCGGCCGAAGCGAGAAAACAATAAAAAGCATCAGACTTTAAATGCGGTGACTCCCTGTGTGCGTCCGCACCATAAAACCCGCAGTCGCTGAGACCATGCCGAGATCACGGAAGAGGTGCCATGTTATTGTCTTCCTGTTTGTTTCCTCTTGGGGCCTGTAATTACAGCAAACCGTAATCTACGCCATCAAGGCCCAAAGTCTCAGCCGCCCCGATCCCTATCTGCCACACTCTTGGCAGAACAAGGGCACATGTTTAAGTACTTGTACTTTTCTCTACTTTTTGAAGATCTCTTTTTTGTGTCATTTAATTATCTTATGTTAATAATAATAAACAGACACACAAATAACATCTTTGGAAACAGTAAAATCTCTAAAATCTCTCGAATGTTAATATTCTTAAAATTATATAATATATGAATATTAATTATTAATAGTAGTAGTAAAAGTCATAGTAGTAGTATATTAAATATGACAATTATTGATGCAAGAATAATATTTATTCATATATATATATATATATATTAATACAATAATATTTATATTATTCAATTAGTAGTAGTATATTGA
The DNA here is from genome assembly GCA_028476615.1 of Culter alburnus. Taxonomy (NCBI): domain Eukaryota; kingdom Metazoa; phylum Chordata; class Actinopteri; order Cypriniformes; family Xenocyprididae; genus Culter; species Culter alburnus. The sequence goes on along the minus strand of JAOTNS010003948.1, from coordinate 597,281 downwards.
AAATTACATTATATAAAATTAATAAAAAATATTTAATAAGAATGACAACATTATTATTAATATTATGTTTATTCTCACAATTATATATATATATATATTATATATATATATATATATATATATATATATGTATATATATTATATATATATATATGTATGTATATATATATATATATGTATTATTATTAAATTTAGTGTAACAGGCATAATAGTAGTATTATATTGATAATAATTAATAATACTTTATATAAACATAAGTAACAAAAAGTCTATTGAGCACTGAAAGAGCAAATTTTGAACAATAAAATGTTTGAAAAGTTTGAGAAACAAAACTTCCAGTATTTAAATGTTTAAATGCAAGCAGGGATTCTTGTCATGTGGGTCTCAGTTTTGTGATTGCTCTGCAATCCTGTAAAGCCCTTCCAGCATGATTTAGCAAACACAAACTACATTCCCTCACATAAACAAATGACAAACAGGAACCAGGATACCAGAAATATAAGATTACACTAAAAGCTTGTAAACACTGTCAAGTTCTGCTCCAAGTACCAATTAGCGTGGGACGTATGCCACAAGATCCAAAAATACTCCCGTTACCAGACAGTGGCTAACTGGCCTTCAGTTCTCCCCCACAGCTGTGAATCATCAGCACAGGACAAAACAGCTCTCAAACATACCATCTCCCACCTGTCAGACCTTTTCCCAGAAGAGCAAACCTGCAGAAGGGCATGTAGCAGCAGATGACAGAGAACCTGCTGAGCTCATGCTTTTCTCTATATTCTCTAATCAGCAATCTGCTACAGCATCTTTTGTTTTTTTCTATGTCACAAGAACTATAGTCACATTATTAACAACGTTAGCAATAGTTTGCTCAAAGTGTTTATTTATCATTTAAAGTCATTTAAAATATGTAAGATATTGGGGGAGGGGGTCAGAATTGTGAGATATAAACTTGCTATTAAAATAGTCAGAATTACAAGGAAAACAAATCAGAATTGCGAGGAAAAAAGTCAGAATTGTAAGGAAAAAGTCCGAATTGTGAGGAAAAAAGTCAGAATTGCAAGGAAAAAAGTCAATTACGAGGGAAAAAAATTCAGAATTGCGAGAAAAAAAGTCAGAATTACGAGGGGAAAACTATTCAGAATTGCGAGGAAAAAAGTCAGAATTGTGAGGGAAAAAAGTCGGAATTCGAGAAAAAATTCTGAATTGCGAGGGAAAAAAAAAATTGCAGGAAAAAAGTCAGAATTGTGAGGAAAAAAAAGTCAGAATTGCGAGGAAAAAAGTCGAATTACGAAAAGGAAAAAAAATTCAATTGCGAGGGAAAAAATAGAATTGCGAGGGAAAAAGTCAGAATTGCAAGGAAAAAAGTCGAATTGTGAAGAAAAAGTCAGGCAAAAAAAGTCAGAATTGTTCAAAAAGTCAGGAGGAAAAAAAATAATATTTCCTTGCAATTGCAAGTTTATATCTTGCAATTGAATAGTAAAATATAATCTCACAATTGTGTTATAAAGTCCAATTCTGAGAAAAAAAGACTTTATTTTCCAGAAATTACTTTATAACTCTATAATTTATAATTCTGACTTTATATCACACAATTCTGAGAGAAAAAAAGTAAGAATTGCGAGAAAAAAGAATTATGAGATAAAAAGTTGCAATTACATTTTTATTAAGTGGAGGAAATGAGCCTTCATACTCCAGCCTCACATGGTTTATATGTAATCAAAACAAACCAAACTACATTTTTATATTTTAACAAAATATATATTATTAAATATAAATAATATATATTTATATTTTTAACAAAATATGAGTACTTTCTCACTGCCACGGTGCTAGGATGTTGTGGGTGGTTGCTAGGGTATTACTGTACAGTTGCTAGGGTATTGTGGATGGTTGCTATGGTGTTGCTTTGCAGTTGCTAGGCCATTGCTATACAGTTGTTGTGGGTGGTTGCTAGGGCGTTGCTAATGTGTTACTATGCAATTTCTAGAGTGTTGTTGGTGGTTCCTAGGGCATTGCTATGCAGTTGCTAGGATGTTGTGCGTAGTACCCAATGCATTGCAATACAGGGTGTTCTCTGTGGTTACTAGGGCATTGCTAGGTTGTTGTGGGTGGTTGCTATGATGTTGACCAGAAGAGTCAGCTCTTATGTCTCTGTGATACTCTGGTCTTCAGATATGACTCAAGTCCCTCCTTCAGAGTGAGACTTTTCACCCGGTTATATTTTACAGCAGACAAAAATAGTTTGTATAGCTCTTTTACAGTATACTAATCCACCCATGTTACATTTAAAAAGTCAACTATAGTTTTGATGTTTTATCCCTTTAACAAAAAATGCAGTATTTAATTTCTTACCTTTTCTAATGAACCATCATTTCTATCCAGAATGTCCCGGCGGAGGAAAGATGAGTCCCGTATCCAGAGGCGGTGTGACCTCACCAGGCTGGAAGATGAAGCGGGAACGCTAAACTCTGAGAGGTGCTTGAGTTCCTCAGCTCTACTCACACATGTCTGTGCCTGACATCAGGAGACGCAGCAGCCCTCTGTGGTCACACATACACACAGCGTCTCTCTCACTGCGACCAGACCATAGAAAAGCATTTAGGGTAAAGGGAGGTGTTTCCTGTCAGAGGGGAAAATAGAGTCAGGGAGGGGCACACGACATGAGAATTTACACCCTCAGGATGGCAGTGCGATCCAGGCCACATTTCACACCCGCTGGTCAACAGATCATTGTAAACCTCTTCTTCAGGTCCACACATGTATATTTGAATGTGTTGTATGGGTGTGTAAACCACAGTAAAACCTACTGCTTGTTTTCTTAAAGCTCAGACGGACTATCCATGCTGTGCTGAGTGAAGCAAGTATAGAGTTTAAATGTATGGTCTGGTATTGTAGTTTAAACACTAAACAGTGGCCTTGAATAAGAGACGTTTTGATGCCAAGTACCCTAAAGTATGACAGTCCCCTCGTGAAAGAACCTTTCAAGGCAGTTATATAATTTAAGCCCCTAATAAAAAAATAGTATGAAATTATAAAAACATTTAAAAGAAATGGCATATGTTTATGCTGTTCTATAGGCAAAATTTATTTAAATATTTAGATGCTTTTCACAATAAATAATGGTCCAAATCAGTTTTACACAGAATAAAATAAAATCCATACCATACAAAAATAAAAAATTTGATGAATAAAAAGTTAAAAAGAACAGCATTTATTAAAAACAGAAATCTTTTCTAACAATAGAAATCTTTACTATCACTTTTTATCAATTTAACACATTAATTTTTTTAAAAAAATGAAAGAAAGAAAAATTACTGATCCCAAACTTTTGAATGGTAGTGTATATTGTTACAATAGATTTTTATTTTAAATAAATGCTGTTCTTTTTTTTTCTTTTTTTTAAATCACGGGTTATAAAAAATTAAGCAGCACAACTGTTTCCAACATTGATAATAAATCAGCATATCAGAATGATTTCTGAAGGATCATGTGATACTGAAGACTGGAGTAATGATGCTGAAAATTCAGCTTTGATCACAGGAATAAAGTACATTTTAAATATATTAAAATAGAAAACACTTATTTTAAATTGTAATAATATTTCATAATATTTGAATATATTTTAAATGTAATTTATTCCTGTGATCAAAACTGAATTTTCAGCATCATTACTCCAGTCTTCAGTGTCACATGATCCTTCAAAAATCGTTCTTTGAATAGAAAATTCAAAAACAGCATTTATTTGAAATAGAAATCTATTGTAACATTATAAACTGTCACTTTTGGTTAATTTAATGCATCCTTGCTCAATAAAATAATACATTTTTAGAATAAAAAAATTGTTGACCTCAAACTTTTGAAAGGCAGCATTTTTTCCTCAAATTAAAAGTATTGTCTCTTTGTCTGAGTCATTGGTTTATCATTGAAGTCATCAAAACACCAGCTGATTAAAAGGATTTTTGTACAACCACACCCTGCTCGCTTTTTCTTCTTCTTCAAAAAAGTTTTTAAAGTATTAACGTTTACAAAAGAAGCCAAAATAAATGCCCAAAAGTAATGATAATGTAAAACTCAAACTAGCCTCTTTCTATTTCTGTTTGTCTTTCAACATTCAAACACTCAGGCACCTATGATGTCTCTTTCAGCGTGTGCAGGCTTGAATAAGGCCGACCGCCCAGCCTCTGGGACAGGCCACGTCTAACGTGCCAGAGAGATCTGTCTGTTGAGTTGAGGGTTAACCCTGTGGGGTGGGACAGAACAGGAAACGTCTGCAGTGGGCACAACGCCTGCCGCTTCAGGCTACTGCGGGATTAAAAGAGCTCTTTGTGTTCCCTCCCGTCTGATGAGAGTTACACACCTGAAGCAGCTCTAAACCCTGCGTCGTCCCAAGCAACAGCCAATGAAGCCAACCTTCGATATTTGACTGTATAATGAGCCATGCTCCTCAGATAGTTGTTGAGTGTGACAGAGAGATAATTATATATTATATGGGCAACATAGTGGGTAAATTTAGGGTGTGTTAAATGCAGGTTGAATCCACTGAGATTGAACTTAAAGGGATAGTTCACCCAAAAATGAAAATTATCCCATGATTTTCTCACCCTCAAGCCATATAGGAGTATGATTATCTTCTTTCAGATAAACAATCAGAAATATATTTAAAAATATCCTGGCTCTTCCAAGCTTTATAGATTTTGAGATTTTGAAGTCCCCCCCAAAAATGCATCCATCCGTCATAAAAATAATCCATACGGCAGTCTGCCGGAAGCTAGTCATTATAGTTAAAAGTTTTAAATATGGATATTTTTCTTATGAAAACTCATCGTTTCACTTCAGAAGGCCTTTATTAACCCCCTGGAGCTGTATGGATTATTTTTATGATGAATGGATGCATTTTTTGGGCTTCAAAATCTCACCCCCATTCACTATCATTATAAAGCTTGGAAGAGCCAGGATATTTTTAAATATATGTCCGATTGTGTTTGTCTGAAAGAAGATAGTCATATACACCTATATGCCTTGAAGATGAGTAAATCATGGGGTAATTTTCATTTTTGGGTGAACTATCCCTTTAAATGCATGTCCTGAGATGATCATGCACCAAATTCCCATCATAAGGAACAAAGGGCCACTTTTTCCTGTTTATAATACTGCAAACAAACTTTATTTGATAGTCAAACACTGTATATAGTAAAAAGCAACCCCTTAAAAGAATCTTTCCATATTTGGATTCCAATTTCATCATGGGCAACGAGTAATTTTCATGTTGTGTAATGTTTTTTGTTTACCAGAATACTCCTATTTTACCGTCACTGTGGCTTGTGTCCGAACAGAGATGAGGTTTATGAGTCATTTCAAAGATTATGATTATGTGGTCACCGAAAAATTCCTGCATCCTCATACGCAATGGCAAAATTTATGTATCATTCTGGAAGCAAAATAATATTGTTCCAAAATAACATGTAAAATCTCTTGCCACATTGCCCACAAACCGAAACAAAAACAGAATAATGAGACAAAAGCATTCCATTCTGTTTTTAGTCTGATCTAAAGGCTCAAATTTATTTGCCTGCTCATTTACATGACTTTACGTAAAATTCAAGTTACTACATACTTGATTATTTTAATACTTACATGTTCATCTCCAATAGCTTCCCAAGTTAGACGATTCCTCTTAAAGGGATAGTTCACCCAAAAATGAAAATTCTGTCATCATTTACTCTCCTCAAGTTGTTCCAAACCTGTATGAAATGATTTCTTCTGCTGAACACAAAAGATGTCAGTAACCAAACAGTTGATTGACTTCCATAGTATTTTTTTTTTCCTACTATGGAAGTCAATGGGGCCATCAACTGTTTGGTTACCGACATTCTTTAAAATATCTTCTTTTCTGTTCAACAGAAGAAATCATTTCATACAGGTTTGGAACAACATGAGGGCGAGTAAGTAATGACAACATCATTTTTGGGTGGACTATCCCTTCAAGTCCCATCAATGACTGTTCTATTAGTTATTTGATCTTATTAAATTAATACAAATCCCACAAATTCTTTACACTGCAAACAGTGTGTTGAACTGCAAATAAAGTACCAATATTTGCACAAGTAAACTCTATAAACTTGGTTATAAGTGTACTTGTGGTAAAGAGATATTGACAATCACCATTATGACAAGAACACCTAATAAGAGGCGTTGTCTAAACAAACACAATGTCAAATTAAAGAACTCATCAATCATTTCTTATTTCACAACATTAATACATTTATTGAATTTTCAAACCACCAGAGCTATACAAAGTAAACAGAAATCATTTTTCCCACACTGTTCCTTGAGAACATACGCAGAACTATTTCATTTACTTACTAGGAACAACAATCTATGCATTATTTTTTGCTCCATGACTGCATTACTTAAAAAAAATAACAGTGCACATTCCAAAAACCATCCATTGCAAAACAAACATTAATCTTGCACATAAACTATTTTTTCTTGGAGTATTCTTTCCGTCCACCGCCTGCTCCAAAGTTTCGCACGCGGTGTATTTTGGCGAGCTGGGCCTCTATTGTCTCTATAATGTTCATGTGGTCTGGGATGTGGACGTAGCGAACATTTCGGCCAGTGACAAACAGGTCGTCCATACTGGACATGCGTCCATGTCTGTCCCTGTACAGAACCTTCTCCAGCCGGATGTTCATGAAAGCGTCCACATTAATAACGCGTCCTCTGGCCGTGCTCTCGTCTCGCAGGTCAACGGTGGTCACATGACCATGCAGGCCCTGCAGGAGAATCACCAGGCTGTTCTCGGCGATGGTGCGTTCACGAATGGAATGGCTCACTTCCATGTTCACCTCTGCACAGAGAAATCAGTTGGACAGTGAGATTTGTTTAGCAGTGTGAGCAATTTAAGAAACAATTTCTTTGTATATTATTTCTTTGATACTGTTCATCATGACACCAAATACGATGAAAAACCAAGATAAGCAGATAAATACTCTCTGCCAGTTAACTAAAATGGCAGCCCCAAATAAATGCATGACTGGTATTATACCTCCAGCCACATACTCAACATTTTTACTGTAATGTTTTTGAGCATGCGCACACTTGCACATAATTAATGATAATTACAGGCTTCTGAGATGCTCTGCTGGCAGACAAACCACATATCGCAACTCACAAAATGATTTGATGGAAAATATGCAAATACAGTGGGTACAGAAAGTATTCAGACCCCCTTAAATTTTTCACTCTTTGTTATATTGCAGCCATTTGCTAAAATCATTTAAGTTCATTTTTTTCATCATTAATGTACACACAGCACCCCATATTGACAGAAAAACACAGAATTGTTGACATTTTTGCAGATTTATTAAAAAAGAAAAACTGAAATATCACATGGTCCTAAGTATTCAGACCCTTTGCTGTGACACTCATATATTTAACTCAGGTGCTGTCCATTTCTTCTGATCATCCTTGAGATGGTTCTACACCTTCATTTGAGTCCAGCTGTGTTTGATTATACTGATTGGACTTGATTAGGAAAGCCACACACCTGTCTATATAAGACCTTACAGCTCACAGTGCATGTCAGAACAAATGAGAATCATGAGGTCAAAGGAACTGCCTGAAGAGCTCAGAGACAGAATTGTGGCAAGGCACAGATCTGGCCAAGGTTACAAAAAAATTCTGCTGCACTTAAGGTTCCTAAGAGCACAGTGGCCTCCATAATCCTTAAATGGAAGACGTTTGGGATGACCAGAACCATTCCTAGAGCTGGCCATCCGGCCAAACTGAGCTATCGGGGGAGAAGAGCCTTGGTGAGAGAGGTAAAGAAGAACCCAAAGATCACTGTGGCTGAGCTCCAGAGATGCAGTCGGAGATGGGAGAAAGTTGTAGAAAGTCAACATCACTGCAGCCCTCCACCAGTCGGGGCTTTATGGCAGAGTGGCCCGACGGAAGCCTCTCCTCAGTGCAAGACACATGAAAGCCCGCATGGAGTTTGCTAAAAAAGTGAGAAATAAGATTCTCTGGTCTGATGAGACCAAGATAGAACTTTTTGGCCTTAATTCTAAGCGGTATGTGTGGAGAAAACCAGGCACTGCTCATCACCTGTCCAATACAGTCCCAACAGTGAAGCATGGTGGTGGCAGCATCATGCTGTGGGGGTGTTTTTCAGCTGCAGGGACAGGACGACTGGTTGCAATCGAGGGAAAGATGAATGCGGCCAAGTACAGGGATATCCTGGACGAAAACCTTCTCCAGAGTGCTCAGGACCTCAGACTGGGCCGAAGGTTTACCTTCCAACAAGACAATGAACCTAAGCACACAGCTAAAATAACGAAGGAGTGGCTTCACAACAACTCTGTGACTGTTCTTGAATGGCCCAGCCAGAGCCCTGACTTAAACCCAATTGAGCATCTCTGGAGAGACCAAAAAATGGCTGTCCACCAACGTTTACCATCCAACCTGAGAGAACTGGAGAGGATCTGCAAGGAGGAATGGCAGAGGATCCCCAAATCCAGGTGTGAAAACTTGCTGCATCTTTCCCAAAAAGACTCATGGCTGTATTAGATCAAAAGGGTGCTTCTACTAAATACTGAGCAAAGGGTCTGAATACTTAGGACCATGTGATATTTCAGTTTTTCTTTTTTAATAAATCTGCAAAAATGTCAACAATTCTGTGTTTTTCTGTCAATATGGGCTGCTGTGTGTACATTAATGAGGAAAGAAATGAACTTAAATGATTTTAGCAAATGGCTGCAATATAACAGAGTGAAAAATGTAAGGGGGTCTTAATACTTTCCGTACCCACTGTAAGCTGAAATGCAAGGTGAAATGCAGGATGAAAAAGTAATAATTTCAAATGTCAAATTGAAAATTAATTATATTTTCTCTGAATTTTAAGCCACAAAAAATATAAATGAATGTATTTGCAGTATATAAGTAAAATATCATTTGTATATAGGTTATTGATGAATATGGTTTTTAAAAGTGTAAAAAAAAAAACATAATGGAGATAATTCATTTTGAAGTTTTACTAAGTGTTAACAATGAGATTATGTGGTTTTTATAATCAATTAACACTGCTTTTCACATTTTTTAAAAGACGGACAAAATTTGTCACCAAAGTCATTTGGTTTAAACAAAATTTTTTTTATACCGAATGACACGAATGAATATTTTTTCAAACAATGCTAACAGGCTGATATCTAGCTAGCAAAAGGACAATCAAAACATTTTATATTTATATTTAAGTTTTTAAAATATTACAACATTTTTCCATGTTTTATATTGGTTGTACCAAATTACCTGATGTTTCAGGACATGCGTATGAGCAAGTGAAAACAAGAATTTTTCAAATAGTTAAAGAGAATTATTTTAAGATATTTTAAACACAAATGAAATGGCTGTATCAGCCTTTGGATGATTAAACTGAATGACCTCTTGACACAAAATACAAAAAAACCTTTTGGTTTTTACATACTTTGGTATATTTTCATTATTATTAAGGCCTTTGAACAAAAAAATGACCCATCATGTCACCCATATACACAAAATCTTCTTCAAATGATTTGTATGCAAATGAGCTTGGTCGTCTAGTAAGGTGAAACGCAGAATGAAAAGAAATAATTGTCAAATTAAAAATTAATGACATTTTCTCTGAATTTTTAAGCCACAAAAAAAATAAATAAATGTAATTGCAATATATAAATAAAATATCAAACAAGTGCCATAAACCAAATCTGGATACAGTTTCATTTTTAGGTTACACATTTCCAATATGTGACTCATTTCCAGATATATCAATTAAAAAACATCACTATTGCTGACCAGTAGTTTTATGACATTACTTTAACTAATATGTACTTGTCTTTTTAAAATTACTATCAAGTATTTCGATAGTTTCACTAGTACCTGTAAGATCCCCATATACTAATGACCAGCTGAATACACTAGGCACTATTGAAAAATATCTAATGAAGTAACGTTACCATCTAACGAATACTTAGTAGGGAAATTGAAAACTATACTAGACGAGGATCATGAAAAGACGTCAACAAATATTAAACTTTCTTGTAACTGTATTCATGCGAATGTAACATGCGATCAGAGAGGAAATATTTACAGTGATCATTTAATCCTCACAGAATCCAGATTCACTCATAAATGACATGTGAAATAACAATATTCGTTTTATTACCTCCTTTGGTGTTTTAACATGCTCAAAACATGTTTGCATCTGCTTTCGAGCGACGCGCTTCGTCGCAGAGGAGAGTGGCGTCATCAAGACGTGCCGGATTGAAATCGCTCGCGCGCCCTCTAGCGAGTCGCTTGGATAAACGTCAATAGGTGACTAGTTAGTTATACAAGTTAATGTTTATCCGGGTAAGTTTATTCATAAAGTTAAATCCTTTATTTTCTCCATTGTTGTTCAAGAAAAAAATATAGTTCATGTAACAAACATTGACTGCTGTGGCGGGGCATGTTGTCGGCTTTGTTTTTTAAATTTAAAATAAGGTAAAGCATCTTCAGCATATTTGTATTTAACATGTATTATGTTATTTAATTGCTGTTATGCTAATTTTGAACACTACAACAATTATGAAACAGTGAAACATTAAAACAGTAGCTAATTACTCGAAACACAATATTTAAAACCCATGTGGCAACTTGCCCCGACCTGACATGTATAATCTTATCCCAAGAACACAGTTCAACAATTCATTCAAATTTTATACGTCCTTGACAGTTGTTTTGTATGCTTTTCTTTTTGTTTACCCAAAAGCGATTTTTTAAATGTTTTTTTTTATGTTGTTTTTATAATCTTCAATCACAATCATTAATAATGTCTAAATAGATTTTGTGATTCACATATTGTAATCACACATTAAACAGCACTGAACAGTATCTAGTGCCAGAAAAACAGGTTACAATGAAATTAGAATAAATAACAGCAGGAAATCATAGTTTTTCTGTCAGCAGAATGAAACAAGTTTTGTTGCAGTGAACTTAAATTCTTGACTTTTTTCTGCAGTAAAAAAAACTAGTTGATATATGAATCAGTCATTGTAGGCGTATATTAGAAGTCCAACTTCAGAAAGCAAATGTCAATCAGCTGAACTGACATATTGTTAGCCTCATAGCATAATTGCCTAAGTCATTTTTTGGCCAAATTGTGATATCTGCCTTTGAAATATGATCTGGGCAATTATGCTATGAGACTAACGATATTAGACATGATGGGTTTTTTAATGAATAATTTTCCCTTTGAAGATGTTAATAAAGGGATTTAGTCAGATCTGCCAATGTCATGGGACATTTTTTAACATATTTGTACCTAGAATATAGTTAAAAACATTCTTAAAAAGTTGAAAACACATCACATTATGTATTTTATTGAATTTAAACTTAAAGGGGTGGTTAATTATGATTTCTCTTTTTAACTTTAGTCAGTGTGTAATGTTCCTGTTTGAGCATAAACAACATCTGCAAAGTTACGACGCTCAAAGTTCAATGCAAAGGGAGATATTTTATATTTTTGTCTGCGTGAGATTCTCCAGCTTTGTTGTTGTTGAGCAACCAAAGCGTGAGCTGTTAAAGCTCCGCCCTCTTCTGGAAAGGGGGCCGGGAGCAGCAGCTCATTTGCATTTAAATGGACACACACAAAAACGGGTGTTTTTTCTCACACCAAATGGGGCAAATTGACAAGCTATAATAAATGATCTGACAAAATGACAAATTCTGGAGACACCAGAGACTTATATTACATCTTGTAAAAGGGACATTATAGGTGCCCCTTTAAATAAAATCATAAACAGTACAATTTTGCTTGCAGATTGTTCTTAATCAGGTTTCTAAATGCATGAAGGCCAGGCATTTTCAAAACTCCCATTTATTTCTGTTTCCTCTCAGACCTACCACATGTTTCCTGACTCATAGTCTTCAGTGACTGACCTTTAAAGCTCATCCATCATGGCCAGCAAGTCATCTCCCTTGTTCCCGGGTCCCTCTGTCTGGCTTCCCTCTTCATCAAATTCTCCTGCTATGCGTGCCAGCTCAGTACTGGCCAGCTGATCCTGGGAATACAAAGGTAAACACTCAGGATTATTTTTTTATTGATTTATAATATGTAATTTTCTGATTAAAAATAACTCTTGAATTTAGTCTCTTTACAATAGTATTGATGTGGTTTGAGATTACCACAAACCCAGTGTGGAATTTGAATGAGATGGAATATATTAATAATGTTGGCATGTACTTATGTGCTTAGTAGAAAAGTTATTGTCTACTAAAACATAATTGAACATTCACACTCATTCAACTCAACATTCATGCATAAACATTCCTGAATTAACAGGAACAAATGTCTGGTTTCTTTTTTCGGTATTAACTTCCCTGAAACTTCCATTTGAATGGAATTAAAATCATATGTCAAAAGCAAGCTAAGCTTGCCCTGGAGCGACATTGGTGTTTCTTAGCAATTAATAACACATTTTACTAGTAGCATAGGACATTCCCAGCCCTGGGCAACAAAATGAAGCAAAACAAAAACATTAATTTTTTTGAAGTGCATGACAGACCTGTGTGACTTGTATGTTAATGACTCTAGATGACTGGTGCCCCGTTCCCTCCGAAATTACACTGAAAAAGTTTGAGAGAAGGTTAGAGTAACAAACAATTTTACCTGTTATTGTCAATCAATAAAATTATATTTTATAATTTATTGTCAATCAGTAAATTATATTTTAAAGGAACAGTTCACCTTATTTCTTTGTGACACAAAATTGGAAAATTGGAAAAGTTGAAATGTTTTATATATATATATATATATATATATATATATATATATATATATATATATTATTATATAAAAATATTAGTGCTGTCAATCGGTTAAAAAATTGACTAATCACATTTTTTCTGAAAGTAATCACAATTAAAAACATTGGAGTTTAATATTTTTATATTGTAATAATTTCACAGTTACTCTCCAAATAAATTAATGTAGAAATTACAAAGACAATATATTTTAAATATTTGTTTAATGGTATCTTTTAAGGAATGAAGGTCAGTATCACTGTTACTAATACTGCTACTGATGTCTCTATGACAGTGATTTAAAAAAAAAAAAAAAAAAAAAAAAAAAATTACAGACATTCAACATTACAGTATAACTAAAAGCTATCAACTTCAACATTTATTAAGATTTAAAAAGTTACAACCTTTAATTTAAGTGAACTTAAAACAATCTTCACATAAATGTATTATAATAATAAATGTCATATTTACCTGTGGAAATATACAGAAATTGAATAAAGTTATCAAACGCTTTACATTCTTTACTGCATAAATTATAAATTAAATATAGATTAATCCTTATTAAAGCTACAATATTCTCTGTTACATTAATGACAGACATCACAGCGACTGGTTTATTAGGCTGCTTGATGTGGATCTGACACCATCTCATCTTCTCACAACTCTTTAAGGTCTTATTTAACTCATTTAAGACTGCTCTTATGAAGATACCCGACAAAATGGGGATTTTGGCATAATTTGTGTGTTATTGTTTGTTCAAGCGCAAAAGATCTCGATACTGGCGTGCGTCTTTATGTGCACGAGCCGTGTGTCACACAGACACGACATTCACAGACAGCGCGTTCTCGTTTGTGTTGTGGCGCTTGAATGAATTAAAAGCATTTTCGTGAAGAAGAGCGTGATCATATAATGTAACACTAGCCAAATTATGACAGAAAAAACGGATGCTGTGTTAATTGCATTAAATATTTTTAACGCGTTAAACTGAAAGAAATTAATAGCGTGCATTAACGCACTAATTTTGATAGAACTTTTATATATATATATAAATGACAAAGAAGCAACCATGCCTTTGAGGTTGTGTGTGGACCTGTCAGGATTATGTCTGGATTAGTAATGCTTACATGCCCTCCTCCTCCTCCTCTCCTGGTCCAAGGCCAACAGGTTGACTCTGAAACCAGCTTCCACATTCAAGAGTTTCTGCACCTCCATTCCTCCCATCAGTTTAGCGAGCAGATTGAGTTCCTCTGTGGCCAGAGGATTGGGGGTTGTGTCTGCCTGTCCAGATATTCACACAAAAATACAATGACTTCCAGAGAGTCTTGAGTTGCAAACATAACATTAGTATGAAACAGGCCTAATTTAGTTTTTTGCTTTTTTCCTCAACATGAACTGTTCTCTTGGAATGTCCCATGATGCCTGCAGTGAGGGTGTACCTGCTTTGGTTTCCATGTAGAGGTGGTTGGTGAATCCATGTCTTCAGGTGAGGGTGTACTGTACCTGCACAGATGTCCTCAGAGATTCACATGAGCATGAATTACGAAATATGTTTTAGGATGATACAGTGACAAATATAAGGGGTTATTTTACGCGTGTATTAATCAAAAATACAGTAAAACTGTAATATTGTGAAATATTATTACATTTTATAAATAGCTGTTTTCTATTTGAATTTATGTGAATATATTTTAAAGCATAATTTATTCCTGTGATCAAAGCTGAATTTTCAGCATCATTACTCCAGTCTTCAGTGTCACATGATCCTTCAGAAACCATTCTAATATGCTGATTTGCTGCAGAAACAATTATTATTATTATCAATGTTGAAAACATTGCGCTGCTTAATATTTTTTGTGGAGACATATTTTTTCAGGATCCTTTAATGAATAAAAAGTTCAATTGTTTTGTTTTGTGACGATGTGAAATACTTCACGGTCACTTTTGTGATTAATTTAATGCATTTAATGCATTCTTATATTAATATATATATATATATATATATATATATATATATATATATATATGAGCAATATCACACGAGTAGCCGTGCGATATGGCTGTATATCAGCACGCTGTGATTCGTCCGTAGGCACGAGGCCGCAGGCCGAGAATCATATTAGAATGATTTCTGAAGGATCATGTGACACTGAAGACTGGAGTAACGATGCTGAAAATTCAGCTTTGATCACAGGAATAAATTACTTTGTCAAATATTTAAATAGTACACAGTTATTTTAAATTTTAATAATATTTCACAATATTACTGTTTTTTACTGTATTTTTAATTAAATAAATGTAGCCTTGGTGAGCAGACGAAACTTCTTTTAAAAACATTAAAAATCTTAGAAGTTCCAAACTTTTGGACTGTACTGTATATATATATATATATATATATACACATATACACACACACACACACACATACATACACTCACATATATTTGGTATATAAACACTTTATTATCTGATATTCTGAAAAATATTAAATATTGCTGTTTATTTTAATAATAATTTTACATTTATAATAAATAATTATCTCTTAAATGACATTGATAAATAAATGTTATATTTTAAATTTATTTTAATGTCTATAATATATAATAAAATCTATTTATTACATTTTATTGTAATTAATTACATTTGTTATTATTATTTTTATTATTAACATATGTTTTCAATTAATAACATGTAATATTGGGATTTTAAAAATCATTCATAATTCCTAATTATTAATTTTCATATTTACATGTTGGTGCCCAAAAGTGTGACCCTGTCTCCAGAGAGGTCAAACGAGGCCTGGCGTATAGCACTTGTGTAGCTTCCTCCACTGGGGAACCTTGTTCTCCTCACCTCACGGCCTTTAGCATTAAACCACCTGCAAGACAAGAATGCGGTCCTGAAGGAACAAGCTGAATGTTTGCATATGGGTGTGTATGACTGTAAAGATGTGATCTTATTTCTATGAAGCGTCTGTGTTTTCCAGTTAAAACAGACCTTCACCTGCCTTACCTAATTAAACCAGGAACCTCAAATCCGTGAGGCACCGGCCCTGAGGTCTGCAGCACAAAATGCCCGTTAGGGTTCTGGATTTTTTCTTTCAAGAAAATTGAGACCTGTGAAAGAAAATGTCACAAATCTCATGAAATCAGTTTGCGTGACTCCAACTACATGACAAAATAACTACGCTTGAATGCTCTTACAAAAAAGTCATAACTTAGTAATGATTTGCATACAGCCATATGATCTGGCAGCGATGCCAGCAATCCATTTCAAATAAACAATGAGCTTTCACACAAGTAAACTGCTCACCCTGATTTGCATATCTTGAAAGAGAACCAGCAGTGTATGTCGGATGAGTTGAAACTCCCCATCGGATAAGGGTGTGTATACCTTAGAAAGAGGTGAAGTATGCACTAGAAATAACAATAACCTTGGCACGGAAAAGCAACTTGATATGCGATAGATAATAAATAGAATTACTTCACAACAAAAAAAAAAAAATTTTTTATACAACAGTTTATAAAGAGATACAATTATATATATATATTTTTTACAAGATGTTCACATCACATTAGCAGACCAGTTCCTGGAGGGCATTCACCTCGATAAGCTGCCGCTGGGCTTCGTTGATCTGGTTAACGAGGCTGGGATTATCCCTAACCAGTTCCTTGATGGTGTCCGTGTGGTTGAAGGTGATGAGCAGTAAATCTCGTGGACGTGGACACAGAACGATCTGATACTTAAAGGCCATAGTCATCAAATCATACAGCTACAATAAAGACAATAACACAAATTTAAACAGGTAATCAATATTAATTAATACTGATATTAAATTATATTAATATTAATTAATAATTTTCTGGGTTGGAACAGGTAGAAATAACATCATTCTACAGTTACATAACAGTGTAAAATGTTAATGGTTCATAGATAATTTAAATAACGTATTATTTTATTTACTTATTTTTTATGGAATATTTCCATGCATATTATAAATTATTTGTCTGTGCACATCATTAATGTGCCCTCATAATCTTAAATCAAAATAACTTCTCCCTCTTGCAGCAACATCTCTTCTCTGATGACACGTTTACTGGTGTGAGGGCGGGGCAACCTGTCATTCACATGAGATCCTCCAATAGCAAACCACAACTATCCAATCAATCCCCCATGGACAAAATCAAGTCCCGCCCTACATTTTTAACCCAGGGTTAAAAGCAGTGTTTAGAATGACGATAACCCGCTGTTGAGCAAAGTGTGAGAAGCCCTTTTGTAAACACTAGAGATGGTTGTGTGTGAAAATCCCAGTAGATCAGCAGTTTCTGAAATACTCAGACCAGCTAGCACCAACAATTAAGCCATGTTCAAAGTCACTTAAATCACCTTTCTTCCCATTCTGATACTCAGTTTGAACTTCAGCAGATCATTTTGTCTCATTTCGAAGGCTGCGTCCTTTGGAGGTCCCATTTGTCAGCTACATACATCATAAAGGATGCCATCATGTGATTGTTTGATTAGATATTTGTTTTAACGAGCAGTTGTACAGGTGTACCTAATGAAGTGTCCAGTGAGTTTATGTCACAATAGAGAAGCGACTTCTGTTTATTCTGACTTTAATATAGTTGTGTTGTTTGCTTGTTGTATGTACATTGGCTTTGTTTTTTTAACATTTAGAAAACTGATGAAACAGCATATTTTTTAAGTCATGGTGAATTTTAAGTTTAAGTTCAATCAAGACATTTATTTGTGTTTGCGTCGGGAGAGGGTGAGTTTGAATACCTTGTCCATGCTGGCCAGGTTAAGACGCATAATTGAGGCGTGTGCTATCCGTGTCAAAACTGTCCGCAGGGCTCGGTGGGAATACAGATCCTGTGGCCGCAAGAGCTCCTCTAGAAAAGTCTTATTGAACATAGTGCCCACTATATCATTCATAACTACAGAAAGAGAATGACAGTGAGAAAAAAGAAAGACTGAGGCAAGAGTGAAATCTTAAACAGAAAAAAAAATCTTTCCCAAAGAAAAAAAAAACAGAAAGAAGCTGCTGAAATTTGCATAATTTTTTTAAAAGTTTCACACAAAAAGTTATAATTTTTTGTTTGATTATGAATGATAGAGATTATATGAATTGTGGATCTTATTTTTAAATTACTTATTTTGGTTTGTCACACCTAAGAATCAGTGGTTGGGTGAATTACCTTAATCTTAATTTTGGATTAAATTAATTAATTTGGGGAAAAAACAGACTATTCTTTGGATTATTAGGTAACACTTTACAATAAGGTCTCATTCGTTAACATTAATTACACAAACTGACAATGAGCAATACATTCGTTACAATATCTTTGCTAATAATAGTTAATACGAAAACACCTGTTCATTGTTTGTTCATGCAAGTTCACAGTGCATTAACATTAACTAATGTTAACTTTTTTTAAAGGTGCTGTAGAATGGAAAATTGAATTTACCTTGGCATAGTTAAATAACAAGAGTTCAGTACATGGAAATGACATACAGTGAGTCTCAAACATCATTGTTTCCTCCTTCTTTTGTAAATCTCATTTGTTTAAAAGACCTCCGAAGAACAGGCGAATCTCAACATAACACTGACTGTTACGTAACAGTCGGGATCATTAATATGTACGCCCCCAATATTTGCATATGCCAGCCCATGTTCAAGGCATTAGACAAGCCAGTATTGACATCTGGATGTGAACAGCAGAATCATCAGACTAGGTAAGCAAGCAAGGACAATAGTGAAAAATGGCAGATGGAGCAATAATAACTGACATGATCCATGATAACATGATATTTTTAGTGATATTTGTAAATTGTCTTTCTAAATGTTTCTAATGCATGTTGCTAATGTACTGTTAAATGTGGTTAAAGTTACCATCGTTTATTACTGTATTCACGGAGACAAGAGCCGTCGCAATGCAGTCTGTATAATTCACAAACACAACTTCATTCTTTATAAATCTCTCCAACAGTGTAGCAATAGCCGTTAGCCATGGAGCACAGCCTCAAACTCATTCAGAATCAAATGTAAACATCCAAATAAATACTATACTCACATAATCCGATGTACGCATGCAGTATGCATGACGAACATTTTGTAAAGATCCATTTGAGGGTTATATTAGCTGTGTGAACTTTGTTTATGCAATGTATTATAGTCGAGAGCTCGGGGGGCGGGGAGCGCGAGATTTAAAGGGGCTGCAGCCTGAATCGGTGCATAGTTAATGATGCCCCAAAACAGGCAGTTAAAAAAATGAATTAAAAAAAATCTATGGGGTATTTTGAGCTGAAACTTCACAGACACATTCAGGGGACACCTTAGACTTATATTACATCTTGTGAAAGAAGGGCACCTTTAACTAATGTGAAATGCAACATTTGATTTTAATAATGTATGAGTAAATGGTGAAATTAACATTAACTAATTAATTAGTTAACATTAACATTAATTAATTAACATTAATTAATAAATGCTGTAGAAGTATTGTTCATTAATATTGTGAACTAAAGTAGTTAACTAATGTTAACTAATGAAACCTTATTGTAAAGTGTTACAGACAGTGCATGAAGTGGAAAAATAAAAGTGCCGGTTCAAAACACGCTTTATAAGAAGGGAGGGCTCGGTGGGCTTCCGTACGTGCAACATATCAGAAGTGCTGGTATGCTAAAGGTAAAAATAGAGAGGTGCAGGTGTTGTGCCGAATTTCAACCCCCTGCCAAATTAGTACCTCCTCGTTGAAGTCGCTACCTGATTTGCCTAATCCTAACCGCACCCTTAATCGTAACCCCTCCCCCACACCTACTCCTAAACCTACCAATACTAGGGGGGTAATAATCTGGCAGGGGGTCGAAATTCGACACAACACCTGTTCTGGCACGTACCGGCCCATTTCAAGCACTGGATACAGATTATTATATGGTGTGCTCAACGTGTAAGTGGCATTTTTTCCCACAACAGATTCTTTCATATGTGATTTTGCTACAAATAAACTGCATGTATCACATATCAAATATTTAGAACAAACTTAATAGGAAGGAAGATCAAAAATATTGTACCTCTTTTCCTGTCATCATCTGTCCAAACACCTGCAAAAGAGAGTTCAGGTCAAATTCCTGTTACATTTGAGTGAGTTCATGCAATTTCCCCATCACAGGACGTATAGCATGAGTGTAATTGAACATTAGACATGGTTCATTAATCTGTCTGTAACACAAATTGCCTTCTGACAACAGCTGAGATTGCATCAGCTCATGCATGTTGCACTTATTCCTGATATTTCTATGAAAATGAAATATAATGTTCATGATATTCACTAGGCCTAGTAAGAACAAAAAAATATTTCAGAGCTAAAATTTCAGTGGAAATGGTACAGGGTTACTCCAATGTATTTCTAGAACTTCTAGTTCAGTGGTTCTCAACTGGTTTTGCTTCAGGGCACTTATTGTGTAAAAGTTGCACAGGTCCAATAATGTAAATAGACTGGAAGATTAACGATCAGTGGCACACTTGTGGATGTGGCTTCAATGTTCAAACTTGTATTATTTGCATTTTATATATTTTATTATTTGCATTTAACAAATTTACCCCGTTTTCCACCAAGAATCACACATCTTTTTGTAATCACGTTTATTTTTATTTTCATAATACATTAATAAAACAAACAGATGCACGTGAAGATGTGCAAGGTAGATAAAGGTCATCTTGATGCACTAGTTTTTAATAGTTTACTAAAGCAGGATTCGTTAGTTAGGCAGCTATTATGGGCTTTAGGGGTCGAGACTACTGTTGGTTACCTCTCTGAGTTTTATCATCGTTTTCATCCTGCGCGCGGAGGCGCTGATCCAGAATGTAGATCATTTCTCCGCCGAGGTTTATGATGAGCAAAGGAAGAGTTCTTTGAGACATGCTGAATGAGTTAATGTATTAGCTGCTCACTTTTTATATCACGAACTTGTTACTGCAGTAGTGCTAGTTCATTTTCTTTTTGTATACGACGCACACGGTCACATCAAGCGCGCGAGCTTTTAGCGGAGCATTATGACGTCGCGTAATGCCACGCTGACCCGCTGCTCCTGCGCGCGCTCACACACACACGCGCGCGCGCGCGCGCACACCTGTCACAGTCATTACAGACGCGCGCGGTGGTTGGATTATAATTATTAGCATATTCCACTGTATTGTGTATTAATTCATTTAATGAATCGTTAGTTGAGTTGGTTAACCATCTGTTAATTAATTTTGGAGACAGCTGAAATATTTTAATTATTATTATTATTATTATTACTGAAGTAGCCTATAGGGCTAGGTAAACAATTAAACATTTTTGATGTATTTATTTTCTTTTTATTGTATGTTATCTTTGACCTAACTGCAAAAATATCAAAACATTCAAAACCAAACCAAATATTGTAATTTATTAAATTTTTAATACATTTATAAGATTTCAAATATGTGACATCTTGCCCCAAGCTGGCATGTAAAAGTGTAACCTTTAAGCTAAGATCAACTTTCCTCATATAGTTCAATTCTGCTCTTATTTTAAAGGTGTTAATGCTGTTCGTGGAAAATGTTTCATATATTATTCCTCTTACATTTCATCTGTCAGTTAAATCTTTTGATGATTTTCATACGCCGTCTGTATATGGTGAATAAATGCAAACTATTTCAGGGCTCACTTTACATCGACTGTTTAGGCAAATGTAGTCAAATGCTGTAAAACTGCCTCAGTTAAAGATGTAAAGTAGGCTACATGGCAAAAGGAAAGACTGCAAACATCACTGTTTTCTTTGGCGTCTTGAACTGTCTGATGCCAAGGTTCGAATTCAGCGTAAACTAATTCTAAAAACGTTCTTTATTTCTACACACAACTTTGTTAGTAAGTATAAATATTCTTTGTTTTCGTTGTCGTTTGAAATCATGATGTAACACATTCCTAAATATAAATTACATGTTTAGTGTGTTTAGTTTGGCATGGTGGCTAAATGCAAATTACTTTTAACAGGAAATCTCTTGCACTTTTAACATGTGGAACTGTTAAAGTTTAGATTTCTCAAGGTTTTACAGGTGATCTTTGCTGTCAAAAGGATGAAACAAGCTTTTAATAATTGCACTTGTTTTACAGTAGCAATGTTCAATAATGCGACCAGTGATTTTGAAATAGAGACTAATGTTCAATATCAAATGATAGCCTAGATGATTATAACCTTTATATGTCTATATACTTTTCATCTCTATCAATTTAAATTATTTTTGCAGATGTTCTGTTGCAGAATTAAGCTAAGAATAATGGGAAACTTTCAGTACCTCTCTGTGTTGATAGTGTAAGTTCCATTGTGGTGAGTAATATGCATGTGACAAACATGAAATCATTTAGACTTATTGATTCTGTGAGTAAAATATATGAGTGGCACATAAAATCTTTCTTTTCTTTTTTTTTACCTGCAGGATGGCTATCTTTAAGTGTGAGGGTAAAAAACATTTCAGCCACTCTGAAACCCTCAGTTACAAGTATGTCAAACACGACTGGATGGAGAAAATAGAAGATAACAAGCTTCTATCAGCTATATCGATCCCTGGAACACACCAAAGCAACAAATACTTAAAAACATCCACACCAAGCATGTTTCAAGCATGGGGACTGCACAACCAACTGGATGCAGGCATACGTTTTTTTGAAATGCACGTGTCTTCCGACAGCATCAAGTATGTTAAGACTGGAAGCGTCCAGGAAACAGAGACCCTTATTTATGTTCTGAAAACTCTGCTGACGTTTCTTGCAAACAGAAGAAAGAGACAGTGTTGCTTAGAGTGACTCCAGATGAGGGTGCTGTTGCTCAAGTCACAAATGAATTAAGTCATCCTGACAGGCCTTTGTGGAGAGACAAAGAGATTCCAACAGTTGGCCAGGTGAGAGGCAAGATAGTCTTGATTCAGAGTTCAACATTACAATTAGGACTTCCTGTTCATATAAAAGAACTGGATGCAAACATGGATACAAAAGAAACGCAAATGAGACAAAATATCAAGTCCGCTTCAGAAGAGTGTGATCATGAGCTGAGGCTCACATACACTGGGGCCAAAGGAGAATCAGAGGAGCCCCTAGAAATTGCAAAAACACTGAATAAACAAGTTGATGATTATCTGCTTGATCTAAAGGGGGGCGCCAATAGACCACATTGTGTAGGTATAATTGCTATGGACTTCCCTGGTCCAAAGGTCATCCAAACAATCATCGATTTTAATGGGAAATTGGGAGAGGGGTCACAGATAGTAGGTGACATGGGTAGCAATGAAGATGTTGCTCTACCCGATTCATCCTCTTCAGGTGAGCAACAAGATAAATCCCACTCCACAGGTGGGGAACATCAATCAGAAAGTGGCGAACATCATGCATCAGGACATGAATCTGCCGAACATCCGAAATGCATCAGGGCATGCGAACATCATTCCGAACTCATGCATCATCCATTCAACATCATCTCATCCGCCGAAATCATCGCGAACATCAGGCATGATCCGCCGCGCCATCATGCATCAGGGCATGATCCGGCGAACATTCAGAAAGTGGCGAACATCATGCATCAGGGCATGAATCCGCCGAACATCATTCAGAAGTGGCGAACATCATGCATCAGGGCATGAATCCGCCGAACATCATTCAGAAGTGGCGAACATCATGCATCAGGGCATGAATCCGCCGAACATCATTCAGAAGCGAACATCATGCATCAGGGCATGAATCCGCCGAACATCATTCAGAAAGTGGCGAACATCATGCATCAGGGCATGAATCCGCCGAACATCATTCAGAAGTGGCGAACATCATGCATCAGGGCATGAATCCGCCGAACATCATTCAGAAAGTGGCGAACATCAGGGCATCCGCCGAACATCATTCAGCGAACATCATGCAGGGAATCCGCCGCCCATCATCAAGATTCATGCAAGGCATGAATCCGCCGAACATCATTCAGAAGGTGGCGAACATCATGCATCAGGGCATGAATCCGCCAAACATCATCCGCATCAAGGATGAATCCGCCAAACATCATTCAGAAAGTGGCGAACATCACGCATCAAGGGATGAATCTCAGTCATCAGATGACAAACATCACACCCAAGATGACCGACATGACAAAGATGCGACAAGCACCATATCCAGAAAAAAATTATTATTAAAAAGGTACATTGCCACAAAGTTCATGCAAGACCCCAACCATCTCCTTTACTTTATTAACTTTACTTATTAACATTTATTAACATAAACTACAACATGTATCATAAGCAGCAATACATCCTGTCAGTTAAATAAAATACACAAATATACATCACAGTATTTTGTCATTCATTATTTGCTTGTCAAGAACAGATTCTTGCTTTGTGGTGAAGGCAGGTGAGAGGAGCCTTTGCAATCTATGCAACTGTGGTCTGAGTGAGTGTTCACTTAGGGGTTTCCCTTTTTTGCAAACCACAAAGGAAATTACTAACACATACCAAAATGTTCTTGATTCTGTAACAGTTATTTTCTTGACATTTGTATTTCTTGACCTGAAGATAACATCAGCCAAATGTGATGTTATGTAGTATTCCACTGCTTTTGAGGAACTAATGACCTATAGAGTAATAATGAGAATTTAAAAAAGCACCAGGAATCACTGTCTAAAAAATGCTGGGTTAAAAAACAACCTAAGTTGGGTTAAATATGGACAAACCCAGCAGGTTGGGTTAAAGGGCACCTATTATGCCTTCTTTCTCAAGATGTAATATAAGTCTCTGGTCTGGTCAAGTTTCAGCTTAAAATACCCCACAAATTTGCCCCTATTTGGGGGTGAGCAAAAACATGCCTTTTACTATATTACTATATTGCTGGCTAAAAAAATAAATCCAAAATTGGTTGAAAAAAATGGCTGGGTGAAAACAATCCCTGGGTTTGTCCATATTTAACCCAGCAGTTTTTAGAGCTGTGTGTGTGTGTGTGGTGTGTGTGTGTGTGTGTGTGTGTGTGTGTGTGTGTGTGTGTGTATTCCAGGGGAAGTGAAATTCACAAATTTAGACCATTTGATTAAAAAATTAATCACACATACACAGAATCAAACATATATATAAATTACATGAATAAGATTGAGCTTAAATTAAAATAGTTCTTGGTGTTTTGAGGCTATAGTTTCTTCAGATCGTTGTATTGGTTTATGGGTTCTGAGGTTTCGTGGAAATAAAAAGCAGAACTTAAAAAATTTCTCATATGACATCAGTTCTCATGTGACTTGTAAAACACTTGAATCTAATGGAAACTTTCATTTTTAAATAAATGGCCTTTGTACATTTGACAAATAAAATGTGTAAAACATTAAGGTTTAGTTTTGTCATTTTTTCCTTTATGTATGTATATGAAATTAAATTAATATGGTGCAGATATATTCCTTATGATAAGACTTGTCATGAGTAAAAATAATGATAAACTTTTCCAAAACACAGTTGAAATCAGGGCATGACAGGATCCTTAAAAAATGAACAGAAAACTGACCAAAAACAAGCCGAATGAGGACAACCTGTAAAACAAAATCACAATTAAATCTGTTTACAATACATAATTTTAAGGGTAATATTTATAAATGAGTTTAAGAGAAATGTCTTTGTTTCTATTTGTGATTTAAGAGGTGTTAATGTTATAAAAGTAGGACTAGAGAAATGTATACCTGTCACTAGAACACTCTTATTCTTAATGGAGGAAAAATAGAACTGGTAAAATTCTCCGTGACGTCAACACGTGCGTGACTTACTTCCTGGTTGTGCGTTTTCTAACATAAAGGTGTGTCGAAACTCTCTCCATTATTTTGCTGCTTTGGGTTCAACAGGAACGAAACGTACGAACTTACTAACTTCATTAACTTATTTACCAAAAGACAGCAATTCGGAACACAAAGAGAGCAGATAAAATAAAGGGTTCGTATGACTTTTGTTTTGCTGGTAACTTATTTATGTGTACATATAAGTACACTATTGACTTTCCTAGTAGTTGTCATTGACATTTCTGATAGCGAACTGTTTAATAGCTACGTGTATTGTGATCTTAAATAGAAATTAACTTTAAAACTTTTGTAAACAAAGTGGTGAGGTTAAAAAAAAAATAGGACAGAGCGCGTCCATGTGCCGGAATGCGAGAACGCGCCGCAAATAAAAGAGAAATAATGTGATGTGGTGAAAATATGTAAGATTATAGAGGAGTTTGGTAACCTGCTATTTTTAAAATGGCAGTGAAGCCTAAAGTTCCACGTCTGAGGATGACATTTCCTGTTCAAAAAGCACAGTAACAGACTTAAGTTTAGATACGTTGATTTTATAGCTTGTTTGCCTCAAGATGTCACTAATAAATATTATTTATAAATACTCATACATTTTATAAGTTTAATATAAATGTAAACTTATTCATATTTAATTGTCATTTTTAGATTTAACTCATTTAAATAATTGTTTTATTTATTATAAATTAAATGTTTAGTTGCCTTTATTTTAACCTTATCAGAACAGTATTATAGTCATTTTTAATTGGTTTAAGATTACTAATTTGGTTCATTTATCATATTTCTAACATTACACTTTCTGTAAACAGGCGTGACTGACGAGGACGTTTTTTCCAGATGAAGATATGAGTGCTGAAATCAGCACCATCCCCACGTTACAGCTGTATTTGGATTCCCTTTGGTCATCCAGCATAGGATCTCATAACTCTGACATAAACGCCACCAACGCATGGGTAACAGCAACTACGCCTCTGTACAACCCTCCCGTTTTCTGTGACGTTAGAATGGACCCGGCTCAGTCCAGCCCGACTCCAGATGAATCCTCAGAACTGGGGTCAGAGTTTCAGACCCAGCTCGACCTGTTCCTCAAGCTGGGGTTTTCCCAAATGCAGGTCCGCGCTGCTTTTATTGAAACTAGGCCTCAACGCAGACACCAACAGGGTTCTGGGAGAGCTGATACAGGCTGCTGGGGAATCTGAAGAGAGAGAGGAACCTACAGCCTCCCCGGTGCTGGTTCCACGTGGGGATGGTTCCAGTAAGGTCCGAAGCGCCCAAAATCACAGTGCTCCAGCAGTGTCGAGTGCTCCAGAAGAGCTGGTAGAGGATGAGGACGCACTCAGACCTATAGTCATTGATGGGTCTAATGTAGCCATGAGGTGAGTTTACTGTACACATTACATCTTCAATTCCTTTCCTATTACTATTGACAGTCAATCTAAAGGTAATATTAATGTTAATGAAGACCTTTTCCTTTGTTTCAAATGTTTAGCAGGACTCTTTAAATGTTGAAAATATCACAAGATAACAGTTTTCTTAGAACTACAACATATAGTTCCATTTAAGACCGCTTTCCTTTTACATTTTTTGAAATGTTAAAGCTGGCTTGTGCAATTTTTGTGCCATTTTAGCATCCCCAAATGGATTATCAAAAATGGTTGAGTTGTGTTGGGGTAATGTTTTAATAGTGATACACTTGTTGTCTTAATTATAGTTACATATTGCAAATAATTATTATAATAGAACAACCAAGGAATATTCATTACATCATGGCTAAGTCTGTTTGTTTACTGTAAAATAGATGGATAGAGTTTAAAAATTAAGACTTTCTTTCTTTTTAGTTCAAGCAAGCAGAGAAATTTGTATCCTGTAGTATTGTTTTCCTACAAACTTGCATTCAGTAATTGTGTCGTAGTTTAATAAAACCCAGTATTTCCTCACACATTCCTAAAAAATGTGCAAATCAGATCTATTTCCTTCTGTATTTGTGAAAACAGAGGTGAATTTGTGCTTATGTGAATGTGTACAGCTTCTGAGTCATGACTGAATGCACGTACGTGCTCTTGGCAGTCATGTTACTGAAAAACAGATGAACGTTATTACTGGACAGACTGGATGGTATTTGGACACTCCACTTTATAGTATTTTTCTCCACCAATGCTTTGCGTGGGATTTATCGTAATGAGTAATTCATTCCAAATGTCAGACCCGAAAATTAGGAAGTTATTTGCAGAAGTTTGGTCAAAGTGAACCAAAGTGGTTGCTAAAGTGAATTCACAGTTTTCTTGAGAACTTTTGAAGCATTTACGCCGCCTGCGTGTTTTATGACCTTTGAAAAACCCTCCTTTTGTGTTTCGCCTACGTTTGCAAGTAGAGTCCAGATTTGCCCCTGCAGGCTCCTGTAGCTGTCATCACTCCAGTATGCAAATAATCTTATATGCAAATCAGTGCCGTTTCCAGTCCCCTCCCTTCCTTCTTACTCTCCTGAAGGAGAATATCTGTGAAAAGTACGCTGTGTAACAGAACAAGCCCAACAGCATTGCAAAACATTGTCTGATTGGATGGCTCTGCCCGTCTTTACTATTTTTGTTCCCATAAATCAGGCACTTTTTAATTATCTTCTAAACAGACAGTTTTCACACACCCACTTCTGCTGATGTAGGGCTTAGATTTGAAATAGACTTGACTAGTTCATCTAATTGTGTCTGTTTTAAACAAATAAAACTTGCACCAATTTTTTTAATATAATATATATATATATATAATATATATATATATATATATATATATATATATACATATATATAAGTTTATCAGTAGATGTATATCAGTAATGGTGCTGTATTTAGTTTCTTTTACTTTCTGATTTTACAGGAATGTACATCACCGCACTGTCGCATAGAAGGAAGTATAATAACATTTATTTGAATGAACTTTACCATTCCTCTTACCCAGTGTTGGGTGTAATTCATTACTATGTAATTAATTATTGTAATTTAATTACTTTTCCCTTGAAAAAGTAAAGTAAGGGATTACTCTTATTGGGTCTCATTCTCTAAGCATGAATTTATTAAATTTACTAAAATTTATTCTAAATTACGAAAAAATGTAGGAACAACCGAAAACACATCTACGCAAAAATACATACTCTTGGTGGACATGTTAAAGGGTTAGTTCACCCAAAAATGAAAATTCTGTCATTAATTACGCACCCTCATGTTGTTCCACACCCGTAAGACCTTCGTTCATCTTCGGAAGACAAATGAAGATATTTTTGGCTCAGTAAGGCCTGCATCGCCAGCAATAACACTTCCATTTTCAGTGCCTAGAAAGCTACTAAATCATATTTAAAACCATTCATGTGACTACAGTGGTTCAACTTTAATATTATAAAGTGACGAGAATATTTTTGTGTTGCAAAAACATAAACAAAATAGTGACTTTATTCCACAATATCTAGTGATAGGCGATTTCAAAACACTGCTTCATGAAGCTTAACGAATCTTTTGTTTCGATTCAGTGGTTCAGAGCGTGTATTAAACTGCCAAAGTCACGTGAACTATTGAAGTTTCAAAACTCTTATGACGTAACAAAGCCTCCTTTACTGAAATCATGTGATTTTGGCACTCTGAAACACTGATTCAAAACAAATGATTCGTAAAGCTTCGAAGCTTCATGAAGCAGTGTTTTGAAATCACCCATCACTAGACATTGTGGAATAAAATCGCTATTTTGATATTTTTGGTGCACAAAAAGTATTCCGGTCACTTTATAATATTAAAGTTGTACCACTGTAGTCACATGAACTGTTTTAAATATGTTTTAGTAGCTTTATGGGCATTTAAAAGGTTGCTGTCAATGGAGGCCTCAATGAGCCATCGTATTTTATCAAAAATATCTTAATTTGTGTTCCAAAGATGAACGAAGGTCTTACTGGTGTGGAACGACATGAGGGTGAGTAAATAGGCTATATTTCATCATATATAGGCCCATCTGTAAAAAAAAAAAAGTAAGAAAAAGTGCATTATAGCTCAAGCTGCGAGGTAGCACTGCACAAAGACGCAGATACGCATATAATACAGCTAGGTAATCAGAGGTCTAAATTATCTGTATAAAAGGTGATTATTGCATTTGAACTTGTTTTGAGGATGGCACACTGGCTTTGCTAAAAAAAAAAACACAAACAGTGGATTTAAAAATTTTACGTCCAATGTTAAAATGTATGTTTAACCTTCTCCCTTTAAATACTTTGGTCAGTTCAAGACTAATTTATGCAATTGTATATTGAAAGAATTAAAAGAGCAGTTGTATGTCTGTGCTTTTATTTTTCATCGGGTCGAGTTTGATAGGGAATTTAGTATTAAGTAATACAATTCTTTTTAGAGAGAGTAATTATTACAGTAAACTAATTTCACTGTTGAAGATTAATTATTAGCTAGTAAGTAATTACTTTTACAGAGTAACTTACCCAACACTACTCAACACTGAAAATGAATTGATATCTTACTGCATTCTTCTGCAGATCTCATTATGTCGTTGATGTAGTTAAATCTGTAAAATACATTTGAAAAGTTGAATATGATCAAATGCGTGTGATATTCCTGATTTGTAAGTGGATAAAAGTGCATGCTAAATGAATGAATGTCTGCACATGCAATATGATTTTCTTATGCAAATTCAAGACTAATTTCTAAAAACCGTTTCTTAGCCACGGGAACAAGGAAGTTTTTTCCTGTCTGGGAATTCAGTTGGCAGTGAACTTTTTCCTGGAGCGGGGTCACGTTGACATCACAGTGTTTGTGCCTTCCTGGAGAAAAGAACAGCCGCGACCTGATGTTCCCATTACAGGTGAGGATAAGGGAATGCACCTAGTGTCAGGAACAATTCCTGCTGTCCAAAAGTACATTCCCATAAGCAAGGTTTGTTTCCTCATAGCAACCAAATAGCTAAACATAGAGGCAACAAATGATACCTAGACCAGCAGACATGTAATATTGTGAACCACTTGAGCAAATTATGTATGATTGATCGTTTAAAGTAGATATGGAGCACTAGAAATGCAGTATCAAACTCTGGTCTCAAATAATAGAACTAGGAGTGTTGGGAAACCCCGCAATTTGTGTGGCTGACTGAATGAAGCATGTCATAGGATATATTGGCAAGTACCTTGGGTTTTTAAAACTTTTGTTACTTCCTCGTATCATAACCGAGGCCACAGTGGAGTGGTGTAATAATGCGACTGATGCTTTTGGCAGGTAAGATATACCAGCCTGTTTGATTTGTATGTTTGCCAAACCCTCAAGAATTTTGACTTGGCTAGAGGGAAATAATGCAGCCTTGTGGTTTGAGTAATAATATCATGCAACCAACAGATAATTGTGATGGTGGTGTGTCAACAGTTGACATTTCACTATGCAAACATTGCATAAATAGGTTTGAATTCCTGCTTCCTTTGAAAATAAACTGTCAGTGTGTAAATGGAAATCACAAGCAAATTAAGATGCCAAGAATCTTTCTTCCTTGAGGTGTTTTTGTTCCAGCTGGTCCCAAAGTGTTATTGAATAACAACAAGACCTTGTTTAGTTTTAACAGAGTAGACACGCTGTTCTTGGCATGTCAGTCAATAACAATGTCAAACTAATTACATGATATGCTTTTAATCTCATGTCAATAATAATATGTCAAACTAATAATACAATATACTGCTAATCTCATATGTCAATCAATATATGCTGAGAAAATGGAGGACATTATTGTGGCAGACACAGATATTTTAATTTATATTGCAAAAATTGATTTTAGAAGTTTGTTTGTTTTTTTCCATGTCATGCACATACTGTAAACCTATCACTGGCTTACATTTCACAGAAATTAATTTTACAATCAGGTTTTTAAATGTATCCGAGGTTCACGATAAAAAAACATTGCTATTTTTCAAATACCTGCTCTATATGCATCAGACAGACATCTCAAGGCATTGCATAAATGTCTTACTGATTTTTTTCTTCAGCATTTTAAAAGCTGGATTTTTAATCAAGGTAAAAAATAGTTTGAAAAACCCATCTAAAGACATTTGACTTTAGAAGTGCAAACATATATTTAGGTATTACTTCAATTTTAATATGCTTCAATTGTAGGAAAATTTTCTTATAATTTACATACAGGTCAGGGTGCATGACCTGTCATTTTTACAATTATAAAAAATGTAAGCAATAATAAAAAATAACATATTTAACCCTGTTTACACTAGTTCATTTTCGTTTTAAAATGCAGAACTTTTGCTACGGTTACGCCTGTCGTTTACGGTACGCTGTAGAGATAGTTTTTAGTTTGAAAACACCTGGGTTGCATTTCATTGTAAACAGACCAAAACAGAGTCTTTGGAAAATGATGGCTGCCCACGTTCACTCTGCGTATCTTTGACAACCTTGTAAACAATAACAAATAAGTAAACATGGAGACTGAACTGCAATCTTTGCTGGCTTTGTTGTCATTTTTAGCAGCCATTGTACAGTTAAACTCTGCGTTTTTTAAATACTGCAGCTACCTACATGCGCAAGAGGCAACTGTTTACGCAGTGTGCATGAACGGTCATGTGACGTGTTTTTGGTCATGTAGTGTAGACAGAGATCGTTTCTGAAATGCCAGTGTAGACGAGGATCGTTTTCGTTTTAAAACGAAAACGCACCAGTGTAAACGGGGCCTAAAAATTTTACAATTTTTTTATAATTGTGCTAAATTGAAGCATCAAAATGACAGCTCTAATTGTGACAAAACAAGTAAACACTTATTTCAACATTTCATGAATATTTTTCTTCAGATCAGCACATTCTGCGGGAATTGGAACGGAGGAAGCTCTTGGTGTTCACACCGTCCAGAAGGGTGGCCGGAAAACGGGTGGTTTGCTATGACGACCGTTTTATCGTGAAGCTGGCGTACGAATCCGACGGCATCATTGTATCCAATGACACTTACCGAGATCTGCAAGGAGAACGTCCTGAGTGGAAGCGTTTCATAGAGGAGAGGCTTCTGATGTACTCGTTCGTCAATGACAAGTAAGTGCTGTTGCGTTGTGTTCATTGCAGCATAGGTCAAGCTGTTTGAAAATAGCCCTGCTGCTGATTAATTCCAATTTAATTACATTCACATTGCTTTTGTGTAGGTTTATGCCTCCAGATGACCCTTTGGGAAGACATGGACCCACCCTTGACAACTTTCTGAGAAAAACCCCACGTATGCCTAAGAAACAGCCCTGTCCTTACGGTGAGAACATAAATGAATGATTGACACTGTGCAATCACACAGCCTTGTGGTCACATGTTAGTGTAACTATCAGGGTGTGGCATTTTTATTTGCCATAGCCTATATACAAAAGGGATAATCCAGATAATACAAGGAATTGATAAACAGTATACACTGCTGTTCAAATGTTTGGGCTCAGTAAGATGTTTTTTGAAGTCTCTTATGCTCACCAAGGCTGCATTTATTTGATTTGATTATTTGTGAACAAGAATTAAACTCTCCCATTTTCAATGCAGGAAAGAAGTGCACTTACGGAATCAAGTGTAAGTTCCATCATCCGGAGCGAACCAAGCAATCCCAGCGTGCCCTGGCCGATGAGCTCCGAGAGAAAGCCAAAAATTCATCCACGCCGCACAAACCTCAGCCGCTTTCCAGTCAGACTCCGTCTCTGGAGGAAGTTATGGAACAGAAATTATCCCTCGACATGTGCGGATCTCTCAAGAAGAGTTACGCCAGTGAAAATGTCCTTGTCGTAAAAGGAGTCCCCCAGCCAACGCAAAAGAAGTTTCCTTCGAAAAAAGAACGTCGGCATTCGCCAACAAGCCTGGATTCTTTTCCCTACGGATCTCAAGAGTGTATGGATTCTGGCTTGGGTTCCTACGAATGTCATTCTCATGAAGCTCCACATTGCGATCGCTACTGCGACCCACAGGAAGTCCAAACCATCCAGCAATGGGCGGCATCGCTACGTTCCAGCCAATAGCCAACCCTGCAGTTGCTGTTCCCATCAATCCCTGAGTGCCGGTCACCACCACAGCGGCTCATCAAACCCCGGGTTACGGTCAACCTCGCTATCACTCCTACGGCGGAGGTCCAATTTACCCTCCTGTCAACATGTCCCAGTATTCATTTCCACACAGCAGAGGGCCTCCTCCCCACCAGGGCTACTGGTCCGACCATTATGGTGGCTATCCTCCAACATCCCACAATGCCATGCAGCCAGAGAGAGGACATGGACACTGGTCCCCTTCCAATCACAATCCTCAGTGGTCCGAACGGGAGCAGGTGAGGAAGAAATTACTCGCAATTTTCAATGCACGTTTGGTGGACAGGGCCATGGACATGTTCCCATATCTCCTGGATCCACAAAGACTGGCAGCAGAGATTTTGACCCTTCAGTCTCAGGACGGGGCTTTATGATTTTTGTTGAAGGACTAGATAACGAAACAAAGATTCAGGCACTGAGTGCGTTGCACCAAGATCTCAACCTCAGCTACAACAAGTGATTTTGTCGTAGTCTGTCATGTAATGCAGTGTAGCTCTGCTCACAGTGAAATACGATTGGTTCACAATCCCACTTTACATCAGATATATTCTGTTTGGCTGTTTTTGTCAAGTCATGCAACGTTTTGCTTTCAGTAAGAACAGAAAATTACCTTGACTATCAAAAAATTGTCATCCTGTTCCTGGTCAGGACATGTTTTGAAATATATTAGACACGTAGACATGTCTACACAGCTTCATGGATAATTAATTTGTGATGAAATGTACTCCATTCAAGCCAAGATTTATTTCGATGTATTTTAATATTGTTATTTGACATAGAACTATGGCGAATTCACTATTGGTTGTATTAACCAACAGGGTGTTTCCCTTTTGCTGTGGTTCTCAGGATCAGCCTTGTCATTATTTTCAGAAAAAATTAGATCATATCGGATGATGGCATAACATTTTTTTGTGTGTGTGTTTTAAGTGTTATTATTTGTGGTTCTGCATGGTCCGCTGTACCGTGTAGGTTGAACGCGTTGGCACCGTGTGCCGTAACTGACATTTGTTAAGCAGAACTACCAAAAAGGTAGAAGAGTACGCACCCTTTGGTGTATTTTCCCATTTTAATAAGTGCTAACTTATAAAATGTCCTAAAGCATGCAATCGTCACAAGTTCTCAAGGTAAATGCCAAAAGCATGAAACATGCACAAATACAACTGTCATGAAACTTTTGGTGCCTCTGTAGTTTGTATTGAAGCTGTTTATATTTTAAAAAGGGAGTCTGCAATATTGAGTAGGCAATATTTTGCCATTGTTTAATTTAGCGGCACAAAAGATCTTAATGTTCTCTTTGATCATTTAAGTATGTCTTTGCTTTTTATTCTGTATCTCATATTATGATAATAAATGCCATATTTATGTACACATATCAGTTTTTGACTTTTATTAAAAGTCTCGTCTGTTCTAGTGAATGTCTTACCTCTGCATTATTGTGTACTTTGTAACAAGCTAGAGCAGACCTG
Source organism: Culter alburnus (assembly GCA_028476615.1). Taxonomy (NCBI): domain Eukaryota; kingdom Metazoa; phylum Chordata; class Actinopteri; order Cypriniformes; family Xenocyprididae; genus Culter; species Culter alburnus. Next base: position 562,115 of record JAOTNS010003948.1, on the reverse strand, counting down.
ATCTTTAGAAGCATTCATGCTGCATCTGTCAATGATGCATTTCACTTAAATCACTGTTCCCTTCTAGAAACCACCTAATGTAAATGCTATATATACCACAGACTGAACAGATAGGTTTCACACCACCTAAGCAAAGAAACCACATGCTAACCATTTTGCCTTAATGATATTTAGCTTAGTAGAGAATAATGTTTTTTCTGTCATGACAACTCTGAGTGTTTGGCATGGTAATGTTGATATTTATTGGTCTTGGCGGAATAGATCTATGCTGCAAAAAATGTGACAATACCAGCATTGCCCCCTAGCATTTTGAGCACTGTTGAGTGAATTCTTAAACACCTCTGACTGGTGTCGTGGAAATTCTCAATACAAATCTGACTTCACCACTGACAATTTAAACAACTCCTAGTTGTTAATATAATACTACAGTATCTCGAGGTAATTCCCTGAATTCCTGAATACTTACAATAAAATCCAATACTTCCCTGAAGTATGGTGACTGCGTCCCGTCAAGAAGCTACTATCACTACCTCAATCACACTTGGCTGTTACTTTTGTTGTCTTTTGAGTGTAGAATCTTTAGTCCTTCTATTCCTCACTACTTCAATCACACTTGGTTGTTACTTTTGTTGTCTTTTGAGCGTAGGATCTTCTATCTCTTAGCTGCGCAGCATATACCTGACACGACTTCCAAGTTGCTCTTTGTAGAAATGAAGTTTTATTTACGGCCGGGAGATCACTGGTCACAACAACCAAGTGAGTCTCAATGAATAGAAAGATACATGCACATTTAAGTCTTACAGTTGAGTAAAAATCAATGTCTTCTTCACTGTGATGATTTGTTCTGGTGATTGGTTTGTAATGATCTAAGCTAATCATATGACTGGTCTTTGACCTAAGCATCCTTAGTCTGCATTTTCTGTACATTTCATGTTGACATAAAATATTTCCATCACACTGGCCATTGTATTCACGCGCTCAACAGATATGTCTGATTGGCTACAATGAAGTCGGTGCTTTTGACAACACTATACACGACATGCTGCTGTGAGCAAGTAAGACATGCAGCTGCTGCTGTACAATAAAGCACACATGAATTACCTGTAGCAGATCTATACAGGTGGAGCTGGGGAAGGTGGAGGGTTTCTGAAAGTGCGCTGCATCTTCTACAGCAAATGCTGACCAAGTATTTGAAGGTTGAGAAGTGAGCTCATTGGCTACTGATATAGCAGGAACCAATCAGAGAATGATGTGATTGCACGCAGATTGATTTAAGGACCAATAAGCCTGTGCCATCTAGAGTTTCATGACACTTTGTACTTTGTATCTGACGACAAGATCTACTGTTCTTGAGTTTTCCAAAACTTTTCACTAGCATGCAATGAGAGTTTATAATTAAAGGTGATAAAGAGGATCTTTTCGTCGACTGAGAAACCAAAGACTGTTACTGAGTTTTTGAAATGAGCGCATGCGTAAGAACAGCCCCCCCTCCTTCACAGCTCATTTAGAGGGAACGCCTCCCAAAACTCGTGCACGAGTATTGGAACACGAGTGTTTACCACCGGCATTCGCTGTATCATGTTAGTGTATTCATTTTGTCGGACTCACCACAGGTAACTCATAATCTGCAGTTGTTACTCCCGTCTCCTGACAAAAACATTGCATGCGGCGCCTGTAGAGTGTGGAAAGTTACTGGAGCGCGCAGCCGCGCTCGTCTCTCACAAGGAACGTCACGGCAGTGATTGACAAGCCAGAGGGCCAATCGTTTACGCGATGATCGCGTAAACGATTGGCTGATGTTTTTAAGGCCCTACCTCGTGCACAGATGATGTATATTAATATTATTCCTTTCAGTGCACCTAATAAATAGTCTTTTATCAGTTAGTAAAGACAGTTTCAAGTAATATTGCAAAAATGTATAAAACAAAACATCCTCTTTAGCACCTTTAAAGACCAAATGTTACTTTTCCCAGAAAAGCTGATGGAATTTATTAACATTAGTAATGTCTTAACCACAAAGGACAACTTGACTTTTACCACATTTCACGAATTAAGAGATGGTTGTAATCCAGAAACACATTCTCATGAAAGATGGTATCAAAAGCATCTCTAAACAAGCCTCACTGATCAGACTACACCTTTTTTGCACATTTGAAAAGCCTCTTCTTCCTCTGAACTTTGACCTCTGAAAGCTGAACGTTTTATCATTGATAAAACTGGCGACATGAATAAAGGGAGAAATGGTCTTTTAAAATATTTGTTACTTTTTGCATACTTGTTAGACCTTGCACTATTTGAGAAATATAAAATTAAATATATAAATAAAATAAGTGGTATAACAGATGAATTGTAAAACGGCCAATTAGAAAAACAACAAACATGCTAGATTAAAGAATGTCTTTTGGATGGGGTTTTAGAATAATAATTTTTCATTTCAAATGGAAAAATACAAACCACAGCAGCATAGGCGTCAGAAAAGAACGCATACGTGAAAGCTGCAGATGTCCTTAATAGATACATTTTATCAGAGGAAGTGGCCTTTTGGGGGAGGTGAAAGAGGATTTCAGAGGAACTGAAGCTTTTATGAGAGGGAAAACAGCATACGCAAGTAATTTTCCTGACTAAGTTTAGTACAATTGATTATGATTAACATGTGATGTGCTTCTTTCAGAAGTAACAGCCGTCATGCCCTGGCGTAATGATACACCTGATACATAATTTTTCTAGAGTTTCAGTGGTTCAGACAAATGCGTCATGAGTAAGATCATGTCTCCAGTGCACATGGTCATTGGACTTCCCCAAAACTATGAAATCCATCTTCAGTATTTTTGTGTATTATTAGAGTCATGCGCTGACAGACAGAACTCTCAAATACAATCAAAAATACCACAGTGATATTGAACTGAACTGAACTGTCTGCTATACTTTACAAAATGTCCCACACTTTAGCCACAGTCTAAACCAGTGGTCACCAACCTTTTTAAGCCCAAGATCCCTGACCTCGACCTTTATGAAAGACAAGATCTACTTGATAGAAAAAGACAGCCCAGATTGTATTTAGTATTTTTTCGTGGCCAATTTAGATTCTGATTTATTTATTAGCCTAATTTTTACAAGCAAATTGGCCGATTCTCATACTGGTTGCAGATATTTGTTATTATTATTATTATTATTATAAACAAAAATACGTAGCCATTTCAAATTAGAGGGAACCACTGCTTTTTAATCACAATCCAAACAAAGATGCTATCACACTGCATGAGCAGTTTTTTTTATTTGAATTAATTGAGATTTTAATTTCAAGATTTAAAGCAAAAACACAATGGTCTGACTTTATCTTTGTGAAATTATATGCTACACAAAAAAGCTTGAAACAAAAACAGCAGGCTGAATGAGACGCAGATTCACTCTCTGACAGCAGGTGGCGCTTATGGAGCATCAGTGATACAGCGTTTCCTTGGTTACCGCTGTAAACAAAGCTGAACTGCGCTAATAATTAGCTAAGTTACTTTATTCGGAGGTAAGATGAAAATAAAATGCCATTACCATCGATTTTTTTTCTGAAGACAGCAATTCCTTTTAGAGATGCATTCATATAACCCTTCACCCCTAATTCAATATTTATATTTTCTTCCTATATTTCGAGCATCGTGAACAGTGAGCTGCTCTGCCTCCTACAGAATTGTCTCCTCTTTGCGTCCGTCTTCAGCGTCTCTGGCCTCTTGTTAACGGCCGTTTACAAACTCGGACATGATGTGGGCTATTTACCTTTATCACTGTCCCAGTAGCTCCCGAAAATAACAGAAAAATAAATACAAAAAATAATACAGTACAAAGACTGGAGAAATGTAATGTATTTTTGCACTCATATTTCTGTTGTTTTCGCGAGCTACTGGAACAGTGATAAAGATCGACCGGGTTGGCGACCACTGGTCTAAACTGTTGTTTTGCAAATAAAAAAAACAAAAAAACAATATTTTGTAGAGTTGTATGTAAATGCATTGCTTTCATTTACTGTTTTGTGACTCTACATATCTTGCAAGTTGAAACTCAAGTTAAATGATCAATTATCAAACAGTAAATATCAGTCTTTTGGTCTAAGAGCCAGTAACAACACCTACATTTACAATCTTATCAGAGATTATTGTTCTTGCACAGGATGCTTATCTTCCTGAGCTCACTATGAAGGGGATGTACCGAAGTTTCCCCAGCAGATAATATTGATCCGAATCACAGTAATTTTCAGTAATCAAAAATGCTGTGGTGAAGAGAATTTTTTAAACATGGTTTTTCCTCTCTTATCTGTCTTTGGAATTTTGCAATTGTCACAAGAAAAAAAAAATCAAGCATCACTATTACTATTACTCATGCTTTTAACTCAATTGTTTTTTCGGAAAAATCTCCATGTGCACACTCATGCGCACTGCTGGAAAGACTGCATCTTCAGTGTCAAAACCAGGACATGTTCACCACGTCACCACAATCATTGGATGTGTATCTACCCTTCCTGTGTTGTCACTGGCCTTCAGAATGGTCTGATGTGACTCAAAATATTGACTCATGAGTCATTACTTTATTTTCCGCACATGGATGCAAGCCTGCCAAGCAAACAGATGACAGGATCTCATCTCTGCAGAAAACAACGCAGACATTTTTGTGGCATCTAGATTTTATCTTGTACTTGATTGTCATTAACGTTTGCTGTCAAATAGAGCAAATAAACTAGTAGATACTGCCATCAAGCACACACAGAGATGTGAAAGATTATGACAGAAGCACAGATTTATGATTCAACAGCTAAACAATATAGCTGCAAGCATCAAAGACGAGCCAAGCCCTGGTGGCGCTGCCACGCCAGTGGCTTCAGGGCAACTTTGCATGATAGGCAGTATGCATTTAAACTGGGTAAATGTAAAAGAATTGTCGAGACTCTTCCTGTTTCCCTTTATGTAATTACTTTACTCACTCGCCATGGCAACACCATTCAAGATATCCAATATCTGTTCGCAATTTAATATCTTCAGTGTCTTGCCACCATGTTCAGAAAGTTTGATGTGAAATCGTATAAACCCTGTAGGAGTAGTAGTATCAAATTAAGAGCCTGATTTTTCAAAAAAATCCACATTCAAACCAAAATAGTCGACTTCCTGTTGGTCGGAGCTATTGACTGCAAATTAGAAAGTTGTCCGGCTCGATGAGAAGAATATTTGTACCGAGTCTGGTGACTGTAGGTAAAACTAACCCCCCCACTTTTGTCAAAAGGTGGCACTACAGAGCTCCCTCTCCACGCCCGTTTCTAAGGCTTTGTCCGTGTCTACTGGCTGACCACTCTGATGAAATGTGTTGAGTTTTTGGGGCTTGGGCCCAAATTAATGGCTTCCTATGAAGGATTAACCTGAATCAACAAATCTTAACCATCACATCTAGAGTATACAACATTACAGGGGGAAAAAAAAAACATTCAAAATATGAAAATCTAAGAATAAACAACTGCCAGGAGTGACAAATATTATCAAAGTGAAATATTACTGCAACAAAAAATTAGGCCATATAATATTTGACGAATCTAGTGTCCAGCATGGTTCAAACCACAGGATGATGCTCAAAAAAACTAATAGTTGATGACATGCAAATATTTCAAAATGCAACAATTCTGTTATCAAGACTAACTGTAAGGTGGAATTGTAGAAAACTTTGATGAAAAAAAAAAAGGATATTAAAAATGCAAATTAGATTAAATTTGCCCAACTGCGTGTGCGTAACAATAACTACTCGTCATTACAGGAAAAAAAATATACAATTGTAAAAAGAAAAGGGAAAAAAGCAAGAATCTTCCAGGGATCAAGTGTGATCTGACACATATAACACTGATAACAGTAGTCATTGTGAGGGAATGGCGGCCTCTACTGGAGACTTTTGAAAATGGCTGCTTATTTTCTGCATGTGTAATGCAATACTAAAATATAGAAAGGACTCAAAATGATTTGCATATTTTGAATGTGTTTATAAATCTCTTGTTACTCTCTTAATCTCTAGAATATATTCCAAAAAATGATGCCATTTTTTCTCTGGCATTGTAACATGAACCATAGTTGATTGCCATCTTTTCCCAACTTCAAGCAAAACAGTTCTGTAAAAGGGAAGGCCCACTGTCTTAAACTTTGAAATGTCCTGGTCCTAGTAGTTTCATGGATAGTTTGAGGATCCACAAGATACTATAAGCTGGAGTATGTCAGTTTATTTTCCTACACAGATGATTGATTTCATTAGCAGACTTTTCTGGAAACTGATAATTAATTGGACTATGACCTTAGTTCAGAGAGAGATTCAGAGAAAATAAAGAACTTGATCAACAACAATATGGACGCTGAAACTATCAACCTCTTTAAACAACAGAATATTTGATCTGTTCAAAGAGTCTTGTGGACACATCTGATACTCACAGGAAATGATAGAAATATAAGAGAGATTGAGCTGAACAGGTTTCTAAGTGATCTGGTTTAGTAGAGTTTCTGGTTTATGTCAAACCAGAATAAGTTGAACAGAACCAGGTTTAAACATGTCAAATGCTCAACTACTTTAATTGTTTATTGCACTGAAATGGTTTCAAAATTAAATAATAAGAATGGGTAACCGAAAATCTGACTTTGGAAGTTTCATTTAAACCTCAGTGACCAAATAAACACTCAATATTACAAGGAGCAATATAATACAATGTTAGAAATACAATGTTTTGTTCTTGACAAGGCTTGAAGAAAAACAAAACAAAAAAAACAATGGCAGGATCTTTACCAACATCAACAAAAGAAAGAAAACCCATGAGATCGAGTAAATATGAACCACCATGTAAGTCAGTAACCATGAATGACTTTCACTCTTCTCATACAGTAATATTTTGAAAAATAAAGATCAGGAATGTACAGTAATGGATCAAATAATTTCAGCTTAAATCAATATTTCTTATTCATCCATCCATCATCTATATTTTTGTTTGTTTGTTTTGTTCATTTGTTTATTCCCAACATTATTAAATTCAGTGTTTGTTTCATATCGAAACCTTAGACTAGTAGTGCAGGTGATTTATCTTCATCATTTGTCTTTCCAGGGATGTCCTCCTCCAGTGGTCCACTGACTGAGGATCTTCAGTGCTCAATATGTCTGGACGTGTTCACTGATCCAGTCAGCACTCCATGTGGACACAACTTCTGCAAGACCTGTCTGAATAAGTGCTGGGACAACAGCCAGACCTGCAACTGTCCATATTGTAAAGAAACATTCAAGATCAGACCTGATCTCAAGATTAATACCACACTCAGAGAGCTTGTAGATCACTATAAAAAGAAAAGTCCTGAGAAAAAACCTAAAGTTCTGAAAAAACCTGAAGTTCTGTGTGAAATCTGTGAGGAAAGAAAGCTGAAAGCCCTGAAGTCGTGTCTAGTGTGTCAGAGCTCTTACTGTGAAACTCACCTGTCAATCCTGTGAGGAATCTGGAGGACTATATATGTCAGAAACATGAGAGACCTCTGGAGCTGTTCAGACATGTAGAGATGATCAGACATGTGTGTGTCTGTCCTGCACTGTTACTGACAAACTGATTTTAGAGAGCTCACATCATGAGGAATCACAAAAAAGTTCATTACAGAAACATTGAAGATTTCTTTAGAAGGCAGTAAGGCCCTGTCCCAAATGGCACACTTAATATGCACTTATGGTCTTGTGGACTTACAATGGCTGCTGAATGCACGTGTCTATTAAGTCCTTGAGACCATAGGGCAGGGGTCTCCAAACTCAGCCCTGGAGGGCCACTGTCCTGCAGATTTTAGCTCCAACTCCAATTAAACACACCTGAACCAGCTAATCAAAGACTAATTAGGCATACTAGAAACTTCCAGGTAGGTGTGTTAAGGCAAGTTGGAGCTAAACTCTGCAGGACAGTGGCCCTCCAGAATCAAGTTTGGAGACGCCTGCCATAGGGTGTTCCATTTATCTTTTTAAGTTTCTGTAGGATGCTTGCGAGCGCCCTCTTTGCAGTCGAAATGCACCTTCGATGCCCACTTTTGCGAGACAGAGATAGCTGCAGCTTGAAGTAATGGGTATGCCGAAAGCTGCCTGTTCCACACTGCTTTTCCACATAAAGGTGGGCCATAAACTCTATTGGCTATCTTGGGAACTTAACCCTCTACCGCACGCATTATGATAAATTTATAAAAAAAAAAAATTTGACTCTTTTTCTTTTCTTAGAATGGCTTAACTTAAAGTGCTGTAAAAAATTTTTTGGAAAAAAATATTATTTTAAGGTACTTTATGATATGTTGCCATATGGCAACACGCAATAGTGGAAATAACTTAAAATAAGTGTAAGTGTATATAGTTAATATTTTTCCTCAGAAATGTTGTTTGTATTGAATAAATTGGTGCTATTATAGGCTTTAGTAGTAAATATAAACAACACCTTATACTTATTTTCCAACATCTTGTGCTTTTATTTATGGAATTTATTCTTTTGCTGAATAATGCTTTATATTCTTTGAATTTCATTACGTTTTTCGTGAATATTAAATTGCAAATGTTAAAAACAAATCTATACATCATGTCAAAAAAATTGAAATAAAAAAAATGTTTTCATTCATTCAACATTACGCAATCTATGAGAGGAAGGTTATGAACATGAACCCCCCATAATCCTAGAAACTTCACCTTTTTCTGTATGAAACTTTAAAAAGCATTTTTTTTCAGAGGTGAGACACATGTACACATCACATTTGGTGCACTTCACCCTAACAATACACTTACCCACTTGCACCTGCCTTTTTGAGACACAATGGTAGGCCTGGTTGGTCTGGGCCAGTAGTACTGGCTGTGGGCAGGTCTCCGATGTTGATTAATCCATAATATAAATGTCATGGCAGTCCTTAACATACGACTAATCAACATATAATCACTAGCATGTTATTGTTACAGCTTAACAGACTGCAGCTGGCCTTAGCTCTAAACTATTATAATAATGCCATTCCATTATGCGCAGTGTTGCCATATGGCAAACAGACATTTTATCGATTTACCAAAAACTAATTTCATAAATTTTTTTTGAGTGGTGAATATGTTATCATAACTTACCTGAGATGATGTTAACAATTTTTTTGTGAATGTGACATGGCCGGGTCCTTGTTTGTTACTGACGTTTTAATTTGCTTTCAGCAACTACATACAAGAGACGGCAGTCTGTCAGAAAATCGCGCCACAGAAAAAAATTGCATGTCATGTGACTTAACCAAAGCACATCATTGGCTAAACTAAGGTCTTCTCTTACCAACAAAAAAAACGAGAATGTTCTGTTAAAGAGACAGTGGCAAGGAAATGAACACAAAGTGTATGTTGCCATATGGCAACACTATGCGGTATGGGTTAAAGGTTCAAGATTTGAGTATACTTTCAACCAGTGTAATGGACGTAGGCTAGTAAGAGACTGCGGTCTTTATCCTCCTTGTTAGAGTGCCCGCCAGTGGACCTGGGTTTGAGTCCTGCTTAGAGCAGGTGGTTCGAACAGGAGGGGTTATTGGTGCCATGACCCGGATGGGAGTGAGGTTTAGGGGGGTGAGTGTAACGGACATAAGGCTAGTAAGAGCTGTGCATGTAAACCTCACTCCCCTGAACTCAAGAGGTGCTCTAGCGACTGACGCTAGAGACTGCAGTCTTTAGTCTCGTTAGAGTGCCCGACTTCCATGCCAATGGACCCGGGCTCGAGTCCTGCTTAGAGTCGGTGGTTTGAACAGGAGGGGTTACACCAGCATAACAAAAAATGTTTCTGAAGAGAACCACCTATTGCACCTTTAATTCTCTCTTTTTTTAGTTTCTGCCTATAATTGCACAAGATATTTGATATTGCATGATTGCAAAAATATGTTATAGAAGCAATAATTTCTACTGTTTTACTTGTAATACAATTATGATTGACAATTATGGTTTTATGTAGTTTCAATAAAAGTGAATGTAAACTAAAAACAAATTTTTGCATCAAACGTGGCACTTACTGTACAGATATATTTACACAGACTGTTTCATGCAGCTCAGAGTGGTAGCATGAATGCAGTTAGAATTGCATAAACAATATGAGTTTTAAATGGGTGTTAATTTTTTAAAAAATAAAATAATGAATACTGAAATATGACATTATTTAAAAATTATTTTATCTAAAATGAATCATTTTATTAAAAATTAAATTATACTTTAAATAGGAAATTAAAACTGCCAGTAGGTGGCGGAAAATCACTGTTTCGATGCGCGAGTCATCATTCATTCTTTCAATGATTCATTCAAACAGCTTATTCATCATTGGCTCACTTAATGCGTTAAATTCATGAGCAAAGACTATAATGACAATATTGTGTCTAAAATGTAACACAAAATTAACTTCTTGATTATTGAACTGTATGTAATATCACATTTGCAATTGTGCATATTCAGAAAAACATGGCACATTTGCTCGTAAGATATTGCTAAACTATATCATATTGTATAAATATAAGGCAAAAACCCATACAGGGCATTTAATATCTTGAATTTTAGGGGCATAGGCTATAATAGACTTCATCATGAAGTCAGTCATTGCCCTGCATCATGTTCGTCACTTAGCATACAATGCAATATGAAGTACAAGTCTGAGCCAGGGTTGTGTGCATTAATAAATACATTAATCATTTTCACAATCAAGCTTTTGTAATTCTGCTGAAATCTCTTCCTTCATGGCCTGATAGAAACATCAGTCCCAAAACAAACAGACACACATTAACCCAACACGCTGAATACAGAGACAAATGTAAATGTGTAAATACAGGAGGAGCTCTGATATCACTGTAGTTCAGAGACATTCAGAGAAAGTTAAACTAAATTGATCAACAATAATATGGACGCCTGAAACGATCAACTTTAAACAACAGAATATTTATTGAGCCGTTCAGAGAGTCTTGTGGACACATCTGATACTCACAGGTAAGAGATAGAAATATAAGAGAGATTGAGCTGAACAGGTTTCTAATGGAAGTGATCTGGTTTAGTAGAGTTTATGTTGAACTGGAATAAGTTGAACTGAACCAGGTTTAAGCAATTCAAACACTCAACTACATTAGTTGTTTATGCAGTGAAATGGTATCAGAATTGTATTAAAAATATGCAATTTGATTGATTATAAAGCAAAGTTTGCTGTTTCTCTTATTTTGCCTCATGACATAAAGACTAAAGAATCAGGAAGTAAATGACCAGCAGACAGACTGAACACAAACCTGCTACAGCTGAAAATCTCATTTATATTAAAGGAATAGTTTACCCAAAAATGAAAATTATATCTTCATTTACTCACCCTCAAGTTGTTCCAAACCTGTATAAATTTCTTTGTTCTGCTGAACACAAAAGAAAATATTTGGAAGAATGTCAGTAACCAAAAAGATCTCATTCCCCATATATTACCATAGTAGGAAAAATATATACTATGGTAGTCAATGGAGAACAAAGAAATCTATGCAGAACAAAGAAATTTATACAGGTTTGGAACTACTTGAGGGTGAGTAAAAGAAGACAGAATTTTCATTTTTGGATGAACTATCCCTTTAAGGAGATTAAAACTACACCAAGACATACAATATATCTGTTAAGTTTGAGGGGAAAGGTTATCTGTACTTAAATTTCCTTTCAAAAGCTGTTTCTAGTTGAGATTGTGTTTTGTATTTCCTTAAAAAAGGCATCAAGAGAGGAAGAGCAATGGCAGAATCTTCCTCAACATCACCGAAAATACGAGAAAGGACAGGGAGTGTGGATGTTCCTCCATGTGAGTCAATAACCCAGTCAAATCTCTTACACTTTTTCTTCTTGAAAGTAGCCACCTGTTTTCTAGATTTAAGCTCTGTACATTCTCTCAACAAGATTTTGACTTTAGACTAGTGTATATGTTTTATCTTCATTATTTCTCTTTCCAGTGATGTCATCCTCCAGCGGTCCACTGACTGAGGAGCTTCAGTGCTCTATATGTCTGGACGTGTTCACTGATCCAGTCAGCACTCCATGTGGACACAACTTCTGCAAGACCTGTCTGAATAAGTGCTGGGACAACAGCCAGACCTGCAACTGTCCATATTGTAAAGAAACATTCAAGATCAGACCTGATCTCAAGATTAATACCACACTCCGAGAGCTCGTAGATCACTATAAAAAGAAAAGTCCTAAGAAAAAACCTGAAGTTCTGTGTGAAATCTGTGAGGAAAGAAAGCTGAAAGCCCTGAAGTCGTGTCTGGTGTGTCAGAGCTCTTACTGTGAAACTCACCTGGAGCCTCATTTGAGAGTGTCAGGTTTAAAGAAACACAAACTGATCAATCCTGTGAGTAATCTGGAGGACTATATATGTCAGAAACATGAGAGACCTCTGGAGCTGTTCTGTAGAGATGATCAGACAATCGTGTGTGTGTCCTGCACTGACGGAGATCACAAGAACCACAACACTGTTTCTTTAGAAGAGGTGTGCATTAAATACTAAAAATATTCCATCAATCGAATGTTGTCCTGTTGTGATAAATGATCTTGGTGTACTTTTAAGGCCCATTCACTGTAAATGTAGTAAAGTCTGTCAAAACTTGGCTGTGTGTAACAGGTTATAAACAAGCGACTAAAGTTTGATCCCTGATCAGTTCAGTCAGTGTGATTTAAACAGTCTGAGCATCACGTTTCAGTGCTGATGGTTTTATGAATCTTGGGCCTTCAATACTAGACCAGACCACAAAACTGCAGCATGTTTCTCAGTGCAACGAAGTGCTGTTACTCGTTTCACATGTGATTGTTCATTTACATTCAAGAATATAATGTAGAAGACAGGAAATCACTGTTATGATAAATGTGTCTGTGTTGTTCTCTGTTTATAGACTCAGTTGATGATTCAAGACACGCAGCAGATGATCCAGGACAGAATCGAGAAAATTCATGAAGTCAAACACTCAGCAGCAGTCAGAAAAGTGAGTGGTTGAGGGTGGTTGAGTTATGGATGATGTTAGATCGTTCAGTTTTTTTACTGGACACATAATTCATTAGTGGTCATGCACCACCACACACGTCCATTGGACACTAGGTGGCACTATAATTAGTACATTGCTTTAGAAGTACAGAGTACAGAAATTCAGAGCTATAAGAGTTTGTTGAAATTCTTTTTTTTCTCTAAATGCCAAGTTGCCATGGGGGTGCTACAACTGAAAAACTCTTTTAAAGGGGAACTTTAATGCCCCTTTTTTAATAGTCCTCCTCCAAAAAATGACCCTATAGGTCGTTTTTACAAGCACCTTATTACAACTTATAATTACCTTTTAAAGTCATGCGCCCTCTAGCTGGCGTAAAACCCCCCAACATTCATATCTATCAGTTACAACCCCCCCAATACAATACAACCATACCAACGTTCAACCCCCCAAAGTTGAAACCAAATCTATGCTCGTGAATTCAACCATCAGTGGCTCAGATACCGATAGTCTATGGAGACTGTTTCTTTGGTACATCCAATAACAAAACATTTGTATTTTTTTTTTTTTTTTTTTAATTATTATTATTAATTTTTTTTCTTTCGCGCAGCTGCTACAGCAAAGAAACAGAAATGGGGAACTGCTGCGGCTCACTCAGGGTGGGATCTATGCTAATAGGGTAGATCATGACCAGTCATGGGTGTGGCTTCCCTCTACTCTTACTATCTGGAACTGCTCAGTTAGAAAGACTTTATATGATTTATGGGAATTATTAAAAAAAAGAGTGGGTGGATTTTTAACATTATAGGCTGCTTGTTTACACACATTGTAGACACACAGTGGATCAAATGCTAAAATATTCTTCAAATATTACTCAAATATTATTCAAACATGACTGCCAACAGCCAATCAAATTTCCGATACCGTCAAATCAGAATGGCTGACAAAAACAAAATTGAAACATTGAGGCTGTGTACCAAATCTTGTGGATGATTCTCACAAAGACGATGGATATAAAGTTGTGCTATAATAAATAAATTTACGTTTTTGCTATTTTCACTAGTAACACTTTAGTTTAGGGTCCAATTCTCACTATCACCTTTTTTTATAGCATGCATATTACTAGGATATTGGCTGATTATTAGTACTTATAAAGCACATATTAATGCCTTATTCTACATGACCATATTCTACATCCCATAATCTTACCCAAGCAGTAATTTAGGCAAAAGTTATAGTTAGTTAGTTAATAGTGAGAACTGGACCCTAAACTAAAGTGTGACTGCTTCCCTATATATGTATTACTGTATCTTCTACATGTGTCATTGGTGCTTGGATCTGATATCTATATTTAGTATCTAATAATTTGTTGATTGTCCTGGTTGAGCAGAATAACACAGAGAAGGAGAAAACAGCCCATGTCGAGCTCTTCACTGATCTCATCCGCTCCATTGAGAGATGTCAGACTGAACTGCTGGAGATGATGGAGGAGCAGCAGAAAGCAGCAGAGAAACAGGAGGAAGAGCTCATTGAAGAGCTGGAGCAGGAGATCACTGAGCTAAAGATGAGAAACACTGAGCTGGAGCAGCTCTCACACACTGAAGATCACCTCCACCTCCTACAGGTCAGTCAACATCTCTCTGATCAATGATAATGCAGTATATGACACCATAACACTCCCCATGCTGAAGGATTTCTCCTCTCTCCTGCTGTAGATTTACTCATCCCTGTGCAGCTCTAGAAACACCAGGAACTGGTCTGAGATCAGTGTGAAGACTGATGAGAGTCTGGGGACTCTGAGGAGAGCTCTGATTCAACTGCAGGACACTCTACAAGGGAAACTCACGCAAACTGGTACAACAATATCAAATACACTGTACAGATAGATATATGATGCATATATTTATCATCTTTTTATATAAAAGAATCACTAATGAAGAAAGAATACCAAGTTCTGTCATGAAACTCTAGATGGAGCAGGCTGATCGATCACATTGTTATCTACATTGCGCAGCTGATTGGTTGCTGTTGCATCAGAGGCTCAACATTAAAATACTGCTCGTGTTTGCTGTTAGCAGTCTGCAGCACACGTTCAGAAAGCATTTCTGAAAACTTTCAGAAAGCAGCTAAAGCTGCCACATAGACTTTATGAGTGGAGGGGGTACGACCCTCATCCATCAACTCTTGAAGAAAGGACAGTATCAAAGATATGTCACATGCAGATGGGTCTTTGCCGCGGGCTATGCACTAGGCAGAGAAGACCACCCATTTAAGGGCATGTAAAGGCGTCTTGTAGTCGGGGCTCTAACCTTTGAAGTAGTATTTATCTACAGGCTCCCATCGGCCATAGGTGCAGAGCCCACAGCTCGGGCTGGGGGTGCCAGATTGTCCTGTTCACCTGAGAGAGGAGGTCCCGTCTCAGGGGAATGGGCCATGGTGCTGCTGTGAGCAGCTGAGATAGCTCTGAGAGCCAGTGTTGGTTTCTCCAGAGGGGGGCCACTAGGAGAACCTTGTGTTTGTGTTCCCTGATTCGCTTGATAAACTGAGGGACCATGGTAATCGGGGGAAAGGCATAAAGGAGAAGGCTGGGCCAATTGTGGGCCAGCACATCCCTGTTCTTTGAAATATAAATTGGGCAATGGAAGTTGTGTTCTGAGGTGAAGAGTTCGGCCTCTGCTCTCCTGAAGATCTCCCACATTTTCTGAACCGTTTGGCGATGGAGCATCCATTCTTCTGAGAGACATTTCTCCAGGACAGCATGTCTGCTCTCTGAATCAATTTGCCTAGCACATGTGCAGCCCTCAGTGAACACAGGTTGCACTGTGCCCATTCTAAGAGACTCTCCACCAAAGTGATGAGGCACATGGAGAAGAGCCTGTCCTGGCAATTTATGTATGACACTACCGTCATGCTGTCCGAGCGGACTAGGACATTTTGTCCCTCCAGGCATGGCAGGAAAGTCTGAAAGGCTCGACAGACTGCCAGCTTTTCCAGGCAGTGATGTGCAGCCTGCTTTCCACGTATGACCAAAACACCAAAGTATGGCCAGAATGTGCTCTGGCGAGACTACAGCCCTCATTTTTGTCAAAAACTGCTCCCAGGAACAAAATCCGTTGGTTGGGAGACATTGAACTTTTGGCAAAGTTGACCCTGAGCCCCAAGCACTCTAGGTGGCTGAGCAGAAAGGATCTGTGAGACACTAGCTTGGCCTCCGACTGGGCTAAGACAAGCCAGTCATCGAGGTAGTTTAGAATGCGGTTTCCTATCTGCCTCAGAGGGGAGTGAGCCGCGTCCATACACTTCGTGAATGTACGAGGAGCTAGGGACAGTCCAAATGGGAGGACTGTATATTGATATGCCACTACCTTGAAGGCGAATCTCAAGAAGTGCCTATGATGGGGGGCTATCTGGATATGAAAGTAAGTGTCTTTCAGATCCAGAGAAAATAACTAGTCCCAGGGGCATATCTGCAAGAGGATCTGCTTCAAAGTGGTCATTCTGAGCGAGCACTTCAGGGTGTGATTCAGAAGCCTGAGGTCGAGGTTTGGGCCTGATACCGCCATCCTTCTCTGGGAAGAGGAAGTAACGGCTGTAGAAGCCTGACTCACTCTGAGCTGGCCAATTTTTTTTATATGGATCTTTCAGCCTGTAAATTGTTGGGAACCATGCTACTAAAGGACAGAGGTTTTTGAGTGAATTGAAGTACATAACCTCGCTTTATTGTCCCTAAAACCCATTTTGACACTCCGGGGATGGCCTCCTAGGCCTCGGCCCATGTGGCAAGGATTTGAATGGTGGATCGCTGCGAGGGGACCTGGCGCTTGTAATATGTTTGTTTTATTTTGTTCGCAATTACAGCGGTAGTTGCATGGGTGTGGGAATTTGAGTGAGCCCAGTGCTTACAAACCTGGAACTGAATGGGGTGTTAGGTGACATAAATATTCATGAAGAATGCTATTTTAGAGAGAATAGTTATATGAGTCTCCACTGATAGTCATAAAGGAGAACGTCATACATTAAGGAGCTGTTAGCACTGCTCACTCTTGCAGTGTGCATAAAGCTGGGGAATCCCCTTGCTGCAGGGTTGATGAGACATGCTGGAATAGATTGGTGTGAGCTCTCCTAGTCCCATTCAATCAGTCTTGTGATTGCATTGCTCCTTTGTCTCATGCTAGAGATAAAAAAGAACAGTGGAGAACAAGGGAAAGAGCCGTTTTCAGAGAAAGCGGTCTGTGAATGCAGCAAGACAAGACTCGCACTCTCATGGTGAGAGCGTCAATTTTGAATGGAGACGGCTTGCGGGGGGTGGGGCCGTCAAGTGATGCGCTTCGAAATTCAGCATTTTTCCACAAACACCAGTGAAATAATGTTATTTTAGAAGAAATATATTCCATGAGTCTCACCTGATAGTAAGGGGAGAATGTCATGTCATAGAGCTGTCAGTGTTGCATTCAGCTAAGCACTGTCAGTGTGGTACTCGCCCTAACAGCGCGTAGCACTGGGAAATCAGTGAGACACGTGGGGTACAGCCCGGCGAGAGCTCACTTAGTCCCATTCACTTGGCCCTGTAACCTTTTGTTTTTCATCTCAGCTTGAGAGAACAAGAACTGTGGAAAACGAGGGAAGGAACCGCTTTCAAGAAAAAGCAGTCCTTGAGAGAGCAAGTCTCGCCCCCCTGCATTCACAGACTGCAACACGCTCAGAGGTTCAGCATTTTACAACAAGTGCTGGAGAAATATGCTCTTTCAGAGTGAATATATTCCATGAGTCTCACCTGAGTCAGGGGAGAGCGTCATATTCTGCTGAGCACTGTCGGCATTGAGCTTGCTCTCGTAATGAGAGTGCTCGTCCTCAATGCATGTGGCTTGCAGGGAAGCTACGCGCTTAGAGGTTCATCATTTTACAACAAACGCCGGAGAAATATGCTCTTTCAGAGTGAATATATTCCATGAGTCTCAACTGAGTCAGGGGAGAACGTCATATCATATTCAGCTGAGTGCTGTCAACTTTGAGAAGGCTTCAAGTCTCGTATAGTGCAGTGAAGAGAAGAAGATCGTCATTGCTGAAGGAAAATAAATCAGAGATCTATGCAAAGTGCCCGCTTATATAGCCAGATGCCCTGCCCATTCTGGTGAGCTCTGGCGGGCTTCTTCGTGATAGGCTCGTGCAGCTCCACCGCACTGTCATTGGTTTGTTTTATTCCAACAGCACAAACTAATGGCAGTGCAAATGCAGTACAGGAATCAGATCATTCCCTACATTTCCCAGCCATGATCTAATCAGCATAAATGTGTCATTCAAATGCATAGGTGCTAATCCAATCAGTCTGACAGTATCACCCATACCTTTACATTATCATAGAGACAAAAGCACCGCTGTATCTTGAGCTTGTCATGCCAAATGGTCAGGAAGACAAAAGGTTAATGTCTCAGACATTTGGGCTGCCTGCCTTGATCTCCTTTAGAATGTCATTATCTTTACCTCAAAATGGAAAACACAATATACCTCACCTTAGTAATTCATGTGAGGTGATGTCAGTATGTAGGATCAACAGATCTTAAACAGATTATTAAATTTGTAATCCCACAGTTCCCCCTTTGAGAGTTCTAATAACTCTCACATAATACAAATTTAAACCTTCTTAAATCCCTTCTATAACATATGTTTGTTAACATAAGTCCCATCTTCCAGTCATGCAACTTGTAACAGTTACAGGCACATACATCTTATTCTGTGTCGTGTCCAACATTTACATAAGTGTTGTTCTTTAACTTGAGTATACTGTTGACACACATACACAACGCAGGGTGGTAACATGTTGTAAAAAACTACATGATGACACAGAAAACCATGTAGCATAATTGTGGAAATCCTAAAAGTCCATGGCGCCTGAATATCTGTGGAGTCTGTTCCCGGTAGAGTCCATTTCCACGTTTGTCCCAAGATGATTATTTGTCGTTGTGCAACTCCGAGTTGCTCAGATGACTCCGTCATCATGAAGGTTGTTCATGGATATCTGAGGTGATGCTTTACACCAGGTGCTGCTAATGAGACGTCATGGCATACAGACATACCTGCACACAAGAAAACAAAGAGACAGCAGACCAGCAGTATTCATGCATAGACTTTAGTACGTTAGACCTCTGATGATCGTATAGTTTTTCTGTCTAACTCGGATCATCATAAACATCTAGTGATCGTATAGTGGTTTTGTTCTTCTTTTTCTTTAACCTAGTCTTAAACAATTTGACACCTATAGACCAGTAAGGTGGGGATAAACTGAGATGGGGAAACCTATGAGGAAGTCTTCACCACAGGGTTGGCCCCCGAGGCCTTTGGCACTTTGGTTCTTCCCTGGGCTCCTCACTGGTCTGTGTGTCCTATTCTCTCCCTGTAGTTAAATTTGCAAACTTTACTGTGCTACATCTCCATCTTCCATTGAAACATCAGTCATAGCAGACATCATAACCCATAGAGGATGGATAAGTGAATGGTGTGTGCTGCAGCATAACATTTAAGGCTGTGAGTGTACTTAACTAGTGTCCCCAAATGGTGGAAGTGACAGTCAACTTTCTTTTGTTCAGAATGAGTCTTTCAGCTTTCTTGTAGATTACTGGGGAAATTAAGCACTCACAGCCCAAATGGTTAGCATGTCAGCAAGCTGCTGCTCCAAGAGTTTGGAGAAGAGGGGAGGGGCAGTTTCAATGTAGCAAGTAGACTGAGTAGGAGCTGAGTAAAGCTGTTCATTTCTTTTAATGTCTTTTTGTTTTTCCTACACTCTTTCATCCAGTGTCCAGGTTTACCACAGTATTGACAACTGCCTTCTCTCTTAGGACATTTACATTTCTGTCGATTCTCTGTGTTGACCTTAAAGGATGCTGCTGCAATCTTTACTCTTGTCTTGACATCGGAGTCTCTTTCCCAAATAGCTAACCTATCCAAGTTGTTTTGCAGGGTTCCATTGGACCATGTGAGGTCTAAGAAAGGCAATGCATTGCTGTATTCTGATGAAAGCCCATCAAACCACATGCGGACCAGTGGTCCATTATCCTCTAACACCTTCTCTGGAGTGTCAGCTATTCCACTGTATGCTGCCGCTGACTGACAAAATCTTTCAGTGTACTCACTTACAGTTTCATCCTTCTTCTGTACACAACTAGTGATCTTTGACCAGTCTACCTTTGGTCCAACAAGGTTCTGTAACACTCTCAGAACTCCTTCTCTCAATTCACCTTTACTGGAATGCTGAAACTCAGAACTATTTACAGCACTTTCAAAATCATTGAATTCTGACTCTTTCAGGATTTGTGACATTAGCTGTGTGACTTCAGCTAGGGACATATCATAGAGCTTCATTTTTCTGGACAACTCTATCCTAAACTCAGAAAAATTTCTATGCACTGATGGCAAATTCTCAGCAATTCTTTCTATGTCTTCAGGACCTATAGCGGTACTGACTGCTTGTAACTGCAGTATGGGGGTTACAGATGTAACTGTGTCAACCCCTTTTACCCTACTCTGAGCCTTTTGTCTCGCTCCACACACTTCAACTGCATTTACATCTTTATCCATCAATCCAGTATTGCTATTATCATCTAGCCTACAGAAAGACTGTAAGTCAGGATAGCTTTCATCTGACTGTTGGTCTTTTGAGTCACATTTGGTTGAGGCTTTGTTAAGGCCCAACTTCTGAGTGAGATGAGACACTCGAGTGTGCAACTGTGTGTTCTGCTCTTCTAACTTAGCAATACGTTGGATTTGTTCTTTTGCAATGGATAGAGTAAATTCTCTGTGGCAGCAGATAATGCCCTTCATATTTTTCTTCCGAATACAAGCATCAAGTACCTTTTTGCATTCTTCAATGGACCAAACTTTTTCTGGATGAATCCCAAATTTCTTTGTCAAATTCAATCTGATTGACTCAGTCACTATTGAGTCCATGTGCTTTCCTAACAATGATTTGAACTCACTATCTGTCCATAAAGGGGTAGCTAGTCCACCTTTATCCGTTGTTGGAATTAATCTAGCGTTCTTTCTCAGCATTTTGTAATGTCTTTCTGGCACAACAACCCAGCTAACAGGGAACGTTTCCATAACTTTCACTAACGTTATGTAAAAGTTATGTAAATGTTAGAAATAAACATTCCTAAAATAATGTTTCAAGAACATTCTTTTAATGTTGTCATAGTTAATACATTCTCATAACGTTCTTAGAACAACATTGTTGGAACGTTCTTACCATGTTATTTGTACTTGACTGATGTTCTCTTCTAAACGGTACTTGACTGAATGTTGATCAAAACTTCTCATAACACGTTCTTGAAACGTCTTTATCACGTTATTTGTACTTGACTGATGTTCTCGTAATGTTGATCAAAAACGTTCTCATAACAATGAAACGTCTTTATCACTTGTACTTGACTGACGTAATGTTGATGAAACGTTCTCATAACGTTCTTGAACGTCTTTATGTGACTTGACTGATGTTCTCGTAATGTTGAGCGAAAACGTTCTCATAACAACGTTCTTGAAACGTCTTTATCACGTTATTTGTACTTGACTGATGTTCTCGTAATGTTGAGCGAAAACGTTCTCATAACAACGTTCTTGAAACGTCTTTATCACGTTATTTGTACTTGACTGATGTTCTCGTAATGTTGAGCGAAACGTTTAACAACGTTCTTGAAACGTCTTTATCACGTTATTTGTACTTGACTGATGTTCTCGTAATGTTGAGCGAAAACGTTCTCATAACAACGTTCTTGAAACGTCTTTATACGTTATTTGTACTTGACTGATGTTCTCGTAATGTTGAGCGAAAACGTTCTCATAACAACGTTCTTGAAACGTCTTTATCACGTTATTTGTACTTGACTGATGTTCTCGTAATGTTGAGCGAAAACGTTCTCATAACAACGTTCTTGAAACGTCTTTATCACGTTATTGTACTTGACTGATGTTCTCGTAATGTTGAGCGAAAACGTTCTCATAACAACGTTCTTGAAACGTCTTTATCACGTTATTTGTACTTGACTGATGTTCTCGTAATGTTGAGCGAAAACGTTCTCATAACAACGTTCTTGAAACGTCTTTATCACGTTATTTGTACTTGACTGATGTTCTCGTAATGTTGAGTGAAAACGTTCTTAGGATAACATTCTGAGAACATGCTTTTAATGTTATTATTATTTGCTAAATGTTTTCATAATGTTATCATAATACGTTCTGAGTACAATGTTTATAAAAAGCGTCCTTACATTGTAATCTGTACATAATGAATGTTCTCATTATATAGAGAAAACGTTGTGAGAACAACATTGCTGTAGCCGTAACGTCTTTATGATGTTATTAATATTTGCTAAATGTTTTTGAAGTTCAATGTTTTGAACATTCTTATGTGACCATAAAATGACCCAAATTGGAATGTCCCCCTAAAGTCATATAAGGAACCTTGAACTGCAGCACTTTCATTACCAAAAGAGGACGTTTATGTCACAAATGTTCTGTAAAATGTCAGAATTTTTGTCACTTTTAGAGAACTTTTAGGCAAAGTTGAACAAGGTCACGAGAACATTGCTTCTGCGTGTGTGTTTTATAGAAAATAATAAAGTTTGAAGTCACCGTTATAGAGGTGCGTTTGCTTTTCTTGATTCACATAACATTAGTTTTTCTCTGGCTGCTTTAACTGTGTTATCAAGACATGATAGTGATAGCAATAAACGCAAGAGAACTTCTGGTTAGATGAATTGAGTTGTTTAGTGCTGATGATTTAGTCATCGTCACTAAAGCCTCAAGCTGTGAATGTATTAATAGTTTTAATGCTTTATTATATTAATTCAACTTTTGAGCAGGGCTTTTTATTCAAACTTCAACACAGACATCATGAATCAGCGTATGATCCTCAACGATGGTGACACTAAACAAAATCTTTTTTGTGACTTTAGTAGCTTGTTTTGAGATGTTCAGAGTTAATCTGTTTATCTGAAAATTTTGTCACCATTGTTGAGGATCATACGCAGAATCTTGATGTCTGTGTGAATCTGTATGATACTGTTTGAATAATTTCTGCACAATAATGAAAGCTTTCAAATTATCATTGGACTATAATAACACAAAAGAAAATACAATATTCAGAGACCAGAGAATAAAGCCACTGTATGATGAGAAAAATAACAATAAACAATCAAATCCATATGATCAGATTTTTGTCACAATTTCTTTTGCAATGCATGCTTTAAAACACAATTGCAACAATTGGAGAAAAATAATTGAAATGTAAAGGTTCAGGAGCCCAACTAAAACAAGTGCTTACCTCCATAACGGTGACATTTATAAATTTGATAAAACATCAACACCTCATAAAGAAGATTTGTATGAAAGAAACAAAGTCAGAGTGGTTTGTAATAAGTGAAGATGCAGAGATCTAGAGAGATCTGTTAGTGTTTAATGTTGTTTCTGTTATCTGAGTTTTGTGTGTCACCATTGTGCTGGAGAGTAGATCCTGAGCTTCAGTCAGTGATGATCCAGAAACACTGATGTTCTGCTGCATGTTGCTTTATTTAAAGACAGTAACTGTGTAGTTACTGATGCAGTGATACAGCAGTTACATTAGCTCATGCATGTGCTGTTGTTTTTGTAAGACATTTAAGAAAAATTAGTTTTTGTTTGAGCAGATACTCTTATTAATCGACATTTTTGACGAGGGCAGCAGGGATGTTCCCTAAAAAAATACAAATAAAATATGGTTCCCTAAACGTTCTGTGAATGTCCGACAAATAACGTCCCCCAAACCTTAAAAGAGCTCCACATCGTGACCGTCTCTGAACGTTCTGGGAACATTATTAGACAACGTCCTTAACACCAGTGGGGATGTTTTGAGAATGTTCTGGGAACGTAAAATTTCTAGCGGGGCAGGGTGTTGTGAACGTTCAGAAAATAACGTTTTCATAACATTTCCAAAATGATAGAATGGAATGTTCCTCTATCGTTCACATAAACCAAGAAAAAACGTTCTTAAAAACAGTTAATTTGAACGTTCCAAATATATTACAAAATAACGTTTTTATAACATTTCCAAAATGATACAATGGAATGTTCCTCTAACGTTAACATAAACCAAGAAAAAACATTCTTGATACATTTAAAAAACTGGACGTTTTGAACGTTTAAAAAACATTCCGAAATAACGTTTTCATAACATTTCCAAAATGATAGAATGGAATGTTCCTCTAACGTTAACATAAACCAAGAAAAAACATTCTTGATACATTAAAAAAACTGGACGTTTTGAACGTTTAGAAAACATTCCAAAATAACGTTTTCATAACTTAAAGAGAATGTTAACAAAACGTTCTGACAACTCCTTTTTGTTAGCTGGGAATACACTTCAACACTTCCCTGACAGAGCAGAGGTTAACCTAGTTAATACACATCATAATGTATTCAACCTTCTCTGGTGAGCAGAGTAGAATCAACTTGCTAGCACACTGTAACAGGTAACCTTCCCTGAATTAACAGAGGATGAACTCTCTTCTCTAGCAAAGTAGAGGATGGATATTCTGTTAACACACAATCTTCCCTGATTAAACAGAGGATACCAATATTAGCACGTAATGCTAAAACTTCCCTGCCTGAGCAGAGGATACCAATTAGCACTTAATGGTAATGTTCCCTGCCTGAACAGAGGATAAACTTCATCTCTAAAAGAACATTTTTAGAGGATAACTTGTTTAACCAAACCCTACAGCTGTCTGTTAACTCTTCTCTGACGGCGCAGAGGATAATAATTTTGTACTGGTCTTAATGGTTCTTTTGGATAGAGTATCACTCACCAACCCTTGGGTGTACAGGAAAATTCAGCCTGGATCTTCTTTTGGATCAGATCTCTGTTGTGCTTGAAGTTTCAATCTGGATTGAGGTGAGAAGATCTATCCAGGTCACGGCACCAAAACTGTTGGAAATCTCAGAAGCAAAGACCAGGAGACTTGGATGTATCTTCAGCAGGATTCTTTATTGAGAACACGTGCTGTCGGTAGCTGCAGTCATCAAGTCTGACTAAGGCAGTGTACTTGGTAGTTCATATACATTCAAGGAGGGAGGGATACATAGAGTAGAGGTGTGGACAATCTAAACAAAGGATGCAAATGCAGTACAGGAATCAGATCATTCCCTACATTTCCCAGCCATGATCTAATCAGCATAAATGTGTCATTCAAATGCATAGGTGCTAATCCAATCAGTCTGACAGTATCACCCATACCTTTACATTATCATAGAGACAAAAGCACCGCTGTATCTTGAGCTTGTCATGCCAAATGGTCAGGAAGACAAAAGGTTAATGTCTTAGACATCTGGGCTGCTTGCCTTGATCTCCTTTAGAATGTCATTATCTTTACCTCAAAATGGAAAACACAATATACCTCACCTTAGTAATTCATGTGAGGTGATGTCAGTATGTAGGATCAACAGATCATAAACAGATTATTAAATTTGTAATCCCACAACTCCATATGTCTGTGCATATGTGATTTGCTTATATTAATTCCTAAATGAGCAATCATAACAGTTTAAACTAAGCATCATGTTTAACAGTCTTGTGGAGTGATTTACTATGATACTTGCTCAGGTGATTGTTGAGTTTCTCATTTCAATCAGCTTGCAACGCATATCTGTTGTTAATGAAGGAACACAGTGTGATTTTGTAGAGCTAAGTCATTTGGCATGGCAGCTAAGGCACACATAAATATTAAAACATGCAATCTCATTGCTCTTTGAATAAAATCATATGTAAAGAAACTGTAAAGAGAAACATTAAATATTTTAAGTGTTTTAGCAAAACTACTAAAGCAAACAATCAAATGAATAGACATCAAGGGTTTAAGAGGCAGATTTGATCTTCATGAGAAGAGGGATGTGTGTGAAATATCAGGCCTGAAGCTCCAACAGCTTAACAGTGCTAAAAAACACACATTGATCAGATAAAACATTATATTGAACACAATTCTTTAAATATAACCTTAAATCTTGTGTATAATTCCACACATAAACATGTCAAAGATCTGATGATGTTTTATTGTCATTAGTCTCTACAGAGCTGAAGAGGATGCAGCAGTATGAAGGTACAGTGTGTGTCTGAACTACACTAGATTACATTCATATACTCACAGCTTCATTACTGACCTACAGGATGATTAAACACTGATTAAATATTAAAAACATCATCACAAAATATCTGTATTATGTTGTGATTCATATTCTCTGTTTTCTCAGTGGATGTGACTCTGGATCCTGATACAGCTCATCCTAAACTCATCCTGTCTGATGATGGAAAACAAGTGAGACATGGAGACATTAGTCAGAAACTCCCAGACAACCCAGAGAGATTTGATAGTGGTGTATGTGTCCTGGGAAAGGAGGGATTCTCCTCAGGGAGATTTTATTTTGAGGTGCAGGTGAAGGGAAAGACTGAATGGACTTTAGGAGTGGTCAGAGAATCCAGTAACAGGAAGGGATGGATCACAGCAAGTCCCAGTAATGGATACTGGACTGTGCGGCTGAAGAATTGGAATGATTATTGGGCCTGTGTTGGTCCTCCTGTCCCTCTGTGTCTGAGAGTGAAGCCGCAGCGGGTCGGTGTGTTTGTGGATTATGAGGAGGGTCTGGTCTCCTTTTATGATGTGGAGTCCAGCTCTCATATCTACTCTTTCACTGGTCAGTCTTTCACTGGGAAACTCTATTCATTTTTTGGCCCATCCTTAAACTATGCAGGTAAAAACTCAACTCCACTGATCATCACACCTGTCAATTACAGTAAATGAATTTACACCTCTAATTTGAAATACTTGATGAGATAATGCTTCATGCAATAATGTTTAAAAACATCAAAAATATTCTCAAAGGACGAGAATCATTTATTGAACCTGCTTGGTTTACATCAAAGTAATTATAGCATTGATTAATTGTTGTTTCTGTATTGTGTCCAATATTAACCCTGCATGATTACCTCACCATGTGTAACAGATATTTTTGAGTATGATTCACAATTAATTGAGTGTAACACTTAATAATCAACAATATTATTGATTTGACTGCACTGACACTGTTGTATGATCACTGAACTGATCTGGATGATGACATCACTGTTTTCTGATGAAATAAACTAATTTAATAATTGATGATCTTTGAAACAGAACTGAATCAACAATGAACTGACTTCAGCTGAACAGTGACACCATATTTTCTTTTAGAGCTGCTGTACAGCTGAAATGATGTTTGTATCACTGAAATATTTTTTCTGTTATCACTGTAAAGCTGCTTTAAAACAATTTGTATTGTATAAAACACTTTATAAATAAAGGTGACTGGCCTGAATTTTACATTTCAGGTTCACAACCATAAATCAGTTCATCTGTTTGATTTGTACATAAAATTCACCATCAAAAGACTGATGAGAGTCTGGAGCCTCTGAGGAGAGTCTCTTTCTCTACTCTTTCTACTCTTTCACTGGGAAACTCTGTGTGTTTGTTAGCCCAGACTTTATCAGTGGAGATGAAAACTCAACTCTACTGATCATCACAATGAATTTACACCACTATTTGAAAAACAAGGTGAAAATGATGCTTTAATATATAATAACATCTGAAAATATTCAAGGTCCCATTGGTTTATAAACACTTCATAACATGACACCCCTGTACATTTTCAGACTGTCTGTGGAGATCATATCGTCCCAAATCGTAGTTTAAGATCCTCTAGTGCTCTTCTGGCACATTATACAGTAAATCATAAATGATCTTGTGGTATTTCTTTTAGCCGCTATGCTCCAAAAATTAGGAATGTCTTCCAAATGAAGCAAAAGAGGCTTCCAGCATTCATATTTTTAAAAGGTGGGTTAAGACAAATCTTTTTAAAGTTGCTTTTCAATATAACAATATGGTGTGAAGTTGTGTGTGAGTCTGTTTTATGTTTTATTTTACCTTCTGATTCTCTTATAGTTTTATTTCTCGTATTTTATATTGATATTGAGGTCAAACTTTATTGCCTACTTCTTTATTTTACATTTCTTTATTTGTCTTTTATATTTGTTTTTGAGTATTTTTATATTGACATTGTGTAAAATTGTATTATTTGTTTTTATGCTTGTGAAGCTCTTTGAGTTTCATTCCATGTATGAAAAATGCTATACAAATAAATTTTTATTATTATTATTAAATGCAGAGATGGACAAAATAGTTGGTACCTGATAATAGATGAACCCACAGTTTTCTCTTAAATTAAAAGTGACATCCATCGTTGTTTAATCCATATTTTTGATTCAACTGAATATTTTGAATAATAAAACTAATGAAAATGTTATGGTCATAAATGATGGACCCTTAACCTTATATTTTGTTTACAGGCAGTTTCTGTGGCTCTCAGTGAGACTTCTGCTCATTTCAACAGGAAGTTGGGCTCGTTCTTCCTGAATAAACTGCTCCAGCTGTCTCAGGATTGAAGGATCTTTCTCTAAATGTTTCAGCTCTTTACAGATGTTTGATGGATTCAGTTCAGGCCACTTCAGAATAGTCCAGAGTTTTGTTTGTAGCCATTCTTGGGTGTTTTTAGCTGTATGTTTTGGTCATTATCCTGTTGGAGGACTCGTGGTGTTCCTCTGAAAAAGAGCTTTCTGACGTATGTTTCTCTGAATGCCTTGATAGTCTTGATTTCATTTTGCCCTGTACAGATTCAAGGCATCCTGTGCCAGATGCAAAGAAGCCCAAAAACATGATCCTCTATGTTTCACAGCGGGTATAATGCATCTTCTTTTTTTTTGTCTGTGAACATAGAGCTGATGTGACTTTCCTGAAAGCTCAGTTTTGTCTCATTTGTCATGATGATCATTTTATTTTCATCATTTGTTCTTCACTTTCTAATATCTTGTACTTTTGTTTTATAATGCTCCGTAATTTATTTATTTTAGATATTTCATAACTTTTATTATGTTTTCTCCTGTCAAAATGAAATTGGATGTAAATCAATCATCTGCAAATTTACATCAAAAAAATTTCAGCACTCAGCATCTGAATAAAGAGTATTAATTTCTATGAATGGATAAGTGACATTTTTTGGACATTTTTTTTATTGCTAAGAAAATTGTGTGAGTTGAGCAGAATTCGTCCTGGAAACTCTTAGCAAATGTTGCCAGACAATCATGCTTTTGTAAGTCTGTTGAAATCTCTTCATGATCTGATAGAAACATCAGTCCCAATACAAACAGACACACATGAACCAACACACTGAATACAAAGACAAATGTAAATGTGTAAATACAGGAGGAGCTCTGACATCACTGGAGTTCAGAGAGATTCAGAGAAAGTGAAAGTAACTTGACCAACATCAGTATGGACGCCTGAAACAATCAACCTCTTTAAACAACAGAATATTTATTGAGCCGTTCAAAGAGTCTTGTGGACACATCTGATCCTCACAGGTAATGATAGAAATATAAGAGAGATTGAGCTGAACAGGTTTCTGATGGAAGTGATCTGGTTCAGTAGAGTTTATGTTGAACTGGAATGAGTTGAACTGAATCAGGTTTAAGCTTGTCAAATACTCAACTACTTTAGGTGTTTACTGCACTGAAAATAATATCAGAATTGTATTGTAAATGTCATTCGATTAGTTGTAACGCAAAATTTGGTGTTTCTGTCATTTTGTCACATTACATAATGATGAAAAAAACAGAAAGGAAATGAGCTGCAGAAAGACTGGACACTAGGGCTGTGACCGTCGCAGTGGCGTTCCCAGAAAATTTTAATAGGGGTGGCCAGACGAAGCCACAGCAAATCCTGGGGTGGCAAAAAAATAAATAAATAAAATGAAAAATTGGTAGTTATTGATGTTTTGAATAGAATACCGAGAGAAAAACTTTACCTTAGATTTCGTTAGAATAGAACCAGGTCACAAAATGTAGTTTGCTAGGGGGGCGCGGGGGCATGCTCTCCGAGAAAATTTTGATTTCCATGGTGTACATATTTGCATTTTAAGATGTTTTAAGGCCAACGAATTGGATAAATAGCTTTAAAACCATGTCAACACTCACAGTTTTGAGGTAGATTTAATTGCATATTTGGTAATTCCATGACTTCATTTACAACAGAACGACGGTGCATGCTCGTAGTTTCTTTTGCGCTTCATTTAAGCTATAATAAAGTAGTCTAATATGCAGCGCGCGCCGCATTTGCGCATGCAATTCTTGAGCGCGCGCCGCGAGCACAGTATAACGGCTGATTAGACAGTCGTGTTCATTTTTCTGAATTTTACTGACATAGTCTGACAACATCTCATCTGACCGCAGTTCACTGCTGTTCAACTGAAGCTCCCTCGTCGTCACTTGTAGCCTATACTTTCTACTTTTCATTGATTTAACTTATATTCGTTCAAAAAGCTGATTCATTCAGTAAAGAAACACTGCAATTTGTTGCTCAGGGACGCAATTACAGTGCTGTGGATTTGTTTTGAACTATATTCGTTGGCGAAATTGTGCAAAAACAGGCAATGGTGTCTAAAATGTAAACATAAATAAAATGTATTTAACATTTGTTATCATGCTGATATCTGGAGAAAAACGGCACTCTTCATGTGATATTTATTAACTAGCCTATATTAAAGTCGCACAGTGAAAGCGTGCACTCTACATGCGCACCGACTAATCTACAAGACAACATCACATACAAGGATGTCAGATCGATTGTGCATCGTTAAAACGACAATTATGATCAAATCGCAGACTAAATAT
Source organism: Culter alburnus (assembly GCA_028476615.1). Taxonomy (NCBI): domain Eukaryota; kingdom Metazoa; phylum Chordata; class Actinopteri; order Cypriniformes; family Xenocyprididae; genus Culter; species Culter alburnus. The sequence continues at coordinate 531,347 of JAOTNS010003948.1, read as the reverse complement.
ATCGCACACCCATACACTGTCAGAAAAAAAGGTACGGCGCTGTCACTGGGGCAGTACCCTATAAGGTACAAAGGTAAAAAGGTACTATGTACTTTAACAGTACTAATATGTACCTTTAAGGTACTAATATGCACTTTTAAAGTACTAATATGTACCTTTAAGGTACTAATATGCACCATTTATGGGTAAGAAAGGTACACAGCAAAAACTGCAGTGTTAAATTAACTCTCCTGGGAGTGCATGTGAGACCATACTCAAGAGTGTTAAAGTGTTAAAATAAGAGTGTTAAATTAACACTGAAGCGGTGTTAAAGTTAATGAGTTAATTAAGTGATTAATTGAATGATGATTGACCATTATTGAAGACACCTGATGATAACAAGCAGAATCACCAAAGGAGAAAATCACAATTTTTAAGCCACCATCGTGGAGATGAGGGTTTGCTTTAGTTGGGCTCTTGACCCTTGACTTTTTCAAATAAAATTTTGTTTGGGTTGTTTTAACTGAGTTATAACATCCAGACAACAAATGGAAAAGATGATCAGGTGTGTGCTGGTTATGTTTTCACATAATCATTATTTGACCTGAATCACTGAACTCATTTAGAGCCCAATCTCTGAGTTAGATTTACATTATTGATTACAGCAGCACTGTGATTCTACAGCACAAGATCAGCTTTATCAATATAATCTGAAGGATTTCACAAAAGTTGTTCTGATTTAAAAAAAAAAAAAAAAAATCTTTCATTTAGGCACACACAGACATCAAGATTCAGCCTGTGAATCTCAACAGTGGTGAGAATAATAAAGCATGTTGCAGTGCATTCTGGGTGCCACCAATCAAATTCATCCATGCTCCCATCATGCATTGCTGCATGAATAAATTATGAGCTGAATTGTTTTAGTAATTTCTTTTATTCTCATATTTTATTTTGTTCTGTTTATGCGACTTTTTAGTAGCTTGTTTTCTAATGTTCAGAGTTGATCTGTTGATCAGAATATGTTGCTTGTCACCGTCATTGAGATTCACAGGCTGAATCTTGATGTCTGTGTGTGCCTAAAAGAAAGAATTTTTTTTTTTTTTTTAAATCAGAAGAACTTTTGAGAAATCCTTCAGATTATATTGATAAAGCTGATCTTCTGCTGTAGAATCACAGTCTGCTGTAATCAATAATGTAAATCTAACTCAGAGATTGAGCTCTAAATGAGTTCAGTGATTCAGATCAAATAATGATTATGTGAAAACATACCACCTGATCATCTTTTCCATTTGTTTGTCTGGATGTTATAACTCCATTAAAACAACCCAAACAAAATTTTATTTTAAATAGTCAAGGGTCAAGAGCCCAACTAAAGCAAACCCTCATCTCCACGATGGTGGCTTAAAAATTGTGATTTTCTCCTTTGGTGATTCTGCTTGTTATCATCAGGTGTCTTCAATAATGGTCAATCATCATTCAATTAATCACTTAATTAACTCATTAACTTTAACACCGCTTCAGTGTTAATTTAACACTCTTATTTTAACACTTTAACACTCTTGAGTATGGTCTCACATGTACTCCCAGGAGAGTTAATTTAACACTACAGTTTTTGCTGTGTACAAAGATGTACCTTTTCACTTTTGTACCTTAGGGTACTGCCCCAGTGACAGCGCTATACCTTTTTTTCTGACAGTGTACTCTACCCTCTTCACAGTATAAATAATATTTGAAATTCAGGTCTGTATTTCTATTTAGACTCTTGGGGGCAGTGAAACAGCAAGGCTACTATGGTTGCGCCAATCAATCTACAATCTTTATTTGGTGGCATTTTATTTTCTTTCACTTCATGAACTTGTGAATTTACATTATGCATTTAAATTAAGGCGAGACAAGGTGAATAGGGTAAAAAAAAAATAACTAATGGATATCACCGTACTTCCCCAGCTGGTTGATTACATTAAAAATTGCAAACAGTTTTTGTATTACAAGTTTTCTAAAATGTTATGTTTAAATATGCAAATGAGGCGTTTTCTAATTAAATATACGCTAATTTGCATACATTTCTAGAACAAAAATATGAATATTGGATGAAGTCAGGTTCAAAAATCTCATTTAATTTTTTGGACATATTAAATTAAAAGGTTTTTACAGGGGGAATTTTGGCTCTCTCTTTTTATCACTCCATAAATCAGAAAATACTATCAACAGCCAGGAAAAAAAAAAAAAAAAAAATTCACAATTTTTTTTAGGAATAAATGTATAAAATCCGGCAAATATATCAACAAATCCCTCTGTAAAAACCTTCAGAATATAGATAGGAAAAAACTGTAAAGTTTGGTGTATGTAGGCTAAGTTCTGCTGAAGTGGAGATTTCTGACTAGAGTAGGAGAAAAAAACATTTGAGAAAACGGCCTTTTAAAGGGTCATGAAACCCCCTGTTTCCTGGTGTTCCACCTCCCTTACAGAAAAAACACATGAACTTCACATGTGCAAAAACACATGTGGTCACATGTGACCACATGCACATGTGATTTTTGCACATGTGAAATTTAACATGTGAAAACATGTGAAAAGCACATGTGATCACATGTGACAAAATGCACATGTGAAATTTAACATGTGATCACATGTGAAAAGCACATGTGTTCACATGTGATCACATGTTTTTCACATGGGAAATGTGTGCTTTTGGAACATTTACACATGTGAAACACATGTTTTCCCATGTGAAACACATGTGAAACCCATGTTTTCCCATGTGAAACCCATGTAAACATGTGTATATTCCCATGTGAAACCCATGAAATCACATGTGAAACATGTATAAAATAGCCATGTGAAACGCATACATTCCCATGTGAAAACCATGTAATCACACGTGAAATGTATATTCCCATGTGAAACCCATGTGATGGAATGTGAAACCCATAAAGTCTCATGTGAACCCCAAGTAATCACATGTGAAATGTATATTCCCATGTGATCACATGTTAAACCCTTATATTCCCATGTGAAACCCATGTAATCACATGTGAAACGCATATTCCCATGTGAAAACCATGTGATCACGTGTTAAACCCTTAAATTCCCATGTGAAACCCATGTAATCACATGTGAAAATGTATATTCCCATGTGAAACCATGAGATCACATGTGAAACATGTACATTCCCATGTGCGATCCTTGGAACATTTGAAACCCATCAACAATCATTTCTAACAAAACAACAACAGAAAATGATAGCATGTTCTTATGTAGGGCCTATAGCCATGTTTCCCAACATTAAAACAAACAATTCAAATTTATTTACAATTCTTTATTTATAAACAATTATTTTATTTAATTTCATTAGAAATACAAATGTGAATGAATTTTTAAAACAAAAAAAGCAAAACCAAATATAAAAATATGAATTGTGAGTTTCTGAATGTGTGGAATGTCGTTTCAGTCCTCTGTGTCTCCTTCAGCAGGTTTCCTGTTTTGGGATAGTAAAACAATCAGATTAGGGCAGTGCAAACATCTATCCTGATAAAGTAAACTTAATAAATAAAGTAAACTATCCTGATAAAGTAAAGTTTTATTTATTTTTCTTATGGATTTCAGGATCGTATATGATATGTTATATTGGTAGTAGCCAATCATATCCTGTGCGCACCTACAGCATGCCCTCTAGAAGCCATCCAAAATGGGAGTTCTAATGACTCTAAGGATTTCTAGTGAGGTAAAAACATAGCATATAAAGATTTGTATCTGACTCAGAGTATTCTATTTATGTCTACGTATATGCAGGGTTCGTACGGGTGCTTGAAATCCTTGAAAGTGCTTGAATTTTGATGATGTGTTTTCAAGGTTTGAAAAGTGCTTGAATTTTGGATAAAGTGCTTGAAAATCCTTGAAATTGTAACTGTATTTCTTTTACAACAAATACCTATCTGTTTATTAAATGAGAAATAAAATGGCGCGTTTATATTTTCGCCTGGCTCCGCATTGCGAGCATAGACCGTAAAATAGTGATGTGTCGTTCATGAACGATTCGTTCATTTTGAACGAGTCTTAAATATGACTCGGGACAACGAGTCATCTCAGAGAGCGATTCGTTCATTTTGTGTTGACCGCGCATGCGCAACATCTCATAAGCATACTACGGGAAACAGAAAAGATTAGTTCATTTCTCGAGTCCGCGGGTCCGAGTCGTTCGTTCATCAAGTCACAGCTCCATATTAGGGCACGGATATGCAGTCTGTACTGGCGGAAACAGAAAAGATTAGTTCATCTCTCGAGTCCTCGGGTCCGAGTCGTTCGTTCAAGTCCCCATAGGCTGAATACAGAAACAGAAATGATTAGTTCATCTCTCGAGTCCTCGTTTATAATAATATTTATTTTAAATAATTTAAATAATAAAAACACCACATTTAACAATAAAAATATTCTTACACAAACAAGATGGAACTTTCTTTTTGTTCAGATGTTTATTGCAGACTTATTTTGATAATTTTATGATAATTCTTAAATATAGTAAAATATACAGTCTATAATCCGAATGTAATGTTGTATATTTGCGAGACACTGGACCGGGAAGCGGTCACGTGACAAAAGAACGAGACTCGGACCCGAAGACTCGAGAGATGAACTAATCATTTCTGTTTCTGTATTCAGCCTATGGGGACTTGAACGAACGACTCGGACCCGAGGACTCGAGAAATGAACTAATCTTTTCCGTTTCCGCCGGTACAGACTGCATATCCGTGCCCTAATATGGAGCTGTGACTTGATCGGACTTGATGAACGAACGACTCGTACCCGCGGACTCGAGAAATGAACTAATCTTTTCTGTTTCCGTTACCGCATCGCATTGCTTGGGCTGTCACTGCCCAGACCACATCAGAGTCAGTCACTGACGTATCGACTGCGGAACTACAACTCGAACAAGAGGTGCAAGAGGTGAACAGCATTCCGGGGAACAGCAGCCCTGCTGGAAAAACCAGCATAGACCAGCATACCAGCACCAGCATCCCATTCCAGCAAGACCAGCATAAGTTGTGTTTTGGTGCTGGTTGCTGGTGACCAGCACAGACCAGCATATGTGTTTTGGTGCTGGTATGCTGGTCACCACCAGCATGGATGCTGGTGCTGGTATGCTGGTGACCAGCATATGTTTGGTGCTGGTATGCTGGTGACCAGCATGGGATGCTTGTGCTGGTATGCTGGTCACCATATGCTGTGATGCTGGTATGCTGGTCACCAGCTGGTGCTGGTATGCTGGTGACCACCAGCATGGGATGCTGTGCTGGTATGCTGGTCACTATTATTTATTTATTTTTTTTCCCCACAGGATTTGTTGGTCCCAAACCTATAAACTGTAGTGTACTCTAATGGGGTCATATATATATATATATATATATATATATAATATTTTTTTTAAAGAAATTCACATTTTTATTCAGCAAGGATGCATTAAATTGACCAAAAGTGAGAGGAAATATTTCTGTTTCAAAAAATGTTGTCTTTTTTAACTTCTATTAAACAAGAATCCTGAGAAAAAAAAAAAAAAAAACTGAAGCAGCACAACTGTTTTCAACATTGAATAATTAAATGTTTCTTGAGCATCAAATCAGCATAATAGAATTATTTCTGAAGGATCATGTGACACTGAAGACTGGAGTAATGATGCTGAAAATTCAGCTTTGATCACAGGAATAAATTACACTTTACTATATATTCACATAATAAAAGTATTTTAAATTGTAATATTTCAATGTTACTGTTTTTACTGTATGTTGATCCAATGAACGCAGCCTTTGTGAACAGAAGATACTTTAAAAACATTAAAAATCTTATCGACCCCACACTTTTGAACATTAGTGTATGTTTAAGAGGCTTTACTTACTAGTCATTTGGTCCGACAGGAACTTTTTTATCCGCTCCAACTCTGCTATGGTGCAGGGCATCAACAGGGAAGGATCTAGGAACATAAACAATTTGTCACAGAGCCAACAATATTATTATTCAATGCCAGGTTCATTAAAAGAAAAGAAGCTACAGCAGGAAAAGAAGAATACACATAAACTGAATTTATGTTTTTTTGTTTACTTATTCATTAAATATTGCTCATACAGTGTCACTTACATTTGGATGTCAAAGCCTTCTTAAAACAAATTAATAAATAAAAACTGTAAATTTGAGAAAATAAAAGAAGAAAATAACAGATGCATGGTATAGGTAAAAAATATTGTGGAAAAAATGGATATGGAGTTAATTGGTGAGTTTCACCTGTGTTTCCTTCCTGTCAGCAGGTTCCTTCAGAAATGCTGAAATCTTCTGAGCTTTCCCTCTGTTGTAGAGGGGTTATTTTGTCGCTGCTGAAATCACAGAACAATGTTTATCAATATTTGTTTACCATGAGAGATCAAAACGCTTTTGAAAACTTGTGCTCCCTGCAAGTTACGTCACCGATTAACAGTAGGCTACATTTACGTTTATAAATTAGCCAGCTTCTAATCACCCATAGACAGCAAAACCTTTAAAACTATCAAAACCTCTACACATAAACCTCTACACATCATCTACACATAAAGATGTGATTAAAAGCCTAAACTATTATAAACAAATCGATCGTTAGAGTTAGCCTACCTCTTCTGAAAACGGGATGCTAACGGAGATGATAACGGAGTTTTTCGAAGACACTAAACTGTTTCTGTAAAGTAAATATTCAACATAAGTGTGTCAATTATGTTAGAGAAGTGTCAAGAACAGTTGTGTGTGTTATTCGTGTGATTTTAGCGACTAAACTCACCTGAAAGAAGTGAAAACAACAGCGAGAGGCTGCTGTTTTTGCTGCTTGTCAGTTGTTGTTTCTCCGTTTCCATGGCAACTCTGCGCCGCTCCAGTGTTTGAAAGCGGTTCGGCGCGCACACGCATTAAAACACGTCACAGTCATGCAGCACTTACATAAATAAACATCTAGAATTAAAACATTACATAAAAAAATCTCATTAATATTAAATCATGAATTTAAAACTCATTTTGTAGTTTTATGACCCTATAGGAGCAAAATGCCACCCCAGCATAGTGGGACAATTGTGGCACTTTTATAACTTAATAAGTGTGTAACTTTTATAACTTAATTATTTATTTATTTTTTTTTTACAAACATTCAACCACGTTATTTTATTTGAAAGCGTGCCCATAGGCAGTTTTTTTATACCAAGTTTTTGATATAGATATTAAGTCAGTCTTAATATTTTTTATTCAGACTTTCAGATTTTTTAACTGTAAAAATAATATAAAATAAATACACACTTATCAAAAAAGATGTCCTGTAAGCGCTTAGTAGAAACTGGACCGATTATCGGCTTGCCACTGGTGTACCAACGGTGGCCCAGCAGCGGCAAACCGCTGGTGATGTGCCACCCAAAAAACGCTGTCAGATTGACGGCATTTTCAGATTGGTCGGCTTGCCGATGGTGTGCCGACGGTGGTCCGACCGTTTCAAGCCGCTGACTTTGTGCCGCCCAAAAAACGCTGGCGGACCGGCAGGTCATTGTTAGCTGGGTAATGAGCTAAAATAAAACAAGAAAATGCTGGTATCATGCTGGTAGACCAGCATCACCAAGACCACATACCAGCATCTCATCCCAGCATGAGAGACCACCAGCATCATGCCCAGCATAGACCATGCATCGACCAGCATGACCGCATCACCAGCAAGACCATGATGGTAGACAGCATGTAAATGTTTCCAATGCAAAAAAAGTAAGATCTTGTTGACACTACCTGAAAATGCTCAAGACAGCACTATACTATTTGCACAGCCATTCGAAAAATACAGTAAAGTTACACATTACTGTATTTAATGAGGTAACTGAGTACAGACACTGAATATGTGTTTCATATTTTTACTGTATATGCTCTTTGCAATTCTAATTTGTTCACACTGCGGGCTAAAAATGCACCCTTATTTACAACAAGCAAACTCCCTTTGGGTAGAGCTGTGCACATCTGTAAACAGTATTGCAGTATATTGGAATTGAACATACAACATACATAGTACTGTAATCATTCATGCTCCTCCAGACGTTCCTCTCTGGCCTCATAATTTCATCTACATCACAACTAGTTCAACATTTTTGTATGTAATGACTCAGGCAATGAAATGAGGACTATTAGTTTTACATGGAATAACTATTCAGCATTCACAAGTATAGTTAATTTTGACTGACATGACATAAGCAACTGATAATGTTATAAAACAGCAGAGTTGTATGAAAGCAATTGATGCATGTCCAAAAGCATTTGCAATTTGTTGGAAGGAATGAGAAACTGCTACTGTGATGTGCACAAATGACTAAATGTTGTGGTGGTTGAACTAACTGTTGTGCAAATGTAAATAGTGATGTGAGAAATGCACAAAAGCAACTGAGAAAAACTGTAACATAGATATCAATTTTAAACAAGATTAAAAGATCCAGTAAAATTGTCTGAACTTTCTGAAGCTGAAAATGTACAGTATTGTGATGTGCTAACACAATTCACATATTAAAACATTACAACATGTGAAAATATATTCCACATGTGCTCCACATTATAACCTATAGGCTAGTAACATGTTTTCCATATGTGCCACTTGCTCCATTATGTTCAAACTTTGTTCACATGTGGTGACATGTTTTTCACATGTGGTGGTTCACATGTGGTGTTCACATGTGTGACCACATGTGGTGAAATGTTGTCACATGTGGTGAAATGTTGTTCATGTGGTGAAATGTGTGGTGAATGTTGTCACATGTGTTCACATGTGGTGACATGTTGAACATGTGATCATATAAAATCACATGTGGAAACATGTGATCACATGTGAAGTTCATGTGTTTTTTTCTGTAAGGGCTGAGCTGCTAAAACTCTGTTAAAATGGGCGTGTAAAGCTCTGGAAAAGTGGGAGTGTAGAGGAGGGGAAGAGGGGAGAGAACAACCAATGAAGCACAGACAGAACACACTCGTTATACAAAATAATGAATATTAATATATGAGCACGGAGAAAATGACAACTCCCAAGCACAAGGGAGAAATGCAAAGGAATATTTAATAGGGCTAATAATAGGCTACTTTGATTACGTTTACGAGCACTGCAGTCTCAAAATTAATCTTTTGTCTATTAGAATAATCGTGTCGTCGCGTTCAGATAGGCTACACCACTGTATCACTCTAATTGAACTCTAATTGTTACTCTAATTGAAATCTATAGGCACAAATAGATAAAGTGCTATAAAACATACACTTAAAAGTGTATTTTGGATATTTTCTTTCCACCAGTCTGAAAAAAAAAAAAAAAAAAAAAAAATTTATGAAAAGCCAAAAAGTGCAAAATCTCAAAATTGACAGGTGCCTGAAAAAACAGTGTTTTTGCCAGTAGTGTCTCCCCTTAATAGTACCCACTGCAAAATCATACTGGGGTGGCCACAGAGGTGGCCAGAGTTTATACCTGGTAAAGTTGGCACCGCGGTCGTGGAGTGTCAGAAAGAAAAGCTATACTTTGTCAAATATAACAGAATGAAATCAAGTCATTTTGAGGCAGAAAGAACAGCTTACTCAATAAATAGAGGCTGTAATCACTTTTCGGCAACTGCAAATTATGGGTTGTATTGACCATTTAAAGATATTTCAACAGGTAAAAAGGACTGAATGAGCTATAATCTGTCAAATACAACAGCCATGAATGAAATCAAGTCATTTTGAGGCAGAAAGAACAGTTTACTCAATAAAAGAAGATGTAATCACTTTTCGGCAAGTGTAAAACTGCAATTTATGGGTTTTATTTACCATTTAAAGGTATTTCAACAGGTAAAAATGACTGAATGAGTTATAGTTTGTCAAATATAACAGATATTAATGAAATCAAGTCATTTTGAGGCAGAACAAACTGTTTACTCAATAAATAGAGGCTGTAATCACTTTTCGGCAAGTGTAAAACTGCAATTTATGGGTTTTATTTACCATTTAAAGGTATTTCAACAGGTAAAAATGACTGAATGAGCTATAGTTTGTCAAATATAACAGATATTAATGAAATCAAGTCATTTTGTGGCAGAAAGAACAGATTACTCAATAAATAGATGCTCTAATCACTTTTTGGCAACTGCATTTTATGGGTTGTATTGGCCATTTAAAGGTATTTCACCTGGTAAAAAGGACTGGGTTGTTTGGCACAAAGCAAGTAAAATAGGCTTCTGTTATAGGCTAATCACGTAAAAATTATGCTCGATTAAGCAATAAACGGCAAATTAATTCAATTAATAATTTTGACTAATCCGTTACAGAAAAAGTTTCTTTGCTATTAGCACGGACATATTACCACGGACACAGAGTTATATGTATTTGCAGGTTATGGCCGTTTGATCATGATAAAAGCAGCTGTAGAAGTGTAGAAACAGGGCGATACCCTTTAAATATGCTGCGCGCGCAGCATATTTAAAGTTTTCGGCAGTTTTCGGCAGACGATCAATTTTCGGCACGACAACTGTCAAAATCTGCAGCCCGTCCGTCATTTTGACAGATTATGTAGCTTGTACGAGCACCCTAGTTTAAGTCAATTTTATAATAATAAAGTTATTTGTGCTTACTTACATAATTAAGTTTTGTTATTTTTCTTGCTGACTATAAGTTTATGGTCAACGAATGGTTTTTCTGAGGTATACCTAATCTTATACTTTAAAATGATTTAGTGTTAAATAATAATAGTAATATAACCCAAAATCTGACTTTGGAAGTTTCATTTAAACCTCAGTGACCAAATAAACACTCAAGGAGCAAATCATTGGTCATAATTTATACTGTGAAATACAGTGTCTTTTTTCTTGACAAGGCTTGAAGAGGGAAAAAAACAATGGCAGAATCTTCACCAACATCAACAAAAGAAAGAAAAACCAGGAGACGAAGTAGAGAGTCACCTCCATGTAAGTCAGTAATCATGAATGATTTTCACTCTTCTCATATGATAATAATTTGAAATATATAAGAAATGTACAGAAATGATCAATCATTTAATGAATTATGTCCAAACTTTAGACTAAAGTGTAATAGACTACAGTGACTGTGTTGACTATACTGATGGTCATTCATTCTCAACAATTTTCCTCCAGCGATGTCATCCTCCAGCGGTCCACTGACTGAGGAGCTTCAGTGCTCGATATGTCTGGACGTGTTCACTGATCCAGTCACCACTCCATGTGGACACAACTTCTGCAAGACCTGTCTGAATAAGTGCTGGGACAACAGCCAGACCTGCAACTGTCCATATTGTAAAGAAACATTCAAGATCAGACCTGATCTCAAGATTAATACCACACTCAGAGAAGTTGTAGATCACTATAAAAAGAAACGTCCTGAAAGAAAACCTGAAGTTCTGAAAAAACCTGAAGTTCTGTGTGACGTCTGTGAGGAAAGAAAGCTGAAAGCCCTTAAGTCGTGTCTGGTGTGTCAGAGCTCTTACTGTGAAACTCACCTGGAGCCTCATTTGAGAGTGGCAGGTTTAAAGAAACACAAACTGATCAATCCTGTGAGGAATCTGGAGGACTATATATGTCAGAAACATGAGAGACCTCTGGAGCTGTTCTGTAGAGATGATCAGACATGTGTGTGTCCGATGTGCATTATGAAAGACCACAAGAACCACAACACTGTTCCTATAGAAGAAGAGAGTGAAGTAAAGAAGGTAGAAGTTACTGACAAAACTGATTTTAAAGGACTCTTATCATGAGGAATCACATTTCTTTATTTTGTGAAACAAAAAAAGTTTATGGAAACATTAAAGGTTTCCTCAGAAGACAGTAAATCTCTGTCATGATGAATGTGCGTGTGTTGTTCTCTGTCTATAGACTCAACTGATGAAGACACAGAAAGACGTGCAGCAGATGATCCAGGACAGAATCAAGAAGATTCAAGACGTCAAACACTCAGCAGAAGTCAGAAATGTGAGTTCAATTATGTAATTCAGTTTTCTTAAATAATTATTACATGAGTTAGTTCAGGGGGCTTCTGCAGCAGAAACAATTATTAAACATGTCTGAGCAGCACAAAAGCTGTGTCCCAATTCAGGGGCCACGCACTTCCGAGTGCATGAAAGGGGTGGGGCTTTGGAGTGGAGGGTTGCCAGGTCTGCGCAACAAAACCATTCCAAAAGTAGTGTAATCACAGCACAAGTGTAAAAGTATCCCAGTCCCATCCTTGGCAACAATGAGAGCGTCATTACATGGCTAGCAGCAGTGAAGCATGTCAAAACCCAATAGAAAGTCATAAAACTTTAAAATGCACACATAAACGTCAACTGTCAGCTGTCTGTCACACAGCCGCTAGCCATGTTGTAACGATGCTCGGCTCATTGTTGCCAAGTCTGGGATTGGGATACTTTTACACTTGTGCTGTGATTACACTACTTTTGGGATGGTTTTGTTGCGCAGACCTGGCAACTCGAAGTGCGCGGCCCCTGAATTGGGACACAGCTATATGCTGCGTCTCAATCCGCCTACTTATACTACGTCCTAAAAGTATGTACTGTTTTTGGTATGAAAAAAGTACATACTTTTGAGTGTGTAGCAGAAGAGTTGCAAGCTTTGCGACATACTACCTCATAATTGCGTCTTTAACGGACGTTCTGTCACTTAGTTACACAACCTGTAACTGTTTAAAGTACCCTGTAAATCATCTTGTCACAGTTAAAATCCTCCACATTCAATTACATTTAATTTCCTACCGTTTCGGAGAGAAATGTAGTCGCACGTTTATCTGCCAGTCATGGGTCTTTCATGCAGAGAACTCTCCTCATCTTTGCATAATGATGCATTTAAAAGTTAATGACCAAACGCATTGTTATAAAAGTTCACAATGCTGTTGCAGATTAAATATAATGTGGATAACTTTTAATCTTTTCATCAGTTTAGATACTGATTATTAATCATTCAATCCCCTTTATCTTAACCGCTCTGCTTAACCATCGGTCTCGCACATCCATCATGTTTGTAGTTTTTTTTTACACTTTTTATTCGTATTTGTAGTTCTAATCAAATCCTCGTCCACAGCGCAATGTGTTATGGGCAATATTAGCCCATACTATATATTAACGATTTGGGACATACTAATTCTTTTTTTGAATACTATTTAGGATGGATAGTATGCAAATTGGGATGCAGCAATAGTGTTTCCTTGTTTGATTCTGCCTGTCAAAGACAGCACTAGTCGCCACCTACTGGTCTATCGATGTAACAATCGGATTGATACAAACAGTGATTTTGTGTGGAAGTTGGGAACAATGCTTTTGTATTAGTTTTTACTTTAATAACTTAAAGTAATAGCACATAACACCTCTCCTCAACAAGACACATGATTTGAGGAATCATTCAGTGCAGTCGGTGCAGGATGAAGTTATTTTGAAAATCCTCTAAAAATACTGAAGCAGAGCAATAGTAACACTGATTCTTGTCTTATCAAACACCACTAATAATGTGTTGATTGTCCTGGTTGAGCAGAGAAACACAGAGGAGGAGAAAGCAACCCACATCGAGCTCTTTACTGATCTCATCCGCTCCATTGAGAGATGTCAGACTGAACTGCTGGAGATGATGGAGGAGCAGCAGAAAGCAGCAGAGAAACAGGAGGAAGTGCTCATTGAAGAGCTGGAGCAGGAGATCACTGAGCTAAAGATGAGAAACACTGAACTGGAGCAGCTCTCACACACTGAAGATCACCTCCACCTCCTACAGGTCAGTCAACATCTCTCTGATCAATGATAATGCAGTATATGACACCATAACACTCCCCATGCTGAAGGATTTCTCCTCTCTCCTGCTGTAGATTCACTCATCCCTGTGCAGCTTTAGAAACACCAGGAACTGGTCTGAGATCAGTGTGAAGACTGATGAGAGTCTGGAGCCTCTGAGGAGAGCTCTGATTCAACTGCAGGACACTCTACAGGAGAAACTCACACTAACTGGTACGACAATATCAAATTACATATAAATACTTAAATCAAATCACAATAAATAAGTAAATAAATAAAGAAAGAAAACCTATAACAATATGTAATGTTACACAAATGCTCCAGTTCTTTCACACTGGGCTGAACTTAGGTAAATGAAACTTCATGACATGATCATCTTAAAATTATTAATGAAATAGATAATCAACTGAAACAAATTAGTTAGACATTAAAGCATGTAAATTACATTTTTATAAGAAATTTTATGAATTTAAATAACCTTTACAATAAATGAGGGAGAGAGACGAGAGTTAGTAGTTACTCAAGCGCTCCTCTGTGTTGTCTGAGGATGAGCTGCAGTTGTCATGATAACTCTACTCTCTCAACTGACACCCAGAATTTATAAAAATACAGCTGAAAACTCATTATAATACTTTAAAGTGAATAAAAAATAGAAATATACATATGTAGATTAAAAATATAATATATACAAATAATTTAATATTTTGTGACTCTAACTCGATGGTCACATTATTATCATCAGCTCACAGTTCTTCTTGAAGAGAGACGGTCATTTTCAGCTCTAAATTCAGAAAACATATAAAGATGTATAGAGGGGAAACTGTAAAGAGAAACATTAATATTCTATTAACTAAGCAGACAATCAAATGAATAAACATCATGTGTTTAAGAGGCAGATTTGATCTTCATGAGAAGAGGGATGTGTGTGAAATATCAGGCCTGAAGCTCCAACAGCTTAACAGTGCTAAAAAACACACATTGATCAGATAAAACATGATGTTGTACACGATTCTTTAAATATAACCTTAAATCTTGTCTATAATTCCACATATAAATCATCAAAGATCTGATGATGTTTTATTGTCATGTGTCTTTACAGTGCTGAAGAGGATGCAGCAGTATGAAGGTACAGTGTGTGTCTGAACTACACTAGATTACATTCATATACTTACAGCTTCATTACTGACCTACAGGATGATTAAACACTGATTAAATATTAAAACATCATCAGAGAATGTCTGTATTAAGATGTGATTCATATTCTGTGTTTTCTCAGTGGATGTGACTCTGGATCCTGATACAGCTCATCCTAAACTCATCCTGTCTGATGATGGAAAACAAGTGAGACATGGAGACAAAAAGACAGAAACTCCCAGAAAAACCAAAGAGATTTGATACTGATGTATCTGTCCTGGGAAAGGAGGGATTCTCCTCAAGGAGATTTTATTTTGAGGTGCAGGTGAAGGGAAAGACTAAATGGGATTTAGGAGTGGCCAGAGAATCCATTAACAGGAAGGGAGAGACCCCACTGACTCCCAGTAATGGATACTGGACTGTGATTATGAGGAATGGGAATGAATATAAAGCCTGTGCTGGTCCTCCTGTCCCTCTGTGTGTGAGAGTGAAGCCGCAGCGGGTCGGTGTGTTTGTGGATTATGAGGAGGGTCTGGTCTCCTTTTATGATGTGGAGTCCAGCTCTCATATCTACTCTTACACTGGTCAGTCTTTCACTGAGAAACTCTATCCATATTTTAGCCCGTGCACTAATGATGGAGGTAAAAACTCAACTCCACTGATCATCACACCTGTCAAATACAATAAATGAATTTATACCCCTGTGCTGAACAGCACATTCCAGGGCCCAGTTTATGGCCAGGCCCCTCTCTGTCCATAACAATGACCAAAGGTCACACACATGGCACAGCATGTATAATAAAGTTTTGAAAATTATGCATTTAAATTACATTGGCTACTAATAATACAGTTAGCGATAATAATGTTACCAAATAAAGTTACTAAAGCATGCACTATATCATATTCCCATGTTTATTTATCTCTGATGAGGATTGATGCTTCGGTTGACAATAGCAAACTTTAGATCTTCATTAAGGTCCAGTGTTGTTCCATGCAAAAAGAGAAGGCAGTTTTTGAGCCATTACCCAGCTGTCAGAACAAAATCAGGAGATATATTACATGCTTGAGTGTTTTGTGTGGATAAAGAGATCTGTGGATCTCCGCTGAGCCTGAACCGCATAATCAACAGATTAAAAGTCAAAGATTGCGTATCTCCATGTATCTTGTTGAATTTCCACACAGAGGTAACGTTACATAATATAACAAGGATTCCTTTCGTCTCTGATAGACCACCATCTTCTCTTTAATTAAAAAAATCTATTATATCTAGCCAAGTTTCATATTGAAGTTTCTTCCAGCACCAAATACAAGCGTCGCTAAGACCAGAAGGGCACGAGCGGAAGTAACCATGCGCACAGTCGCATCGTCGCAGCTCACCGCCGCCATCTTGTGCACCTAGTCCAATGGATATGAAGCTCTAGCGCAAGTTCTGCCGGGAAGACTCAAATGTTACGTCACTTATTAGTTCAGATGTAACCAATCATTATTTAACACTTGGAGTATAAAAGTCTATGATTGGTACTTTCGCAGATATTGACGCAAACTTTCCCATTCAGTCGGTCACGTTCGACGTACATCGGACAGACTGACGAATAGGAATCTCGCTAGAGAGGCCAATCTACTTCGAGTGTAACTAAAACGAGCCAATGCACATTGGCATGCAATCATATGCATCAGCTGCTCACCTCGCAGCGCGGGTATTTAATGAGCAGCAGGTGCGTTGCATCTTCAGCTTTTCGCTTTGGAGCCGAACGGTGTTTGTTCCTGTTTTCCTACTCATAAAAGAGTAAAATCCCTAAAAGAGCTTACACAAGTAGAGCATCTTTTTAAAGATGACATTCTACTTGTGTGGTTCTGGATGCGGTCGTTTTCTGTCCTCACTGACGGCCACGATCACTGTTTCACATGTCTGGGCGCGTGCTGAAACGATGCTCGTGGGTGGTTCATGTTTTCATTTGAGGACATGATCACGTCGACACGCCGGTCGTGACTCTTCTTTCTCCAGGAAGCTTGAGTCCCCTCTGTTGTTAGCCAGCTGCCACTTTTGTGTAAAAGCACAGCCGTGGGTCTGCCCGACACTCTGGGAGACCGTGGAGATCAGCGAGAGCAAACCTCTCGCTCCTCTGTGTGTTGTGTGCTGTCGAGCTGTCGGGCTGCAGCACGGGTTGTCAGGGCAACCCAGCGCTCGCTCGGCGCTCTAGATGCGCAGTCCCCTTGCCTAATCTCCATTGTAGCGCCCTCTCTGGTGCACCAGAAGAGGTCTACTTTGGTGATATGGCTTGGGTGACTTGAGGTTAAGGGGTTCCTTCTGGGAACCAACCCCCTAGGGCCTCTCCTGCGCCCCCTGCCCGACCGTGGAACCAGGTAAGTGTTGCACAGCACATTCGGACCCTGCTACGGGCCGCCTCGCTAAGAGAGCCCCCCGCCTCGCTAAGAGAGCCCCCCGAGCTGTGTCCCTGTGTTCCACCTTGCTGCACCACTGCGGGTACGCCTGCGGTCCCTTTGCTCCTGCTTGTACGGTCTCTGCGAGCCTGGTTAGCGCTCCCCAGTCTGTCTCGCTGGCTCATTCGGACCATCAGGCTCGGCTATGCGATTCAGTTCGCCCGGTGTCCCCCCAAGTTCAGGGGCGTCCACTTCACTGCAGTGAAAGTTGTCGATGCCCATGTCTTGTGTGCGGAGATCGCGGTCCTACTGGCGAAGGACGCGATAGAGCCGGTCCCTCCAGCCGTTATGAGGTCAGGGTTCTACAGTCCCTACTTCATTGTACCCAAGAAAAGCGGTGGGTTACGACCGATCTTGGACCTGCGAGTTTTGAATCGGAGCCTCCACAAGCTACCGTTCAAAATGCTCATGCAGAAACGCATTTTCGAGTGCATCTGTCCCCAAGATTGGTTTGCAGCGAACGACCTGTCGCAACTCACCTGCCTTCTCCTCCTGTGGAGTCAGAAGCATCTGAGGTCACTTCATGCCATTCATGTCCCCGGTGTGCTCAACCGTGCGGCCGATGAGCTCTTACAAGCTGCACTGCCGGGAAAGTGGCGACTCCACCCCCAGGTGGTCCAGCTGATTTGGAGATGGTTCGGAGAGGCTCAGGTAGACCTGTTTGCCTCACCAGAAACCTCCCACTGCCAGCTGTTTTACTACCTGTCTGAGGGAACACTCAGGACAGATGCACTGGCACACAGCTGGCCCCGGGGCCTTCGCAAATATGCATTTCCCCCAGTGAGCCTACTTGCACAGACCCTGTGCAAAGTCAGGGAGGATGAGGAGCAGGTCCTGTTAGTTGCGCCCTATTGGCCCAACCGGACCTGGTTCCCAGAACTCTCACTCCTCACGACAGCCCCTCCCTGGCCCATTCCTCTGAGGAAGGACCTTCTTTCTCAGAGACGGGGCACTCTTTGGCACCTGCGTCCAGACCTCTGGAAACTCCATGTCTCCATGTTACCCCCTGAGGTACTTAACACCATCACTTTGGCACGTGCACCGTCTACGAGACGTGCTTACGCCTTGCAGTGGAACCTGTTCGTCGAGTGGTGCTCTTCTCGCCAAGAAGACCCCCAAAGATGCTTGATCGGAGTCGTGCTTTCCTTCTTGCAGCAAGGGTTGGAGCATAGGCTGTCCCTCTCCACCCTCAAAGTCCATGCTGCTGCTATTTCTGCATACCATGACCACATAGATGGCAAATCCGTTGGTAAGCACGACCTGGTCGTCAGGTTCCTTAAGGGGACGAGATGGTTAAATCCTCCTTCCGACCCCCCTCCATACCCTCTTGGGACCTTGCTCTGGTGCTTCGAGCACTCCAGATTGCTCCCTTTGAGCCCTTGCAGTCAGCAGACTTAAAGATTCTGTCTATGAAGACTTTGCTGCTGGTTGCATTGGCCTCCATCAAGAGGATAGGGGACCTGCAGTCATTTTTGGTCGACGAATCGTGCCTAGAGTTCGGGCCGGGTGACAGCCACGTGGTACTGAGACCCTGGCCTGGCTATGTGCCCAAGGTTCCTACCAGGCTCACCAGGTAGTGAGCCTGCAAGCGCTGCCCTCGGAGGAGGCAGACCCAACCCTAGCTTTGCTCTGTTCAGTTCGCACTTTGTGACTGTACATAGACAGAACCCAAAGCTTCAGGACCTCAGACCAGCTCTTTGTCTGTTACGGAGGCCAGAAGAAGGGAAAGGCTGTCTCCAAGCAGAGGATAGCCCACTGGATAGTGGATGCCATCGCCCTGGCTTACCAAGCTCAGGGCTTGCCCTGCCAGCTCAGGTTGCATGCTCACTCCATGAGAGAGGTGACGCATTCTCCTGGGCTCTAACTCGTGGTGCCTCGCTGACAGACATTTGTAGAGCAGCGGGCTGGGCGACACCTAACATGTTCGCTAGATACTATAGCCTTCGTGTCGAGCCGGTCTCCTCCCGTGTTCTTGCCTCAGGTCAGAGGCACAGAGAGGCCCCGTCTTAGTGTCGGCTTACTGTGCTACATGCGCTTTTTTCTCCAGAGAGTTCCTACAAGGCAGACCCTGTTGAGTCCTCCGATCTCTCTTCGGCAGCCGACGTGGCGGAGCGTCTGGCGCCAGGCATATACTCTGTTGCATCCTTGAGAACTGGGTTTAGGCTGGGTTCCATATGTGTGACACTACGGGGATCCCATATGGTTGGTTCCACGGTTGCTCCTAACGCTGCATTCACACGGGGCGCCAGCGTTAACGTATCTCATTTACTTTGAATGGGTGACGTCATGCATTGCCGAACTGAATTGTGGGTTCCGTCGCTTCACTTGCGTTGCAAGCAGCAGAAGTTGAAGATTTCTCAACTTTTCAAGCGCCAACGCAGGCGTCATCCAATCAGATTGACCTATGCAAATACCCTAGAGCAGTCGCTAGCCAATAGCGCTCGTGCAACACCAGGAAGTAATGTGATTGGCTGTTATCACTATAACTGTCGCGTCAACACAAGCTTCAGACACGCCCTCCATCAAGCGTTGGTGCTGACGCCCCGTGTGAATGCAGCGTAAACGAAGCCCGTGTCTTTCCCTCTGGGAGAACCCACCTCTCATCGAGTTGGAGTCACCCCAGTTTTTCCATATGTGTAGTACAACCTACTAGGTTAGTCCATATGTACTCCTCCACATAACTCCTTCGGGGAAGGATGTGGCTTTCGCAGTGTTCCTTTCCCAATGAAAGGGTACGCTTTCCCAGCATTATCCAATAGTCTCACTGAATGGGTTTTGGGGAACAACAGTGATTGACTCTCTCTGTGTTAGCCCTGTCCCACCGTCCTCAGGCAAGGGGGTTCAGGTGGCTTACAACAGAGCGCTGGAAGGGGGCAGCTCCTGTGGCGCTTTGGTAGGGATTCCTATTCGTCGGTCTGTCCGACGTACGTCGAACGTGACCGACTGAATGGGAACGTCTCGGTTACAAAGGTAACCCTCATTCCCTGAAGGAGGGAATGGAGACGTACGTCCCGTCGCCACAATCGCTGTACCCCGCTGATGCTGCTGCCTAACCTGTTCGGCTCCTCAGCGAAAAGCTGAAGATGCAATGCACCTGCTGCTCATTATATACCTGCGCTGCGAGGTGAGCAGCTGATGCATATGATTGCATGCCAATGTGCATTGGCTCGTTATATATATCGTAACTTTTACTTTTATGAAGCTATGAACACAATGCGAGTATATCTATCTGTCATTTAAGTTAGGGCGTTTTAATAATATATTTGACATTAACATGGTTTTAAACTTTAAAAGCTCAAAATGGATATATATATATATATATATATATATATATATATATATATATATATATATATATATATATATATATATAGCCTATGTGTGTATTAAAATCCCCTTGTAATCTTTTAATATTTTAAAAGTTCATCAATTTTGTCTTAAATAATTAACTGAATATAAATTGAACACAAAGCTTAAACACTAAAAATGAAAAACATTTATTAATTTGTCATAAAATGTATATTTTACTCAAGCATTTCAGAATGAACCATTGTTTTTCATAATATATAATACACATTACACGGTTGTACACTAGATTGCATGAATTAAGCAAATTCAGATCCATCAAACCTAAAAACAAAACACAAAAGTTATTTATTTAATTTTAATAAAATTTACTTTTCCCCCTAAGTAGCAAAAGCATTATATAGCTACTAGCTGAGCTAAAAAAAAATTACAAAATCTAACCAAATTGTGTGTAAATTGAAACAGGAGGTATGATGACAAATTAAATCTTAAAAAAAAAAAAAAATCTCTATAAACATGCAATTAAATACAAGACTCCACCCCCAGGTGGTCCAGCTGATTTGGAGGTGGTTCAGAGAGGCTCAGGTAGACCTGTTTGCCTCACCAGAAACCTCCCACTGCCAGTTGTTTTACTACCTGTCTGAAGGAACACTCAGGACAGATGCACTGGCACACAGCTGGCCCCGGGGCCGTTTTTGTCCAGACACTCATTAAGAAAAATGTCCATATCATCCTAAGCTAATCATTTTGTAAGCAAAACACTAAAGTCTTTTTGGCCAGTTGTCTGTCATCATCCGTTTCAGCCTGTGAAAGTTGAAGAAGGGCTTGTTCCTGGTCTTCCTCTTTCAATATCAGAAAGCACAGCTCTTCCACTGAATCCTTGAAGAGTTTCGGTTGTTGTGCAGCGCAGAGGTCTTCTGTGATCCACGGCTCCTTCATGAGAGAAGGGTATAAACAAATGGGATGAAATGTTAGAAGTGCATTTAACAATACTTTGTGTTGTAGTCAGGATGCAGCACAGCATGTATAATAAAGTTTTGACATTCTGTTTTTCTCATGTTTATATATTGAAGACAAATCATACCCTGTCACTAATGAAATTAATCAATTATGTTCAATTTTATATATTTATTTATTTATTATTATTTTTTTTTAAATTTAAACAATTCACATGGCTTAACCCTGGGTTATCGTCATCCTAAACACCACTTTTAGAAAATATTGTTTAATTCTTTTATAGTCTGAAATGTCCATTCAGGATAAACTTGATAGGCATTGCACATCCTCATTACATATAGTCAACTTCACTGAGCATTTATGTAAACATATTGTGTGCTTTGTTCATCCAATCAGTGACACTGACACTGCAAATATGCAAATAAGGATGTTAACCCATGCAGGGCTTAGTAATGTACAGTGTGAAATGCTGCATGTGAATACTCAGAATTATTTGTTAACCTCAGGTAAATGATGATCAGTGTGATCATCATTTACCTGTCAATCAAGATAACCCAGGATTCTGTTTACCTGGGGTTTAAAATCACCCAGAGTTAACTATTTAAAGTATGAAAAGCCCTCATATTTGTTTTTCATTCTAATAAAAAGAGAAGTTTATAGTTCGTCGCCACTAGTTCGTCGGCATTGGCTTGGTGTGTTCCGGCCTTCAGGCTGTCATGACATATGGGTTCTGCGGTACTGCAGTTGGAGGGATTCGGCATAAAGACTGTGAGGAGTGAACGACTGTAATGGCTGGAACACACCAAGCCAATGCCGACGAACTAGTGGCGACGAAAGCAGACTGCGGGGTTGGCTCTCGTCGGCAGTGTCTGTGTCCAAAGTTGCCCTGACACACCAAACTAACGCTAGACAGCCGACAGCCAAGTAGCACGTCAGTTCTGCGCCTGCGTGAGATGAAATGCCTTTCCGAACCAGCAGGTGGCAGTAGCAGAACAGCCAATCAGAATGATCAGATGGCCCAACAGACCGACGAGCTCCGATGCCGATCCAACATTTCGAATCGGCCGAAAAAAAGCCGATGAGGACCAACTTCAGCCGACGGTGCAGAACACACTGAGAGAAAATTTAGTCGGCCGACAAACAAAAACTGCCCGACGGCCGACCGTCGGCTTGGTGTGTTCCTGCCTTAAGTTTGATCATAAATCTGATCATCATAAACATAAACACTTTCATCTGCATGACTCATATCAGCATCGGACCTCTAGTGTGTCAGTGACGACACTTTATACTGATATCACACATGCAAAATCAGATTTATCACATGATATTATATGATATGATAAAACTACACTGTTCATGATCAGTTTCAATTCAATGTTTTATATTTCAAAGTACCATCGCTGAACTATTGTCAAAGTGTGTCTGAAACACGGTGATATGATGTTAGATTGTTGATTTGTGTAATGTGACGGATGATTAAGTGTCATTTTTTTATTATTTAAATGGTTTGTTGCTTTATTGGTATTATCAGACATGGTGTGTTAATCTCGGTTTTAGACATGAAACTTGTAATCTAACGTTATAATATGTTGCAGCTTCTGCAAAAGGCAAGTAAACTGAGCAGAACTGTGTGATCCTTTATGATTATGCATATCATATGATATCTGAAATCAGAAGTATAATATCAGACACAGTTAATGTGTTTCTGCAGGGCGTCACAGCTGTAGTGTTGAACTGAGAACATGATGATCTTATAGAGCTCATACAGATGTGAAGGAGTTTTTCTCTGTTTTTCTTCTAGGAAAGGACGGATGTGGCAGAGTGTTGGTTTGACGGTGTTGGTGATCGTGGCCACGCTTGAGGAATTGCATGATTTTGTGAAGTCTACTGCAGTGATTGACATCTAATAGTCATGAAGCTTGTCTCATTTCTGAGAAAGAGTCACAGCTTCAGTTGCAGGATTTTCTCTACAGTGATTTATGAGCATGAGTGAGAATGTGGTCGGTACAGTCAATGCAAAAATAGAGCAGGTTTTCTGACTGTCAGCAGGTTTGATTACGACACGGACGTCTCATTTCTGCAGCTCGCTGTGAGGCGAGTGTTGACTTTAGTCAAGGTCTCTCTCACTGACCCACAGCAGCTGTAAAGAGGTTTTCTGTACTGTAGAGTCCAGTCTGCTCTTATATCAGTGTCCAGTGTGTGATTTGAGGAGCTCACTTATATTTTAACATTGTACATTAATCACCATGTCTTAGTTAATTTTGCAATATGGCCAGCTGACTACTGAATACTGCTTATGCTACTATTAATATGATACATTTCAATAATATAAACAGAAGTCTTTGTGTCTGAACATTTGATTAGTATTATTTATCTTAATTATTTCTAATTTCTCTCCCTGTACAGTTTATTGACCTCCGGCCAACCTTTAGTCAAGTGTGATTAAACTTGTCATGTCAGTGATTTACCTTCATCATTTCTCTTTCTAGTGATGTCATCCTCCAGTGGTCCACTGACTGAGGATCTTCAGTGCTCGATATGTCTGGACGTGTTCACTGATCCAGTCACCACTCCATGTGGACACAACTTCTGCAAGACCTGTCTGAATAAGTGCTGGGACAACAGCCAGACCTGCAACTGTCCATACTGTAAAGAAACATTCAAGATCAGACCTGATCTCAAGATTAATACCACACTCAGAGAATTTGTAGATCACTATAAAAAGAAACGTCCTGAAAGAAAACCTGAAGTTCTGTGTGACATCTGTGAGAAGATGTGAGTACTATGTATTAAAATGTTTCACCTATAAATTAAACTTCTATCATTATTTACTCACTCTTATGTTAGTCCTTCAATATAATTTTCTCTTTTTATAGACTCAGTGGATGATCCAAGACACGCAGCAAATGATCCAAGACGTGCAGCAGATGATCCAGGACAGATTCAAAAAGATTCAAGACATCAAACACTCAGCAGAAGTCAGAAAAGTGAGTGGTTGTGGTTGGTTGCTTACTGGAGCTTTACATTCAGATATAATTCATGTCTGTAACATGAACTGTGCAGCATGCAGACAATGCTACTAATAATGTGTTGATTGATCTGGTTGAGCAGAATAACACAGAGGAGGAGAAAGCAGCCCGTGTCGAGCTCTTCACTGATCTCATCCGCTCCATTGAGAGATGTCAGACTGAACTGCTGGAGATGATGGAGGAGCAGCAGAAAGCAGCAGAGAAACAGGAGGAAGAGCTCATTGAAGAGCTGGAGCAGGAGATCACTGAGCTAAAGATGAGAAACACTGAGCTGGAGCAGCTCTCACACACTGAAGATCACCTCCACCTCCTACAGGTCAGTCAACATCTCTCTGATCAATGATAATGCAGTATATGACACCATAACACTCCCCATGCTGAAGGATTTCTCCTCTCTCCTGCTGTAGATTTGCTCATCCCTGTGCAGCTCTAGAAACACCAGGAACTGGTCTGAGATCAGTGTGAAGACTGATGAGAGTCTGGAGACTCTGAGGAGAGTCTCTTTCTCTACTCTTTCTACTCTGCCCAGACTTTAACAATGGAGATGAAAACTCAACTCTACTGATCATCACAATGAATTTACACCACTATTTGAAAAACAAGGTGAAAAAATGCTTTAATATATAATAACATCTGAAAATATTTAAGATTCTTTTATTGGTTTATTAAACACTTCATAACATGACACCTCTGTACATTTTCATACTGACTGTGGAGATCGTATCATCCCAAATCGTAGTTTAAGATCCTCTAGTGCTCTTCTGGCACATTATACAGTAAATCATAAATGATCTTGTGGTATTTCTTCGCTATGCTCCAAAAATTAGGAATGTCTTCCAAATGAAGCAAAAGAGGCTTCCAGCATTCATATTTTTAAAAGGTGGGTTAAGACAAATGTTTTTAAAGTTGCTTTTCATTATAACAATATGGTGTGAAGTTGTGTGTAAGTCTGTTTTATGTTTTATTTTACCTTTTGATTCTCTTATAGTTGTTTTATTTCTCGTATTTTATATTGATATTGAGGTCAAACTGTATTGCCAATTTCTTTATTTTACATTTCTTTATATGTCTTTTATTCTTGTTTTTGAGTATTTTTATATTGACATTGTGTGAAATTGTATTATTTGTTTTTATGCTTGTGAAGCTCTTTGAGTTTCATTCCATGTATGAAAAGTGCTATACAAATAAATTTTTATTATTATTATTAAATGAAGAGGTGGACAAAATTATACCTGATAATAGATGTACCCATTTTCTCTTAAATAACTTGAAATCCATCATTGTTTAATCCATATTTTTTGATTCAACTGAATATTTTGAATAATAAAACAAATGAAAATGTTTTGGTCATAAATGATGGACCCTTAACCTTATATTTTGTTCACAGGCAGTTTCTGTGGCTCTCAGTGGGACTTCTGCTCATTTCAACAGGAAGTTCGGCTCGTTCTTCCTGAATAAACTGCTCCAGCTGTCTCAGGATTGAAGGATCTTTCTCTAAATGTTTCAGCTCTTTACAGATGTTTGATGGATTCAGCTCAGGCCACTTCAGAATAGTCCAGAGTTTTGTTTGTAGCCATTCTTGGGTGTTTTTAGCTGTATGTTTTGGTCATTATCCTGTTGGAGGACTCGTGGTGTTCCTCTGAAAAAGAGCTTTCTGACGTATGTTTCTCTGAATGCCTTGATAGTCTTGATTTCATTTTGCCCTGTACAGATTCAAGGCATCCTGTGCCAGATGCAAAGAAGCCCAAAAACATGATCCTCTATGTTTCACAGTGGGTATAATGTTCTTTACTTTGAAAGCTTTATTATTTATGTATGTATGTATGTGAACGTAGAGCTGATGTGACTTTACTGAAAGCTCCAGTTTTGTCTCACATGTCCAAAGGACAAAGCAGTTTTTTCTTTTATTTTGTTTTGCTTAGTTCGATGTGCTGCTACTTAAAGGATGACATAATTTGTTCTTCAGTTTCTAATATCTTGTACTTTTGTTTTACAATGCTCCATAATTGATTTATTTTCAATATTTCATGAAAAAAAAAATGTATTACATTTTCTCCTCTCCATCTGTCAAAATGAAATTGGATGTAAATCAATCAGCTGCGATTTTACATCAAGAAAATTTCAGCTTCAG
This sequence comes from Culter alburnus, assembly GCA_028476615.1. Taxonomy (NCBI): domain Eukaryota; kingdom Metazoa; phylum Chordata; class Actinopteri; order Cypriniformes; family Xenocyprididae; genus Culter; species Culter alburnus. The sequence continues at coordinate 504,598 of JAOTNS010003948.1, read as the reverse complement.
CATCTGAATAAAGAGTATTAATTTCTATGAATGGATAAGTGACATTTTTTGTACTCTTATTGCTATAAAATTGTGTAAATTGAGCAGAATTTTTCCTGGAAACTCTTAACAAATGTTGCTAAACAATCAAGCTTTTGTAAGTCTGCTGAAATCTCTTCCTTCGTGACCTGATAGAAACATCAGTCCAAATACAAACAGACACACATGAACCAACACACTGAATACAGAGACAGATGTAAATGTGTAAATACAGGAAGGAGCTCTGAGATCGCTGTAGTTCAGAGAGATTCAGAGAAAGTGAAACTAGCTTGATCAACAACAATATGGGACACCTGAAACGATCAACCTCTTTAAACAACAGAATATTTATTGAGCCGTTCAAAGAGTCTTGTGGACACATCTGATCCTCACAGGTAATGATAGAAATATAAGAGAGATTGAGCTGAACAGGTTTCTGATGGAAGTGATCTGGTTCAGTAGAGTTTATGTTGAACTGGAATGAGTTGAACTGAATCAGGTTTAAGCATGTCAAATACTCAACTACTTTAGTTGTTCACTGCACTGAAATGATATCAGAATTGTATTAAAAGTGTCATTTGACTGGTTGTAAAGCAAAGTTTGGTGTTTCTGTCATTTTGTCACATTATATAAAGACTAAAGAAACAGGAAGTAAAATGAGCTGCAGACAGACTGAACACAAACCTGCTAAACTGCAGCTGAAAATCACATTTATATTGAGATTAAAACTGCACCAAGACATACAATATATCTGTTCATTTTGAGGGGATCTGTACTTAATCTTTCATTTTGAGGGGATCTGTACTTATCTGTACTTAAATTTCCTTTAATATAAAAAGCAGTTCCTCATACAGATTGTGTTTTATTTTTTATTTATTTTTTCTTAAAAAGGCATCAAGAGAGGAAGAGCAATGGCAGAATATTTCCCAACATCACTGAAAAGACGAGAAAGGACAGGGAGTGTGGATGTTCCTCCATGTGAGTCAATAACCCAATCAAATCTCTTAAATTTTATCTTCTTCAAAGTAGCCACCTGTTTTCTAGATTTAAGCTCTGCACATTCTGCACATTCTCTCAACAAGATTTTCATTACACTAGTGCAGGTGATTTATGTTTTTCATTTCTCTGTCCAGATATATGTCATCCTCCAGTGGTCCACTGACTGAGGAGCTTCAGTGCTCGATATGTCTGGACGTGTTCACTGATCCAGTCAGCACTCCATGTGGACACAACTTCTGCAAGAACTGTCTGAATAAGTGCTGGGACAACAGCCAGACCTGCAACTGTCCATATTGTAAAGAAACATTCAAGATCAGACCTGATCTCAAGATTAATAACACACTCCGAGAGCTTGTAGATCACTATAAAAAGAAAAGTCCTGAGAAAAAACCTGAAGTTGTGAAAAAACCTGAAGTTCTGTGTGACGTCTGTGAGGAAAGAAAGCTGAAAGCCCTGAAGTCGTGTCTGGTGTGTCAGAGCTCTTACTGTGAAACTCACCTGGAGCCTCATGTGAGAGTGGCAGGTTTAAAGAAACACAAACTGATCAATCCTGTGAGGAATCTGGAGGACTAATATATGTCAGAAACATGAGAGACCTCTGGAGCTGTTCTGTAGAGATGATCAGACGTGTGTGTGTCCGATGTGTGACGTCACAGACCACAAGAACCACAACACTGTTTCTTTAGAAGAGGAGAGTGAAGAGAAGAAGGTAAAAGTTACTATTAAAACTGATTTTAAATGGCTCGTATATAGTCTTGAGAGACCACCTCAAAAGGGAACGTCTCCGGTTACTTAGTGTAACCACGGTTCCCTGAGAGAAGGGAACGAGACACTGTGTACACTGCTGTGTTACATAGCTCAGAGTCTTTGTCAGCTGCGCTCTGCTTCACACCAAGATTCTGAGGCAATGGCATCCAGCGCTGCCTTATAGTGCGGGGGAGCCTGCCTCTGTTTTATGCGAGATACCATAAGGCTTCAGTATTTGAGGAAGGAGGAGATAACCCCATAGCAGCATTGAAAAAATGAGTTATTGTATTATTATTTTTATATTATATTATATTATTATTTTTATTATATTATTATTATTTTTTATGAATATATTGGCCTTTTTAACAGGCATCTATCGATGATGCAGTGTCCCTCCTGTCCTGAGAGAAGGGTATCAATGTTTTTATAGTCACCAATAACATCATACCATGATCTTATTGTGTTCCTACTTGACTTAAGCTCAAGTTTCACATTAAATGTGATTACTACTTTTAATAGGCTATAATATCTATTTTAATATGCCATTTGAAGCAATGCATGTTTGCGCAATTTTGTTATATTTTTTATACAGTGGTGTGCTGTGGGATTTTTTTTTTACTTATCAAAACTGCTGAGGCAAAAAAAAAAAAAAAAAAAAAGGTTAGGGACAGTAAATCTCTGTTATGATGAATGTGTCTGTGTTGTTCTGTGTCTATAGACTCAACTGATGAAGACACAGAAAGATGTGCAGCAGATGATCCAGGACAGATTCAAGAAGATTCAAGACGTCAAACACTCAGCAAAAGTCAGAAAAGTGAGTTCAATTATGTAATTCAGTTTTATAAAATATTTATTACATCAGTTAGTTCAGGGGACTTTTTACTGTTTGTATCACTCTGCCGGTGTGTATTTGTTTCAGTAAGTCTGTCAGTTTGTGTTTTAGTGGTGGGTATTTTACTCTTCGAATTTGCGGTTTGATATTCAGATTTCTTTTGGCTATAAACCCACAGTGCGCTGTCGTAGACATACAAATAATATCGGATGTGTTACGTAACGGTGTGTAGTGAAAGGCACAAGGACGAAGGAGAATATGAATAATGGTATTTAATGACAAAACAGGCAGGTAACTCACTTTAACAAAGTTAAAATTAAACACTGAAATGCAATACAATTTGATTGTGAAACAAACCAGGCTCAGTCTAAAACAAGTTATTTTGTATTCCAGTGGTCTGTGTGTTCATTATAGATTGACGTTAAACATGAAGAACGCCTATTTTTCACATTCCTGACTAGCGGACTTACCAAAGGGTTTACGAACAAGAGCTTTGCTGTGAAAAAAAATCACAAATCAAGCAGGCTAAGAGGACACTGGTTTCAGTGTTCTAATGTCCAACTTTTGAAGGTATATGCATTATAAAATTAGTCACTTAAAAAAAAATGATTTCAGACCTAAGGGCCGCGTCATACGAATTCACAAATCATGAACAGCGACATGCGATATTATTTGCTTGTCTACAACAGCGCACTGCTGGTTTATAGCCAAATGAAATCTGAATATCAAACTGCAAACTATCTTTAGTGCGTTCATTGACCAGTGCTTCCCACACCAGACTGTCCTCCAAAAAAAAATTACCCTATGGGTCGTTTTTACAAGCACCTCATTACGACCTATATTTACGTTTTAAAGTCATGCGCCCTCTAGCTGGTGTAAAAATAATGACAGTGTCGTGTTACGTCTGTCGTCATGAACTTATGACTGTCGTTACCAATCAAAATGCATGTTCATTTAAATGCAATGTGTGGAGTTTTTACACCATTTATCCAATTTCCAATTAGCAAAACTCTTTTTTTATTGACGACTACAGCCACCCCACAATACAACACAACACAACACCCCACAACCTAACCTTAGTGATTTAGTGCATATACACTTTGAGCACATGCATTCCTTGGGATCGAACCCACGATCTCATGATCACATGATCACATGATTGCATATTGTTGTATATTGCAATGCTCTGCCAATTGAGCTACGCGAAACCTGAAATATGACACAGATAAAAGGGAACAATGCATTAAAATGAAAGTCCTGTTGTCGATAGGGGCGCAACTTTAGCAAACGCTCCTATGGGTCGTATTTCATGAATTAAAATGAAAGTGTCCTGTTGTCAATGGGGGTGCAACTTTAGTAAACGCTCCTATGGGCCGTATTTCAGGGAAGTGACAAATGACCTAGGCGTAGCCTATTGGTTGGAGGACATGTTGCATTACGTCATAGACATAACAATGCAGTAGCTTAATAAGACAAACTATAAATCAGTTTCCTGATTCAAAAAGGGAAGATAATCAGACTCAGCATCTCTAAGAAGGAAGATAAGAAAAGGCAAAAACTCAACTCAAAAACAAACTATAAATCACTTTCCTGATCCAGAAGGGGAAAAAACAGTACAACAATCTATAATCAATTTCCTGATTCAGACCTTTGGGAAACAATGTATTTAAAGTAAAAATACAAAAAGTTTCTCTGGATTTACACTTCATGTCGATATCTCTTCCCTGACCTACTGAATAAACTTCAACGCCAAAATAAAAAAGCTCACAAAAAGAATGTGAATGCTGTTGGACAGCATATAACATAAATGACATGAATTATATGTGATGACATTTTTATAAATATATTTTTACCTGTTCTAGGATGTGAGAATCATTTCAACCTCCTAGTAAATTGGAATTGAGTTACAGTTTCCACATTTATAATTAGCCAGAGGAATTACAAATGGTAGATGCTTGGAAAGACTTTTACATACAGAACTAAAGAGTTCTTCAAATTCTTTGCTCTACGAAATGACATCAAGGGGGGATGTTTAAAAGTTTTAGGAAGATCTGGGTCTGAAAGCGAAAATAGACAAAGTAACTGTCAATATTGTGAATGCAAGTTACTGAATATTAAATTTGATTGTAAAACTGCTATTGCAATCTTGATTACATGCTTTTTATTCTTTTTTACTTTGATCAGTTAAAGTAATAGCACATCTCTTCACAACAAGACACATGATTTGAGGAATCATTCAGTGCAGTCGGTGCAGGATGAAGTTATTTTGAAAATCCTCTAATAATACTGAAGTTTGAGCAATAGTAACACTGATTTTGTTTTATAAAACACCGTTTATAATTAGTTGATTGTCCTGGTTGAGCAGAGAAACACAGAGAAGGAGAAAGCAGCCCGTGTCGAGCTCTTCACTGATCTCATCCGCTCCATTGAGAGATGTCAGACTGAACTGCTGGAGATGATGGAGGAGCAGCAGAAAGCAGCAGAGAAACAGGAGGAAGAGCTCATTGAAGAGCTGGAGCAGGAGATCACTGAGCTAAAGATGAGAAACACTGAGCTGGAGCAGCTCTCACACACTGAAGATCACCTCCACCTCCTACAGGTCAGTCAACATCTCTCTGATCAATGATAATGCAGTATATGACACCATAACACTCCCCATGATGAAGGATTTCTCCTCTCTCCTGCTGTAGATTTACTCATCCCTGTGCAGCTCTAGAAACACCAGGAACTGGTCTGAGATCAGTGTGAAGACTGATGAGAGTCTGGAGACTCTGAGGAGAGCTCTGACTCAACTGCAGGACACTCTACAGGAGAAACTCACACTAAATGGTATGACAATATCAAATACACCGTACAGATACATATATTAAAAACAGAACATTATCATTAAAAATTTAATAAAAGAGAGAGACACAAGAGTTAATGGTTACTCAAGCACTCCTTGTGTTGTCTAAGGATAAACATGAAATAAATATTAATACATATAAATATTTAAATCAAAACACAAGAAAGAAAGAAAAAAGAAAACCTAATATACAATATACAAATGATTTTTTTCTCACAACTGGTCGAACTCAGGTAAGTGATACAATAATGGACTTCTCTATGACATAACCATCTTAAAATTATTAATAAAACAGATAATTAACTGAAACAAATTAGTTGGACATTAAAGCATGTAAATTACAGTTTGATATTAAAATTTCATGAATTTAACTATAACAATAAAGCGAGATGAGAGTTAGTAGAACTCAAGCGCTCCACTGTAGTTGCACTGCAGTTGTCATAAATAGACATATGTAGAAAATAAATAAAATACATACAAATAATTTAATATTTCTGTAGCCCAAATATGATGTGGGATGGTCACATTATTATCATCAGCTCACAGTTCTTCTTGAAGAGGACCGATCATTTTCAGCTCTAATTTCAGAAAACATATAAAACTGTATAGAGGGGAAACTGAAAAGAGAAACATTAATATTCAATTAATTAATTGTAAACATTCATTATGCATGCAAATCAGTTTAGCAGAGAATAATTTTAAATGTTTCACCAAAACCACAAAAGCAGACAATTGAATGAATAAAAATCATGTGTTTAAGAGGCAGATTTGATCTTCATGAGACGAGGGATGTGTGTGAAATATCAGGCCTGAAGCTCCAACAGCTTAACAGTGCTAAAACACACACACTGATCAGATAAAACATGATGTTGTTCATTATTCTTTAAAGTCCACCTGAAATCAAAATTTAAGTTTTTTAGCTTTTAGTATGAATATGGTAGCCTTAAGGTTATGAATAAGCTGGTGTGTTCCAAAATAATGACAAAATTCGCATTTAGAATATATAAGCATTCAAAACTTACAAGCTGCGTCCGAAATTGAATACTTACTATATAGTATGTGAAAAACAGTATGCAAACAGAGTAGTATGTCCAAATTCAAAAAACAGTAGGCGAAAAGTACCCAGATGACTTCCAGGGAGATTCTGAAGTGCGCATACGATGGACACTTTACTATCCCACAAGGCCACGGTAGAGGATTTGTGAATGGAGTTGAAGGGCCATAACTGAAGCTGGTTGGTCATGTGACAGTAACAGCATGGCGGATGTAGTATGTCTGAATTCATTCATACTACACGCATTCATACTATATAAAACATACTTTTTCAATGGTTGTGGAGTAAATTTAAATTCAAATGTAGTACCTACTCAGCAGTATGTGATTTTGAACGCAGCTACAGTCTTTCTTACAAGTCAGATCATGGATTTTCATGACATCACCGCAGACTTCAACTTCTCATCAGATCTTCTATTCAATCAAATGCTCTCTAGAATCTAAAGCTTTCCGCCCCACCATTAAAAATAGAAACTGAAGCTGACACTGAAATTTTCTACATGGTGAATGGCACATAGTGCACTATATAGGGGTTAGGGAATGATTAAGTGTAAATATGCTTTTCATTGAGGCTAATGATGGCTGGTTTAACGTTAGTGTCATGCGAACTGCAGAGGACACACAGTCTGCTCTGGTCCAGAGACACGATAGCACAGAGTGAATCATATCCGTGAGTCAGCGTAGACCACAAAACATATCGGACCCATTTGAATTCTAAACAGAATGCTGTATTTTAAAGCGATATAGAGGTGATTAGTAGGAGAAACGGTTAGAGATTAGAAGGAAACTGAGTTTTTTTACCAAGATCAATGGCTCTGGCCGAGCTGTGATATAAATAAATCGGTATTGGCTATTTTAAAAAAGCGGAGGAGTTGTTCGATATGTCCCGTCCTGTCTTCCTGTTTCAGTTGAAATTGCAATCAAAATATTGAATAATGCTGCATGTTCCAAGGCACTTCAGTGGGCCTTTAAAGAAATCCTTAAAGCCTGTCTATAATTTCACACATAAAACATCTTAAAGATCTAATTATGTTTTATTGTCATGTGTCTCTACAGTTCTGAAGAGGATGCAGCAGTATGAAGGTACAGTGTGTGTCTGAACTACACTAGATTACATTCATATACTCACAGCTTCATTACTGACCTACAGGATGATTAAACACTGGATGAGATATTACAAACAGCATCACAAAATGTCTGTTTTAAAATGTGATTCATATTCTCTGTTTTCTCAGTGGATGTGACTCTGGATCCTGATACAGCTCATCCTAAACTCATCCTGTCTGATGATGGAAAACAAGTGAGACATGGAGACAAAAGACAGAAACTCCCAGACAAACCAGAGAGATTTAAAATCTGTGTAGATGTCCTGGGAAAAGGAGGGATTCTCCTCAGGGAGAATTTATTTTGAGGTGCAGGTGAAGGGAAAGACTGACTGGTGTTTAGGAGTGGCAAGAGAATCCATTAAAAGGAATGGAAACATCTCAGCAAGACCCAGTAATGGATTCTGGACTGTGCGGCTGAGGAATGAGAATGAATATTTGGCCTGTGTTGATCCTGCTGTCTCTCTGTGTGTGAGAGTGAATCCGCAGCGGGTCGGTGTGTTTGTGGATTATGAGGAGGGTCTGGTCTCCTTTTATGATGTGGAGTCCAGCTCTCATATCTACTCTTTCACTGGTCAGTCTTTCACTGGGAAACTCTTTCCATACTTTAGCCCGTGCTTTAATAATGGAGGTAAAAACTCAAATCCACTGATCATCACATCATCACACTGAGAGTAACGCTTAATGTAATTAATGTTTAAAACATCTAAAAAGTATGTATGTTACTCAAAGGATGAAAATCACTTGTTGTAGCAGCTTGATTTACATCGAGCATCTTTTTTTGTGCTTTTATTTGATTGTTTCTGTTTTATTGTGTTCAATATTAACCCTACATGACCTCACCATGTGTAACATTTCTGAGTGCAATTCTTACATGTCAGGTTCACAACTATTATCAGGGACATCAGTTTGATTTGTAAATAAAATTCACACTCCAGGTAAAAACATTATTTATTTATTTTACATATTAAATTTAGTAAATATTCATAAATTTTTTTTTTTACAGTTTATTTGATCAGTATACAGTAAAATAGTGAGTAAGCTGCATATCTTGAGATGTGAGATTAAAATTTAGTGAGAAGTTCACCTGTGCATACTTGTAAGTACCTATTGTATGAATGAAAACAAAAAATATATAAAAAGAAAGAAAAACAATCTTAAAAAGCTAATAAATAATATACATAAGAGAAGAGTTAAAGGTCCAAACATCATATTATTGTAGCTACCCTTTACAAAATGTCACATTGCATGGTACCATATTCAAAAATCAATTAGAAAGAAAAAAAAATTTAATTGCATTTTACACAACGGATAAAATAACAAGAAATCTTTCATACAATAATCAAGTTATGGCTCAATAGACAACAAGAGAAATTATATAAAGAAGCTAGACTTGTGCCGATATTCGGTAATGCGATATATCACGATAATGAATATGCATGGTATTGTTATCGTGGGTATTTCAAAATACCGTAAATAATCATTTATTACCAATTATTAAAATTTTTATAATGCATATAAGAATACTTTCCAAATCAACATATAAAATTCACAACACCGGGGTCAAAAGAACACGCGCTCAGATGTAAGCAGAATGCAACGGTTACCTCGGAAACCCTATAAACAAAGCAACTGCTCTAGTGAAGTTTTTAAAATGCCTCAAACATACATTTTAATCTGGACTACAACATTCCCTAATGATTAGAAATGTTCTGATTATTTGTTATTGTTCAGTAAAGCTTTGAGACATATGGCTTCATTAGTTAACATGTTAATTCATTATTACCAAACTGACAATTAAAAATACTTATAAAGCATTGATTATTCTTAATGTGAATTTCTTAGTTACTGTTAATACACATTACTAAAATCAAAATAACTTATTTAATGGACCTGAGATAAAACTAACAATAATCAGTTGTGTTTCTAAACTAATGTTAACAAAAAATAACACTTTCTGTAACAAATGTAGCTATTGCTCAATCTTAGTTAATGCATTAAATAATGAGACCTTATTGTAAAGTGTTACCTGTTGTTCTTTATAGCCTAATTCTTTTGCACTTTAATCTTTTTGAAAATTTGACTTATATTATTTTTGTGTATTGTATTATTGTATTTAAACATTCAGAGTTATTTTTGTTATTACAAAAAAGTTCATAAACCTGTTATACTATGACAACACTTTTTTTGCAACTTATTTCAATACCGTGATAATACCGTATACCGTGATAAAAGCTTCAGCAATTAATCGCAACATGAAAATTTGATACCGTCACATGCCTAAAAGAAGCCTAATTAACCTATTGAAAAATATTTCCTAAAAAGAAAGAAAAGAAAAGAAAAAAAAAAAAAGAAAAAAGGAGAGGGTGATTGTCCAGCTCAGCCCAGAGTCCTCCAGGGCCCTGTCCATACTGGCTCTGGCATTGTGTGTCAGGGCAACACACATGTCGGCTCCAGCCCCTGAGTCAGCTCAAGTGTCGCTCCAGCCCCTGAGCCCGCTCAAGTGTTGGCTCCAGCCCATGAGCCCACTTCAGCTCCAGTTCACAAATGCCTAGCTCCACCCAAGAAAAGTTTTTTCGGGGGCCATATTCCTGTGACTATACTGTCCAAGCCTGGGGTCCTTGGCAAGGCCATGAAAGTCCATCCGCCCTGGTCTCCTGAACTGCCAGCTCCGCCCTGGCCCCTGAACTGCCGACTTCACCTTAGAGGCTTCTTAACCTGCCAGCACCTCTCTGCTCACCTACCCATGACCTCCAGGACTCCAGGGTGCCCTCCCCGGTTCTTTGTAGCGCGAGGTCACTCCTTCTGGGATGGGGGAGTAATGTCAGGGTTTTGTCTATGTTTTCATTTGGTTTTCACTGAATTGTTTCTAGTTTACTTCACAATTTGTGCATTAGTTCAGTCTTCTTCATTTCCTCCCTGTTTGTCTCCTAGGTTACAGATTTTATTAGAGTCCTTAGTTCAGGTGTGTCTTATTAATTAGTATCGTTAGCTCCTCTGTTTCCTATGTTTATAAGCTCTCAATTTCTGTCTGTTCTTTGTCTAGTCACTGTTGTGTTTAGATGTCTTTGTTGTAGACCTGTTTGCCTATTTTTTGAAGTGGAATGAAATCTTTTGAGTTTTCTTGGAACCTGATTCTCCTGCCTTTTTCAGTCTTGATGCATACATTGTGACAGTGGCAAGAAATTGACTCCAATACACTCCAAACAGAAGATTGATTGTGGAGGAAGCGTTTAAGCCAATTGATTTTTAAGGTATTATTAAGAGAATCAATTTTAAGCCACCTTTATTATAGGAATTTAATACAACTGGTTCTCTAATATAGTGAGTTTTATTTTTCCATATTTTTGAAAAAAAAATTCTGTGTTTTCTCAACAATTGCGTTAAAATTCACCTGATATCTTAATTTCTTATCTGGTCACACTTTATATGAGGTGTCCCTAGCAACTATGTACTTGCATCAGAAAATAAGTACAATGTAATTATTGTTCTTATTGTATTGCAATTTTAAAACAGCATGTATCAAGTATATTTAGTATCTTTCTAGGCATTTGAAAGTGTTAAAGGAACACTCCACTTTTTTTGAAAATAGGCTCATTTTCCAAGTTGGAAAATGAGCATATTTTCAAAAAAAGTGGAGTGTTCCTTTAATTATCTTGCTGTCAATGGAGGCCTCACTGAGCCATCGGATTTTAATTAATGACAGAATTTTCATTTTTGGGTGAACTAACCCTTTAATAGGAATATTACAGTTGGAGGATATAGCACATTTTTAATAAGGAGTAACTCAAATGTATTAATATTAAGCACAAGCCCCCCCAATTGATTTTTTAAGGTATTATTAAGACAATCAATTTAAAAAAAAAAAAAATCAGTGCCCGGTGTGAGTCCTCTGGGGAATTTCGTTGAATACGTGGAGTGGGTGCTGGTGAGCTGTGATTCGCCATTTACCATTGGCCTCACTGAGGAGGAATTCACCAGCCCCACTCCTAACCCAGAGTCCAGCCTGCCATCACCCAACTACATGGACAATGGGCCAGAGCCCACCGCAGATGGAAGCTTTATATCACCTCAAAGCCGGAGCCTCGACGATCGTCTGATCAGGTGTGTGAGCCGGCTACACCGAAAGACGTTGTGGGAGTCCTCATAGAGTTCGAGGGGATGGAGTGAAGCCCCGCCCACATTCCCACCACAGAGGGTGAGGATATTTTTTTTTTTAAAAAGACTGTTTTGAAGAGGATGATTCTCTGATCCTGCTGATCCCACTCAGCTATAGCTCTTCTGTGTCTCCACTGGTTCTGTCCAGAAAAAGTTCTCCTGTGTCTCCGCTGGTTCCGTCTAGCAAAAGTTCTCCTGTTTCTACATTCTACACAGCTATGTCTCTTCAGTGCTTCCAGTGTGACCTCACAGCCCTCCCTCTCCCGCCTCCTCTTCAGACCTCTGCCAGTTCCCTCTGCCGAGTTGCCGCTGTCTCCCGTCGCCCCCTTGGTTCCTCCTCCACCAGCTCTGTGGTGTGGATCGACCTTGGGCCAGCCATTTCACAGTGCCGTCTTGATGCTCGGATTCCTTGGCTCCGCCTCCCACCACTGATCCAGTCACTCTACCTCAGCACGTTGTCCAGATTTCTCCGCCCTGGCTCCTCCCCCCTTGGCTCCACCTGGGACCATCGGCCATTCAGCTCCACCGGGCTCCCTCAACCCTCCAGCTCCACCTCAGTCAGACGTCACCATGCCTTAGCCACGGACATGCAAGCCGTCTGCTGTGCACCGTCTCTCCACCCCTACAGCTCCGTCTGGCTTCGCCCTTCCTCCGGCTCCGCCTCGGCCCTCAGTTGCTCCAGTTCCACCTCAGACCTCTGGTACTCCGTGCCTGGTCATCAGCCCTCCGTCTGCATTCTAGGCTCCTTCTACACCAGCTCCGTCTCCTTCCGTCATCCCCGTGGCCTCGTTGAGGAGATTTACACCATGGCTCCTCCCTCCCTCGACTCCACCGTGGGGCATCATCCTGACTGGACTCTGGATTTCCACCAGACTCATCCTGCTCCTGGTTTCCCACTGGCTCCTCCCATCCTCCATTCCCCCATGGACTGCTTTCAGTACCCTAGACTCTCTTTCTTTTTGGTTTTCTTCAGTTCTTCACTCTTCTCCAGAACCCCTGTCCTCCCTCCTCAGTTTGGACTTTCTTACAGCGCGAGGACGTGCCTTCCCGGGAGGGGCCGAACTGTAACGTGTATGATGTTTTCTGTGATTAGTTTGGCCCATCGTCTGACCTATTTTTCCTAAGTTGTCTAATTAGTCATTTTCTTCACCTGTGTCCTGTTAATTACTTTATTAAGATCCTTTGTTTGCTTCATGTATTTAGTCCCTGTGTTCTCCCTCATACTTCGTCCATTTTCATCAATGATATATTGTGTATCCACCTTATATGAAACACAGGATGAAAATGAATATATAAATAAAATATGCTGCTGCTTCTCAGCATATGCATTTTGTTTCATTCATGCATATGTTGTAATTGCATGTTTCAAATTTAAAAATGTAATATAAATTTTCTAATATGTTATAATATTCCATAAAGTAATGTTCTGCAAGTTTCAGTATTATTTCCTCTAATCATCTCCTTTTCTCTCCACCTGACAAAGTATAATTACATATAAAATGTTGCTGCTTGTTTTACATCAAAATAAATGCAGCATCTGAATAGAGACTTAATTTTTTGAATAAATTGATGACATTTTTGTCATCAATTTATGCAAGAAATGCAAGAAAATTCTTTTAAAAGAAAATATAAATTACATTACATTTGGACATTTTCATGCTGAAAAACTGCTGATAAAAGGACAAATATATATATATATATTAAGACAAAAAAAAAAAAAAAAAAAATATATATATATATATAATTTTTATTTTTTTTTTGTTTGACATGGAATAACTCAGGAAAGCAATAAGATCAGAGAAAAATTATTTTTTGGTGATGCTCTCCTGTGAGCTGCATCTGGTTTGTGGCATAAACTATAGTTAAATAAAGTGTTATTCATTTTTCGCAGCTAGATGGCGCCCACGGACGGTAAACTCAGGTTTAAAAGGCACTTCTCAGCACTCGTTAGGAGTTTTTCAAAATGGCCGAGTTTCTAAGCTTTAAGATGATACCTATTTTGTGTTATTCCACGTTGGAAAACGAACATGGATGGGTTCGGGATCATTGGATACACACCTGCATCCCGGAAAGATGATAGACGTTTTTAGCCAAGTATGTTAAATAATTTCCTGTGTAATATCTTGTGAACAACGCAATATATAAGGTTGATTTTGGATTCATTTTGTAAGAATCTGCTTTAAATAATGATGTACATTTTCTATGATCTGTGAATTTTTCTTAAAGTTATGAGCACGTGAAATCTACTTTCCTACATATCGGTCCCTTTCTCTGTGTCAGACTTAACTTTGTTTGTTGTCATTTATGCTAAACTCACTGCAGCTGCATCTATTTAATGCCGCGAGTGGGGCTTGATGAAGTGAAGTGACGTCGCCTGCGTCTGCGCAGTGCGCCCTGATGCAGAAGTGAGACGGTTTGTTCGACTTGATGCAGCGCCTCAAAGACCGATCGGCGGCTGACTTGAAGCAGTGCATGCCGGTAAGAAATGTTGTCCGAGACAGCGCTGACGTCATGTGACTGTGACGTGTGGCTTTAAAGTACCGCGAGAGCGATTCAAGATCAGCCGCCTGAGGCAGCCAGCGTAGTTTCTTTTTTTATTGCAAAATTCGAACATGCATACAAAGAGAAACAAAGCGTGGTTGCGTCTGTTAGAATGAATAATCATACATTAAAAGAACAGAAAACAAATATCCTGAGTTTGCATACATCAATATGAGATAATAAAGAAAAGAAAAGAAAAGAAAAGAAAAGCACAATAATTGGGTTAAATCACATCTTTAAATAAATCATCATAATGCATCACAAATTTTGCACTTTTTTTGTTATTTATAAGTCTGAGGGATAAAATAAAGGAGTTAAATTCAGCAAGAAAAAGAGGAACGCTTAGGGGAGATTTAAGCCACTTTTTTGTTTGTGAATGAAGAATTTTGCATACAAGATAAAACAATTAACAACATATTCAAAGGATAGCAGCTTTGGGTTTTCATAGTAAAAAAATATTACTTTAAGGGTGAAGGTATGGGTTACATTTGTATGGGTAAAAATATAGGAACTTAATTCAGCCCATAATATATTGGTTAAATTACAATCATAAAATAAATGGGCAGCTGTTTCTTCAACAAAACCACAGAAGGAGCAAGTTTCATCAATATCAGAATATTTAGAAATGGATGAGTTAACAGAGTAGATTTTATGAAGGATTTTATAATGAATTTCTTTAACTTTGTTCGATATACAGAATTTGCTTGGCAAAAGCCAGGCCTTTCTCCAATTTACATTTGTTACAAGAGAATCCCAATAGAATTTACCCCTTGGAGTAATCTGTCTCTTCATCTCAAAGATTGTACGAATATGTCTGTTGTTGCATTTAGGATCTAAAATATCAATACCGTCCAAGCGTAAAGCTGGATAAACACTGTTGCTTTTACTGAATTTAAGGTGACTTTTAATTAATTGGGTTAAGCCTGCTGGGATAGCTTTTACCAAGGTGTTATATTCTTTAAATGGGACTGGAAAGTTATGAAGATTCATAAATTGCACATAAGTTAGAATATTACCAAAATCGTCAAAGACAGATAGAATGCAATTAAAGTTATTGTTAAACCATCTAGGAAAGAAGAGAGACTTATGTCTTAACAGTTATATCAGCATTATTCCAAAGGGAGAACATTGTGCAGGGGAAAAGTTATGGACAAAACACAATTTCCATGAAAGAAGGCATTGTTGATGAAAGTTTGATAAGGAAATGGGTAACTTGCCAGGCAAAAAGTTACACTTCAATAGGAAAGACAGACCACCGAGTTTGTTGAAAATATTATTTGGAATGAAAAACCATAAGCCAGCGCAGTTTCTCAAGAGGAGCTGCACAAGCGCTGATGACGACACAGCTGTTTCACGATTGGCCGGATTCACTGCATGACAATGATCACGTGTGTTTCGTATTTATTGTCACGCCTTCAGTTCCAGTAATGCTCAAAAATATGGCAAGCCATTTTAACATTTAACAGCTAGACTGGATATGTGTTGCAGATATCTGTATTTCAGTTTTGCCTCATCAAAAAGAACATTTTATTATGACTAGTCAAAATGGCGTTGTAGATATCTCAAACTGGAGTTAGGGATAGTCATAATTTAATTGTAGATATCTATTATCAAGTTATAGATATCTTGAAATGAATTTTGATTAGAGATATCTGAAATTTGAGATATCTGTAACTTTCATTCCGCCTAGTCAAAATGTAATTACAGATATCTTGAATTAGAGTTTTGACTAGGCGAAATGACGTTGCAGATATCTTTATGCAAAT
This sequence comes from Culter alburnus, assembly GCA_028476615.1. Taxonomy (NCBI): domain Eukaryota; kingdom Metazoa; phylum Chordata; class Actinopteri; order Cypriniformes; family Xenocyprididae; genus Culter; species Culter alburnus. The sequence goes on along the minus strand of JAOTNS010003948.1, from coordinate 488,536 downwards.
TACGCCCGCATCGTACTTTAGACGGGAGCAGAGCGTGTTGTTGTTCTAATCATTCAAATCGCACCTGTTAACTTGTAATTAGCACTGATTAGCACCATGCCATCACTAGTCATAATGATGTTTGAGATATCTTTAACTTTCATTCTGCCTAGGCAAAACTGAATTACAGATATCTGAAATTGTCATTTAAGATGTGTGACGAATTGAATGTCGTTTTCAATGACGTCATTGCAGATATCTGTAATTCAGTTTTGCCTAGTCAAAACTGCATTACAGATATCTCTATCTGTCATTTCGACTAGTCACAATTATGTTACTGATATCTTGAATAACAATTCCAACTATCCAAAATGTAATTACGATTAGTCAGAAAGACGTTGGTGATATCTACAATGTTAATTCCGGATAGTCAAACTTAACTTTTAAATGTTAAAACGGCTTGCCATACACACATGAACCAACACACTGAATACAGAGACAAATGTAAATGTGTAAATACAGGAGGAGCTCTGACATCACTGGAGTTCAGAGAGATTCAGAGAAAGAGAACTTTGATCAACAACAATATGAACGCCTGAAACGATCAACCTCTTTAAACAACAGAATATTTATTGACCTGTTCGAAGAGTCTTGTGGACACATCTGATCCTCACAGGTAATGATAGAAATATAAGAGAGATTGAGCTGAACAGGTTTCTAATGGAAGTGATCTGGTTTAGTAGATTTTATGTTGAACTATTATAAATACTTTAGTTATTTACTTAAATGTTTTCAGAATTGTATTGTAAATGTAATTTGACTTATTGGCTAAGTTTTTCACACAACATAAAAACTAGAGAATCAGGAAGTAAATTACCTGCAGACAGACAGACCTGCTAAGCAGGTGAGAGTCACTTTACATAGAAAAAAATTACACTTAGTCATAAAACGTTTATTTTGAGGAGAGAATTAATTATTTGTCATTTTCTAATTAGCAGTCCCAAGTTTAGATTGTTGTGATTTGTCTTGAAAGGGATTAACTAAAGGAAGAGCAATGGCAGAATCTGCATCAAGATCATCAAAAGGAAGAAAGATCAGGAGACGGAGTATAACTCTACCTCCAGGTAAGTTAATAACAGAAAAAAATAATTGCTGCATGACTTTCATTTTCCTCTTATGGAAAACATTATTTGATAGGTGACTATTGCTGAAGAATGTACAGCACAAGTACAACTTTGAACACACCTGCTCATTCTTAACTAAGGCAGTTTTCCACATTTCAGTCATAAGACTATGAAATAGCATAAGTGAGCAAAAGTAGGCCTATAGAATTATAGCGAGCAAAAATGTAAAATAAAGCAATACTATCTCTTATATTTCAGCTTCTTCAAAGTTCAAGTTCATGCTCTGCACAATGTTGGCATTCTCTTAGCCAACTTTTGACTACTATTGATGGTCATTCATTCTCATTATTTCTCTCTCCAGCGATGTCATCCTCCAGCGGTCCACTGACTGAGGAGCTTCAGTGCTCGATATGTCTGGACGTGTTCACTGATCCAGTCACCACTCCATGTGGACACAACTTCTGCAAGACCTGTCTGAATAAGTGCTGGGACAACAGCCAGACCTGCAACTGTCCATATTGTAAAGAAACATTCAAGATCAGACCTGATCTCAAGATTAATACCACACTCAGAGAGCTCGTAGATCACTATAAAAAGAAATGTCCTGAAAGAAAACCTGAAGTTCTGAAAAAACCTGAAGTTCTGTGTGACGTCTGTGAGGAAAGAAAGCTGAAAGCCCTGAAGTCGTGTCTGGTGTGTCAGAGCTCTTACTGTGAAACTCACCTGGAGCCTCATTTGAGAGTGGCAGGTTTAAAGAAACACAAACTGATCAATCCTGTGAGGAATCTGGAGGACTATATATGTCAGAAACATGAGAGACCTCTGGAGCTGTTCTGTAGAGATGATCAGACATGTGTGTGTCTGATGTGTGGTGTAACAGACCACAAGAACCACAACACTGTTCCTATAGAAGAGGAGAGTGAAGTAAAGAAGGTAGAAGTTACTGACAAACTGATTTTAAAGGACTCATATCATGAGGAATCACATTTCTTCATTTTGTGAAACAAAAAAGTTCATGGAAACATTAAAGGTTTCCTCAGAAGACAGTAAATCTCTGTAATGATGAATGTGTGTGTTGTTCTCTGTCTATAGACTCAACTGATAAAGACACAGAAAGACGTGCAGCAGATGATCCAGGACAGAACCAAGAAGATTCAAGATGTCAAACACTCAGCAGAAGTCAGAAAAGTGAGTTCAATTATGTAATTCAGTTTTCTTAAATATTTATTACATGAGTTAGTTCAGGGGACTTTCACTGTTTGTATCAATCCGATGTATGTGTTTGTTCCAGACAGTCAGTCTGTGTTTTACACATAGACTGTAACAAAATATGGACGTAGTGTCCGTGACGTCACCCATAGAGTTCTGAACAGCATTTTTGAAGTGAAATGAGGCTGCTGCCATCTTAGCAGCGTGTCACCGCACATCACTCCCGGATAACTGAAAATGGGCAAAGAGGCGGGACGTAGTTGGAGCCCATGCGACTTCTTGCTGAAACCACGCCCGCCTAGCTCGACGTTACCATGTTAGCAGGAGCTATCTATCTTAGATACTATATAAAATATTAATAAAGATATCAATGTCATTAGAAAGTACTAAAGGTTTACTGTCAATCTACGGTGTTTTTTTAAGATAACGTTATAGATGCTCCAACACCAGTAGGCTAATTAATTTGTGTGGGGTGTGCAAATAACACAAAAAAACAATGGGACTTCATACCTTTAATGAAATAGAGATCGCGAGATCAATCCAATCCGTGGCACTTGGATAAAATGTCAATTTCAAAACAAACAAACAAAAAAACAGTACTTTTTGTCCATGAAAGCGTTAAATCCATGAAATATTTATATATTATCCATTGTTTGCATTAAATATCTTCGGAATGATTTTCTCTCCATCATCGTTCTTCAAGAAAGCATGCAATCTGAGCATCGTTTATAATGTAAAACTCTATACGTACATATATACAGGTACCAGATATCTGTATATCTCTCAAATGTTCTCTCAAACTAATGATAAGCACGTGTCCAAAATATATTTTTTTAAAATAGTGCAGCAGTTTTAGTTATAATATCCAAGCAGTGCTGTCAGAGTTGTATATCCTCCTGATATTGTCATTGTAGTAAATCTCAGGAACAAAACTTTTAGCCAATGCCAAGACGATCCAACAACGTGTGTTCTATATCTTCCGCATGCGAGCACATCTACACAGACACATATCAGTCTCGACTATTAAAGGGTTAGTTCACCCAAAAATGAAAATGATGTCATTAATGACTCACCCTCATGTCGTTCCAAACCCGTAAGACCTCCATTCATCTTCGGAACACAGTTTAAGATATTTTAGATTTAGTCCGAGAGCTTTCTGTCCCTCCATTGAAAGTGTAGGTACGGTGCACTGTCCATGTCCAGAAAGGTAATAAAAACATCATCAAAGTAGTCCATGTGACATCAGTGGGTGCTTCTCAATTCTTATTTGTGCATCCTCGTTTCCTTTCCTTGCTTCCTTTCCTCGCGTCTTAGCTCAACCCCTTCAGGATGCGAGGGAAGGACGCAAGGAAAAGATGTGAGGACGGAGGAATTGAATCAAGTGAAATGAAATATCCTCGCTCCCTTTAGCGTCACTTCAAAGCGTCATCAGCTGCACTCCAGGGATCTATCCATATGTTATTAAAGTTTGGTTATTTAAAAAAATTATAATAAATATTAATAAAGCAAGAAGCCCCGTTGAAATATATGAGGTATAAAGTTTATTTAAATTTAAATTATTGTGACAGATATGAATGGGGAGGAGAATTTATGCGTGCGTCAGGTTTCTCGATGAGAAAGACTTCCACAAAGGATGCACCCGTGTATCCTCGCTCATGACTCCTCGGGAGGCCTCCTCACTCCTCGTTCCTCGCCTCCTCGCGGTTCGATTAGAGAATTGAGATGTCCTTCAAGATGGCTGAGCTCGATCGTTTTCCGGGTCATAGGATGGAGGACGGAGGAGCGAGGAGACGAGGAGGGATATTGAGAAGCACCCAGTGGGTTAGTTAGTATATCCACAGTGACGCTGCTTCTTCTTCTTCTACAGCGGTTGGCATCCAGCTTATTGGTGCATTACCGCCCCCTTCTGCTCTGGACAGTGACGCTGTGACGTGTTATGTAGTACGCCCGAGCTTCGTTTACAGTCTGAGGGAGACGCATGCTGTATTCAAGCTATTCTACATTGTTTGTATTTTGGTATTACTATATTTTTTAAAAATGGTGCGTAAGTGTGCATGTCGCGGATGTCCTAATTGCGTCACTGTCCGGAGCAGAAGGGGGCTGTAATGCACCAATAAGCTGGATGCCAACCGCCGTAGAAGAAGAAGAGTCACTGTGGATATACACAGACCCGGAAGAGAAGACAATGCTGAATAAAGTCGTATTTTTTGTTATTTTGGACCAAAATGTATTTCGATGCTTCAAAAACTTCTAACTAACCCACTGATGTCACATGGACTACTTTGATGATGTTTTTATTACCTTTCTGGACATGGACAGTCTACCGTACATACATTTTCAATGGAGGGACAGAAAGCTCTCGGACTAAATCTAAAATATCTTAAACTGTGTTCCGAAGATGAACGGAGGTCTTACGGGTTTGGAACGACATGTGGGTGAGTCATTAATGACATCATTTTCATTTTTGGGTGAACTAACCCTTTAATGCAGCAAGCCATATATTGTATAAAATCATCCAGAAAAAAAGCACAAATACGGCTGAGATGCCAAATTCAGTGGCTGAAATTAGCTGCTGAGGTGACATGACGGCTCACAGACAGCAGCGCCAATCCACCTGTCACTCAAGTGACCACGCCCTTAATTATGCAGAACTTTAAGGCTTAATATAATTTAAATGGATGAGTTATAAAAAAATTCACCCCCCTCAGAGTTGTCATGAAGGGCAAAATTAGCAGTATAGGCCAAAACCACAATTTGAACCAGAGTGTAAACATGTTTATTTCTGCTGTAAACTTGGCTGTTTTAACATTATGGTCAATGAGATTCTGCTCACTTTTGCAGCCTGTTCCTAGCGGCCAGTCGATGAATCGCAGTTTAAGTTACTTCCGTATTGGCTTCACAAGAAACTAGGGGAGGTTGCCGCTTGGTTTTACAGTGATTCTTTCTCCAGGTTACATTGATAGACCAGTAGGTGGCGACATGTGCTGTCTTTGAGAGAATCATCAATCTGAATTGATTTGTTTTAATACTTGTTTAAATGACAGACAGAAACAAACATTGAAACACTACTGTGTTGCTCAGACATGTTCAACAATTGTTTCTGCTGTAGTTTTGTTTGGAAGTTAGAACTGTTTTCGCTGGCAATGCAAAAATAGACAAAGTAACTGTCAATATTGTGTCTATAATGTAACTTACTTAATATTAAATTCATGTTTAGTGAATTGCTGTATAAAAGCGCTATTGCAATTATGATTGCATGCTTTTTTATTTGTTTTTACTTTAATAACTTAAAATAATAGCACGTAACACCTCTCCACAATCAAACATGTTTTGAGGAATCATTCAGTGCAGTCGGTGCAGGATGAAGTTATTTTGAAAATCCTCTAAAAACACTGAAGTTTTAATTAACTTCAACAGCAATAGTAACACTGATTCTTCTCTTAACAAACACCACTAATAACGTGTTGATTGTCCTGGTTGAGCAGAGAAACACAGAGAAGGAGAAAGCAGCCCGTGTCGAGCTCTTCACTGATCTCATCCGCTCCATTGAGAGATGTCAGACTGAACTGCTGGAGATGATGGAGGAGCAGCAGAAAGCAGCAGAGAAACAGGAGGAAGAGCTCATTGAAGAGCTGGAGCAGGAGATCACTGAGCTAAAGATGAGAAACACTGAGCTGGAGCAGCTCTCACACACTGAAGATCACCTCCACCTCCTACAGGTCAGTCAACATCTCTCTGATCAATGATAATGCAGTATATGACACCATAACACTCCCCATGATGAAGGATTTCTCCTCTCTCCTGCTGTAGATTCACTCATCCCTGTGCAGCTCTAAAACACCAGGAACTGGTCTGAGATCAGTGTGAAGACTGATGCGAGTCTGGAGACTCTGAGGAGAGCTCTGACTCAACTGCAGGACACTCTACAGGAGAAACTCACACAAACTGGTACGACAATATCAAATACACCGTACAGATACATATATTTATCATCCATATTCTCACAGTGTAAAAACATTGCGGAGTAAAGAGGACACAGACCATGTGCAGACAGACTTCAGCTTTTCAGCTTTCAGATTTTGTACGTTTTATTATGAAATAACAATAAATACAGTTTTGGCGCTCTTAAAATGGTGTGACATATTGCTGTAGTTCAAGCGGCACGTGAACCGATCATCTCTTCCTCTTTACTACTAGTTACAGCACAAAATAAACATGAATGAACATTAGATGTTGAAAGAACCAGTACAACTTACTGAAATGATCATGTCTCGTGTAATCGCTCAGTCAGTGTTTCAACAGTTTCAAAAAAGCACTATATTACATATTAATTATATTTTTACTCTAATACCAGTAAAAGATTTTATTATAAAAATATAATATTACACTAATATTATAAAATATTATACTTCATTATTATAAAAACGTCCTGAAATGTAATTGTGTACAAATCAGTTTTTAATTAACCTATAATAATAATGTAATGTCATCAGCTGACAGGGTTCCCTGTATAACGTTAGTTCACAACATTAGTTGAGAAAGATTTTTTTTTCCTTTAGAAAAATAACACGTAGGCTACTATATATTCATGTAAATACCCAAATTAATTGATATTAAATATCACTCCCTCCCCCCAATTCTCACTCAAAAGTTGTCTGCCCTGTTTTTATATAATAAAAAGAATCAGGAATGAAGAATGAGTCTGATTCATCCTGAAATAAGTCAAGTATGAGATCATGTGTGTAAAAACAGTAAAAAAAAACCAATAATGAGAGAGACAAGAGTTAGAGGTTACTCTGTTTTCACATTAAAATAATTAAAAAAAAACAACTTGATATACATGCATAAATAGAAATAGAAATATGTAGACATAATAATTTTTTTTTTTATAAAAATTAAAACATGCAAATAATTAAAACATTTTTGTGACTCTAACTCAATGGTCACATTATCATCATCAGCTCACAGTTCTTCTTGAAGAGAGACGGTCATTTTCAGCTCTAAATTCAGAAAACATATAAAGATGTATAGAGGGGAAACTGTAAAGAGAAACATTAATATTCTATTAACTAAGCAGACAATCAAATGAATAAACATCATGTGTTTAAGAGGCAGATTTGATCTTCATGAGAAGAGGGATGTGTGTGAAATAACAGGCCTGAAGCTCCAACAGCTTAACAGTGCTAAAAAAACACACATTGATCAGATAAAACATGATGTTGTACATTATTCTTTAAATATAACCTTAAATCTTGTCTATAATTCCACACATAAACATGTCAAAGATCTGATGATGTTTTATTGTCATGTGTCTCTACAGATCTGAAGAGGATGCAGCAGTATGAAGGTACAGTGTGTGTCTGAACTACACTAGATTACATTCATATACTCACAGCTTCATTACTGACCTACAGGATGATTAAACACTGATTCAATATTAAAACATCATCACAAAATATTTGTATTAAGTTGTGATTCATATTCTCTGTTTTCTCAGTGGATGTGACTCTGGATCCTGATACAGCTCATCCATATCTCATCCTGTCTGATGATGGAAAACAAGTGAGACATGGAGACATTAGGCAGAAACTCCCAGACAATCCAGAGAGATTTGATAGATGTGCATGTCCTGGGAAAGGAGGGATTCTCCTCAGGGAGATTTTATTTTGAGGTGCAGGTGAAGGGAAAGACTGACTGGGATTTAGGAGTGGCCAGAGAATCCATTAACAGGAAGGTAAAGATCTCACTGAGTCCCAGTAATGGATTCTGGACTGTGATTCTGAGGAATGAGAATGAATATAAAGCCTGTGTTGGTCCCTCTGTCCATCTGTGTCTGAGAGTGAAGCCGCAGCGGGTCGGTGTGTTTGTGGATTATGAGGAGGGTCTGGTCTCCTTTTATGATGTGGAGTCCAGCTCTCATATCTACTCTTTCACTGGTCAGTATTTCACTGACAAACTCTATCCATATTTTAGCCCATGCCCTAATGATGGAGGTAAAAACTCAACTCCACTGATCATCACATCTGTCAAATACAATAAATGAATTTATACTCCTAATATGAAATACTTGATGAAAATAATGCTAATTAATGTTTAAAAACATTAAAAATGTATGTGTTCTTACTCAAAGGATGAAAAGAAATCATTTGTTGCAGCTGTTTTACATCAAACTGAAACAGCATCTGAATAAAGAATTTTTTTATTATTTATTATTATTATTGATTAATTGTTGTTTCTGTTTTATTGTGTCCAATATTAACCCGATTACCTCACCATGTGTAACAGATATTTTGAGAGTGATTCTTTCATTCCATACATTTATAAACACGAATGTTGAAGTATTCGTGGAAACATTGTGGGAATGAATGAAAAACAAATAAAGAAAGAAAGTTTAAGAAAAATCTTAAAAAGGTAATAAAGATTAAAAATCCAAACACCATTAAATTGTTGATTTAAAAATTGAATTATTATTTGAATAAAAATCCAAACACTATTGTAGCTACCTACCATTTCCAACATTTCTATTGCATGGAAACATTTTTTAAAAATGATTTATAAAGAATAGTTTAGTGAAGTGAGAATAGTTCTACAGACAGATGTAGTTTATTTCATTATTTTTGCACGGTGAAAACGACAATTCCCACAACACTTCGAGGCGGAACAGCAGGCGTGAGCACTTCCGGGTCATCTCAGATTGAGAGTGTTGTTGACTCGAGCTCGGTGTTTCTCGTTCTTCTATTTTCTCTGTAAATGTCGCAATGATGTAGATAAGGAGAATATTTGAGCCCCTCCATGACACGCGCTACCGGCCTCCGTCCCCCCGCGGGATTCGGCGTGAAGACTGTGAGGAGTGAACGACTGTAAGTTTGATCATAAATCTGATCATCATAAACATAAACACTTTCATCTGCATGACTCATATCAGCATCGGACCTCTGCGTGTGTCAGTGACGACACTTTATACTGATATCACACATGCAGAATCAGATTCATCACATGATATTATATGATATGATAAAGCTACACTGTTCATGATCAGTTTCAGTTCAATGTTTCATATTTTCATCGCTGAACCTTTGTCAAAGTGTGTCTGAAACACAGTAATACGATGATAGATTGTTGATTTGTGTAATGTGACGGATGATTAAGTGTCATTTTTTTATTATTTAAATGGTTTGTTGTTTTATTGCTATGGTATTATCAGACATGCTGTGTTGATCTCGATTTTAGGCATGAAACATGAAATCTATCTAATGTTATAATATGTTGCAGCTTCTGTAAAAAAGGCAAGTAAACTGAGCAGAACTGTGTGATCCTATATGATTATACATATCATATGATATTTGAAATCAGAAGTATAATATCAGACACAGTTGATGTGTTTCTGCAGGGCGTCACAGCTGTAGTGTTGAATTGAGAACATGATGATCTTATAGAGCTCATACAGATGTGAAGGAGTTTTTCTCTGTTTTTCTTCTAGGAAAGGAGGGGAGGATGTGGCAGAGTGTTGGTTTGACGGTGTTGGTGATCGTGGCCACGCTGATATGTGTCCTCCTCTTCATGCTCTTCGGTGAGTGACACACACACACACACACACACACACACACACACACACACACACACACCTTCTGGTCTATGTATCCCTGCCTCTGCTGAATTATTTTTATCCCCGGGGGCACATATGTACACCAGGGAAATCTAAATTTTTGGGGGAGCATGCCCCCCTACCCCCCCTAGCAAACAACATTTTCTGACCTCAGTATGAACCCCTGCGTACGGCCCGGCTTATTTTCTATCTAATGAAATCTGAGGAAAACGTGCATTTCTCCAAATGTGCGCACTTTTGGACTTAAAGTTTGTATGTGTGTATGCACTGTGATCAAAAATAAATGGGACCAAACGCGATTGAATGTAAAGGTTTGTGTCTCGTTATTCTATTAATAACTACCGATTGATTTTGCATTCCTATCAGAAATTAAGAATTATTAGTGTCATTGTAGTGCTGCAAATATCTAAGCTATATCTAATACTTAAAATCTCAAGGTAAAATCAGAAGATTTTTTACCAATTTATATACCAAAAATAGTATATAGCTCCACTGTGGTTTTTAACAAATTTTCCAAAAAAAAAACACACACTTGCAGTGACATTCAGACATTTTTAAGTGTGCCTTGATTGTCCAAATACTTTCAGGGTCAGTGTAGGTGATCTTAAACTGGAGATTTGAGGAACTGCATGATTTTGTGAAGTCTACTGCAGTGATTGACATCTAATGGTCATGAAGCTTGTCTCATTTCTGAGAAAGAGTCACACCTTCAGTTGCAGGATTTTCTCTACAGTGATTTATGAGCATGAGTGAGAATGTGGTCGGTACAGTCAATGCAAAAATAGAGCAGGTTTGCTGACTGTCAGCAGGTTTGATTACGACACGGACGTCTCAATTTCTGCAGCTCGCTGTGAGGCGAGTGTTGACTTTAGTCGAGGTCTCTCTCACTGACCCACAGCAGCTGTAAAGAGGTTTTCTGTACTGTAGAGTCCTGTCTGCTCTTATATCAGTGTACAGTGTGTGATTTGAGGAGCTGTGCAGATCTGTGTCATCATGTCAAACGCCTGCTTGAACCAGATCTATGTAGGTCACTGAACTGAACCTGCTGCTCTTCTGTGTGTTACTAGTTATGAGGAAGAGTGTGTGTCTGTGTTAACTAAAGTGTCACAATCTGTTGGAATAAAGTCACACATTATACCAAGAGTGAGCCCGGGTCATATTTTACCAAAAATTTGAATGAAAAAAAATTATATTTTGCATAAGAATTTTTTTTGGTAAGACATTACAGTAAGGTCTAATTTGTTAATTAACATAAAGTAATGAATTAGGAGAGCACAGTATCTATCTGACTGTTTGTCTATTGATTCATATTTTACTTATTTCATATTTTACCCCAAAATTAAAAATAGAAAAGAGAATTTTATTTTGTCTACTGAACTTAATATTAAGATTTTATTGACTTTATTTTCATGACAATTTCCCCCTAGATTCTTCTATATATTTTACTTTTCTTTATTATCATGATTCTTATTTGATCAATATATTGCATATTTTATGTTTTACTTAAAGCTGCAGTCCGCAACTTTTTTTTGTATTAAAAATTTACAAAAATTATATAATGAGAATATACAACATGAATCCATTTTCCAAACCATGTTTTTGTATTATCCTGAATCATTATGGTACACTTATAATAAGTGTTTATATTCGGACTATTTCAGACTGGACTGGTAGGACTCGCCGCAGAGTATCACAGAAACTGCGTGACTCGCCATAGACATACACGGAGAAAAGTAGCTCCGGCTAGAATGTTCCTCCGCAAGACGCATGCAGTTCTGTTTCTGCCAAAAATCACGGACAGCAGCTTTAATAAAAAAAAATCCTAATTTTTTTTAGACTTAATGATTTTAATTTTTTTCATTATGGCAATGAGAAATATAGACATTACATGGGTGAAAATGCAAAACAAATCTTATTGGTCTTAATTAAAACAGGAAAAATTCTTGAGATTAACTGCTGTTAAAACTTAAAGGGTTAGTTCACCCAAAAATTTAAATCTTGTCATTAATTGACCTTTCGCAAAGACCCGCTCTTAGAACCTTAGTTACTGTTGCTCTGTCGTGCTGTCACGCCGCACAGAGTGAGAAAATACATCTCGGAGCAAAGAGGACACTGACCACACGTCGACAGACAAGACAGAGCAGGTTACTTATGATATTAAACAATGTCCCAGCTTTCAAACTGTGTCGTTTTTTAAGAAATTCAAACAATAAAAAATGTTTTGTGGCTCTTTAATGTGTCGTGACAGATCGCTGTAGCGCCTCAGTTCAAGCGGCTCGTGAATCGATCATCTCTTCTTACTAGTTAATTTATAGCATCAAATAAACATGAATGAACATCAGAAGGTATGTTGTTTTAGACGCAAAAAGACTTCAGTACACACCATTTTTCAAGTTCAAGTCCACCGAGGTTAATCCTGACTGCTTTGTCGGACAAAATGGAGGATTCGGTATTATGATTGGTTGGGTCGCTTGTCAATCAAACTCCCGGAGAAGGTTCAATTACTCAACCTCATGTCGTTCCACACCCGTAAGACCTTTGTTCATCTTCAAACACAAATTAAGATATTTTTGATGAAATCTGATGGCTCAGTGGGGCCTCCATTGACAGCAAGATAATTAACACTTTCAGTGCCCAGAAAGCTACTAAAGACATATTTAAAACAGTTCATGTGACTACAGTTCAACCTTAATGTTATGAAGTGACGAGAATACTTTTTGTGCGCCAAAAAAAATTAACAACTTTATTATTTTCAACTTTATTATTTATTTATGATGGGTGATTTCAAAACACTGCTTCATGAAGCTTCAAAGCTTAACAAATCTTTTTTTTTTTCGAATCAGTGGTTCGGAGCGCGTATAACTGCCAAAATCACTTGATTTCAGTAAACAAGGCTTCGTTACGTCATAAGAGTTTCGAAATTTCAATGGTTCGTATGACTTTGGCAGTTTAATACACGCTCTGAACCACTGATTTGAAACAAAAGATTCGTAAAGCTTTGAAGTTTCATGAAGCAGTGTTGAATTCACCCATCACTAGATATTGTTTAAAGGTGCCCTAGAATTGAAAATTGAATTTACCTTGGCATAGTGAATAACAAGTGTTCAGTACATGGAAATGACATACAGTGAGTCTCCAACACCATTGTTTCCTCCTCCTTATATAAATCTCATTTGTTTAAAAGACCTCTGAAAAACAGGCGAATCTCAACATAACACCGACTGTTACGTAACAGTCGGAATCATAATATGTATGACCCCAATATTTGCATGCCAGCCCATGTTCAAGGCATTAGACAAGGGCAGGCAGTATTAACGTCTGGATCTGCACAGCTGAATCGTCAGACTAGGTAAGCAAGCAAGAACAATAGCGAAAAATGGCAGATGGAGCAATAATAACTGACATGATCCATGATATCATGATATTTTTAGTGATATTTGTGAATTGTCTTTCTAAATGTTTCGTTAACATGTTGCTAAAGTACTGTTAAATGTAGTTAAAGTTACTATTGTTATTACTATATTCACGGAGACAAGAGCCGTCGCTATTTTCATTTTTAAACACTTGTAGTCTGTATAATTCATAAACACAACTTCATTCTTTATAAATCTCTCCAACAGTGTGTAATGTTAGCTTTAGCCATGAAGCACAGCCTCAAACTCATTCAGAATCAAATGTAAACATCCTAATAAATACTATACTCACATGATCCGACGCATGCATGCAGCATACATGACGAACATCTTGTAAAGATCCATCTGAGGGTTATATCAGCTGTGTGAACTTTGTTTATGCACTGTTTTATAGTCGAGAGCTCGGGGGCGGGGAGCACAAGGATTTAAAGGGGCCGCAGCCTGAATCGGCGCATATTTAATGATGCCCCAAAATGGGCAGTTAAAAAAAATTAATTAAAAAAATCTATGGGGTATTTTGAGCTGAAACTTCACAGACACATTCAGGGGACACCTTAGACTTATATTACATCTTATATTACAAAAAACATTCTAGGGCACCTTGAATAAAGTCATTATTCTGTTTTTGTTTTTTTTTTGGCGCACAAAAAGTATTCTCATTGCTTCATAATATTAAGGTTGAATCACTGTAGTCACATGAACTGTTTTAAATATGTCTTTAGTAGCTTTCTGGGCATCTGAAAGTGTTAATTATCTTGCTGTCAATGGAGGCCTCTCTGAGCCATCAGATTTCATCAAAAATATCTTAAATTGTGTTCCAAGCTGAACGAAGGTCTTACGGGTGTGGAACGACATGAGGGTGAGTAATTAATGACAGAATTTTCTTTTTTGGGTGAACTTACCCTTTAAATGCCCGGTTTCACAGACAGCGCTTAGATTAAGACAGGATTAGTTCAATTAGGACATTTAAGAATCTGAAGGGCATTAAATCCACATATAAATTCACAACTACCAGCTGAATCTGTGCTTTATTATACAGTTGATGCAAATGCTTTAGTGTGAAGCAGAATACATTTTTTTTTCATATTTGTGAAGATAAATGCAAAAGCGTATAATCTCTCTCATAGTTCCAGAGTAAACCTGACAGCCAAACGTGCTGTATCACATTGACAGTGTGTTGTTGTCTTTGTTTGCAGGTTGGTATGTGGTGTGGCAGCTCTTCCTGTCTAAGTTTAAGTTCCTGCGGGAGTTGGTGGGTGACACCGGTTCCCCGCAGGCCGAAACCGAGCCCTCCGAGTCCGAGAGCGAACGCAGCTCGCCCCCGACACCCCGCCACCGACCCAAGAGCGCTCGCCAAAGGATCGTCCCTCCTGACAGCACTACATAGAGCCTGAACCGACATCTCCTCCACTTCAACCTCAGAACCGTGAGGTCATTTCCTGTCACATCTGTAACGGACCTGCATCAATTACTGTGCTCTCCTTCACATCCGCTCAGCCATCATGGTTACACTCGTTCTCCTCGTCGGCTCGGACACGTCATGTTTTTTTTTTTGTATGAATCAGCTCAGCCACACGTTCATGTCCCAACTAACACGCTGCTACCCTCGGCTCCGGCTGCACGGATGTGTAAATATATTTGCGTGAGAGCGTATCGGTATGTGTTTGTTACTGTTTACCTGTTCTGTTATTACTCAAGCTCACAAAAACATACTGACGATCAAACATCCAGTGTCTCCGTGAGCTAACAGCACTACTATTCACACTGACATCCCACTGGCTCCGACATCTGTCCAACACGTGCAATGAAATCTTCTTTATATTTCTTTGGGGTTGAAATGTTATGAAGAAAACATTTTGACAGGACTGCACACCCAAACGATGAAATTTAGAATGATGTTGTTGTAAAATTTCCTTTGCTCCCGACACAGCATAGTGCTTTGAGACGGCCGTCATCGGTCGCTCCGCCCCGCTCTTGTGCCTCTGGCTTGGGCTGAAGTCATCCTGTTTGAGTGGATGATCTCGATATGCCTGCAATTCCCTGCTTTATAAAAGCGTTAGAGCTAAAGATGCCGCACTGACCCCAGGTCAGCCTGACCCTGCCCGTGTGTGAAATTGTGTGCAGGTCGACTTATAATGAAATGCCGTTATCACCAATGTAGACGGTCACATGTTTTGTTACATGTTTTTTTTTTGTCCCTTTTATGACAGTAGATTTTTCCCCTTCATAATAAATATATTTCATAAAACAATTAAGTTGTTTATGTGAATTATTTATACTTTAATGCATATTTTATTTATTACATTAAAAAATAATTCTGACACTCAGGTATTGTTTTATACTTAAATAATCAGCACTTGCTGATAAAACACCTGATTTTGATTTATAATCATTTTGGTTAATTTGACAGAACAATTTTGCTGCACTACTGCATTTGTCCACAAGATGGCAGTAAAATTCGACTAAAATACTACAGCGGAGTTTGAAGGTCAAACACTCAAAAAAGCACCAAGATTAGGCATTTAAATTGACTGCTTTTATCTGTCTTTTAGAGAGAGAAAAAAAATAGTATGATCCTATTTTAAATACTGCGTTTATTAAAATTGGTGTGTTAACACGATTAATTATAGTATTGATTGGGCCTACTTTTTAATGTCAATTAATAATGGTTATAATTTTACGTCTCATGAATTATCAGTAACAAATACAAAATCATCTTTTATGGACTTGAATCAGTAAATGTAAGCATGAAAAGTTCTGCTGAAGTGTTTTTGATGCACTACTAAAAATGTCCACAGGGTGGCAGTAAAATGCGAATAAATTAATACAGCAAAGGCTGAAGGTGTGAACAAGTTTGCTTTCAACTACTCAAAAAAAAAAAAGGATAATTCTAGAAATATAAATTGACTGGCTTTAATCAAACTTTTAGAGAAAGAAAAAAAACAGAGTGACTATATTAACTGTTGCATCATATTTAAGTAGATTTGTAGTATTAAACCTTATTAATTATTATAGTATTAACAGAGTACCATTATTAAGAGTAGAATGTCAATTAATAATGGTAATAATTTTACCTCGCATGAATTATCATTTACAAAAGCACTCTAATCCTCCTTTGCGGGCTTAAATTAGTAAATGTAAACGTAAATTTCCGCTGAAGTGATTTTGCTGCACTACTACAAATGTCCACAGGGTGGCAGTAAAATGCGAATAAAATAATACAGCAAATCTTGAAATTTATTTTCAAACACTGAAAAAAAAATGCAATTTGCTTCTAGATTATAATTTTAAATGGATTTGCTTCAATAATACTTTTAGAAAAAAAATAATAAAATGACTATATTAATTACTGCATAGCTATTATCATATTAAAGTAAGTTTGCGGTATTAAACCTATTAATTATAGTATTAATATTAATTAGTATTAATTAACACGGATCACTTTTTGTAATGTGGCATCAGTAAATATTAACATGAAAAGTTCCACTGAAGCGATTTTGTTTCACTACTAAAAATGTCCACAAGGTGGCAGTTAAATGCGAATAATATAACACAAAGAGGGCCTTGAAGGTGTGACTTTTGTTTTCAAACACTTGTTTTGTTTCATTTTGTTATTATAGAATGACCATATAGTAATTACTGCATATATTAATATGTAGGCTATTAAAATAGGTTGTAGCATTAAACTCTATTAATTATAGGAACTACTTCTGATTGGCATTTAATAACAGTAAAGATTTTTACAAAATGATTATTAACAAATGCAAAGCAAATGTAAACGTGCATAAAGTGATTTCTCTGCACTGCTGAAAAACGTCCCCAAGATGGCAGTATTGTAAATAGATGCATTTTTTTCTTTCTAGATTAGAATTGAATGACCTTTAATCAACCTTTTATAGAATTAAACACAGAGAAGGACCATATATTAACCGCTGCATATATTAATATATTTGCAGTATTTGTAAGATTTACAGTATTAAACCGTTACTAATTGTATTAATTGTAATTGTAGATCATACTTCTAAATGTTCTTTAATAATGGTATGAATTTTACGTCACATGAACCATTATAAACAAATGCAAAAGCACTCTGATAACTATATCTGTACATGTAAACGAGAAAAGATTAAACGAACTATTGATGACAAAATGGGCGTGGTTCAGATGTCTGGGAGTTGTTCCTGATTGGTCAGGTACTTTGAGTCTAAATAATATTTTCCTTATTTAAACATGCAACACTATGTAATTTAACACATAAAGATTCTTACTGTAATTACTGGGGTATAAATTATTATCCACACATCTACTGAAGCGCCACATAAACGGCACATTGTACCTGTTACTTTATTGAGCGCTGATCAAGATGCACCGATTAGAGTCGGTTCTGAGTACTGTATAAGATCTGTTTAAACATTTAAACATTTTACATACCGTTAAATCACTTGGGTGGATAATATTTTATGTCAGTCATAAATTCTTTGAATTATACGTTAAATATAATATATATATATATATATATATTTATAATGCCAATATATCTTAAGACCAAAACCCGCCCCCTGGTGGAAGATGCAAGCAGTGGACGACCATCAAGTGCCAGCAGCTGCTTTAATCAGCAGCAGATCATTCAGTGTCTTTACAAAGAGTTCACTGCCTTCTCTACATCCATATTATTTTAAAACATGGTAAAACATACGCTGGTTAAATCAAATGAAAGACCCTAAAAAACTTGGCCATCAGTTTTTGACCAGTCATGCAAGATTTAATGCACTTATGCTGAAACTGTCAATATATATTTTTAAAGAGAGGTGTCTACCTCTCTTTTGGTCCACATTTTAAAACCTATTGAAATATATGCAGCTTTTACGAAATGAAAGAGGTAACAGAGGCTTTGCCATGCACAGAAGCTGTAATTTTGAGGCCTTAGAATACTTCACAGGAAATGGTTGTGGTAAGCCACGGAAATGACATCGCCAGCGCTACTCTGGTCGCCACTGTATTCACAGGTCAGACCTTCCAGTTCCCTTTTTTCCCCACCGTACTCTTGCTTTTCTGCAACAGGGTTGCAGTGACAGGGCCTCAAATCTCTGTTGTCAATGTTTGTGACACAGCAAAGACAGATCACTGAAATACTGGCTCCCTTACAACATGCTTGGCAATGCAAAGCACCTTTCTACTGCTGCATGTCAAAATCAGTGGTCAGTACAAGCTTTTGGAAGTGTTTGGAAATGTTTTAATGCTTAACAGAGCACATATTCTCATACTTCCTTGTGGAAAAGTACATACTTGTATAATTGCATCTTGATACTGCAGATCCCTGTCATGTACTTTTTGCACTTGCATGTAAACCTTAAAATCTAGCTAAAGTCAGTTACTTAAAATAAAAATTTACTTTGTTTTACTGTTCTCATATTTTGGATTATGCAAGTTGAAATGACTATGGTACTTTAATGGTGCCATTTTGTTTTGCAACTGAATAATAATAATAAAAAAAGAAAATACCAGCAATTTGTCCTTGGGGTCAATATGACCCCAATCGACATTTCCTTAGCTAAAAAAAATGGTTCCCTTCATCTCAGTGGAATAAAATTTTGTGACTTTTCTACATTATCTATCTGTTCACACACACAAAAAAACTGGGCTTGATTTGGTTGTTCTAAAGGCATGCCATTTTTTTTTTTTATTATTAATGTTGTCTTTGGGGTCAAATATGACCTCAATTGAAAATTAATGGGAAATGCGAAAAAATAAGATTTTTTTTTTTTAATTTGTCAAATAAAATCAATAAATCCAACATAAATCCAAAAATTTTCATACCAAAATGAAGGCCTGGTTCTGGAGCACAAATCAGCCAAATACAGAAATGCACTGCAAATACTCACAACACAACCAAACCCGCGTTTCTGTATTTGGATGTGTTGTGAGTATCTGCAGCGTGTTTCTGTATTTGGTGGAATTTGTATTTGTGCATTTGGTTTCTGAGTATTTGCAGTGGTTATTTATTTATTTGCAGCACACTTTTATATTTAATTGTTGTGGTATTTGCAGTGCGTTTCTGTATTTGGTTGCGTTGTGAGTATTTGCAGTATGTTTCTGTATTTGGTTGCATTATGAGTATTTGAAGTGCATTTCTGTATTTGGTTTGGTTTTGTCCTGGTAGTATTTGCAGCACGTTTCTGTATTTGGTTGTGTTGTGAGTATTTGCAGCGCGTATTTGGTTGTGTTGTGTTGATCTTTTGTAGTTTCTGTAGTTGTTCTGTATTTGGTGCATTGTGAGTATTTGCAGCGCGTTTCTGTGTTTGGTGTATTTGGCTGCATTTTGATGGTATTTGCAGCACACTTTGTATTTGATATGTTGTGAGTATTGTGCAGTGCGTTTCTATTTGGTTTTGGTGTGTTGTATGTATTTGGTGTTGCATTGTGAGTATTTGCAGCCGCATTTCTGTAATTGGGTTATTGCTGATATTTGAGTATTTGCAGCACACTTTGTATTTGATTGTACCACACATTCTGTATTAGGTTGCGTTGTGAGTATTTGCAGTGCATTTCTGTATTTGTGTATTTGCTGATTTTGAGTATATTGCGCACTGTATTTGGTTGCATTGTGAGTATTTGCAGTGCATTTCTGTATGCATTGTGAGTATTTGCGTGCAATTTCTGTGGGTTTCGTTGTGAGTATTTGCAGGCATTTCCATTTGGTTGCGTTGTGGTATTTGAGCACGTTCTGTATTTGTTGCATTATTTTGCATTTTCTATTTGGGTGCGTTGGTAGTTTTTGCAGTGCATTTCTGCATTTGGTGCGTTGTGAGTATTTGCAGTGCATTTCTGTATTTGGTTTGAGTTTGTGAGTGTATTTGAAGTATTGCAGCACGTTTCTGTATTTGGTTGCATTATGAGTATTTGCAGTGCATTTCTGTATTTGGTTGCATTGTGAGTTTTTGCAGTGCAATTTCTGTATTTTCGTTGTGAGTTTTGCAGTATGTTTCTGTATTTGGTGGAATGTGAGTATTTGCAGCATTTCTGTATTTGGTTGCATTATGAGTATTTGCAGTGCATTTCTGCATTTGGTTGCATTGTGAGTTTTTGCAGTGCATTTCTGTATTTGGTTGCGTTGTGAGTATTTGCAGTATGTTTCTGTATTTGGTGGAATTGTGAGTATTTGCAGCATGTAGTGCATTTCTGTATTGGTTGCGTTGTGAGTATTTGCAGTGTGTTTCTGCATTTGGTTGCATTGTGAGTATTTGCAGTGCGTTTCTGTATTTGGTGTATTTGGCTGCATTCTGAGTATTTGCAGCACACTTTTGTATTTGATTGTGTTGTGAGTATTTACAGCACACTTTTGTATTTGATTGTGTTGTGAGTATTTACAGCACACTTTTGTATTTGGCTGCATTGTGAGTATTTGCAGCACATGTGTTGTCAAACTGATGAAGATGTTTTCTTAATTTGCATGTGTTTTCTTCAGTTGTAGCATTCTCTCAGCCACCATAGAGTTTCCTGAATACTAACTAAAAAGTGTTCACTTGAAGGAGTATCGGTAGTGGTGACTCTGATTGGTTGACTTATTTAGTAAAAGCGGTGAAGCATCGATTGGATAACTCATCCCTCCCTCCTCAGGCTCTTTAATTCAGTGCAGATCCAACTCGAAGCGCATCCAAGACCACAGAACTCCCACTGATGCCATTATAAGAGCCAGATAAATCACTAGGAAAGGGTTTGGAGAGAGTGATGGTAAGAATTTACCGCTCTCTCACCATGTTTAATGAAAGTTTCTTTCAAAAGGCTTTCTCTTCTTTGTTTCCCCCAGGAGAACTTAGTCTTGAATGCGGAAAATGTTTAAATCGTTAAATACGTGTAAGTGCCAGTCAGTGGATACTGATGCTTTTACAGAGATTTGTGAGTTGGCATTCCTTCATTCCCAGCAAGATTGTTAGCATTCATTACCATGTCTAAGAGAGCAGTTTATTTGGAGGGAGAATGTTCTAGAAGCACAAAAGAATGTGAAGTTTCATTTCAACATAATTTATGTGTTGTTTGAAGATATTTTGCCATTCATCTGAGTGTTTTTTCCGTTCTGAATGAACTTGTTGCAGGGATATTTTAGCAGATATTCCTAAGGGATTTGAATTGAAAAAATATGAAGCTTGATTTTTTGTTGAAGCCTTTGAACATGATTTCAATACAAATGTGTTGTTAGATGTGTAAAGTTGTATAAAATATCTCTTGGGGCTGGGACTAGTTTTGTAGGCAGATGAACTCCTGTGTAATGCTGCCTTCATGTGTTATCAGAATTATCATAAATACGAGTTTCATAGTTAAAATTGGACATGAACACCTTCTCAAGTCGTATTTACCAATACACTTCAAATGATTATTCATATATGGGTCAAAACACAATACTGGTCTCGGCTTGTTGGTAACATGGACAATTAATAGTTACCAACAAGCTGACCAGTATTTTTAATGCTGTAAAAATATATTGCTCATTGTTAGTTCGTTACTTACTTAATTTACTAATATTAACAAATGAGACCTCATTGTAAAGTTTTACCTGCATTTCATATAATAATTTACAATTAAGCAATTTATTCATTTGTTAAAGCATTCAATTGAAGAAAAACCTACAAGTGAGCGAATTGTGGGTTAAATTGAGATCATATTTTGTGGTAAATCATCAGCAAGCTGTGCATGCAGTCAGTCCACAGACTGTTGTACACAACCTGGAATATTCCTTTAAGTCATGTAAAAGCAATACAATACTGTTGTACATAACAAATGTCTTAATCATCTGACCACAGTGTGCTGGGAAAGATCCATCAAAAATTTGCCCATTATCCGCTGGTGATGGCTGGTGAAACTGGTGCGCAGCTGTCGAGAGCCGCAGAGCACCTGCTCCATGAGCTAATGTCCTTCATCTCACCACAGGCCACAATCTAAATCATCATGTGCATCTGTAGAAAACATTGTTAGATGAGGAAAAAGTCAAATTAGCCTTATTTTAAGGCCTTTTAGATGAGATGGCGTAATAAAAATCCTACTAAATTAGATTGAGCAGACATGTGATGTTCCTACTGCACGTCTCAGGATGTTCCAGCAGGGTAATGTTAATGATAATATGGTGTGGCAGTCTGTTCAGGCCGTGCTCGACTTACTCTTCAATCCCCTTAGCATGGCCTCTCATCATCGCCGCTAACCCACATGAGCCATGATACATGCTCATTTCATTACAGCGTGGAATGGAAAATATTAGTCATCAAGGTCTAAAGAGATGGTTTAGGAAGCTCACATCCATCTAAGGTCTTTTTTTATCAGATTATATCTGTCAAATTGGATCATCTGATAATACTTTGGGAATTATGGATCGGTGGGACATTTAGTTATGTTAATGGCGGGGTGAAACTCTTGGGAAAATGTCTTGCTGCTTCCAGATTTCACGTTCGTTTAACATGGTTTAGCTGCTTTGTTAGCTATGCTGTGATACCAGAATGAATGTCTGGGTCACATTTCGCCACAAAATCAAAAATTATATTTTGCATTTACTCTAATAAAATACTATATGTTTTATTTAAATAAGCATAAATTCAAATGAATAAAACACTGCCATGATGTAAAAACATTTTACAATGTACAAACCCGATTCCAAAAAAGTTGGGACACTGTACAAATTGTGAATAAAAACAGAATGTAATGATGTGGAAGTTTCAAATTTCAATATTTTATTCAGAATACAACATAGATGACATATCAAATGTTTAAACTGAGAAAATGTATCATTTTAAGGGAAAAATAAGTTGATTTTAAATTTCATGGCATCAACACATCTCAAAAAAGTTGGGACAAGGCCATGTTTACCACTGTGTGGCATCCCTCTTCTTTTTTAAACAGTCTGCAAACGTCTGGGGACTGAGGAGACAAGTTGCTCAAGTTTAGGAATAGGAATGTTGTCTAATTTTTTTGTCTAATTCAGGCTTCTAGTTGCTCAACTGTCTTAGGTCTTCTTTGTCGCATCTTCCTCTTTATGATGCGCCAAATGTTTTTTCTAAAGATCTGGACTGCAGTCTGGCCATTTCAGTACCCGGATCCTTCTTCTACGCAGCCATTTGTATTGATGCAGTATGTGGTCTGGCATTGTCATGTTGGAAAATGCAAGGTCTTCCCTGAAACGACATCTGGATGGGAGCATATGTTTGTTCTAGAATTGGATATACCTTTCAGCATTGATGGTGCCTTTCCAGATGTGTAAGCTGCCCATGCACACGCTCATGCAACCCCATACCATCAGAGATGCAGGCTTCTGAACTGAGCACTGATAACAACTTGGTTGTCCTTGTCCTCTTTAGTCTGGATGACATGGCGTCCCAGTTTTCCAAAAAACATAAATTTTGATTCGTCTGACCACAGAACAGTTTTCCACTTTGCCACAGTCCATTTTAAATGAGCCTTGGCCCAGAGAAAACGCCTGCGCTTCTGGATCATGTTTAGATATGCTTCTTTTTTGACCTATAGAGTTTTAGCCGGCAACGGCGAATGGCACGGTGGATTGTGTTCACCGACAATGTTTTCTGGAAGTATTTCTGAGCCCATGTTGTGATTTCCATTACAGTAGCATTCCTGTATGTGATGCAGTGCCGTCTAAGGGCCTGAAGATCACGGGCATCCAGTATGGTTTTCCGGCCTTGACCCTTACGCACAGAGATTGTTCCAGATTCTCTGAATCTTTGGATGATATTATGCACTGTAGATGATGATAACTTCAAACTCTTTGCAATTTTTCTCTGAGAAACTCCTTTCTGATATTGCTCCACTATTTTTCTCCGCAGCATTGGGGAATTGGTGATCCTCTACCCATCTTGACTTCTGAGAGACACTGCCACTCTGAGAGGCTCTTTTTATACCCAATCATGTTGCCAATTGACCTAATAAGTTGCAAATTGGTCCTCCAGCTGTTCCTTATATGTACATTTCACTTTTCCGGCCTCTTATTGCTACCTGTCCCAACTTTTTTGGAATGTGTAGCTCTCATGAAATCCAAAATGAGCCAATATTTGGCATGATATTTTAAAATGTCTCACTTTCAACATTTGATGTTATCTATATTCTATTGTGAATAAAATATAAGTTTATGAGATTTGTAAATTATTGCATTCCTTTTTATTCACAATTTGTACAGAGTCCCAACTTTTTTGGAATCTGGTTTATATTTTGTTCATAATACAGTAATTAATGAAATTTTTTAGTGCATTATAGTAATAAAAATGGGAGGAAAAGTTTAATTCTCATTAAAAACTTGCCAAGGTGCAAAAAAATCTTAATGGTCCTAAAAGCTTCAACAAAATATAATTTCTTTTAGATTTTATAATGAAATATATGGAAGCTTGTTTCTGCCTTGAAAAAAAAAGGTAATTACAACTTTTTATATTGCAATTAGGACTTTTTCTCAAAATTGCGAGCTCCTGGACAGTCTGAGGTGCAACCTGGCGCGTCAGATGGGCCGAAACATAATGTCCCAGAGGTATTCTATTGGATTTAGGTCAGGCGAGCGTGGCCAGTGGCCTGCCAAGGTCATTTTGTAGGGCTCTGGCAGTGCTCATCCTGTTCCTCCTTGCACAAAGGAGCAGATACCGGTCCTGCTGATGGGTTAAGGACCTTCTAAAGCCCTGTCCAGCTCTCCTAGAGTAACTGCCTGTCTCCTGGAATCTCCTCCATGCTCTTGAGACTGTGCTGGGAGACACAGCAAACCTTCGGATGTGCCATCCTGAAGGAGTTGGACTGCCTGTGCAACCTCTGTAGGGTCCAGGTATCGCCTCATGCTACCATTAGTGACACTGACCCTAGCCAAATGCACAACTAGTGATAAACAGGCAGAAAAGATGAGTAGGGAAAAAAAATTCAGTGGCTGTAAAACCATTCCTGTTTTGGGGGTCGTCTCATTGTTGCCCATCTAGTGCTCCGGTTGTTAATTTCATTAACACCAAAGCAGCTGAAACTGATTAACAACTCTCTCTGCTACTTAACTGACCAGATCAATATCCCAGGAGTTTAACTGACTTGATGCTATTCTGATTAACAAGTGTTCCTTTAATTTTTTTGAGCAGTTATATATATATATATATATATATATATACATACACTCACAATTGCGTGTTATGATACCATTTGTGAGGGAAAATGTGTGACTTTTCTCAGAATTGTGAGTTTATATCTCGCAATTCTGACTTTATAACTCGCAATTGAAAAAAAGTCAGAATTGTGAGATAAAAAGTATTTATTTAGTGGCGGAAACAGGCTTCCATACAGGTTTTGTGAGATTCACCATACCAAAACGTTCAAATAAAAACAAGTGAAACGATTCTATAGCAAAGACAGAGAAATATTTTACTTTGTTCATACGTACTCTCGGCAGAATGTGCGTCGCACAATACAGCAAATGGACAAAACAAACTATTTTCATTTTGTAGGGTCTGGCATTCAGCAATACACCATAATTAGCAGTTAAGGACAATTTGTAAGGTGCCTAATACACAAAACGATCAGGAATGTTAATGATCACTCTACAAATGCACTTCTCAATGATTTCTATTCATACAGTTAATATTATTATTATTATTACCATTATATAAAAACAAATCTACACAAAATATAGAGCCAAATATTTACACAGAGGAAGAGAGCAGGAATATTTACAAAAGACAACTTTCAGTGATGCATCTACATAAGAACGAGTATAAATATATATGCATGTTAAAATGACAGTCTTTGTTCAGATATTGGTGACGTCATTGATGACATCACAATCCCGCCATCTGCGAGAGCTGCACTTTAAATTGTTGTGCCAAGTGCGAGAGGTCCGTCACACGATCTACCATTTCCTGTACAGCAGCTGTGTTGGGATAGTGAAGGGCCGCCGTTTTTGTGGCACCCACGACTGTCTTTAGCATCTCGCACAGCACGTTGCTTAAGTTCATAACGCGATTTGCCACTTCTGCCGCCGACGCCTGTCTTGACAGAGTGTCACCGATAAACACAAGCTTGTGGGCGCTCAGAATGACAAACTTGCCATGTGCAACGAAGATTCGAGGAGGTTGCCCGGCCTTCACGCAGCCGAAAAAAAGCATCTACCGCATTCAGCAGAGTCACAAAGTGCTGTTCACATTGGTCCGCATAGAAGCCCAACAGTTGCCGATCACGTAAACCCAACGGAGCTCCGCCTCCCGTGGAGAAATTAGAGGATGAGTCTGAGGAGGAAGAGGAGGAGCCTGTTGAATGTTGGTGGGAGATCCACTTGGTGATGTCATTCTCTACAGGTTTGATCACTTCCTGTTCGAGCTGTTTAAACTGGTTCAGCTGTTAAGTGAGAAAAAATTTCAAAGTTAGAATTATTTAAAATTTTAAATCATCATTAAATGACCATTTCTGGTGCACCTTTTTCTCTATAAAAAATTAATTAAAAATGAACAATAGTATAGTTATATTATATATTATGTATAATAGAGTAGTACTATAGTAGTTTATGCTACTAATAAAGTAATATATATACACACACATCTCAAGCATAGTTTGTTCAACTCAAATCAGGTAAACAAATCTTTGAAAAATCCTTCTTAAGATATTTAAAATTATGTTTTTGCATGCATTTTGAGATGGACAATAACAACATGACATATACAGTTTTAAAACAACCAAAGAATGCGTAAACATCTTAAACAGTTTATATGGGCAGCTCTCTAGGCTTAAGTTTACATGGAACAGGAACCATCTGTCCTAGAAAAGAGTTGAGATGTTTGAGATCTGCACCTGTGAGGTTGTTATAGCCAAACTCTGATATATGGCGAACATATGGACACCCTAAGATCTCACACGAACCAACAAAAACCCTTTTTCTTGTGATGTATTTACACCTGATGGGTTTTGCCATCCTGTTCTTTCACCTAATTTGTCCACAACTTAATTCGTATACTTCTGGTGTTTCTATTCTTATCCCTTCTATGGTTAACAAAGCATTTGTCATGCTGTACTGTATTTCCTAGAGTTGTCAAAAGTCGGTACTGAAATTTTAAAAATGTGACGATACCAGCATTTCCCCCTAGCATTTTGAACGCTATTGAGCGGATTCTTAAACACCTCTGATTGGCCATTGTTCACGTGCTCAACAGATATGTCTGTGATTGGCTACAATGATCAATACTTCAAAAACATGTTGTAAATAGACAACATGTTATAATAACATGTTTTTGAAGCATTGATCATTGTAGTAAATCACAGACAAATCTGTTGAGCATGTGAACACAATGGCCAATCAGAGGTGTTTAAGAATCTGCTCCACAGCGGGGGAAATGCTGGTATTTTTAACATTTCAGTACCGACTTGGTACTGAAATCGGTACTTTTGACAACCCTAGTATTCCCTCACTCTAAAGGCACTTAATGATAAGCTACTTCCTTGTTCACTGATGACTGACACACAAGCTGATGACGTTTATGTGCACGTGTCATGTACCTGTTCTTGGGCGAGTTGGACTTTGCTCTGTTTGGTGATGTTCTCCTTCTCTAAGAGTTCCTTCTGTTGTCGTTCGAATTCATCTTTTCCCTGCAAAAATACCAAAAGGTCAGTCAGCAAGTTGCAACAAATTGTTTCAAAGCAGCTTTACAGAAACTAGTGTCTTAATGCACCAGTGAGCAACCAAAATCCACTGTGGTATTAAACTAATCCTATTTAAATTCAAATAATTTTTTTGTCTCATGAACTGAATTTGAATAAGCAACTGTCTCTCTTTATTTTCTTTAAAAAATCTGGCAACCTCTTGCGTAAGATGAATATCCTCTCTTAGTCTTTTGCTTAAGTACATGCTCAGATTTTAATTTCAACAGCATGTCACTCTGACATGCTCACATGTGAGATCTCATTTCTAATCTCTGCATGCAGGATTAACAGATGGACAGAGGATAGATGGAAGCCAATGGACTGAAAATTCTGTCATTAATTACTCACCCTAATGTCGTTCCAAACCCGTAAGACTTTTGTTCATCTTCTGAACACAAGTAAAGATCTTTTTGATGAAATCTGAGAGCTTTCTGTCCCTCCATTGACAGCTACATAAATACCACTTTGACGCTTCAAAAGGTTCATAAAGAGATTGTAAAACTAATCTATATGAATTGAGTGCTTTAGTCCAAATTTTCTGAAGAGACACGATCACATTATAAGATGAACAGATTGAATTTAAGCTTTCATTCACATATGGTGGTTATGTACATGATAGTTATGTAGCTGTCTATGGAGGGACAGAAAGCTCTCAGATTCATTAAAAAAGATCTTAATTTGTGTTCAGAAGATGAAAAGTCTTACAGGTTTTGAACGACATGAGGGTAATTAATGACAGAATTTTAATTTTTCGGTGAACTAACCCTTTAAGTATTGTGTTGTAGTGTAATTCCTACCTGCAGATGGACATAGTCATAATCTTCCATCCAGCTTTTAACGCACTTCTCACTGTTCATGTTTGCTTTGTCATGTGATACGGGGAAAGGTTTGGTCTGGCCTCCGTAGCTCTCATCCTCTGTTGGGGTGCAAGTAAAGGGGTGAACAATGCCCTCTATTGGTGCCCTTCGGAAGAGCATTTCTGCGCTACCACCTATTGTTGAAGCCAGCTGCTTGGCATCATCAGGCACTGTCCGTGACACCATTACAAAACGTTCTAGTTCGTCACTCTTGCTCTGATGCTTGGTGCCAATTGCTAGGATATGAAGCGGCCAGTTATTGTTTTCTAAAGTCTGGTGTGTTTGTTGAAGAATCTGATGGGAATCTTCCAGACGCTGCAATTGGCGTCGCAACTTAGAGTGCAGTCCTTGATCGGACAGCGTGGAGGCGTTTGCTGCCGCTCCACGACCAAATACGAGAAATTCTGTGAGCGAACTCTTGACGCGCTCCAATAAAACACGGACCTCATTGGCATGGCGCTCCATGAAGCTGTATGTCCGCCAGTGAGGGGATGCTGCAAGAGTTTGCAGCGAGCAAACAGAAGACTCCAGACCTTGCTGGAGGCGACCCAACCTCTGAAACGCAGAGTCTAGATCCAATGCCAGACGACTCTCGGCGGGAGATCCGGCAGAAGAAGAAGAAGTCGACATGCTGCTGCGAGTGCTTCCCGTGCTGGAAAACGACAAGCGGTTTACTCCTTCGGTCACGTCACCAAGCAACCGAGTGTCTGCCGGTGGGATATCGTAAATGGACTTATTCCTGTCCTTCTCAGTGGAGACATGTCGGGTTCTGAGGCATTCCACGTGGAATATCGTACAAGTCCCCAGATCCACCTGCGGCGAGTTGACTGGGGGGAACGTCGTAGATGCCGACGCTGTTGTTCATGCCCTTTCGGGACACCGGCTCAGAGCTGGGCGGGAAGTCGTAGTTGGAGCATGAGGAAGCTTTAGAGATCGATGTAGGTGGAACGTCATATACACCTTCTTGCTTGTGCTTTGAAGGCTGTGGAAAGTCGTAATTCCCTTCATCTTGTGCAATGTTATTCCGACAAGGTGGTGTGGAATACACCTATGGAAGAGAGAATTCGGTTAAACATGAAGTATATATGCTTATAAGAATTAGTGTTCACTAATCACTAGTGTTGTCAAAAATGTGACATTTTCTGATACATTTTGATTCTGAATATTTGAAATGGTTTCAATAATCATTTTCTGCAGTATTGATACACCTTCACTACTACGTATTCCTACTGTCAGCTGATGAAGTTATGGCTCCTTTTCATTTCCACCGAAATTACCCGGAACCCAAAAAAACGTTTTCCCCCAGACCTGTTGCTGTCTGCGTTTCCATCGCAGACTAAAGTACCATGAAGATTAAGTCCTTTCCAGTTCCCCCCGGATTTCGTCCTCTGCATATAAGCATAATAAAGCCTGAACCTTTGTTGTTGGTCCAACGGTTGTAGTTTTTAAACTCTATTGTTGATTCGAATAGCAAACAACTCTTACTGCACGCACCGCAACAAACTTTAGTGCCGTTTCCACCACAGGAACTTTCCCCAGGAACTAGGGACTTTGGGGTGGTGCTCAGTGTGTTTGGACCACAGGAACCAGGGTCTAAATTCTCCCCTGCTTGCGAGGTAGTACTTTTTCAAAGTTCAGAAACTTTCGAGGGTAGACTTGGGAGCTCAGCATGCTGATTGGTTGACTCCATGCACCATTTTTAAAAGTCTGTTGCGGTGTGCAGCAAGAGTTGTTTGCTATTTGAATCAACAATGGAGATTAAACAATACGACCGATGGACCGACAGCGAGGTTCAGGCTTTTTTATGCTTATATGCTTTACACTCCTGAAAAGAACTACCTCGTGAGCAGGGACTTTCTGAGGGGAAATTTTTACCCGGAACTTAATTTAGACCCTGGTTCCTGTGGTCGAAACACCCCGAGTTCCACCCCAAAGTCCCTAGTTTCTGGGGAAAACTCCTGTGGTGGAAACACAGCTATTGTCTTCTTTGGCTTGCTCAGTTGGGGTTTAAAAGACAATTGAAATTTTTAGAAAATGTTTTGATTTGACTGCACTGAGACGATAATTAATATAATTAATTAAGTTACTTATTTTCATTTATTTTACTGTGCTGTTTTTTATTACAATTGGGGGCAGTCTCTAATGGTTAGAGAATCAGACTTGTAACCCGAAGGTTGTGGGTTCGACTCTCAGTACCGGCAGGAATTGTCGATGGGGGGAGTGAATGTACAGCGCTCTCTTCCACCCTCAATACCATGACTGAGGTGAGACCCCTAACTGCTCCCCGGGCCCCGCAGCAAAAATTGGCTGCCCACTGCTCTGGGAGTGTGTTCACAGTGTTTGTGTGTGTTTGTTCACTGCTCACTGCTATGAAATGCAGAGCACAAATTCACCATACTTGGCTACATGTCACGTCCCTTTCATTTTTTAAATTTTATTTTATATAAATATTTCTCTTATTATTATTTTTTATCATCATCATTATTATTTCTTCTGGTCAATAGTAAATTAACTTAGATACTGTTCAAAATGTTATGCCCTTAATATTGTGTAATTTTTCCCTGTGGTAACGAAAATACTAGTATCTCGTATCAATATTTTTCAAGGCATTGTATCGAAATTCCAACACTATGGTGCCAAAACTAATAAGAACTGTGTTTGATTCCTGACAGTCTAATAAGTCCAGCTGTGCATTTCCATCATCTCACTCCAAAACCTTGAATAGGACATGGAAAATCCTGCCATCCAGCTAAAGGATAAAACCCGGCATTGACCTGACAGCGTAATGGCAGTACATGGGCCGTTCCAACAGCATATTGGTCAATAAATAAACACAGCGGCCTGTAAGTGATTTCTGTCAAGCATAGAATCTATCTTTCAGAGTGAGCCCGGGTTTCCGCAAACCCTAATTAAATACGACTCTAATAACAGGTTTCTATGTACTTCTAGTTTATTTCAAACAAACTCGAGGCGCTACGCTGCATTTCGCCAGGAGCAGCGGTGAAACATAAGAGGGGCTTCATTATTTCTGTTCTGACCTCCTTGCAAAGTTAAGAGCACTACTCTGAGTTTGACTCCAGCATTGCTGGCAAGCTAGGCTTTAATTTGCTAACCAGGGGAAAGTAATAAAAATCAGAGTATTTATTTCTTTGTAAATTTCTGGGAAATAATAGCATTCGGTTACAAGACAAAGAACAAGGGCTGCATCAGGGTTATTATAGTTAACTAAAACCATAAAACAGTTCCATACTTGAGATAAAATAAATGTTAACTGAAATAAAATGTAAAAAACAAAATATAAGAAAAATAAAAAAAAATGTAAAAAAAAAAAAAAAAAAAAAAAAAAAAAAAAAAAGTAAAATGGAAACTAATAATAATAGTAAAATGTAACTAATAGGAAAATGAAAATGGAAAATAAATAACGACATGCATGATTTGAGGAATTATTCCTGTCTGCAGCACAAACAATGTGAGATGTCACATGCAAAAGTTTCAAACTACTCCTAATTTCTGCTAATTATCATGAAATGAAAAATCAGCATACCCCTTGTGATGATGGCGGTATGTCATACAGTCCTTTTGATCTCAGGTCTTGTGACGGAGGTGTGTCGTAGATGCCCTGGGATCTGGGAATGCTGTGCTGTCCGGTTTGCTTGCTCGGAGGAATATCATACACCTGTGCGGGTGTTTAACATGTAAATACACGTATGCAGACATCTCTATGTGTACATGTGCTGTTGAAAGTGACACTCACCCCCTGTGGACGAACTGGAGGAACATCGTAGAGGTCATGAGATGAATCTGAAGCAGGACTGTAGGCGTATGTTTGCCCTACTCGTACTGGGGTCACCACCTGAAACAAGAATACAACCATTAGGGGACGTTAAAGTCTGAGCTAAAAAATTTTTTTCCTAGGTGAAATGTCATATAAAGTGCCGTTAGTGGAGGTTCTCTTGACATGTAGGAGAAATTAAGGCTGAAAACACCAACACTTACACAGACCCAAACTCAAACCCTAAAAAAAAAAAAACCTCACAACCAATGCATTATTTTTTTAACTCTTAACATTAAATATGAACAGTATAGTAATAACAAGTATCAGTTAAACCTTTACTCTTTGTTGATCAGCCACAACATACTGCGGCAACATACAAAATATCTGCAGTGAAACTATGGTGCATTGTGTACGTGACTTGAATAATGCAACGTAGGCGCTAATGGAGTAATCTGTCTTATGCAACTTCACCTCCTCAGCTCCGAACATTAATATTTGTGTCATCTCATACGTTTCTAATCTATCTTTTCTCTCTGTATTCCTGCAGTTTGTTCTCCATCTTTTATGCTCTACATCTGTCTTCTGCGTCAGACAGGCAGAAGCATCCTTGGAATGTACTTGGTCTCCATTCACTGTTCTCCAAAATCAGCCCCCCTCCTCGTCCCAAACGCTCCAATAATACACCACACACCGCTGTCACCACACGAGAACACTCACGGGTCACCGACAGCACTCAAAAATGGGAACCATACGTACTGCATTCTGTCTGAGAGACTCTAGATCTGTTCCAAAACCTAGTGAGCTGCCTTGCTGTACCACCTACACAGACAGCTGCCTTCTAACCTAACAGAAACCT
The DNA here is from genome assembly GCA_028476615.1 of Culter alburnus. NCBI lineage: Eukaryota > Metazoa > Chordata > Actinopteri > Cypriniformes > Xenocyprididae > Culter > Culter alburnus. Next base: position 455,077 of record JAOTNS010003948.1, on the reverse strand, counting down.
CATAAGTGACTGATTTGGAACACTCCACGTGGACAACAACTTGAATAAATAGGAATTCTGAGGCAAAGTGGACAACTAATAAAAAAATGGTAAAAATAAATAAGTAAATATATTCCAGAGATGGGAATGTCCAGATGTTTTTCATAAGCGGGACGGTCACACTCTTATTTTTACTCTGTGAGTTTAGGTGCACATCAATGACATTCCTGTCCATAAATCATCACTCTGGAACTCCAGGTTCAGCACAGTTCAACAATTACCCAGATCTCCCGGGTTGTTCCCATCAGTCTTAAATCACCTCTGCTTCCCAGAAATCCTGGGAAAATGAACTGGGAATAAATGGAGAACGGACACACATCAGTTCTGAATCATCTATCTATACTCAATATTGTGCATATAATAACTAATATCTTATATTTTATATTTATAATTTTTTTTACAAAATATTTTTAAATGTATAATATATTATATATATTATATATAATATATATATATATGAATATTATAATATAAACAATTTATATATTTAACTATATATTAATATTAATTTAAATACATTATTTATTTATTTTTACATATATTTTTTATATTTAAATATTAAATATTTAAAAAACAATCTAAATCATATATGTATGCTCATATATTATATTATATATATATATATATATATATATATATATAATTATATCTATAAAATCAAGAATCTTGATTTAAAACATAGTATTGTGCTATAAATATTTAATATTTTTTTATAAAGTATTATTTAAAAAAAATAATATTATGATTTCATATCATTTAAATTCATTAATTATGTTTATTATATGCTTTATTAATTTGAAGTAAATATGAGATAAATACAGAAATCTGTCCAATATTACTCAAATCACTTCTCTGCCACCTGGAGTGGCTAATCGGAAATGAGTAAACGTGCCATAGTGTGAGGTGTGAACTGTGACCTCTAGGCAAACATTCTCTCCCGCTCAGGTGACTCCTTCCCTGGATTCCGTTACACCCTGGCTGGGTGTGCGTGACTAAGACCGGATCAGATTTGAACCTGAGACCAAACTAATTGCTGCAGGAGCCTCTTTTTTTTTGTCCTTGGAGAATAACAGAGCTGAAAAAGCAGCGTGACGCGAGAGTGTTTTCTCACAGACTCATTTTTCGGTATTTGCAGCATTTGGACTAAAGCTGTTTGAGTAAACAATGACTTCACAGAGTAGCTCTGAGTCACTTGACAAGTAAATAGAGCTGGAAAAATCAATTGGTCAATCATTTGGAAGAAAAGAAGAGAAAAACAAATCTCTAGAATCTTCTCGAATGATCTCTCTCTTTCTCTCCTGTCCCTTAAAATCGGTTCTATTCCAGTGACGGAAAAAGCTCCGTCCTATTAATAAGTCGAACTCATCAACGAAGCCAATTAAATGTCAAACCCTCTGGGATCTCCCGCATGACGACCATAAAACTGAAATGCACAAAGCCTTCCTGCTAATTTAGGAGCATTACCCTAATGCAAGGAGCCATAATTAATTTTACATCACATGGAAGCATTCAAACACACCCCGTGATTTATAGATGTGCATTGAGACGATGCGGTTTGGGTGATTATTTAATGAGATGCATCAATTATGCAGTGACCCTGATTTCAGCAGTTTGTCTTTGATTAATAATAAGCAGGCGGCAACAAAAAAGGTTTTGCCTTGAAATAAGGAAGACGAAGAGGTAAACAGGAATGAGTTCTGATGAAAGAGTCTCGTGGGCATGAGGGAATAAGTGACCTCTCCGCTGAGCATTTCCTGTTATCTCTGCAGGAGGGAAAACACAGCCATGTGTCTGACACTAAAGGAGTCATGACATCTTTTCTGGGTCAGATCACATCCATACTGTGAACAGGCTAAACACTTAAAGCCCGTTCGCACCAAGGAGGACAATAACTAAAATGATAACGATAAACATATAATTCTAAAAATGGAGTCCACACCACAACTATAATGATAACAGCACAGATAAGCAAAATTATTGGAATTTTCCCAGCTGATGAATGATAAAAACAAAGACAGCCAATCAGAATCCATCCTGCTTTAAAGAGTTTGAGCATTTAAAGTGGCAGACAACAAAACTGCCGATACATAATATATCAGATACATAATTTTTAATAAAGAAATATGAAAACTTTAAATGTGTATATGGAAAATATATTTATTTATTTTAGATTCTACACTGTAAAAATATATAATCAATAAGTTATCACAACATATGTTTTTACATTGCAATAAGTTAAACAATTTTCCCAAAAAAAAAAAAATGTTATACAAGATTCAACTAATTTTTTAAGTCAGTTTAATGTGATTTAAGTTGAAATGACTTAAACATCCAAGTTGATTGTACTTAAAAATTTAAGGCAGCAATTTTTTTTACAGTGCATGTATGTATATATTATAAAATAGTATTAAAAATATAAATACTTTTCAATATATAATGCACAGTAGAAACAAGGAAGACAAATCTAGCTGCTAATAAACAAGCATTGAGTCACACAACTAATGCTCTACTAGACTGCAAACTCTACTACACATTTCCAGAGAAGGGTGCGGTGGCATGTGACCAACAAGTCTTTACGATATCTCCTGGAGACTGAGGTGTGCAAACAGAAAACGCCTGGCTTAGCAGTCTCAGACAAGTAGGAAGGAAGAGAACAAAACCTGGTTAGTGGTGATAACAGACAGCCTCGGCCCATAGAGTGGGCAGAAAATTATGATTTATGATATGACTCATGAAGAAACGTTAATCCTTAAAAGTCTGTCTTCACTGGAAACATCGAAGCTGCACATTATCCTCAGAATTTTCACTCATACGGATCAGGAACGGCCCGTATAAAGTCACAAAAACTGCTTTACCTCAGTCAATTTGTGGTGTCAACCAGACTCGGGCACCAATGGGACGAGAGATCTCATCTCTACCCATAAGGCTCGGCTCTGTGAAGAACATTGTGTGGTTGTGTAAATCTTGGAGACGGCTCTGGCTGGCATGAATAGTGCAGCTGTGAGCGGCCTTAGATCACTGTACCCTCAGGTCAGGCGGGGACAGAGCCGCCCTCCTCGACAGAGCCAGACTTCAGCAACCAAACCTTACAGTGTGTCATTATGTGCCCAAATCCTGCACTGCGCCAGCAACAAACACATCATCCACAAGCATAACCGTACTACAGCACAAATAGACACTTTCCAAGTTCAAATGAAACATTTGAGTACTTTATGTATTTAGAAATAGTCCAGTACGAAACACTGTGTTCATGTTGTTTCAGAACGACCATAATTACAAGATGACAATTCTAACCTGTTCTCAGGTATCATTTGTTTGGCGAGCCACAATGGAGCCGTGCACAACTTTTTGTCGATGACTAGCTTTATTAATTTACCAGTGACATTTTACAATAAGGTTCCATTTGTTAACATTGGTTAAGGTGATAAAAGGATGTTTTGTTTTATACATTTTTGCAATATTACTTGAAACTGTCTTTACTAACTGATAAAAGACTATTTATTAGGTCACTGAAAGGATATATTAATATACATCATCTGTGCACGAGGTAGGGCCTTAAAAACATCAGCCATCGTTTACGCGATCACACGTAAACGATTGGCCCTCTGGCTTGTCAATCACTGCCGTGACGTTCCTTGTGAGAGACGAGCGCGGCTGCGCTCTCTCCAGTACTTTCCACACTCCACAGCGCTGCATGCAATGTTTTTGTCAGGAGACAGGAATAACAGCTGCAGATTATGAGTTACCTGCGGTGTCCGACATAATGAATCCAAAACACGACACAGCGAATGCCGGTGGTAAACACTCGTGTTCCAATACTCGTGCACGAGTTTTGGGAGGCGTTCCTTTGAAATGAGCTGTGAAGGAGGGGGGTTGTTCTTACGCATGCACTCATTTCAAAAACTCAGTCTTTGGATTCTCAGTCGACGAAAAGATCCTCTCTATCACCTTTAACTACTATATTAATCTTAGTTAAATGTTAATTCCAAAATTTACTGAAACATTATTAAGATCAAAATTTATCTATAAATACTTTTGTCATTTTTTAACAAGAACACCAAAAAAGTCATTCAGTTTAACCAAAATTCGGTTTTACCGAATGACACTTTGGTTACACCGAATGACGATATTTTCAAACAATGCTAACAGGCTGATATCTAGCTAGCTGGCAAAATAACATTTTAATAAAACATTTTATATTTAGTACAAGTTTTTAAAATATTACAACATTTTCCACATTTTATAGCGGTTGTACCAAATGACCTGACATTTCGGGACATGCATATGAGCAAGTATAGTTAAGAGAGAGTTAGTTACTTTGCTTCATGACCATGTGGTCCTTTGCAGACTTTGTGCATCTGAATGATGTCACATCCTGTTACATCATATTGACCGCATGACTTGATCCAAAATGGTCCCTTTATATTGGTTACTCCGATTGACATCAGTGAAATTAATTTTTCCGGACATTCTTTCTCATAACAAAGCAACGACTTCTACACATAATTTTAATACCATTTTGCAGTGATGGTTGATATATAATGTTATAAAATCATGCCTGAATAAAAAATATATACATTTATTACATTTTGGCTGTATTGGCCTTTGGGCCAAACACTTCAAAATCTTTAAAATACCTTTATATGTAACAAAATATAATTAAAACCTTTTGGTTTCAATAAAAGAGATCTCGTTGTACCACCTTACATACGTTGGATGTCATATCTTTGTTTTCTATTATTATTATTAAGACCTTTGGACAAAAAAAAAAATTACCCATCACGTCATTGACCCTAATAATACTGTAACAGAATTGCTCATTGTTAGTTAATTTTAGTTAATGTATTAACTAATGGGACCATATTGTAAATTGTTATCGATACATATGCTCACAAAATATTTACTGACAAATAATAAAAATATTTTAACAGAAATATGAGTTGACCTAACGATATTTAACTGGAGAAACTGCTGCAATATTTTTAACATGGTCAATCGCAATAGTAAAGGTAAAGAAGTTTGAGTGTTTTTACTAGTCAGGAACTTGTAATTATAGACATAATGTGAATTAAACACAAATGGTTGGTGAATATGAACTGTTTTGAACTGAATATGTTTTTGGTTAAGTTCTGCATGTACAGATGTGCATTATTAGCACAGTGTAATTGTGCACACAGATGCACAATAATAAACATCAAAGATCTCAACTGTACTCTAATCTGATTCAAAACCACATCACCATTTTAAACGATAGACCTAAAAAGAGGGATCACTTTTATTTTTCAACACAGGAAGTGAGATCAGGAAATGGTTATTTTTGTTGCACTTTCCGCTGAGCCACACCTTTGTAATGCACTTCATGTAGGAAGAACGTCAACTGAACGTTGTGTTTACAGATGTGAGCACACCCTCTTACCTCACCCTTATAAGAGTGGCCAACTGTATGCCAACCATCAAACAACAAATAAGGTGTGCCGTTATTCTGAATGCCAGCAAACAAAATGGTCAGGCAAACCTCAATCAAACAACACAACCCTGTTTCCATGAAGCCATACTGCCTGTGTTGATCGTCATCTCAAGATCCTTTGAGGTGGACAGACTGTAAGCTTAACCTTCAACACTCCTGATATCTGAGACTAGTAACTCTCTAAACTCTTAATGTCAAAAGCAGAACCTCTACTTTTAAACGGCGATTACAGACATGACCTCAGTGTTTGCCTGAGTGATGTTTTCAGTTCTTTCTAGTGCTGATGAACATAAGCTACAGTCCCTGTATCTGAGTGGCTGAATCAGAATAATTATCATCTGCAACATGAAATGTTAAATGTTATCATATCGTAGTATTTCTCAAAATCAACACAAAATCATGCAGCCTTATGCTAAAAGAGAAGTTGAGAAATGCCACAGATGTGGTTCCTAGAAAGACACAAGTGTTACATGAAAATAAGCTGACGGTTTTTAAGAATGACACAAAAATCCCTTCTCTCCCGCTGACATATACTTGGTTTTGCTGCAGTGTATGCTTTCTCAGCGTGTTCAGTAGCCTGATCTCCTCTATTTATTTTTCCATCCCCGCTGTGGCTTTCCTATTCAGAGAGCGCCGGTGCAGTCCACTGCATCGACAGGACATTATAAAGCCGTTAAACATAAAGCCTGTAACGCTGCGGTGGAGGGCAGGGCAGGGTGTGCACACAACTCCCATCCAGAACAGCTTTTGGCAGGACATTGGGACACTTTTAATCTTTAAAACTTAAAAATCTTTAAATAAATGCAGCCAGGATCAGGCTTATGGCTCAACCAATCACCATAAATTAGTATATTGATTGGTTATATTTCTTATATAAAATAATAAAATGTTTATTATAAAATATATAATAATTTAAAAATTGTAAATGTTTATTTAACATATATGTTTTATTATTATTTTAGAATATATATATATATATTATATATATTAATTTATTTAAAATTATATATAAGAATAGTAATATTTCAATGTATTAATTTCAAATTTATTTAATAATATTTTGATAAATTTTAAAAAAATATATATAATTAAAACAAATTGTATGTATTTGTTTTTTATTATTTGTTTATTTGGTATACTATTTACAATTATTTTATAGTATATCAGATAATAATTAAGGATGATGATGATAATTATGCATCTAAATTTTTAAAAATATAAAAAATATTCCTGATACCTGTCAAACATCAATCAAATCTGTAAGCGAAGACTATTTTCATTATTTTCATGGTTTAATAATAGCTTAATATCCTTTTGTAATCATAAAAAGGTAATCATATAGTACCATGGAAGTATATATCAGTTTAAACAATTATTTTATAGTATAATTTTTATTTAAATATTAAATAAATATTAAATATTTAATAGGATAAACATTTAACATGTATTGCAGATAATAATTAAGTATGATTTATATTTTATATATGATTTTATATTATATTTTATATTAAATATATGTGCATAAAAGTTGTGAAAATACATATAAATATTCCTGATCACCTGTTACCAGTCAAACATCACTAAAACCGGTAATCGAAAGGTACTTACATGGTTTTCCATAGTTTAAAATCCTTTTGTAATCAGTTTAGTTGTCTCCAAATTTCTTTTAAATATTATTTAAATGTATTTCTATTACTTTACCATAGTAAAAATACAGTACATCTTTGTAAGAGTAAAGGATGCAAGCTCAAAAGCAAGCAACACAATCAAACACTACGTGTCACTCAGAGGATGAACGCTTGACCTTGTCAACATCTGCCACATGTTCATCACAACGAGGACTAAAGCGAGGACTAGTTCACTTTACCTTGCAGGGAGTTCCATCCGCAGCCAGCGCGCTTCTCTGTGGAACCTGGTACACGTCTTTGGATGGAGGGATCTGGTAGATGCCCTGTCCCTGTGGGCTCTGGTGGGACGGCGGCACCTGGTACACCCCCTGAGGTGTGAGTGGCCTCTGCTGGAGGGCATGACCCTGTGGTGGGGAGGGGGATGCAGACGTCTGGCCTTCGAACATAGGTCCGATAAGCAGTTTGAGGCGGTTGCCGGGGGCGATGCCCTGGCGACCGTGGAGCGAACACAGCCACCATCCCTCCAACCCGCCAGTGTTCTGCTCGATGACAGTCAGGATGTCGCCCTTCCGGAATGCCAGCTCTTCCGGGGATTCCGGAACGTTGTCATAAAGTGCTTTAGCCATCAGGTTCTGTAAAGAATGAAGGTAGAATAATTCATTACACTGTTTGAACTCAATAAGACACTTACATTCCAGAAGAAAACGCTCGCCCTAACCGCTAACCAGCTCAGACTAAGTATCAAATGATTTTGTTCAGTATTATCACAGTCACAGAGGCATGACCTATCCAAATTATATGATTACATACAGTGATTTTTGGACTTATTTTGCGTGTTCTTGTGGGCAGCAATATAAAGTGGTTCCCTGTAATATCACAATTAGATGTCTAAAAAACATCCGTGTAATTCTATCCGTGTAGTTCGACGGCCTGCTGGGAGTTCCCTTTAAAAGAAGCCGTTTCATCCACAGCGCCTCAATAATAACTCAAACTCAAACTGAACGTCTGGCGGAGTCGACCCACATTGGACTAGGAAAATAATCATAAAATCCGCTCAACGACTGCATAGCCAAAACATATTTCTCTGAGGGGCCATGCTGGAAAACCATTTTTCTGTCAATCATTTCCAAACCACTGGGAGATAAAAAAAAAAAAAAAAAAACTTGAGCAGAGCGGGCAGAATTCAGTTCATATTGTGCCAGTCCACAGGATATTCATCTCATTTCATATTTCATATCACATTCTCTCATGTAAGAATGGAGTTACCTTAATAAAATAATATTATTATCAGAATTATATTTTACCTAATTGCTAACTACAAATTAGGAACGACTTTAATTTAAAATTACAAAAATATTTACAAATATATTAAAAATATATTTAAAATATTTAAAATTAGAAAATTTATGTATGTAATGTTAATATAAAATGTTATAGTTTTAAATATATATTAAAATAAAATAACAAAGTGAAAAAATAAAATAAAATAGCTCTGATTACCAGTCAAGCAGACCTAAACACTGCAAAAGAAGATGTAGAGGGCTCAGTTCAGATTTACAAAAAAGTACCATGACATTTGCATAATGGTAATAGCTTAATATGCTTTTGAAGTACCATATATGAATATGGTAATAATACATTACCATGGGAAGTTCAGGAGAGAGATTGATTACAACTAGATCCTTAAGCTTCAACTGCACAAAAGCTTAACATTTACATTCAAATCCACATTTAAATTTAAATGAAATCAACAAAGTTGCCTTTATTTAGAAGTGAAAACACAGTCCCTACAGCTGTTTTCACATTTCTAAGGTATTTGGGATGTAATTAAGTGGTTGACCGATATGGCTTTATCTTGGCCAACGTATCAGTCTATCACTAATGCTCCCATAGTCCCATGGGCCAAACACAAACATTATCTTCACTTTGAACAGTGCGTCTATCAGCTTCTCCTTGGGCTCTGTCTTAGAAGACTTTGTGTGCCTTCAACTGCTTTCCCACAATGCTAAGTAAACGGGTTCCCACGTGAACCTTCCTGTTTGGGCAGCATCATTATCTGTGATTGGGCGTCTGGTCGCATGGCTATTGTCTCACATTCATGGCCTCGGTCACCCACATTAGGGCATGACAACAACCCCCGCCGAGAGAACCACGGTGCGTTAATACAGTGAGCTTAAGAACATGACCTTTAGGGTCACCATTGTCTAATAGGAGCGTTTTGTGTCCAACTCTTAGTATTCAGCCTGTTTAGGGCTTATCTGCTCAAAAAATAATATGAAAAGAACACAAGTGAATCAAACAAAGCTTGAGAAAATCTGAAGTTGAATTGATTTAAGTAATGGCATTTCTTCGAAGACAAGACACCTTAAATGACTAGTATACATATATAAAACACCAAAATATATGTGATAGCGTGAAGATAAAGCAAATTAATCATTCAAGCCATTTTCGCTCTTCTCGCCTCCACACTCACATTATGACGTCTCTAGCAGAGCTGACCTGGAAATATTCCATTTAAAGCATTCACTGATATCACTGCAATACGTTTCCTCTTGTGCAAAGTTTCCGTGCAAAAAGAAGAAATTCGCTTATACTACAACTACAGTGCAACGCAATTTGAAGAAGTGCATTTCACAAACCGCTGACTTGCATCTTACAACTTAGGTTTCAAGCACTTTAACAAACACTGATCTACTGTATAAGGCCACCCTAAACTTGCTGTCAAATAGCTTCAACAGAGATGACTGTGAGAGAAAATATGCATTATCTCATCAGAAATAAATTCCAATCATTTATGATCATGATAGCTCAATCTGTAATCTCACTACATGGCAACAGGCTTAAACAAACAGAGATAAATTATAGCAGTACTTGACTATGAATAAGCCCTTTGCATTTTTCAGACATTTGTTTTGTGCATGCATATAAACCACAGGTTTCGTGCCAATGCAGGCCACTTTGGATGCAAGGCATCATAACGCGATTTAATCAGTGGTGTATTCCTGCCCTAGTAAACACAAGTGTTAGACATTACCTGATGGTCTGGGAACAGTTCTGAAGCGGTCAGTGGAGAAACGACTTCCTATAAGTGACCCGAAATTGAGCTGTAAAGCCACGCGATGTAGGGTATAAAGCACTGGTGTGTTTAGACTACAGGGAACGCCAATGTAGAAAGCACCAGATGTGTCCAGGTTTGCCCAACAAATGGTTCTCGCTGTAGTCTAGACTGTGCCAACTGCAAAACCTCACATTTACAATGTTAACTAGGTACTGTTAACTAAAACTAAAAACATTTTCTGTTCTGTTAAATGTTTACTGAATGTTAATGAAAAAAAAACAAAAAAAAAACTTGTAACATTTTATTTCAGCTATAGCTGCATTTAGGAAACATTTCTCATTTTCTTTTATAGTTTAATTTGATGTATTACTAAGTCTGAAATAAAAATTATATAGACAAAAAAATTAACTAATAATAAAACTGATATGCACAAAAATTACTAAACATCTACTAAAACAAAATACTTGCATGCTGGGTTAAAAACAACCCAAGTTGGGTTGAAAATGTGCAAACCCAATGGTTGGGTTAAATGTTTGACCAATAGGCTGGGAAGCTTATTATACTAAACTATTGTTTAAAAAATACTGTATGTCTAGCTTAAAATGAACCCAAAATAGGTTGGAAATTAAAAATCAGACACATAATTACTAGAGGCAACAATAATAATCAAAAGGTGAACATTTATTAATAAACAATTTAATAAATGTTTATTGTTTAATTATTATTCATTAAACATGTTAATAAATGTTAATTTCCAACATATTTTGGATTCATTTTAAGCAAGCAATACAGTATTTTTAAAGAATAGTTGAGTTAAATAAAACTACCCAGGTTGGGCAAACATTTAACCCAACTGCTGGGTTTGTCCAATTTCAACCCAACTTAGGTTGTTTTTAACCCAGCATTTTTTAGAATGTAGGACTAAAACTAAAATTAAAATGGAATGTGTAAATAAATAAATAACTAATTCAAAATTATTAATAAATCTGTACTGGTGATACTAAAATAACACTAATTCAGCATAAAGAAATTATTTAAATTCAGACTTTAAATGATCAAACTGAAATTAAATTAAAATCTACCAATAGTACATATCCAAGATGGCCAATATAATGCTGATAATAATATATAATTTTACATAATATACTGATGAGCAAATTGACACATCTTTGAGACACATTTTAAAATACATATTTTTTTTTACAATATGTACATTTACATATCAAAAAGCACTTATGCGTTTGGGAACTCTTGGGTTTTGAATTGGATGGAGTGCGAGTTGAATTTCTTTTGGCCTAATTTTAGCTCTCCGTATCCACACCTGGAGCAATGGCTTTACATCATCTCTCTGCTCACACACTTTTGGGAAATTCATGACTCATTCAGTCCTAAAAAAAGATGTTTTTGTGGCGAGACAGTCTGTGCTTGTATAATCAACCCTATACGTTGATGGATACGTGCTAGCCAACACAGACCTTGAAACTGTTATGCAACCAAAATTACTATCGTACGGGAGACCCTCCTTTCTTCTAAAGTACACTCTCATTGGGTGGTTTTTGGCTTTTCCCCAATAAAATCATCATGGCTGATTATGTAAGTAAATGAGCACTCCAAAACACACCAGTGAGAAATTCCCCCAACACCGCTGCCAAAGTCACCAAAACACAGCAGAAATCTATACCCTCAGGGTGCAAGAAAAGCACAGTGCAAACAAAGATCATTAACTGGTCTCGGCCGGTAAGCAAACCCCCTACCTTGCAAAAAGTGGTGAGTTCCTCCAGTGAAATGGAGTGGTGTGAGAATTAAGGCCAGCTCACTTCAATGTTCCCCTGAAGGGAGGGCGGTGTGGGTAGGACTGGTGAACCTGCACCTTTTACCCTCATTTCACTCGAGTAAATATAGAAGTTAATTACCATAATGACTCTAATACAGACCTGATGACTCAACTTGGCCGTTGTGCTGAGTGAAAGAGAGTTCGGCGCTGTCGAATGAACAGGACGTACGAGGGACTGTGTTTACTTTAGATAATTCTTGAGCTAATTCATCTGTCTTCACATGTTAATAATAATGCATGATGGTTTGGCGGAAGATAATTGCATGTGAGTTTACTTGCAATTAAACCGCCTTTAGCAAGCAGCCAACAACAATAATAGTAGCAAAACGTGATCAATAATTTCACGCCCCAAGCCAAACACAATAGAGTGACCGATCAATGCTCTCTGAGCTTACTGTAAGTTACACATGAACTACTAGTCAGAACATGTTTCAAAGAGATTGTGGACCTTTCCAGAGAAGTTTACGTAACACATTGTGAAAGTCTCTAGACATTTTTAATTTGTCCTACAGTATGTACCTCATATCACTGCAGCAAATACAGTGAATTCAGTCTGCAAATACTGACAGGGTGATTCTCATAAAAAACAGGTCACATTTCATCCCAAAATAAAAAAAATCACATTCTGCTTAATGAAAATTTATGGTTACACTTTATTTTTTGACATTCTACTAACTATAAGTAATATGGCTGGGCCAAACAAATCGATTTTTTGATTAATCGTTTTATTAAAATGTGGTCGATTCTCAAAAGTGTGAGAAGGTTTGTGTGTGTGCAAATAATAAAATGAATTCTCTTTCTTCGCTTAAACTAACAAATTCACACTAATTTATCTCAAAATGCCCACATTGGCGAGTATCCTAGTAAACATAGTCAGTTATGGTGAAAGTCAGTGAAAGTAAACAGTAGAGAAAGGCAATGCATGTGAAACAGTATATTGGATCCGTGCAGCTCTTAAAGTGACAGCAGCCTAATATTCCTACTGCTGTCTGTGCTTTTAATGTAAATCAACCTACAAATGACAACGAAATCACTCACTGCTCTTCATTGAATGTAACTTTAATAAGGATTAACCTTTATTTAATTTGTACAGTGAAGATTATATGCAGTGTTATTTTACATTTGATTACTTCTGTACCTGAAAACCCCTGTTAGACCAACCTTAAAAGCACTGATTATTTGTATATTTGTTATATTGTACTTATTTATTTGTGTTATTGCTTGTAGTTTCATTATTTGTAACAACTGTTTACTTGTCTTTAATAATCTTTGAAATTTATATTAGTTAATAGTTTTAGCTGTGGTACTGAAATTGGAACCGAGAATGGTTCATCTAAAATCTATTACAATACAGGGCTACATGGGTCAAAAACAACAAAAAGAATAGGTAATTTTATTCATTTATTATCATTTTTTTATAGTGGGGCCAGTGAAAAATGAATCATTTAATTCTTTGAACCGACTAGAGAATCAAATCGAATTGAATCTTTTGAACGAATCGGAATCGAATCGTTATTGAAACCCATCCCTAATAAGTAACTTTGCAACTACATGTCTAACTCTCAGAGTATTAGTAAACTGTTAGGTTAGGGTTAGGTGTAGTAGAATAAGTTGACATGTAGTTTCAAAGTTACTTATAGTCAGTAGAATATCTGTTGGGGGAACATCAAAATAACGTGTTAGCAGATGTTAAGCAGACAGTAATACCAAAGTCCCGTTAAGACAAGTCATTTCACTCGGCGGCCATCTTTGAAACGCCTCTCGGGCATCCTCCTGGGCATCCTGGGCATCATGCAGCTCTATCTCTTTGAATGGGGAAACATCAAATTCTCCAAAACTGTTGGCAACCTTACGATTAAATTTCATATTTGAAATCACCAATGAAATCTAACAACAACCGGCTCATAAATTTAGTTTCTAAACGCTCGAATCATGACAAAAAAAAAAAACTATTTCAGGCTGGATCAAGCTAATGCGCATGCGCAGACCTAAATGCACGTCTCTTCGGAGGCGCGCGTCTGACTGTTTCTATAGAAACCGGTGATTCTAACGGCCGCTGAAGTGACGCGATGACTTTACCAGTCGGCGATTGGCTCTTATTTAGAAGGCGGGACTTATTCCGCCATATTGCGCGTTACACTTTCTCCCATTCAAAACAATACGAGTGACACGTCTTGTGTTATTCTATAGTCTTTGGTAATACTCTAATAAGAGTTAGTTGACATGTACTTGCAAAACTACTTATTAGAATGTCTAAAGTGGACCATTGAAATAAAGTGTTACCATTGGGCTTAAATACAACCTGTATATTATATTGACAGATTTGTGAGATTGAACTGCCAATAAACGAAAGATTTAAAATATTGTCACATATACAGAAACTTAAATTCATCAAATAGCAGCTCATGACAATGAAATGATCTGCAGCATATAAAACAAATGTAACAAATTGATCTGTAGCTGTAAAATCTGTTTTTAAATATGGTGGCGCTGAAATCCTGGAAACTCCCACCATGGGGGGCTCATTTTATGGTGAAGCATCTTTTGACTAAGTTACAGTGGTCGTGTCGTGTTCCACTTCACATTCTGACCAATCGATAAAAGACTTAAGGGGATAAAAAAGAAAGAGTTGTCTCATTTCAGTGATGGCGTGATGTCAGTATTAGTTATCCCTCCCATTTCCTCGGCACTGTGAATCAGTCATCGCCCACACCAAAGCCGACAACACTTACTTAAGACACCAGCAAAAAACCCCCCGCCCACCAACCACCTAACAAACACTCCAAACAGAGACCAACCAACATGGCAACCTCAAGAACTCTAATCATACAGAGCAGGCTTTTCTTTTAACACTTTAAACCACACTAGCGTTTCTGAGCATTTGCAGGAAATCTACGGTTAGTTTCAGTGTGCGCATGCGGTGTGGCAACTATGGTGCCAAAAAACTGGCAACTTTACTGAAAACAAGACCCAGATTGTTGTAGGTGGGGCATAATGACGTTGGCGCATCTAATCAGTCCAATAAAAGGCCAATTTTACATCTTAACTGCTTACTGCTCTGTTGTAACTAGAAAATTCTGTACCACCCTTCAGCCTGAAGCTTTGCATCTCAAAAAACTGACTAAAATTCAAATTAAAATGGAAAATATAAAAATAAAAATGAATTCGATTATTAATAAAAACTATAATTGTATCTCAAGGTTACTAAAATTGCGCTGTTACCTAATCGTTAGGTAGCTGTTGGCACTAACGATTGCATAATGCCACATTTGTAAGCAGTGTTTGCTTAACTACAAAAACAGTGTATATTTCACATCATCGGGCCTGCAAATACTGAAGGAGGCAGTGTAAATGGACAGAGAGGTAACCGGGTTCATTCATCCTGTGGGAGATAGTTTTAAGACATAATCCCCCTCGAACCAGCTAGCGCTTGGATGTGTGATGGATTTATGATGTCACAGCAGGGAGCGGCCCTTCAAGAGCGGGAAATACACCCCCAAATGTCATCTCAATTTCACACTTCTCGAGAAAATCTGTAGTGGTCCAACACAGATAAGCAGTTCATGAGCTTGCTGTAAATTACTTTCAAAGGATTTTGGGTCAATAGGGCAAGCGTATTTCGCTCTGACAAGTCTAAATGAAGGAGAAAAACATATGTCAACAGAAACCACTGTGTCACAACTCTAGAGAAAAACAGCACCTGTTATTTATTCAGTGAGCCTGCAAAGCGAAAAACTGTAAACATGTTTTAAAGTAGTTAATATTGTCAAATCGATTAATCGCAATTAAACGCATTTGTGTATGTGTAAACGCATATACACACACACAGATTTTATATATTATATATATATATAAATTTAATTTCAAAATTAATATATATATAATTATAATATTATATATCTAAAAATAATTAAAAAAAATAATTTAAATGTTTATAATATATATTTTCTGCAGGTTTTTTTTTTAGATGCATCTTATTTAAAAATATATAAAAGGGTCAAAAGTATTTTAGAAAAAATATACTAAATAATATTTTGCATCAGTTATTTTATTATTTTTTCTTATATTTTTCAGCAGTTTTTAAACAAAAAAATATATAAATATTTTTAATATATTTCTGCCAGTAAACGACCTGACTAAATGAACTAAAAATTAAACAAAAATGACAAAATTACACAAATTAACAAATTAACAATACATGACAATTTTCCATTTATGTCAATAGCAGAAGTTGAGAAGGAGGTCAATCTTTAAATAGTGATAAATACAAGTAAAGAGTCATAAAGTTCAATGGAAACAGTCCAACACTATCACGTCCCCTTTATCTGCTTCCCTCGTTTACAGCTGTCAAAAGTTCCTCTTATCCGACAGTTCACCATCCCACCCTCCGCTGTAGATAATCACTCGAAATCGCCAAAAAAGGTAAACCATACTCCTTATTACTTCACATGGATCGATCTAAAATGGTTTGGGGGCGAACAAACTCTTTGCTTTCTTCTCATTTTTCCGATGAGGGCCATGCACCACAATGGAAATGCACTGTGGGAATTTATTTATGACTAGAAAACATTGGTGCAGCTGAGACAAAAAAAAGGTCAAACACAAATCCTTGTGCATTTTCAGAAGATATGAATGCATGAATATAAACACAAATCCAGATTCAAAGGGGACCAAATGTAACGCTTTAAGAATAAACAACATATCGGTGGACCTTCTAGTCTGAATATGGAGGGGGATGTGTTCCCCTTAACATTTATGCGAATTTCAACTCTGAAAGGTTCACAGTTCCTTATTTGATCCATCTTCGCAACCCCCCCATGTTCGTCTATGCTGCAGTGCTCTCGGCTCCTTCAGAATCGTCTCTTTTCTTTGTCCGTGTCTTTCAAACAGGGCAGAGCTGTGCTGTGGAGCGCTGGTTGAGACCTGCTCTCTGAATAGCCCTTGTTCTTACCCTGGGGAATGTGGAATGCCTGCTGAGAAGTGTTCTTTATGCACAATACCACCCTGATGTGGCCTACACACACACACACAAACCAAACACATGCATATATAGACACACACACATTCAAAGTCTTCATACTCCAACATCCTCCAATAGACTCAGGAACGAGCTTTAAATTAGATTTCAGCGAGTTCCTTTTACATTTAAAACTTCCCATCCACCCAAAGATAAACGTTATTGCTCAGATATGCTCTTCATTGAGTTCTCAGCTACAGTATATCAATCTTGTCTCAGCATTGTCTAAAATGTGTCTAAATAATAATACAAATGAGAATTTTGTTGATGGTGTACAGCGTACAGAGCTATACAATGAATGTGGATGGCATAGCTTAGATAATTTGGTCAAATCTGATGAGAAATGTTTGAGTTCATATTGGGATCTCTCACTTTTGATAGACTGTCTGTTTTCATAAACACCAGATGTGATGCATATTAGATTGCTAGGGTCAATTTCATTGGACAATGTTGAGAATCAAAAGACTTTAAAAGGTTAGTTTACCCAAAAATGAACATTTTGTCTTCATGTAGTCAACCTCAAGTTGTTCCAAACCTGTAGGAGTTTCTTTCTTCTGCTGAACACAAAAGAAGATATTTTGATGAATGTTGGAAATCAAACAGTTGATGGTTCCCATTGACTTCCATAGTAGGAGAAACTCATACAAGTATGGAACAACTTGAGGTGAGTAAATGAAGACATTTTTGGGAGAACTATCCCTTTAAGCAAAGTTTTCCAAATGGCCTCCATTTAATCTCAGAAACAAATGAGATCTTAAAGAGATCTCCTTTGTGATTTTCCTTACAGGAATCCTTGATGATAACTACAATTAAATTTTTCTAACACACAAAATCACCCTGTTTACCCTCTCTCTGCCTTGTATTTCCCATTTCTTTTCATTTCAGTGGGGTAACCCCATATTATTTCCCCTCAGACAGATTGAGAACAATGTAAATTTCCAAACAAAACCCTCAGCTTGGATTGCAGCCTGGAGAGAGACGCAAAAAAAAAATCCCAGAACGTTTACTTCACCTAATCAGTTCTTTGTGCCTGTCAGGCTATTTGTGCCACAGTTACATAAGAGTGAAAAGAAAGCAGGAAAGCAGGGTACAGACGTTTGAGTGTGTCTGAGTGTCGAGAAGGAGGGGTCGGCTCTCGTTTCGATGTGCTCCTGAAGGAAAATCTGTGGCGTAACAATCTCAAACTGCTCCCCGTGTCTGTTCTAAACAGGCTACAGCAGCTCTGAAATCTAATAAGAGGTCATACAGGTCTGCTTGTATGGGGATTATTTATGTCTTGTGTATCTCCACACACCTGCGCACCTGTTGGAAAACATAACTGACGTCAACAGGCCTGCGTTCTGACTGACCTTTGTGATGCGTGACGTCAAGATGTGGACCATGTGACCCTTGAGACTGAAAGATGAAGTCTGTTTAGTATCTTCGCTGCTCCAAAGGTGGAAAAACAGCTCTTGTGAAAACTTATATTTAACTAAAAACAGTACTTCACTTTCACTGACTGTGTGAGGGTCTTTCTTGATACCCCAAAAGAAGCACTTGAGAGTGTTTGGTTAAAGTAATCTCTAATCTTCAGAGTTCTAAACTGAGGAAGTATGGACTAGTTATTCCATCAGCTGTCTGTCCACTGTGTTGGTTTGACGGATTAGTTATCAGACCGTGAGCTGAGAACAGCCTGTGTGTCACTCATGGCGATGTACATCAGTTGTTCTGCGTCAGAAACAACAACGGCGTGACCAGATCGCCCCTGTGGCCCTGACCCTCACATACCCCGGGAGAATAACCCTGTGATAGTTCCTCTACAAAGTAAACCAGTCTCTGAGGTAAAGATGCTTTAAAAGTTTCAGAAATGCCAGCCAAACAAAGGATCTCTCTGTGTCAACAGAGGATAAAAGGAAATTGGATCTGTTTTTGATGTAACTTCCTCTGAAGTTACAGGATGAAACATGCAAAAAGAAAAATACAGGCCATCCCAAAATCAAAAGGAATAAATGCATAAAGAAAATTAAGACTTTAAGACCATTAATGCTTTATGATATTATATTTGCATGGGAAGATATATATTAAAAATAAAAAATAGTGCTTTTTAAATGATTAATCACAATTAATTGCATTTTAAATAAAAGTTTGTGTTAACATAATATATGTGTGTACTGTGTATATTTATTATGTATACATACACATATAAATATATTATGTAAACACAAACTTTTATTCTGTATGCGATTAATCGTTTGACAGCACTAATAAAAATATATTGTAAAAATATATTAATGTTGTAAAAAAAATTATAAAACATTATAATAAATTTATAATCATAATAAAACATATTTTCTGTATATGTCTGTAAGACTTTTAATTAAAAGAAATTATTATTAGACATTTAAATGTTAAAAGATTTCTATTTCAAATAAATGCTGTCCTTTTGAACTTTAACCAAAAAATCTGTAAAAGAATGTATTACAGTTTATACAAAATTATTAAGCAGCTCAACTGTTTTCAACATTGATTAATTATAATAAATCTTTCTTAAGCAGCAAATCAGCATATTAGAATGATTTCTGAAGGATCATGTGACACTGAAGACTGGAGTAATGATGCTGAAATTCAGCTTTGACCACAGGAATAAATTACATTTTATAATATATTCAAAAAGAAAACAGATATTTTGAATTGTAATAATATTTCTCAATATTTCTGTTTTTACTGTATTTTTAATCAAATGAATGCAGCCTTAGTGAGCATAAAAGGCTTCTTCTTTAAAAAACTGAAAAAATAAAAAATGTAAACCAATACCAAACTATTAAATGCTACCATGTGTATGTATATATCTACATCTTATACAAATTAAATATATATATATATGTATATAGCAGAGCTGATGCCCAATTTAGTGCCATTAAACAGATCTATAAGCTCATTTGAGAGAGACTGTGAGACTGATTGTCGTACTGTAGAGGAATCCAAACAGTCTGATATAAGCGCTAACAGTCCGTGACTTGCCAAGTACTCCACATTCCCCAGATAGTGTGAAGCAGACAAAAGCATTCCATTCAGGAAGAGCTGCTCGATCCTCCTACCAAAGTAGGAAGCAAATCTTCCCAAAGGGCTGAAAGCCTCAAAGACTATGCAAATGGGGAGGGAACTGCACACAAGAGCCAAGTTTCTCTTGAATGAAAAGCTGCCCCCACGCTGTGTGCACTTGGATTGGAAGTACAGATTTGGCCAAAGTTTAGCCTTACTTCTGAGTGCCCCAAAATCAGCTGGGAAAACTTTTGAAAGGATGACAGCTGAAGTCACTGTATGTTTTACACAAAAGGTGAATGTTTAAAAATCTTGGCCAATCTTTTGAAAGTGAATGAGGTCTTTCAAGCTCTAAAGTTATGAAATAAGCACCATAAAAGTATCATAAAAGTGTTGATAAGACTCTTGCTCTATATTCCAAGTGTTCTGAAGCCTTACAATACATTTCAGTCTGTTCGTCACACAAAGCCATGTCGTTATTTCCAAAATATCTTGATATACACCATAGCTCTAGAAACAACTCAATTAAATTAAGTTCATGTAGTTACATGAGTTTTTAAGTAATGTGAACAAGAATGGTTTGATTGAAACTGACAACAGTAAAAGTTAATTTTTTTTTTTTTTGAGTGATGGCATATTCATGAGCGAAGATTTGTGAATGATTCAGAGTCAAATCTTTTTTAACGATTTTGTTGATCCAGATCGCAAAACAGTTCTGAATGAGCTGTTCACACTGATCCAGTTCTTGAGTTCAACTCACTAACTCCGAAATGAAAAAAATGCAATTTCTAGATAAATGATTCCTTTACTAGATGTTAATAATAATCAAAATACCATAAACTGTAAATAAACTAAGTATAAAGAAAGACTTTGTTAATGAGTCTATTCATCATTTTCAAATGACATCCATAAACCAAACCCTCCGAATAAACAGTCCCAGCAGTGTAATGGGCAATCTATGCACAAATCATACACATAAAATCCTGTAGTGGTTTTATTTTCTGTCTCCACCAGGAACACTTATAACAGCAACCCTGTTACTCTGAACAAAATGCATGCTGTTTGCTTTAAAACATCACATTACACAATCACAGTGAGGCTCAAATTGGAAAAGGGGCTGGAGACTGGGCTAATGAATGGCCCCATATATCCTCAAGTGGCTCTGAGTAACTTGAGTTGAAAATGCAGAGTGTAAATCACATCATTTATTACAAGTCTCGCTACAATAGAGCTCAAAGAGTGCTTTTGTGTCATGGCTGTAATAAATGGTGTGATTTGCACTTTGCTTTTGGATCATACCAGCCATCCAATAGATGCATGGTTGGTTACACACACAAATTACTGCTGTTCAGAGCTGGAGCCAGCCGGTTGTCAAGTTAAGGAGTATTTAACTAGTGAAATATCATTGGTTCTAAAAAGAAGGATGCTTTAAGGCCATCCCTATAGTGAATTTACTTAGATTGCCTCTGAATGATGAACATTCACATAATAATAATACTCATAAATTGTACAGTGTCTTTGTATTTATTGTGTATTCTATTCTATCTATATTACAGTTCAAGAACAGTTGCGCTTTCATTTTAAAACGTCACAGGAATCTCTCTTACATATGATGTAGGTATATGTAAATTTTACATATTTTACCATAGTAAGCAGATGTATTCTTGTATAGTTTACGGAAATAGCGCGCATGAATGGAGAGTCACTTACTTTGTACTTCATCTTGCGCGTTCTCCGCTCTTCAGTAACTCCAGTAAGAAACACAAATCCGAGTTCAGGTCAGAAGAAACTCTTCTTTGATCGTTAAACTGAGGCTAGAAGCGCATTTTGCTCATTTTTTTACGGTGTATCTCAAGATTAGAGTGATAACGGAATGCGTGTTGAGGGCTCGAGGGTCTGTAGTTACTCTGAGCGCTAGCGGGAGGAGCGCGCATACACTACTCTCGGCGAACCTGCGCGAGCTCATTTGCATACCGCACGCTCATTGGTCAGCGATTGCGGGGACGCTCCCCTCGTCAATCGTGATGTCACTGCAGTCAGCGGACTAGACTCTGCGGAATTCAGATAGTGAAAACTTTTTATGCGCCTTAAAAGGAGGAGACTTTTCCTAGGAAACAACATCACGCAGTT
Source organism: Culter alburnus (assembly GCA_028476615.1). Classification (NCBI taxonomy): domain Eukaryota; kingdom Metazoa; phylum Chordata; class Actinopteri; order Cypriniformes; family Xenocyprididae; genus Culter; species Culter alburnus. The sequence goes on along the minus strand of JAOTNS010003948.1, from coordinate 432,883 downwards.
ACCTGATTGTAGTATGTATGACTCGCTGTACTAGAGATTAAGTACAAAATAGGTATAATGAATGATAACTAGAAACACTTAAACTTTGAATAAACACTTCTACTGTTTATGACTTATTTTGAGCCACCTCATTGATTTTACTGCAGATCCCTGTCTTAAAGGATTAGTTCACTTTAAAATTTCTGATAATTTACTCACCCCCATGTCATCCAAGATGTTCATGTCTTTCTTTCTTCAGTCAAAAAGAAATTAAGGTTTTTGATTTTTCTCCATATAGTGGACTTCAATGTCCTCCAGATGGTTGAAGGTCAAAATTGCAGTTTCAGTGCAGCTTCAATTTAGCGTTCTACGCGATTCCAGAGGAGAAATAAGGGTCTTATCTAGTGAAACTTTGCTCATTTTCTAAAAAAATAAATAAAATGTTATACATTTTAACCATAAATGCTCATCTTGAACTAGCTCTCTTCTTCTTCTCTATTGAATTTCAGCAGTGTAGACCTGCTAAGTGTTACTGCCCTCCACAGGTCAAGTTTGAACTAAATGCCATATACAATATGCTAGTGCAAGTATATAACAATTAGTTCAAACTTTGACCTGTGGAGGGCAGTAATACACTTAGCAGTGTCTACACTGCCTGAATTCAAATAGTGAAGAAGAAGAAGAGAGCTAGTTCAAGATGAGCATTTATGGTTAAAATATATAATTTTTTATTTATTTTTTAGAAATGAGTGATGGTTTCTCTAGATAAGACCCTTATTCTCTTGGTATCGTTTAAAGCCCTTTGAAGCTGCAATGAAACTGTAATTTTGACCTTCGTTTGGGCTCCATTGAAGTCCACTATATGGAGAAAAAATCAGAAACCTTAATTTCTTTTTGACTGAAGAAGAAGGACATGGACATCTTGGATGACATGGGGGTGAGTAAATTATCAGAAAATTTTAATTTGAAAGTGAACTAATCCTTTAAATCAAGGTTCCCAGTACTGTTTAGGCCAATTGAATTCCCACGACTTTCCCAGTCTTTTGTAATTGCTGGATTAGGATTGTTAAAATAGATTGCATAACGAACAATTGGCAATGAAATAGGCCTATTGATGAAATACAAATGAGCATACCTAGTAATTAAAGGTATATTTATAATAGAAATTCTCAAGATTATCTCAGCGTTAGCGTCAGTTCTGGCAGGTCAGTCAAGCTCGCATCAGCTGACTCCCAGGTGACTTACGTCTACCTATAGGAATACGACGCCTATCACAGCATCCATATATAAGCTCCTCGGTATTATCAGCAGCTATTGCATTTCTCAGGAGCTAATTACCCTCCTCCATCCCCAGCTCCTCCTCTCTTCAATCAGGATCGGTCTTATGATTCCCCTGAATCAGACTAATTCTTGAAATATGTGTACATGTTAAATTATTGACATTATTTATTTCTGCATATGTTGGTTCTGTTCTGTTTACATTAGGGGGTTATTGCTGCTCTCCCTGCTCTTATCCATGCTATGGCTGCATGGATGCGCAGGGAGTTCTTGCCCAGAACAGAACCATACCCCAATACAAACTCTATGCAATTATCAGTCATATTTGACGATAGTGCTCCTGACAGAATTCAAATTTTTACTAATTGTTCTGACTTTTCAGGCATGGAAATCTTATATATTATGTTTGTGTTTAAACTTAAACTTTAATTTCCTGGTATTTCCAGGTCTTCCATAATTGTAGGAACCCTGCTGATTGATTTGATTTTGAGTATGCATGGCAGTAATGAGAAATAGCTTGATCTGAACTATACAAGTTTGTTGCTTGAGGTTATCTTATTGTGGGATTTTGATCAAGATTATTTTAGTCCTTGGTGTCAAACTGGATTATTTGTTGAACTTTAATCCATCCCTTTTCTGCATCACTGTAGGCGGGGCATTTCGAGGGCGGTGACTGTACCACCATGACCACAGGCACTAGAATTATGAGACTAGTCTTACATAAGCTTCGAGGCGATGGTTAAAATGTGGTCGGGATTGATGCAAGGCTTTGGTTTATTTTTTCCCAATCATTCTTGAATTTAAATCACAATTCTTAATACTAACATGGCAAGTTTCAGATTACCTTTCTTTTTCAACTGGATTGTTTAAATTATCACTCAAATACATTTAGTTTTCTTGTCGCTGCTTTTTATTTTGTCATGTCATTTACATTGCAACACAAATTAAGAGTTGAACTTGTTTATCATTCACTGTGGTTTCCTGTCATGAAATCTGCATTGATGTTGGTCATGAATCAGGAACAGCTTCGCTTGTTTCTTTGCACATAAGTCAGACGACATGTCACCAATATACAGTAAATGTAAAATATTTTATATTTGTCTGACTGTCTTTCATTTGAATCTGAAAACTACACTTCCAAAAGAGGGATTTCACAGCAATGCCATAGAAGAACCATTCTGGGCTCCTTGAAGAACCTTTCAGTGAACAGTAACCATATTTACTTAGTTTGAAGAAAATTTGAAAAATTTATAAAGAACATATAAAGAACATTTTGTGCAATGGAAATGTTCCATGGATGTCAAAGGTTCTTTATGGAACCATCAATGCCTATAAAGAACCTTTGTTTTTAAGTGTGTAAAAGAGAAAGTTTGCCAAAATCTTCTTTGCTGTTAAAAAATGAGGGGGTTTTCTGAAAGGCTTCTTGTAGCGCCATTTCTGAATTTTAAATTTCCCTTTTCAGCCGTTGTGAAATATGCTGTTAGAAGCTGTACAAAAGATGCTCTGCAACTCAGTGCAGAAAATAATCCAAAAATGAAAGCGATAATGTTTAGAAATGTACTCACCAGTTGTTGAGCATCAGTCAGTGTGTTTCAGAGAGCTGTCTTGACAGTGAAGTAAAGAATGATGGCAAAGAGGTGAGAGGAAACGCCCTGGATGGCCAAATCTAGCAGTAGGCCGGGGTGTGACTGCCTGTTTATTTGAGTTTGGGCTTGCTGCATATGCATGCACATGCATAAAAGCAACACAGTTATGGCTTAAAAATCATGCAGAACACGAGGCTGAACTTTCGATACTGAAGCTTTACTACAAATACAAGACCAGTTCTCACAGTGAAACAGACTTTTTTTCTTCTTCAAATTTGTAAGATTTAGTTTCAATTTCAGTTTCATTTTTTTTTTTTTTTTTTTTTTTTCAAAATTTATTTTGAAATGTTGTTTCAGAACCAATGGCAACCTTCCGGTCTCTCTCTCGAATCCAACATGGTGACTTAAACTGCAATTCATCAACTGGCTGCTAGAGACAGGCTCCAAAAGGGAGTCAATCCTATAGACCGCCCATGTTAAAATGCCCAACTTTACAGCAGGAAAAAAAAAAAAACTTTTACAGCCTGGTACAAAGATTTTTTTACAACTCATCCTTTTAAATTATATTAAGCCTTAAAATTCTGCATAATTAAGGGCGTGGCCACTTGAGTGACAGGTGGATTGCTGCTTTTGTCACCACTAGCCGTTTGTCTGTTGTCTGTTAGCCATCACGTCTGCTGAACTTGGCATCTCTGCCCTGTTTATTTCATACAGTTATCAAATAATATGGCTTGCTGTGGTTAATTGTACTAACAGACGGTCCAAGAAGTCTGGGCTCCATTTTTTTTCCAGTGAGTGAAATTCTAATATAACTTTGTTTATTAATTTATTATAAAATAATTTATTTATTATTTAGAGATAATTAGCTGTAGGCTGAAACCATAGACTGTATTCCCCTTTTAGTCCATCATTTTGGTCTTGTATTGACAATGCAAGAGTCAAGCACTGTGTAAAGTCTCCTCCAGCACATCTCAAAGACTTTCAGTGAATTTAAGGTCTGGACTCAGAGGTGCCAATTCATGTGTGAAAATAATTCTTCATGCTCCCTCCTAACCATTCTTTCACAATTTGAGCCTGATGAATCTTGGCTTTGTCTCCCTGGAATATGACCACAATGTTTCTTCCTACATGGTTGTTTAAGAAATAAAAAGCTACTCCATCAATTAGGGTTAGAAGAACTGTAATAACATGCTAGAAACATAATCACTGCAATAATGATCCAATCATAGACTCTTAAGTATTTGCCTAATTAAAGGATTAGTTCACTTTCAAATGAAAATTCGCCCAAGCTTTAGTCACCTTCACTGCCATTATAAAGCTTGGGTGCACAGAGATATTTATTAAAGGTGCCCTAGAACTTCTTTTTAAAAGATGTAATATAAGTCTAAGGTGTCCCCTGAATGTGTCTGTGAAGTTTCAGCTCAAAATCCCCCATAGGGGCATCATTAACTATGCACCGATATATAGTTTGCGGCCCCTTTAAATCTCCCGCTCCCCCGCCCCGGAGCTTGCGCTTTCCTTGAACAGCATAAAAACAGTTCACACAGCTAATATAACCCTCAAAATGGATCTTTACAAGATGTTCATCATGCATGCTGCATGCATGCGTCGGATTATGTGAGAATTGTATTTATTTGGATGTATTACATCCGATTCTGAATGAGTTTGAGGCTATGCTGCGTGGCTAAAGCTAACATTACACACTGTTTGAGAGATTTATAAAGAATGAAGTTGTGTTTATGCATTATACAGACTGCAAGTGTTTAATAATGAAAATAGCGACGGCTCTCTTGTCTCCGTGAATACAGTAATAAACGATGGTAACTTTAACCACATTTAACAGTACATTAGCAACATGATAACGAATCAATTCACAAATATCACTAAAAATCTCATGTTATCATGGATCATGTCAGTTATTATTGCTCCATCTGCCATTTTTTGTTATTGTCCTTGCTTGCTTACCTATTCTGATGATTCAGCTGTGCACATCCAGACGTCCTGCCCTTGTGTAATGCCTCGATCATGGGCTGGCATATGCAAATATTGGGGGCGTACACCCCGACTGTTACGTAACAGTCGGTGTTATGTTGAGATTTGCCTGTTCTTCGGAGGTCTTTTAAACAAATGAGATTTATATAAGAAGGAGGAAACAATGGAGTTTGAAACTGTCTTTTCCATGTACTGAACTCTTGTTATTCAACTATGCCAATATAAATTCAATATTTAATTCTAGGGCACCTTTAAAATATCTCTGATTGTGTTCATCAGAAAGAAGAAAGTCATATACACCTATAGGATGGCTTGAGGGTGAGTAAAGCTTGGGCTAATTTTCATTTGAAAGTGAACTAATCCTTTAAATCCAAACAGCGCTGGGCTGTTGTTTTTTTTTGACACAAACATTTCGATTGTGTCACATGACCTGCATGTTTCATTTTGTGAGTTGCATCCAATTATCGTATTGGAAATAAAAAGTGATTTTGCAATTTTGTTTAACAGTCCAATCAAATACAGGATAATTTGCATGCATTTAATGCTATTACTTCCAGATCAAGTTGCATTGCATTTTGAGATACAGTACAGCCTACATATTTGGCAAATGTAGTAGTAGATCATCCAGGTTTTCTCAATATGTTTGGTTGGTTAGCATAGTCCTCTTAGCTCCTTCTGGTAGATGCTGTAACTATTGCATTATTTAAATATTTAAATGGTTGTTTAATGCACATTTTGTAGTAGTAGATCTTCCAGCTATTATATGCATACACAACATTAGCCAACTGTGCTGAGTATACATACTATATTCTGCATAAATAGCAAGAGTAGTATAGTAATAGTAGCCCTAATGTTTGCATGTCGCTCCTGCTTCTAAAGGTCTTGTGAATAGTTCCTGACTCAGAGCCCCGCTCTTTGTTCCAGGACCACAGTCATATCTACAATCATAGATTTCAAAACAAGTATTTGTCATACATTAGTGGCAGCTGGGACTCGGTTAGAAGGAGCTCTCTGTGACACGCAGTGCGAGATTGTGTTTTTGTGCACCTGTTTCCTTCACAAACATCCTTTAAAATGACTTCCTCATTTTTCACTCTATAACAAGACTGGGTTAGAACACAGCAGAGAATTTTTTCTTTAATTACTTCAGGTTTTATTTGGTTAATTAGTGTTGTTGAGGACAGGTGTCATTATAACTGTTGCTCACGATTAGGTTAGTAATTTGAACAAACCCCTAATTCAAAGTATCGAACTTTTGTTCAAAACAAATGGAAAAATTAAAGACATCTGGTTGCAACATTTTAAGCTGACCTTAAATTTACAGTAAAAATTGTGTATTTCATTAACCAAAATAATGTTAATAATTATTAAAATCTTTACCTTTATCTACAGACAACCACCTTAAAGAAAGGTGGTAAAGATTTTCCACAAGCTGGCCACTCACATTTTTGTTAGAAAATAAAAAAAATGTAGTTGTTAATTGTGGCATATTGCTAAAACTATATAATTTGTATTTTGTGGAGAGCTTTACCTCAGTTGTTTTAGGAACAGTCCCTTGGTTTTCGTAGAAAATTTACATGACTAAATCAACAGTCTGCTCTCAGCCAGAGAGCTCTTTCAGTAGGATTGTATAACTAAGTTTGCAGTTTCAGTGAAGACACGAAATGACAAGAGAAGAAAGTTATTAGTTTTAGCTATCTCTGAGCTGTTGCCATAACAATGGCTTCTAAGGCCAAGAGATTTGTGGTTGTTCTGTACTGAAGTTTCTAGTTGGTTGCAAGCCGTTGATGGTGGGCGATGCTTGAACTATTTTTGTGTGTTTAACAGCTGGGCTGCACAATAAAAACTCACAATACACATGGTTTAGCATAATGAGATCATTCTGTTTGACTCTTGAGGCACCACCAAGTGTGTAGCACATGTATCCTCTACCATGAGGAGTTTGACTGTGAGCCAGGTTGAAGAATGGCTCTCTTTGACGTGTACTGTATGTGTCTTTGTATTATAGGCAGGAAGTTTGGATGAAATGTAAACGTATTTCATGCTGACCAAATAGTGCACTAACTTTGGGGAAGAAAAATGACAAAAGAGAGCTAATTTGTATCTTCTAGACAACAATGAGATCATGCTTAAAAGTAACCTTTTGCTTAAAGGGGTGATTGATTATGATTTCACTTTTTTAGTTGTTGTAGTAGAGTGTTGTGCCGTCATTTTACCCTGGACTGCTTCACAAAGGAGGGTTAATTCAACACTGGATTTGCACAAAAGATGAACATGACGGCACATGCTAGTCGATGAGTTGAATCAAATCCACAGCAGCTACATAAATTTATCCACTTTGGTTTGAACAATGTAAGGCTGAACACTGTTACTGACAATCCTCGTTTTGGCTGCATGAGATTCTCCAGCTTTGTTGTTGTTGAGCAACCAAAGCATGAGCTGTTAAAGCTCCGCCCTCCTCTGGAAAGTGGGCCAGGAGCAGCAGCTCATTTGCATTTAAAGGGACACACACAAAAACTGCGTGTTTTTGCTCACACCCAAATAGGAGCAAATTTGACAAGCTATAAATAAATGATCGGTGGGGTATTTTGAGCTAAAACTTCACAGACACATTCTGGGGACACCAGAGACTTATATTACATCTTGTAAAAGGGGCATTATAGGTCCCCTTTAAAGTGCCCCTATTATGCTTTTTAAAGGTTCCTAATTTTGTTTTAGAGGTCTCCTACAATAGGTTTACATGCATCAAAGGTCAAACTTTTCTCACAGTGTCTGAAGTGGTCTAATAAAGGATCCGGTCTCTCTAAACCCCTCCTTTCCAAGAGCTACTCTGGTCTGATTAGTCAGATGGAAAAGTCTGTTCTGATTGGTTGACCACTTACAGTGTGTTGGAAAATAAACGGCCATTACTATATCTGAATTTCAGCTCCGGAGGCTTCCTCAGCCCTGATATACAGTTATACGAACAGTAATGATGATGTCGATTTTACAGTAGCCTATCAATTCCAGTGGATTTGCTTTCACAGTGCAGAAAACAGCATCTTCTCGACATGTTGACAACATGAACCAAACTCTCCCATTCTCAGCTCTTCTCAGTTTCATGTTCGTGCAGAAAATAAGACGGGAATTACTGACGACTCATTTCAGGCAGTTCAGAATCACTTCTTTCTTTTGAGAGACAATAACTCCATTTATAGTGCACTTTGATCTTTGAAACTTTGCAGACCTTTTACATTCACAAACAGCTATATTATGAAAGATGATATCCAAAAAAGCATAATAGGGGCACTTAAAGTCTCTTACTTACTCAGAAAAAGATTCCTAGAGTTTCAGAAGAGATCTTAACAAAGTCTTACATTGTGCTTTTTGATTTTACAAGTATGCATTTGTAAAGTAAATGTCAAATGTCAGTGAGCTTAAACATTTCTCATCAATTCTTCCAAGGCCAAATGATCTGAGCGCACAATAATTTTAATGTTATCAACAATTGTCTCATTTATTCCTAATCACTGTAAAAAAAAAAAAAAAAAAAAAAAAAAAAAAAATATATATATTATATATATATATATATATATATATATACAATAAGCAAACATTATTGTAGTACATTTCCCAAGAAAATGCTATTTCAGTCTTTCTACTTCAAAATTTACCAATTAATTTGCTGTTATACTTGCCTTTTCTTTGTAATTATTTGTGAAATTTACTAGCAATTTCTGAGTGAAAATCACACAGATTTTCTTACAGTGTTTATCCTAAGGAATTTTAAGAGAAACATCTGAGATATACAGTAGTTGATACTTCAATGAAACATAATGGAAAACTCATTTAGCAGTAAAAGAGCAGCATCTGAACAATAATTTTTCATTTGGGGACGGTCTCTCAATCTAGGCTAACTGCTGTGGTCAAGGGCACAATGGTGATTTAACTTGGTTCTCAGTAACTTTCCTACTTGAGATTGAACCTGAAAGCATTGTGTTAGCAGCCCAGGTCCTTCAGGATACTGTGAAGGTACCGCCCATCCAATCCATCAACACAAGTAATCAGTACAGCTTCCTGTGGCATCAGCAAAGTCTTGACAGCCCCTCTCATTCTCTCTCTATGTCTCTCCAGGTCCTTTATAATCACGCTGACCTTTGGTGACCCTGTAGCTACGGAGCATTGTGTCGGAATCCAGGGCATGTGAAGGCCAAGGGAACGAAATAAAGAGCTACGAAATCTTTGCTGTTTGGAGGTGGAGGGGCTTTTTATAAGAGTTATCACCTCAGCAAAAACACCAGGGTAAGACCCCCGCCAACAAATCAGTATGTCGTCTTTGAAGATTGTATCTTTAGATAAGTCCTATGTGGAGTTGTATAGGACATCCTGCAGTGCGTAGAACATCAGTTGCTTCCTTAGATTTCGCTGATGAGTGGATTATTTGCTTCTCTCTTTTAAAAGAAAAGGCTTTGGTTGGTATAATTGGATTGCTGATTATGCTGATTCATTTTTATATAGTGTTTAATATGTGTTTGTTTATTATTAGATATATTGCAAACTGTTAAAACTGTACAGATTTTAGGTTAAAATTAATATATAAATGCATAAGGAAAGGTATATATGTTTAAATGTGTGAGGTTCGTTCAATGTGATAAGTGCATTATAAAAAGTACCAATATTACATGCAGCCTTTCAGTTAATTAAGTCATTTTAACTGCATAATGATTATGAAAAATCATAATCAGGCTGGTTTATGCTGGTCTAGATGGTGGACTGTTCATCATCATAATTTACTGGTGGACCAACATGATCTTTCTGAAGAAGCTGGTTTTCAATGGAGGACCTGCTGGATAATGTAGTTAAAAGATCTGGTGTAGAAACTAATCATTTAGTTGGTTTGTTCTTCAAATCCTTAAAGGTGCCCTAGAATCAAAAATTGAATTTACCTCGGCATAGTTGAATAACAAGAGTTCAGTACATGGAAAAGTAATACGTTGAGTTTCAAACTCCATTGTTTCCTCCTTCTTATATAAATCTCATTTGTTTAAAAGACCTCTGGAAAACAGGCGAATCTCAACATAACACTGACTGTTACGCAACAGTCAGGATCATTAATATGTATGACCCCAATATTTGCATATGCCAGCCCATGTTCAAGGCATTACACAAGGGCAGCCAGTATTAACATCTGGATCTGTGCACAGCTGAATCATCAGACTAGGTAAGCAAGCAAAGACAATAGTGAAAAATGGCAGATGAGCAATATAACTGATGATCCATGATTACATGATATTTTAGTGATATTTGTGAATTGTCTTTCTAATGTTTTGTTAGCATGTTGCTAATGTACTGTTAAATGTGGTTAAAGTTACCATCGTTTATTACTGTATTCGTGGAGACAAGAGCTGTCGATATTTTCATTTGTAAACATTGCAGTCTGTATAATTCATAAACACAACTTCATTCTTTATAAATCTCTCGAAACAGTGTAGCATTAGCCGTTAGCCACGGAGCATAGCCGCAAACTCATTCAGAATCAAATGTAAACATTCAAATAAATACTATACTCACAGGAATCGATGCATACATGCAGCATGAATGACGAACATCTTGTAAAGATCCATTTGAGGGTTATATTAGCTGTGTGAACTTTGTTTATGCACTGTATAACTGCACTTATAGTCAAGAGCTCGGGAGGGCAGGGAGCGAGAGATTTAAAGGGGCCGCGCAGCCTGAATCGGTGCATAGTTAATGATGCCCAAAAATAGGCAGTTAAAAAAAATAATTTAAAAAAATCTATGGGGTATTTTGAGCTGAAACTTCACAGACACGTTCAGGGGACACCTTAGACTTATATTACATCTTTTGAAAAGACGTTCTACGGCACCTTTAAAGTGGACATATGACAATCGGACTTTTTACATTTTTAAGTGCTATAATCGGGTCCCCAGTGCGTCTACCAACCCAGAAAACCTGAAAAAGGACAACTCAGTAACTTTGTTTTGGGAAGACTTTCTCTGCAAGCATGTGAAAAAATAAGCCGCTCAGATTTCACTCCTCTTGTGCCATAGGAAGGGGATCTTATTATAATATTACCGCCCCTTAATCTGCACGTTTCCACCCACGGTGCTGCCATTTTGTTTTTGCAAGCGACAATGGTGTACCAGTCCTAACACCATGGCAAAGGTTTGAGCAAAGCATGCTAACTGTTCTGTCATTGGCTGCACAGATGAGTACAGAACACTATTTAGAGTCTCGTTATCTTGGATAGCCTGCAAGTTGACCCTGGCAAGATTTATGGTTAAAAAAGGAGCGTTTCTGTCCAAGTGATATTTTGTAAAAAAAATATTAGACCATTCACAGCATTTGATAGCAATCATAAATGTTAGCCTGGTGTGTATGGCTCTGTTTGGCAAATACGCTACTGTATATATAGTGGACGTTCATACAGGTTTTGCACAAAAGATTAACATGACGGCACATGAGTTGATTCAACTCCACAGCAACTACATAAATTTATCCACTAACCATTCATAATCATCCAGTTGCAATCTAAAAGTTGTAACTTCTTCCTGAGTCTCTCCATCAGTGTCGACTCCGGTTTGAACAATGTAAGGCTGAACACCGTTACTGACGATCCTCATTTTGGCTGCGTGAGATTCTCCAGCTTTGTTGTTGTTGAGCTGTTAAAGCTCTGCCCTCTTCTGGAAAGGGGGCGGGAGCAGCAGCTCATTTGCATTTAAAGGGACACACACAAAAATGTGTTTTTTTGCTCACACCAAAATATGGGCAAATTTGACAAGCTATAATAAATGATCTGTGGGGTATTTTGAGCTGAAACTTTACAGACACATTCTGCCAACACCAGAGACTTATATTACATCTTGTGAAAAAGGGCATTATAGGTCCCCTTTAGCATAAATCTCCTTATTCCTGTTTCCCTCTGTTGATTCATGCCATGTGAATGGCTCAGTGATGTTGAATAGATGGGTGATAAAGTTGAATGCTGAAAGGATGAAAATTGTCATTAATGGGTTTTGACCTCTTCCTGTGCGTATATCACCCACATCCTGTGCATTTGTGTGTCAAGACATCTCCGTTGAATCTCACAGCACGTAAATGTCTGTCGTTGCTGCTGGTTTGGTTTGACCCCAATTACTAAACCTCTACGCATGAAACAATTGCAGACTTACAACTGGATCAAACGCTGTAGAAATTATATACCAGACAAAAGCTTTGAAGTTAACATTAGATCAAAATTGACCCTGTTTGCTTCAACATAACAACTTGAATTTTCAGCTGATGTCACCAATCCCTTTTTATTTTTTAGCCCCCCACTACAACCACCTGCCCACTTTGCACAATCCAACCAATTCCCAATGGAGAGAATCATGTTCCGCTCTTTTTTTTCTTGTTGGATATCTTTTTTCTAAATAAAATATCATGTTACAGAGGTAAAATGGGTTGCAAATACTATTTCTTGGTAACCTTGAGATAACCTTCTCCCTGTTGATGAACAATCATGACATTAGTGTTAATGATCTTACCATTCTCAAACAAAACAGAACAATACATGATTAGAGAGCAGAATTAGATTCACACACAACACCACACACCCCCCTCTCTGTCCCATTTTTTTTTCTAGAAGTTTAATGGCGTTGCAATGAGGACAACAGTGTGTGTGTGTGTGTGATGTGAGTGATGATGTGTGGTGGGGTGTTGACAGTTCCATTTCCAGTGCGAGACACCCTACATGTCTGGAATACAACACACACACACACACCTTTTTTTTTCATCTCGCTCTGTTCTTCCTACTTTCTTTCATCACTGAACCTCTCTTCTACAATGAGCACTTAGCTGAATTTGATCTCTTTCTATTTCGTTCTTGCTGGTACTTGTCACTTTGTTCCTCTGCCCCAACGTGAAATCAGTGCAAAAACACCACGTTTGTTCAGCACCCTGAAAACTGTCAGACTAATGCATCAACAAGTCAAAAGAATTTTGCATTCAGATACTGTACCTTTTGTTAAGAAAATGTTGGATATGGAAAGGCCACGTAGAATCTGTGCCCATGGAGCTCAGCAAATGTTCTTCAAAATTTTCTATACATCCTTATAGAAAATTTGCATGGTCATTTATTAAAGAATTTCTGTAATTTCATTTTGCTTTTTTTAAAAAAAAAAAAAAAAAAGTGTTTAACACATTTTGCCATTTGCATTCTGCAGTTTCTACCTAGGATAGATGGCATTCTGATTTCTTCATTCATTCGTTCTTTTGTTTGTTCATTATATATATATATATTTCATTCATTGATACAGTTTATTCACTACAGTTTAAAAAAAATGGTAATAAAATATGACAAGTTAAACTGTGACAGAAAAAAATTATTTTAATTATGTCAGATAACACTTAAGAAAAACATGTTCAGGTCAAAGTGTCTGAATAATTTTTGATTCTAGATTTTTATCAATTTTACTGGTAGTCCACTGTATGAAGAATTTTTGGGTATAATATGTCACTTTATTTTGCTATCCTCACTTACATAAATTAACTATAGTGTCCTGCACCCCCTAGTAAAAATATATTAAAAAAATTATATCTAGTGTCTGAATAATGTTTGGTTTGACTGTATATTTGTTTTATCATTCTAATGATCTATCGTTTGTTTTATCGTTAGCTTGTTCTGTCGTTCATTCAATCTATTGTTCATTTGTTCTATCGTTCATTCCATCATTCTATCATTCTATCGTTTGTTCTGTCGTTCATTCAATTGTTTGTTCTATCATTCATTCTATCATTCTATTGTTCATTCTTTCTAACTATTGTTCTGTCGTTCGTTCTATCGTCCATTGTATCATTCGTCCTATCATTTATTCTATTGGTCATTCTATTGTACGTTCTGTCGTTCATTCTATAGTTCTGTCATTCTATCTATCGTTCTATTGTCCTTTCAATCTTTTGTTCTATCATTTGTTCTATCTATCATTCATTCTATCATTCGTTCTATCGTCCGTTGTATCATTCGTTCAATCTATCGTTCGTTCTATCGTACGTCCTGTCATTCGTTCTATTGGTCATTCTATCATTTGTTCTATCATTCGTTCTATCTATCGTTCTATCATTCTATCGTTCATTCTGTCTTTCATTCTATCATCCATTCTATCGTCTGTTCTATCTATCGTTTATTCTATCATTTATTCTGTTGTTCGTTCTATCTATTGTTCTATCATTATATCTATCATTCTTTCTATCATCCATTCTATCATTCGTTCTATCTATCGTTCTGTCATTCATTCTATCTATTGTTCTTTCTATCTATCATTCATTCTATCGATCGTTTTAATGATTGTTCTATCATTCTATAAAATTACAGTTCAAGAGTTGCTCTTTTCATTTTAAAAAGTCACAGGAATCCCTCCTAAGTATGATCCTACATATTTTACTCTAGTGAGCAGATGAATTCTGATGGAAATAGCTTGCATGAATGGAGAATCACTGACTTTGTACTTCATGTCAAAACAGTAATAATTTTAGAGTTTTTCACGAATATTTTTCATCCTTTCTTTGACATAACGCTTTTCCAATGTTTCAATCCTTCGGAAGGCTATTTAGAGCCGCAAATAGGCGATGTTTGCACCGCATGGGGAAGTTGTGAATGTGTCTCTATGTTTTCAAAAATACAGTTATTTTATCACAAAACACCAAGGCAAACGTGATTCCTCATGATTGGACCCCTTTAATAGAAACCCACCACATTGATTTCCAGTTCTGCTCTGTGTCTCTTATGTTTTTCCCATTTAAATTGTCTGTGAGCAGAACGTCTGGACAGAGCCGAGGATTCCTGAGGGAGATGTCTAGAACAGAGATGGCCTGGGATGGAGATGTGTGGTTTTGGTCTAGTTATTCATGGAGAGGATCCATTGAGCTTTTGTGCCATCTGGTTGTGGTGTACTTTGGGGCATTTTGACGAATGACAGCAATGCATTGTGGGTATTTCAGAGTGTGTGTTAGGATGAACAGCATGTACACTGTAGTTTAAGGAACAGTGAATTTACGGCACGCTCACACACACTGAACCAAGCCCTCCTTGTAATTAAATACTTCTTATAATACTGAAACTGTGCCATTTACACCATCACAAAACAGTTCCTTAGCACTGAAAATATCTTTTCTTTCCTTAGTCTCCCTGAAGACATGCACAAAATGCTGTGGCGGGTGTGCCGTGGCTTGTTCATTGACCTACTTCTGGCTCTTTTGCACCAGCCATGTGTACATGGTTGAATGGGGTACTGGATGTTCAAAATGGCCTCAACACAAAGTAAAATCCCATCGAAAGCAGCAACACAATGTCCCGTGAAATGCTCTACAGTTCTGAGCAGACGTGCATAAAAGATGTTTAGAAATCAACAAAAAAAGCCAGTGACAGCTTTGAGAATCAGTTTTGTATGGAAAGTGTGTGAGTTTCAATGATGTGTTGTCAAGCTGTTTCAAAGCAGCGTTATAGAAAATCATGATGTTAAGTTTTATAATATCTTAAAGGATTAGTTCACTTTCAAATAAAAATTAGCCCAAGCTTTACTCACCCTCAAGCCATCGTAGGTGTATATGACTTTCTTCTTTCTGATAAACACTTTATAATGGCAGTGAACGGGACCCACGAGTATGAGCTGCTGAAAATGCGGCTCTGGGGGGAGCGAAGCGACGCGTTTATATGTACATATTATATATATATATATATATATATATATATATACATGTACATTTTCAGAAGAAAATTTGATACTGGCCATTCAAAAGTTGTCATCACAATGTTAGGGTGTTGTGAGTGGTTGTCAGGGTGTTGCTATGTGGTTGCTATGGTGTTTTTAGTAGTTGCTAGGTGGTTGTTTACTGGCAGGTCAAAAGGTCTGAAGTTGTTTTTTTTTTTTTCAATGATTTGGAGGGAGTTGTGAATCGAAGAGGCTGAACCCTATTGATTGAGCTCAGATAAGCTAAAGACCTCAGAGTTCAGAGTATTTCAGTCTTGGGTGGGACACTAATGACACTCCTGCTGCCTGGTAACACAAACACACACAATGCTGTATCAACACTCTGAAAAAAACAGGTGACCTCAACATTTCCACTCACTGTTGACCTCCCAGGGAACATACACACACATGTTGGGTTTAACCCTACCCATAAACCTACCCATCACAGAAAACGTTCTGCTATTTTAGATTTTAAAAATATAATTCTGTATGATTTATAAGTTTGTTTCCTCATAGGGACCAAAAAAAAAAAAAAGTCCCCACAAGGTCAAAATGTACTGACAGGGGGGCATTTCGGACATTTAGTTAATACCAGGACCACAACACACACACACACACATAGGGCTACACTGAAATCTTTTTTCTCTCCAGTTGCTCTCAGTCTGAACTCTGGCTTGAGAAACAGACAGTAAATGCTATCTGTCTTTCTGTTTTGTAAATCTGAAGGGCATAAAATGATAACACTAAATCTATTTTGTCTCCTTTTTAAAGCACGTCTTGTACGGAAAAACTATTTCCCAAAACAAACCCATGTGATATTCCTTTACTAGATTAACTGCACCACAATTTTATGTGTTCTTGTTAAAATCAACAGTGCTGTTCAAAAGTTTTTTCAAAGAAATTAATACTTTTATCCATCAAGGATGCATTTAATTGATCAAAAGTGACAGTAAAGATGTTTATAATGTTACAAAATATTTCTATTTCAAGTAAATGCTGTTCTTTTGGACTTTGTTCATCTAGGAATCTTGAAAAAAATGTCACAGTTTCCACACAAATATTAAGCGGCACAACCATTTACAACATTGATAATAATGAGAAATGAAAATCAGCAAATCAGCATATTAGAATGTTTTCTGAAGGATCATGTGACATGTTCCAGGTTGCATTTTTCCATAAAAACACCATAAAAGTGCTATTTTTCAAGTCTTGTAAAGTCATGATATCTGCTTGTGATAACCCACATTTCTATTCAAACTGAGATTTAAGATCTATGCTGGAGAGCATTTTATTTTTACTTGCGTTTGAAATTTCCATTCTGTTCATTACTATTATATGACTTCTGACAGCCCTAAATATAGCACTTGAGACTACCTGAATCATACTTTCATGGTTGCTTTTGGTCATTTTGGACCCCATTCATGAGCGTTGAATGGAAGAGTGCCTGGAGTGTAGTGAGTCATATGTGTTTGGAATGACATGATTTTGAGCAAATTATTCCATTTTTTTGGGTTTTGTATGAACTAACCCCTTTAACTAGAATTCAAAAGTGTTAATGTTTTGAATTGAAGTACAAGTATATTTAATTCTGACCACCTGACCTGTCACATCTGCTGATCAATTGTCTCGGACCATCTGAGCAAACAAATCAATCTTGACCTGCACTCCAAACCCTCTCCCTCAACCCCTCCAATCATCAGTGGAACAGTAAAATCATCCATTATTTCTTACTCACGACGGTATGAGGCTGTCCCAACAACCATTCATTCATTTCTAGAGATCCACACTTAAAAATAAGTACAAAAACAAATCTCCAGACAAGATTCGGTCTGAAACAGAACTATACAAAACCTTTCCGCAGATGAAAAAATCATCATCTCTGGAATTCAAATCTGTCTTTTTTCATCCAAATCCTGTATTTTATTGAATGTATCTGGACAGTAGGGAAACATATTCATAGTATGTGTGCATGACTTTGGTTTGGCAGTGGAATAATTCCCCATCTGTTCCTTTTTCATGAACACTTGTGCCATTATCGCCACATTCTAGAACACTGTGCCAAAGCCAAATATTCTGATTTCCATGTCTGTTTTAACAATACGCCTGCAGCGACAATTGTACAGATAGTATGTACTGTGCTCGTACTATCTGGGTATGTACAAATAAGTGTATAATAAACCAAAATGTTCTGATTGGCTGTTATTTTCTTGCTTTGTTTTTATGCCTCAAAGTCTGTTAATAATCTAACTGATAGTTTAATGAATCGAATGAAAAGTCTTTAAGCATTTCAGTTAGAAAAGAATGATTCTTTCAAACTTTTGTAGTTATGTTAGAATTACAAACTTTGTATTTTGTAACATTTTAAACATTTCTTCTATATAGAACCATTTTGGCATAAAATGTTCTTTAAAATTGAGTCAATATTGAAACTGACTGAACCTTTTTTCTAAGAGTGTGAGGTGTGATGCTGAGTTGCTTAAAGACTAGCATCTCCATCTCCAACCATATCGCTAGCAGTGTTGGGGGTATACAAGTAATGCGAGTTACATTATCAGATTACGTTTCCCAAATAACTAGTAAAGTAACGCATTACTTTTGAATTTACAACTAAATATCTGAGTTACTTTTTCAAATAAATAACGCAAGTTACTTTGATTTCCGATTTATTGAACGACAGCTCTCCTGTCCTCATGCTGAGAGAAATCAGGAGTAGATTCGTTGTGTGTAAACATGATGATATTGTATAGTTCTAGACATGATGGATATTGTAGTTCTATTGTAGTTCTGTGAACATGTATTTACTCATCTCACTTGCACAAAACAGATTCAGTATTCATCAAAATGAATAAAAACAGTGAATTGCAAACTCAGAATATTACACAGTCCTGCACTAATTACCAGTAAATATGTTAAATAACACAAATATACTTTATGTATTTAATCTCACGTTATTAACCAATGTATTTGCTGCTGACCTTTGATCAACCACACTAATAAGCAAAAAATTACTTTAGAAAACATCACATATGTGTTTCATTTTCTGTTTTATTGTTGAAGAGGGCTGAAATTTCTTGTCTGGTTGCTTTCTCAACTATACAGGTGTGAATTTGCATTTCCTTTAGCACTTCTGGTGTGAAAGGGCCTTTACATTTGCCCTAAATGAAATAACTTTTTTTGTTATTAAAAAACAAACAAGCAAGCCCAGCCCAGATTAGAAAAAGTAACGTAACACATTACTTTCCATAAAAAGTATAAGTAATGCAATTAGTTCCTTTTTTTAGGAATTGGTTACTTTTTATTACTTTTAAAAGTAACTTTCCCCAACACTGCTAGCTAGTATGGCAACTTTCACATGAATAGAAATTTTTGTTCAGAATTCATGTTATGCATATGTAAAAGTATTGGCGCTTTTCCACTGCGTGCACGACTCGGCTTAGCACGGCTCGGCTAGCTTTGCTTGTCCACTGCAGTTTAGTACCGCTTCAAAGTAGGTGTGATTATTAACTGATTGTTATAGTTGCGCCGCCACCTTGTCTACTGACCGCGATACAACCATTTCTTTTTTCAAGTTGCGTGCGACGGTCGTTTAAAGCAAGTTGTTGAAAAAAGTCACGCAAACAAATGATACTGCAGCGGCTGTTACTGACGATTTGAAGCGGAACTTAGTAAGATTTGCGAAGCTCCCCCTACAGGTTCCTTCAGTGAATCACACTGTCGTAAATACTCCAAGCGCAGCTCTGGACTACAACGACTACAACACTCACCAGCGCAGTAGTTTTGCAAATACAGTACAAGAAATCTCGATGGAGGTGGGTAATTTTCGAAATTGTCTTATAAAGTGAGGTCGCTATGTGTATATTGAATTACCGTAAAGCATTTTGTCACTCTCGCGTGAACGTGAACATGAGGCGAGATTGTGTCGGGTCGGCGCAGCTCAACTTGCAAGTGCTGTTTTATGGCGTAGACGTGCCAGAGGGGGTTAGTGCACGGCTCAAACACACCTCTACAAGTCAATTAACCATCGTAAGGACTTACAAAACTATTTATGAAGGTAAAAAAGTTACTTAGTTCTGCTTTAAATCTAGTGGTGTTGGTGTCTTGTGTCGCAAATCCAATGGTGCTCGTAGTGACACATTTTAGTATCGGTGCGGCTTGCTTGGAACCTCAACCGATGTGGTACTATTTAAGTGAGCCGTACCGAGCCGTACCATGCTGTGGAAAAGCGCCATAAAATTATTGGAAAGTAAAAATAGTACAAAGTCGTCCGCAAGTGAATTCAATTGATTTGAATTTTTTGCAACTACATCTGGAAATCATGTTTACCAGGCCAGTTTTCCAGGTTTAGTGGCAGCAAATCTTTGAAAGAGATTACTTGCACTTAGTTGCAAGTAGATCTTTTATTGTCTTATAATCTGTCAGATAAACACACCCTAAAAACATGCAAAAGAACTGAATTCTTGTTTTTACATGTTGGTCAGACAGTCTCTTACGTACTTTAGGCGTTGCTTGACATTACATTGAGGACTTGACCTTAAGCTACAAAAGTCAATAGACAGTGAGGATAGACAGCAACTGACATAGGAAACTTGTTGCATTGGTTAGGATGTGTTGGTATTGAATTGATTTGTTGAAGTCAATGATAAAATTTAATAAATTTCTGTTGTTTTTCATTAGCTTTTATTACCAAATGAAATATACAGATGACATTGTTTAACTTAATTTAGCTTTATAAATATTTAAATTGAGCAAAATGTCAAATTAAGGAAATGAAACACATTTTTGCTTCTACAAAGTGACTTCGCAGTCATTATTTCTCACTGAGGAGTTTTCCATCAGCGCAGCTCAGACAAAAGCAGAACAGACTGCAGTGGGATCTGAGCCACATCTACCCCACTAGACTCACAAATACAAGCTCCCAGAATGCTCTCTGCTTGCGGCTTGTTTGAGCTTCTGTGCTCCAGTGCCCTCTTCACCTGCCTGCAAGGACACCCAGTCACCCAGTCAGTATGCAGATAAATTATGCCATTTGTGTATTCCCACTATAACCCTCAAACCGAAATAGTACATCTCACATCAATAGAGGCTTGTGTCTGTATGTTGCTCGCCCGCAGCAGATGGAAACTCTCTGAGGAATGCTGTGGATTTATAAAACTGCATTTCATTGTTCATTCACGGCCGCCGAGGGGGAGATACAGACGCTCATCCATATTTGGTCTCGAGGGAAAGCTTCGATTGGACTTAATGTAATGCTGCGGCTCGTCGTGAATTCCAGCCCTGTTTGTTTGTAGTGATTTCTGCTGTTGTCTGTTGTAGTCTGAACATCATTTGCAGGGAAGAACAGAACAATAGAGCTGTCTGGGAATGAAATATTCTCCTTATGTAATGCTGGAGAGAGTCCAGACGGACTGAGAGGTCATCTAAACAGGTCAAAAAAAGTCTCTGCTGTCCTCAGTCTCACCTCAGCCTGGGAGTCCACCACAGGGAAACAGTCTTTACAGTCTTGACACAATATTTACAGTTACAAGGAACACACACACACACATATAGGCTATATAACTTCCCGGTTCGGTTCATGCAGTTAGACGACAGATACAGTCAGTCACAGGCAATTAACAATCCAGAAGGGGGTGTACGCGGTAATGCAATGCTGTTTGCTAACTGCCACAACAGGAAAAAGAACAGAAGGAGAAAAACAGATGATCTATGCACAGATATGTTTACGTGTAATCTCTCAACCAGTGTTTCAACTGTGGAAAGATATCAATAAAACAGCTTGAGAATAATATCTCATGTATAGCGTTACATTTACCTCAGGCAAGTCATACAGTGTCCACAGCATGTTAGTTCACTAGAGAAATGAACTCTAGAGGGAGCGTTTCACTAAATATATGCACTATATTAGCTTACATATTTATTATATTTACTTTACCTGTTAGTAATGTCTTAATTAATCCATATATGTTTCAATAAATTTGTCATGAAAACAAGGTTATGACAGTAACTGTGTAAATGATTATATTTCAAACCCGTACCTAACAGTGACTTCAATACTGAGGTACGTACTAACTTTTTAAAATATATTTAAATAATATCACTAATCATTTATTTTATCATTTGAAGAGTAAGCTATTGCATTTTATAATATTTTAAAGTTTTAAATGTTTTTGAAACTGTACGTATAGTCAATATTTATACAGATACATTGAATGTTTAAATATTTATAATAAAATAACATTTATTATATTTATGTAAATTGAAAATGACATACAATTGTGTATATGTATGTATATATATATATATATATATATATATATATATATTACACAGACACACAACAGTTCAAATTATATGCTGTATTGCATTGTGGTTTGTGTAATAATGGTTATGTTCTTTTATGATTGACGCCTCTTTTGAGGTCACTCATAGATGGATATATCAGCACCTGGAGTCTTCAAACAAAGCAAGTCTGCCTTTTGAAATGTATCATGGGACAGATTGTCTGAATCACAACAGTTTCCCATGTAACACTCGCACAACCAAGATTTAGAAAGACAGAGCAGAACTAATTCCATTATTTTGCAGGATATGCTGATTATAACACACAAAACACAGCAATGCCTCCGTAAAAGCAGACAGGACTTGACTCTCACCATTAATGAAGATAGTTATGCTCTATTCACTGTAACAAATCTACTAACTTTATTTACAACTCTGATATACACTAGATGTAGGAAACATATACAAACTGAACACTCATGATGGATGTTGGCTTACTCACTCTCAGTTTCATTATCACTTTCAAAACTGATTCAGGACCAGTGATGTAATCCAACAACATTTATAAGAGTGAATCATCGGTGAATGTATTTTTGTACTTGCTGGAGTGCCCTGTCTTTAGCCTGGCAATATTGAAACTGTAAATCAAAATATATTGAAATAATATTACATGTCCTGTGGCCACATCCTATAGTTATAGCATAACAGGAACAGAAGAAGTTTCTTTACATCCTGTGTTACACAGGAAGCAGCATGCTGTTTCAAACTGTGAGTGTGTGTGCATGAGCGGTTTATAACCCCATAGACTGCTTTCGAAAAATTCCTCCAGGGGTTTAGAGGTTAAAACACATAGACAAAACATATGTGTAGAGTTGCCTTTGGGTCTGGATCTGCTCTCCTCATCGAACAGATCAAAAAAGCATGAAAAGTCTGTAAGGAACGTGAAAACTGGGTCAGACTGCCCATGTTTGCTTCGCCCCTCGCCCCAAATTCGATCGGATCTGCGGTTTCCCTGGTGACGGACACTCTCCGGTCTTTCAGTCTGTTCTGTTTGGCATGGAGCGCTGCGGACAAACTCTCTTTGAATTGAATCCCCTTCCTCAAGAAGATCATTCGGCACCTTTCAGATGTCAGAAATGATTTCCTTTTTTATGAATGTTGTCTTTCCACTGTTTGGCGTCCCCGCTTAGATTAGTTCAGCTGGAAGCATCCCATGCCAAACCCCAGGACCTTGAGTTGGGAATATTTTACTCTCCCCAAACCATGTGGATAATCCATATATAGTTGATGGCTGTTTGTCAAACATATTTTGTTTTGTGGGGAAAATACAGAACTCCTTAGGAATCTCACAATGAGTTCTAACTTCCAGACAAAAGAGAAAATGTGTGTTGCGTGCCTCGTATGAGTCCTGGATGATGGACGAAATATCACAAGTAAAATAACAAAATAACAAAGCTAAAAATGTTTTTTCAAAAAAAATAAAACCGTTGATTAGCCTACCGAAGAAGACTTTTTATATTTTAATTGAATTGGATTTTTTAATGGAATATTTCAGTTATTGTAAATGATTTATCCATGCACATCATTATTTTTTTTAAACCATGTGCCTCGTGAGGGTGGGGCAATCTGTCACTCACATGTGATCCACCAATAGCAAACCATGGACAAAATCAAGCCCCGCCCCACATTTTTTTCTTGTTCAAGAAGCTGTTTCACTCGGATGCATCACAATATAGAAGAAAAGACTATCCCCCTCAGTTTCATGCTGACTTTAACACCGTGTCTACAGTACACCGGACGCGAGTGGCGTGGTGCGACACAACAAAAGACAATAGAAGAACCCATTATAATCAGTGATGTTGTCTCGGCGTGACGCGAGTGACAAATCTCCAGAGAGCACAGAGTGGATGATATCTGTGGACCGTGAGTCGGCTCATACCACAAAAAGGTATCGCTCCCATTTAAATTCTGCACAGAATGCTGGATTTTAAAGTAATATAGAGGAGAGATTACAAGGAAATGGATGTTTTACCGAGTTTAACGGCTTTGGCTGAGTTGTGATATAAACAAAACGCTACTGGCTATTTTAAAAAAGAGGCGGAGCTGTTCGATATGTCCCGCCCTGTCTTCCTGTTTCAGTTGAAATTGTCAACACATTGAATAATGCTGCGCATTCCAAGACACTTCAGCAGGCCTTTAAGATGTGCATTTTAGCAGTTTGCATTTTGTTTTGGAGTCGAATCCAAGAATTTAGCATTGCTAATAATGCTATTGTATGTTCAACCAGTGAAAATAAGTCAAAATAACGACTTTTCAACAATATCTATACGGGCTGATTTCAAAACACTGCTTCATGAAGCTTCTGAGCTTTATGAATCTTTTGTTTCGAATTAGTGATTCGGATCTCCTATCAAACGGCTAAACTGCTGAAATCACGTGACTTTGGCTCTGCGATTCACTGATTCGAATTGTGAAGCAGTGTTTTGAAATCGGCCCATATAGATATTGTTGAAAAGTCTTTATTTTGTTTTTTTGGTGCACAAAAAGTATCCTTGTCGCTTTATAATATTAAGATAGAACCACTGAACTCATAAACTGTTTCAAATATGTTTTTAGTAGCTTTATGAACCTTGAGAGTTTGAATGACTTTGCTCTCAATAGAGGCCTCTCTGAGCCATCAGATTTCATCAACAACATCTTAATTTTTGTTCGGAAGATGAACAAAGGTCTTATGGCTGTAGAACGACATGAGGGTGAGTAATAAATGACATTATTTTCATTTTTGGATGAACTTACCCTTTAAGCTACATGTTGTGCTAAATGTCCACAACTCATATCCAGTGTTCTATCTGTCTTATCATGAGATATTTTGTCAACAATTTTAAGTTTCTTGGTATAAACATTAATATCATGTCATGTGCATGTCCTTGGTTATCTGTAGGATGATGCAATATAAGCAGGCCTCCAAAAAACAACCTGACCCTGAAAAATAACAGTCCTGAGCTGCAAGAGGATTGAGTTTTTATGGTGTGAGGTAGGAAAAAAGCATCATGCTTTCCACAGAAATATGAAGCAGCACAACTGTTTTCAACATTGATAATAATCAGAAATGTTTCTTGAACACCAAATCAGTATTAGAATGATTTCTGAAGGATCATGTGACACTGAATACTGGAGTAATGATGCTGAAAATTCAGCTTTGATCACAGGAAAAAATCTACTATACTATAGAAAACATTTATTATAAATTGTAATAATATTTCACAATATTGCAGTGTTTACTGTATTTTTGATCAAATAAACAGGTGATCATAAGAAAATTCTTTTAAAAAACATTAAACAAAATCTTACAGACTGCAAAAGTTGCATTCTGGGTGGTTGCTAGGGAATTACTAGGTTGTTTATATGGTGTTGTGGGCGGTTGCTAGGTGGAAAAAAACATGCAAACTGAGTAAATTGATCATTCACTTAAAGATGAATGGAGAACTAAAAACCACTGAATTTAATACTTAAATGTAATGACACCACAGATTTTTTCTTTATCTGAACTGAGATGTATTTCGTGACTCCTGTCTTTTGTTAATCATAAACACAGGAGAATAAAATGACTTTTCAACTGAGCCTGCTAGCGTCTATTGCATAATATCTGAAAATAGATATCGTTCTACTTGTTTTTATTTCATCAGTGGATTTATTTTTCAAAATGTGCTTTAGTCTAAACAGGTCAGATGTCAAGTAGCGTTTTTTTTTTTTTTTTGCATTCTAGATTCAAAGTGTTATATCATACAATGCACAATAGCTGAATCTGAATTTACTATTTACTCACTCTTTTCCCTGAAACTCTTTTTTAAAAATGTTTTCTGAGCTTGTACAACTTGAATATGTGAAGTTACTTGCAAAAACAGCAGCCAGAGATTGAAAGACAGCTGGAATTTCACATCTGTGTGGTAAAGTGACACTTGTTTAACTCCAAACCAAAAATATGCCTCTCTTCTGGAAACTGACAGCCGCTGACGTCTTGCCATCAAAAACACTCTTTTTGTTGTTTTTACAGCCCTTTAAATATGTGACCTGCACACTCGCACAGGTGGTGAATCACTGTATACTCTCAACAGCCATGTTCAGCTTTGTCTAGATAGAAAAAAGGAGGAGGAAAAGGAGGGAGGAAAGTTGAAAGAGAAACAAAACACCCTATTGTGCTTTACTACAAGACTTCCTGCCGATAATCAGGCGTACAATGCGGCCCATGCCAGGTGCTGTTTGTCAGTCTTACATACAGCACGGTCACACAATGAAGTTTTGTCTACAAAAACACTAATTACTTTAAGAAATCCTTCAGTTTGAGGTAGAAAATCAAATGGTTAATAAATAGAATTCAGAAACCATTGCTATTAGCGACACCTGTGGCTGTTAAATGAACTGCATCCAGCAAGTTATTGCTCGTTTTCGCACTCGTGCACACATAACGGACCGAAAGTGATTAAAGGCCCGATAAACTCATGCAAAGTTATTAGCTTACAAGTAAAAAAGAAGTTGGAAATACCTATATACTTTTAATGAACATCCAAGTGCCGTTCACGCTGTTGAGAGTTACGTTTAGATGAATAACATAAATATGTTCTGCGCGCTTTCCTCTCAGTAACAATATACGATAAACAACAAAAATGACAGCAGTGAGAAAAGCATTAGTTCACTTTCAAATTAAAATTTCCTGATAATTTACTCACCCCCATGTCATCCAAGATGTCCATGTCCTTCTTTCTTTAGTCGAAAAGAAATTAAGGTTTTTGATAGGATTATTCTCCTTATAGTGGACTTCAATGGCCTCCAAACAGTTGAAGGTCAAAATTACAGTTTCATTGCAGCTTCAAAGGGCTTTAAACGATACCAGACGAGGAATAAGGGTCTTATCTAGAGAAACCATCGCTCATTTTCTAAAAAAAATTAAGAATTATATACGTTTTAACCATAAGTGCTTATCTTGAACTAGCTCTCTTATTCTTCTTCTCTATTAGAATTCCTGCAGTGTAGACACTACTAAGTGTATTACTGCCCTCCACAGGTCAAAGTTTGAACTAATTGTTTATATACTTGCACTAGCATATTGTATATGAAAATTTAGTTAAAACATTGACCTGTGGAGGGCAGTAATACACTTAGCAGCGTCTACACTGCCGGAATTCAAATAGAGAAGATGAAGAGAGCTAGTTCAAGATGAGCATTTATGGTTAAAATGTATAATTTTTTTTTTTTTAGAAAATGAGCGATGGTTTTGCTAGATAAGACCCTTATTCCTTGTCTGGATCGTGTAGAAGCTTTGAAGCTGCACTGAAACTGTAATTTTGACCTTCAACAGTTTGGGCTCCATTGAAGTCCACTATATGGAGAAAATCTTGGAATGTTTTTCATCAAAACCTTAATTTCTTTATGACTGAGAAGAAGGACATGAACATCTTGTCCATCTTGAACATTTATAAAAAAAATGATTTTAAATGATAAAATAACAAATTAAAATGTATGTGTCAGAATATGTAGCAGTGCCATGGTACTTTAATATTTACATATCATTTAAATGCAATTTACATGCCATGATATTTATATGGTACTCCAAGAATACCATGATTCTGTTTGCAAGTAATAGTTTCATGGTTTTGTCAATGTACTATATATGAATTCCTAATGTCAAGCAAAGATCACTTCTTAAATATAGTATGTGTGGCTCGAGCAGCACGTGCAGTTTGCTTACAGCACTTTCTCGATCCCCATAAATAATGCTGCCGTGAGTTATGTTATGTGTCTCGCAGCACATGGTCTGGAGTCAGAGTGCGTTTTGGTCATAATATGTAATAATGTCTATACAGGTCCAAGATTTCTGCTCATGCCATTAGATCAAGTGAAAACTTGATCACAC
Source organism: Culter alburnus (assembly GCA_028476615.1). Lineage (NCBI taxonomy): Eukaryota > Metazoa > Chordata > Actinopteri > Cypriniformes > Xenocyprididae > Culter > Culter alburnus. The sequence goes on along the minus strand of JAOTNS010003948.1, from coordinate 405,134 downwards.
ACTCATGCTTGAATGCACCTATGCACACAAAACACACACACACACAAAGACATATATAACACTGTCAGATCAGCTGAGATGATAGAAACACCTGGTGTAGTTGGCCTTGAGTCCCAAAAGATCTTTATATGGGATTTTCAGGATATGAAAGGCCAGAAAATATAGTTTACCTACATGTTCCAAATGTTTTAAGATCTTTAAATAATACCACAAAAATGTGATAAAATAAAACCAATTATATCTAACAACTTAAGCTGAAAAACACAACCTGACTTTAATCCATCTGCATTACACAAATCAGTCTCGTAAAATTAGATCTCTTTCATTTTCCCCATTCCACATGCTTTTAGAGTGACTTAACGAACCATGTGTAATCACAGCTGTAATTTTAGCCTTTCACTTTCAGTCACTGATGTAATGAAGTAGTTTCCCTTCATCCGTGTGGTGCCATTCATGACCTCTGTGTCCTTTTGGTGGGGCTTCCTGAAACAGTTTGATTTATAGAAAATACAATTTATGCACATTCATTGTAAATCAACGCACAATAGAGCACTAACCTCAGATAATACTGTTTTTGTAATCTAATCTATCAGGATGTGGATGGAAAAACTGTTTTTGGATCAGCGGTCTCAGTCTTCACTGCATAAAAACACAAGAATAAGGTCAATTCTTGAGGTTTACAACTAGACAACACTTGCTAAACTGAACATTGTTTTATTGTGAGGCCATGTGAATGGATATTATTAACTAAACTAAAAATATTTCGTTCTTGAATCAAAATAATTGTTAACTGAAATAAATAAAATATAAAAAAACTTAAACTTATTTTAAATTTTAGTTGCCAACATGTCTCATTTATTAACTAAAACTAATAAATAAAAATGAATAAAAACTATATATTTAAAAAAATGACAAAAATGCAAAACAAAATTACTAAAAATATAAATTTTTAGTAAAACAGAAAATATAAATTTTAATTTAAAATGTTAACAAAAACTATAATATAGCCTATCAATGATACTAAAATAACACTAGTCATGTGACAACAATGACAATTATTTATACTGTAAAATAATTAAAATAAAATATAAATAATTACTGCTGTCAAATCGATTAATCACGATTAATCGAATCTAACATAAAAGTTTGTTTACATAATGTATGTGTGTATATATATTATTATATATATATATATTATATATATTCTGTCTGTGTGTATACTGTATATTACTATATATTTATTCATATATGTATAGTAATATGTGTATATATGTGTATATATGTACATATACACAGACACGCACGCACACACAAACACATCTCCATAAAGTTGGTCAGCAGCAGGAAGCATGAAGTGCTCTAAAACTTCCTGGTATACGGCTGTGTTGACCTTGGACCTCAGAAAACACAGTGGACCAACACCAGCAGATGACATGGCACCCCAAACCATCACTGACTGTGGAAACTTTACACTGGACCTCAAGCAACGTGGATTGTGTGCCTCTCCTCTCTTCCTCCAGACTCTGGGACCCTGATTTCCAAAGGAAATGCAAAATTTACTTTCATCAGAGAACATAACTTTGGACCACTCAGCAGCAGTCCAGTACTTTTTGTCTTTAGCCCAGGTGAGACGCTTCTGACGCTGTCTGTTGTTCAAGAGTGGCTTGACACATAGAATGCGACAGCTGAAACCCATGTCTTTCATATGTCTGTGCGTAGTGGTTCTTGAAGCACTGACTCCAGCTGCAGTCCACTCTTTGTGAATCTCCCCCACATACAGTACAGTCCAAAAGTTTGGAACCACTAAGATTTTTAATGTTTTTAAAAGAAGTTTCGTCTGCTCACCAGGCTACATTTATTTAATTAAAAATACAGTAAAACAGTAATATTGTGAAATATTATTACAATTTAAATAACTGTTTTCTATTTGAATATATTTCACAAAGTAATTTATTCCTGTGATGGCAAAGCTGAATTTTCAGCATCATTACTCCAGTCTTCAGTGTCACATGATCCTTCAGAAATCATTATAATATGCTGATCTGCTGCTCAAGAAACATTTAATGTGTACAATTGTACAAAATATTTGTGTACAATTTTTTTTCAGGATTATTTGATGAATAGAAAGTTCAAAAGAACAGTTTTATCTGAAATTTAATCTTTTGTAACATTATAAATGTCTTTACTGCCACTTTTGATTGATTTAATGCATCCTTGCTGAATAAAAGTATTCATTTCTTTCATTTCTTTTCAAAAAAATTAAAATTAAAATTCTTACTGACCCCAAACTTTTGAACGGTAGTGTATAATGCTACAGAAGCTTTGTATTTCAGATAAATGCTGTTCTTTTGAACTTTCTATTCATCAAGGAATCCTGAAAAAAAGTACACAACTGTTTTCAACATTGAAAATAATCATAAATGTTTTATGAGCAGCAAATCAGCATATTAGAATGATTTCTAAAGGATCATGTGACACTGAAGACTGGAGTAACGATGCTGAAAATTCAGCTTTGCATCACAGGAATAAATTACTTTGTCAAATATATTTAAATAGTACACAGTTATTTTAAATTGTACTAATTTTCACAATATTACTGTTTTTTACTGTATTTTTAATTAAATAATGTAGCCTTGGTGAGCAGACGAAACTTCTTTTAAAAACATTAAAATCTTAGTGGTTCCAACTTTTGGACTGTACTGTATTTGAATGGGTTTTTGTTTCACAATCCTCTCCAGGGTGCGGTTATCCCTATTGCTTGTACACTTTTTTCTACCACATCTTTTCCTTCCCTTCGCCTCTCTATTAATGTGCTTGGACACAGAGCTCTGTGAACAGTCAGCCTCTTTTGCAATGACCTTTTTGTTCTTGCCCTCCTTGTGCAAGGTGTCAATGGTCGTCTTTTGGACAACTGTAGTCAGCAGTCTTCCCCATGATTGTGTAGCCTACAGAACTAGACAGAGACCATTTAAGGCATTTGCAGGTGTTTTGAGTTAATTAGCTGATTAGAGTGTGGCACCAGGTTCTTCAATATTGAACCTTTTCACAATATTCTAATTTTCTGAGATACTGAATTTAGGATTTTCCTTAGTTGTCAGTTATAATCATCATACATTTGAAATATATCAGTCTGTGTGTAATGAATGAATATGAAGTTTCACTTTTTGAATGGAATTAGTGAAATAATTCAACTTTTTGATGATATTCTAATTATATGACCAGCACCTCTGTGTGTGTGTATATATATATATTATATAATATATATATATACAGACATTACATAAAAAACTTTTATGTTAGATGTGATTAATTACAATTAATCGGTTTGACAGCACTATAAATAATAAATAAATTAAATATATTTCATTGTATTAAGAAAGTAAGTTGGGTCAGTTTCAGTTTCATGTTGACTATGGACCTTTTTCAGAGGCATTATGGTTGAGATTCAAGGTTGCATCTTGGTTGAATTTATAACTAGCTAGTTCAGATCTTTAACCTCTGTGGGATAGAAAGTGTTAGAGTAGCACAACATCAAATGCGAGTACGTGTGAAAACACACTCAGGCTGATGATGTGGTCAGTGCGTGAATACATTTGTCATGTTTTGTTTAGTGTGTTCTCTTGCCGAGCTGCAGAAGGCCTAGTTTCAGTGCGTTTGTTTTTTAATCAGAATATTCTACAGTGTGGACTTTATGCTGGATCTGTGAGCATTCGTAGGGCCTCTGGGATTGTGGAAACAGGTGATACAGGACACCTTTGTTGCTCCAATGTGTGTGAGGAGCCTTTCTGTGAGCTTTCCAAAGAGCTCAAGGGCAGGTTTTGATTTCTAGACACGTATGTGATGCCTTTCTGTGAAATTTACACTCCAGTGCAGAATGCTGGGCTCCACCTTGCCCTTTAGTACTCTACAAACATGCACAAGAAGTCTTTTTCCTGCCTGGATTTTCTCTTCGTTTACACCTGGTATTAAGATGCGCTTTAGTCGATCGGATCACAAGTGGACGACGCTAAGTACAGGTGTAAACGGGGTCTAAAATATTTTGAACTTGACCACTTCAGACCACTTCCAGAGGTAGTCGAAAACACATTCGACTGGATTGCTTTCGTAGAATGCGTCAAATGCATTCGAACAGCCACTAAAGACCACCTACTCTCCACTTACTGACCTAATGCGTAAAGATTATGGGAAGTCCGCTAGCCAGATGAAGACCCAAGTTTGGTTTGAAGACAAAAATGTACCAAGCACAATGTTCTCTCACCATTCCTGATTTCTAACACACACTCAATGCATTTGGCTGCTCTCCCATCGCGTTCATATGTAAATTGCATGAGCTTATTTCGTCAGTTAGATCAAAAGATCTGAAAAAGCCCATACATTTACCTGCCCATAGACCCTCCCCTCAAAGAAATCAGAACAGAAGTGGTTGAAAGTGGACAAAAGAGACCTGGATTAAAACACCAGGTGTAAACAGGAATGTGTCTCCCTCGTATACTTGTGATCCAGTAACCTAAAACACATCTTAGTACCAGGTGTAAACAGGGCCAGAGAGATGGGATGAGTGACACCACGTCTTATTGGAAAAGTTAGTGTGATCTTCAAATGTTCAGGGGAAAGTCCTGCTGGTGCGTGTCAGAATGATGTATTCTGCACTGAAGTTCGGAATGATGATGTCGTTGCAGGTGCTACCAAATGTGAAAACTGCAAGTGCCAGATCTTCATCCATCAGAGGAGATGGAGAGGAATGGAAAAAATAAATAACTGCTGCAGATGTCCTACTATTTTCCGTTTTCTTTTGGTTAAAAACTCTGTGGTTTATCTCCATTCAGCAGCTCCCAAAAGCTGCTAATGTCATATGAAATATGACCACCGTTTTTCCTCCACTGTAAAGTTATATGAATGATAATCTGATGACTAGCAGGATATTGTATATACTGCACAGGCATAGGGAGTGATGTGTTTGTGTTTTTGTATGTCTGTACAGTATATACATACACTCTTAAAAATAAAGGTTCCAAGGGGGATTTTTGCAGTGATGCCATTGGAGAACCATTTTGGGTTCCCCAAAGAACCTTTCAGTGAACAGTTCTTAAAAGAACCATCTTTCTTATGTAAATATTTTAATAATCTAAAGAACCTTTTTCCATAATAAAGCACCTTTTGTGGAATGGAAAGGTTCCATGGATGTAAAGTTTCTTCATGGAACCATAAATGCCAATAAAGAGCCTTTATTTTTAAGAATATATGTGTGCATGTGGGTTTTACAGTAAGTAATGTGTGACTGTTTTAAGTCAGATAAGCCAAAAGCTACTGACATTGTGTCTCTGGAACAGGAATTTAACTTTCTTTCTCTTCATTATACAGTGTGAAGTGTTTTGCACTTTTTGACCTGGAAGCACAACCAGCACTGGATTAGACTGCTTTTGTGAAGAATTTTCCATAATTCAATTGTGCCAAATGACCTGGAGGCGACGCTGTAGAATCAGTGAGGAAGTGTGGCTTAACAAATATTAGTTTTGTTTGTTTTTGGAGTGATTTCAAGCTTACATTAATGAGAAAAGAATCATCAACCGCTAAAGCTGCTGAACAAATTCTAATTAATCTGACACTAATTATACAGACCACCTGATGTTTAATCCTCTTCTCTGTGTGTGTGTGTGTGTGTGTGTGTGTGTGTGTGTGTGTGTGTGTGTGTGTGTGCCTGGCATTCCCTATGTTATGGGGGCCAAATGTTCCCAAAATGATAGTAATACCAGTAATTTTTGAATTTGTGGGGACATTTGTTTTGGTCCCCATGTGGAAAACAGCTTATAAATCATACTAAATGAAGTTTTTTTGAATGTAGGTTTAGGGGTCAGGTTAGGGATAGAATGTTTGTACAGTATAAATATCTTTATATCTATTGAAAGTCCTCATAAAACATGGAAACAAGTGTGTGTGTGTGTGTGTGTGTGTGTGTGTGTGTGTGTAGTTTGTGTCTAAGTCTTGTGTCTTTGAAATCTTGTCTTTTAGTCAATTTTTTTTTTTTTTTTTTTACCTATAAACTGCTCTTCTTCTTAATAATAATAAAAATGATAATATTACAATAAAGAAAAAATAGAGATCATATAATAATTAAAAAAATTGTTATCCCTATATTAGAGATTCATAATATAATGGGACCTTATTGGTTATTGGCTGATATTAGTGATTTATTTTATTTTATTTTTTTATTTTTTTTGCATTTATCAATACTGGTTGATATTATTTACCTATAAACTTGTGTTATTATTATTATTATTATTATAAATATTACAATAAATAAAAATAGAGTTAATAAAATATTTTTTGTATGAATTCCTAAAATAATACTGGTCAGTATAAAGATATTGCATATTGAATTGTAGATGCTTGTTTCTGCCAGATTAATAGGAGATTAGTCACTTTAATGGAGTAATATTCAATAATATTATTATTAAATATTTGCACATGTGCCATATTAGTTGCTATAGGTTGAACAGTATTTTTTTTTTATACGTCCTTTTTTAGGTTGTCTTTAATTTGTGTCCATTGCCCAGTCTGTCATTGGGATATTTCACATCCTAAGAAATACAACAAGTATGAGTGATTTAATTTTTCAAGAAGCATTTTTTTTCTCATTCCTTTGACGTGAACATCTGGTGTGGTGGTCGTGCGTGTGTAAACATTGTGAGAGTTTATGTTTGTGTGTGCATCTCATTATTGTGTGGTGTAATCAGTGCTCCTAATATGCATCTATGATTAACTGCCAATGAAAGACTTGTTAGCACATCATTCACTCCTTCTTCTGGTTCTTTAATTATCTTTTGTTCATTCAAGTCTCTGCTTTTGCCCCTTCAGTTAAAGCAATAAAACCACCACCACATCTGTCTCTGTCAGGTGAAGTTCATCTATCAAGCTGTGAAACAATAGCTCATCAAATTCGCAGACGCCTTCTGAACATCTAAAGATAAATCAGATTGTCGTCTAGTGGCAACAACCACTCATGGGCTTTGATTCAGTTATGATGTGTTTACTTTCTCCAGTCGTTGAAAAACAGCACATTTGGTCCTCTGGCATTGGTGTGGACCAACCAAAGAACCCCACTTGAAAGGCTTTGGTTAAACCCAAACAGTCCAATCCAGATGATTCTGCTTTGAGAACGGCTCATTGGACCGCCTCTTCCTCACCGCACAGATTGTTCCGGAACAAATACATCCAAAGATGGCTTGTAAAAGCCCACAAATAGTTCTTTGAGTTCCTCTCCCGTGGATTGGCGTAATTTGTCTTGAAATGTTTGTCTGAAGGTAATAAATGACCTTACGATGTAATGTAAGTCGCCATCATGGTAGTCTTTCTTTGACCAAGCCAAATTGACATGACAAAAACTCTCGTTTAATCATATTTCACTGCTGTTCAACTCCCCCTTTTTTATAGGATGACTAAATATATACTGAAAACCCAAAAATGAGGCATAGTTGAGTGTAAGTGATCCTCTGTGGTGGGCTGTTAAAAGCCTTCATATTTCACAGTTGAGTCATTGGGTTGCTCGACTCATTTTAGATGCCAGGAAAGGGCCACACCGTCCAGTCCACATGGCCAGAGGTTTGTGTTTAATAGCTGACAGCTTTGTTACTTATTTGGTAGTCGATGAAGAAACATCTTAAAAGAAAAGTGACAATTTGCTATTCTGAAAGTCTCTAAAAATGGATCTCATGTGCACTTGCATGCATCAAAGTCATGCCATTATCTTGACATGCACCATGTTTTAATGCATAGCATAGAAGTCTTTTCAGCAACTGGCAGCTTAAATTTCGGTCTGTTTGTTTTTTTGAGAACATTACATGCCTTCAGAGGACTGAATAGTTATGCTACAGTTCAACAGATTGGGGTTGGTACTATTTTTACGATGTTTTTGAAAAAAAGTCTCTTTTGCCCACCAAGGCTGCATTTATTTGACAAAAATAAAGAAAAAAACTGCAATATTGTGAAATATTTTTACAAATTAAAATAGCTGTTTTGTATTTTAATATATTTTAAAATGTAATTTATTCCTGTGATCAAAGCTGAATTTTCAGCATCATTACTCCAGTCTTCAGTGTCACATGATCCTTCAGAAATCATTCTAATATGATGATTTGATGCTCAAGAAACAGTTCTGATTATTATCAATGTTGAAAACAGCTGTGCTGCTTCATATTTTTGTGGAAACTACACATACTTTTTTTCAGGATACTTTCATGAATAAAAAGTTTAAAAAAAACAGCATTTATTTGAAACAACAATCTTTTGTAACATCAATTTAATGCATCCGTCTTGAATAAAAGTTTTTATTTACACATTTATTTATTTGTTTGTTCCATTTCTCACACTCCAAATCTTTAAGCAATTGTGTATATAGAGTGCATGTATTCATTTTATTATGTTTTTATTTTTCTCAGATTGACAGCACCCATTCACTTTTCTTCTAAGAACAGCTTGGACATTATGCTGAATATATGGTGAATAATGACAGAAGTTGATTTGTGGTGAACTATTGCTTTAAGCCACCTGACATTGAATCCCCGGATCTTGCTTTTTATGCAGGGCAGCAGTTTAGAGCCCAGAGCTGAGGACTACTGTTAAATCAATCAGCTCAGAATGAGAGGAAAGGAGGGGAACCTCATACTGGGTACAGCTACTGTTCCAAAGCACACACCATGACTTTTTCCAACACACAGCGCTGTTCTATTTCAGTGTTCCAGCACTGTACTTTTGAGATTTGCTTTACACCAGGTATGAACATCCATCATAAATGATCTGATCACAAGTGCAATGTGTTCTAAGTATTTGGAAATGCAAAGGTATTTGGACAAGATTTAAAAAAAAAAATGCTTTTGAAAGGAGTCTTGCTAACCAAGGCTGCATTTATTGGATCAAAAATACAGGAAAAATAGGAATATTGTGAAATATTTTTACAATTTAAAATAGCTGTTTTCTATTAGAATATATTTTAAACTGTAATTTATTCCTGTGATCAAAGCTGAATTGCATCATTACTCCAGTCTTAAGTGTCACATGATCCTTCTAGAAATCGTTCTAATATGATGATTTGCTGCTCAAGAAACATTTCTGATTATTATCGATGTTGAAAACAGTTGTGCTGCTTCATATTTTTGTAGAAACCATGATACATTGATGAATAGAAAGTTCAAAAGGACAGCATTTATTTAAAACAGAAATCTTTTGTAACATTATAAATGTCTTTACTGTCATTTTTGATCAATGTAATGCATTGCTAAATTAAGTATTAAATTCTTCTTTAAAAAAAAAAAAAAAATCTTACTGACCCCAATCTTTTGAATGGTATTATAGATCACAACATATCAAGCCAAAAGTTGCCTAAAGACAAACAAGCAAACAAACAAAAAAGATAGCACAAGCCTTCAAGCAAAACATTTCACAAGAGAAGTTTCAAATGATAAAGCAAACTGCTCAAAATGAAGTCAACTTTGTGGTTGTGAAATGTGTAATATCTCCAAGCATGACTTAAGTGTCCAAATACTTTTTGGAGCCACGCGCATGTATAAAACATAATGGAATAGGTTTAGTATGCCTGACATACAGATAATTCACACTGAATAAAAGCATCTGCTAAATGAATAAATGTTGATTATTTGTTTGTAGATCATGTGAAGTATCGGTTCTTCCAGTAAATTTCTGCAGCTCAACCTAAATACACTGTGCTTCTTATCCTTATTCTTCAGGATGCAATCGAACACCACAAGGACAAACAGAGGCAGACAGAGAGAGAGAGAGAGAACATTCGACAGAACCGTGACTCCGGACCCCTGGGACGCCCTCCTGCTGAAGATTTGAGACTCAGAGGTTATTTTAAGCAGCACGTCGGACCTGGTTCTGAATACAGAGAGAGCTCGGGGGTAAAGAGATGAGGTGAGAGGACAAAGACAGCAGGTGAGGAGGATAACATTTCAGAAGAGAGTTTAAAATCAGCTTTTTCCAGCTGAACTTGTCTCTGGAGATCCATTAATCAGAATCAATCTACTCTTTTTGACCTTTCATTCTTAGAGAAAAAAAGTTACAAAACATATAAAAGAGTTTTTCAGGCGCTTCATATATATAATGTTTTAGAGGTTCTCATCATGGAATCATTTTATGGATTTAGTTTTAAAAGGGTCCTTCACTTTTTTAACTTTAGTTTGTGTTTAATGTTGCTGTTTGAGCATAAACAACATCTGCAAATTTATGATGCTCAAAGTTCAATGCAAAGGGAGATATTTTCTTTTACAGAAATCACTTTTTAAGGACTACAACAAACGGCTGGTAGGGACTACAACAAGCTTCTTCCCGGGTTAGTGACATCACAAACCCCAAAATTTACATAAACCCTGGCCCCGAGAACACACAACATGGTGAGTCCATGTTGGGCTGCTTTAGAGAAGAGGAAGGGTTGTTGTAGTAGAGTTTTGTTATCTTGCCGTCATTTTACGCCTGACTGCTTCACAAACGAGGGTCAATTCAATGCTGGATTTGCACAAAAGATTAACATGACGACACATGCTAGTCAATGAGTTGAATCAACTGTAACTTCTTCCTGAGTCTCTCCTTCAGTGTCCGTCTACAGTTTGAACAATGTAAGGCTGAACACCATTACTGACGATCTTCAATTTGGCTGCGTGAGATCCCTCCAGCTTTGTTGTTGTTAAGCAACCAAAGTGTGAGCTGTTAAAGCTCCGCCCTCTTCGGACATAGGCCAATAAGAGCTGTGCATGTAAACCTCACTCCCTTGATCTCAAGATGCACTCTAGCAACTAACACTAGAGACTGCAGTCTTTAGCCTCCTTGTTAGAACGCCGACTGCCATGCCGCTTAGAGCGGGTGGTTCAAACTGGAGGGGCTACATTGGTACCGTGACCCGGATGGGAGTGAGGTTTAGGGGGGTGAATGTAATGGACATAGGCCGGTGAGAGCTGTGCATGTAAACCTCACTCCCCTGATCTCAAGAGGCGCTCTAGCGACTAACACTAGAGACTGCAGTCTTTAGCCTTCTTGTTAGAGCGCCCAACTCCCATGCCGGCAGACCCGGGTTCGAGTTCCACTTAGAGCGGGCGGTTTGAACTGGAGGGGCTACATTGGTACCTTGACCCGGATGGAAGTCAGGTTTAGGGGGTTGAGTGTAACGGACGTAGACCGTTAGAAGCTGTGCGTGTAAACCTCACTCCTCTGATCTCAAAAGGCGCTATAGAGACTGCTGTCTTTAGCCTTCTTGTTAGAGCGCCCAACTCCCATGCCGGCGGACCCGGGTTCGAGTTCCACTTAGAGCAGGCGGTTTGAACTGGAGGGGCTACATTGGTACCGTGACCCGGATGGAAGTCGGTTTAGGGGGGGTGAGTGTAACGGACGTAGGCCGGTAGAAGCTGTGCATGTAAACCTCACTCCTCTGATCTCAAAAGGCGCTATAGAGACTGCTGTCTTTAGCCTTCTTGTTAGAGCGCCCAACTCCCATGCCGACGGACCCGGGTTCGAGTTCCACTTAGAACAGGCGGTTTGAACTGGAGGGGCTACATTGGTACCGTGACCCGGATGGAAGTGAGGTTTAAGGCAGGAACACACCAAGCCGACGGTCGTCCGTCGGGCAGTTTTTCTTCGTCGGCCGACTAAGTTTTCTCAGTGTGTTCCGCACCGTCGGCTGAAGTTGGTCCTCGTCGGCTTTTTTTCGGCCGATTCGAAATGTTGAATCGGCGTTGGAGCTCATCGGTCCGTCGGGCCATCTGATCATTCAGATTGGCTGTTCAGCTACTGCCGCCAGCTGGTTCGGAAAGGCATTTCATCTCACGCAGGCACAGAACTGACGTGCTACTTGGCTGTCAGCTGTCTAGCGTTGGTTTGGTGTGTCAGGGCAACTTTGGACACAGACGCTGCTGACGTGAGCCAACCCCACAGTCTGCTTTCGGCTTGGTGTGTTCTGGCCTTTAGGGGGGTGAGTGTAATGGACGTAGGCCGGTAGAAGCTGTGTATGTAAATCTCACTCCTCTGATCTCAAAAGAAGCTATAGAGACTGCGGTCTTTAGCCTTCTTGTTAGAGCGCCCAACTCCCATGCCGGCGGACCCGGGTTCGAGTTCCACTTAGAGCGGGCGGTTTGAACTGGAGGGGCTACGCTTATATAGAGAATAACTCCCTTTGGAGTGACTTTGTGCTTTGTAACATTGCAGATCTTTTTCTAAAAGTGTTGAATTAAACAGCTACTGTCCTTTTAAGATGTAAATGACCTGTTTTGGCATTCATATCAAGTATATTTGAAAGAATATATTGTGAAAAGCACTATGACAGAAATCCATTCCCAGTTTTCAAATGAAATTAAACAGCAGCACAGTCTACATTAGGACATGTCTTATTAGAGTAAATCGCTCATAGTTTAAAGACGACTTCAAAGGGACCTGACATCAGATATGGATTGTTTGAGTTACTGGCTGTGACAGATATATCGAGACTCCAGCATGACTGTTGTGCACTAACATACCATGCTTCTGTGCACCTCTATGTCAGACGAAAAAGGTTTCATTCCTGGCTCGCACTTCTGGAGCACAAAGGAAAAGAGGAATCCTGACCTCATCAGTCATGCCAAGCCCTGCCACAAAAGAGCTTCATTTAGGAGGCTTTAGACCCTGCCAGTTTGAGTGTTGGTTGCTGTAGTCTGTAATTTCCAGCCATGCAGATACTGGAGTGCTTTTTCTAGCTGGTGACGTCAGTTTGAGCGCCCAGAATGAGCCTTGTTTTTCTCAGGCGTGGAATAATTGTGTTTACCGGAACATTTAGCATGTGGCACAGATGGATTGTTACATTAGCTGTAGATGAGATGTTGAATAACCAAATTACCTTTTTTTTTTTTTTTCCTATTTACAGTGAGAAACTGGCACAGACACACACTCACACACACACATTGCTTTCTGAAGTTGATTTTTTGTTAATTGTTCATGTTTGGAGTTGGTTAGATTTTTGAGTCTCTTCTGCTCACCAAGGTTGCATTTATTTGATTAAAAATGCAATACAAAGAGGAATAAGAAATAGGTACATGAAATATTATTACAATTTAAAATACAGTAAACGTACTGTAGAACTGTCCACTTTCATTTGAGTTTAGCTTCATTCTTGATCAAACTCACCTGCCTATAACTTTCTAGTAATCCTTGATTAGCTTGTTCAGGTGTGTTTTATCAGGGTTGGAACAAAACTTTGCAGGAAAGTGGATCTCGAGGGCCAGAGTTGAGAACCCCTGCTGTAGAACTTGAAATGATAACCATTTATATATTGAATATATCAAACATTTTTTTTTTTTAAATCAAGTTTTCATCCTGTGCCTTTAGATCCCAACACTTTCATCTCGAAATATCAGTGCTATTCCTTTAACCATTGTATTAGATGTGAAGAAAGGGCCATCTCTGTATTCATGAGTTATGAATAGAAGCATTGTGTTCAGTATCCAGGTGCTCAGGTGTGTCTTTAGTTTGCTGAGCTAATAAACAAACAGATCTGAAAATGATACAAGCTCAAAGCAGATTGAGCTTTATATCCAGTAATGATGGATTCAAAGAGTCAACAGGCAGGCTGTGGGTGTATTATGTCTTAGAGTTTATCCAAACGGTATAAAACAGAGTTGCATTTCATAGATGCAATAAATGAATATGATATTTATGGCTGTGTTCTTCATAAACAAATAGTTCACAAAATTCTGGGGCAAATTCACTAAACAGTTGAGGCTCTTTAGTGGCACTTCAGAGAAGGGTTATTATAGATAACTAAAACTAAAACCATAAAAAAAAAATTGTTACTTAAATGTTTAACTGAAATACAGTATATAAAAAAAACTTTTATTAGTTACAAAGGCAACATTTCTCATTTCACTTTATGTACTAAAATAACTAAAAATTAAAATAAAAATGAATAAACAGTATATTATAGACATTAAATAATAACTAAAAAAAAAACAATAATAAAAATGACAAGAATACAAAATTAGTTTAAATTCATAAAAAAAATATATATATATATATATATATATATATATATATATATATATATATATATATATAGTAGTAACTGGAATATACTAAAATAATTCTGCTTCATTCTTAATCACAAACCACCTGCAATCCAGTTTAAGCAACCCCAAAATGAGCTGGAATAGCCCTGAAATGTGAGTCATTCAATATGTCATTATTTTCAGTACAAACATACCTCCTTTCCATTTAATTTAGGCTTATTATAGTAATATAGAAACCATGAGTAGTCCATACAAAGTCTTCTCAAGCCATACGATAGCTTTATGTGAGAAGCAGACTGAAAACTTATTTGTTATTCACTGAAAATCTTCCCCTCAAATGAGTGCCCATATCAGCTATCTTAAAACAACAACTTACTTGTTTGTACATCTTACAATGATGCTGTCATTGTGTGTCTTTGCTGAGGGAAACCCACATGTGAGTATGAGCAGACGTGTTTACTGAACGTGACTTCATACTGCATATAGTGATCTAGAAAACAGGATAATGAGTCACACAAACACTTTCAGCTCATGCTACTGTACACAGGTAGACTGCACAGGACCTAGACTGAGGGAATGTCTCTTCTGCCGGGTTTTGTTTGCAGGAAGCGGTGGTTTTCTGATAAGAGTCTATCAGATAGAAGCAATAGACTGGTCACTGTCTGGTCTGGAGAGAGTTGTGAGGAAGTCATCAAGCCATAAGCACAGCGGGGGTGAGAGACACAGGCTGATAAGGAAATCCAGACAGCAGCACACCGATTGACCTTGTTTGTGTCCCAGTAGAAATGTGTTAAACCTTTTTACACCGTCTGAAAGGATCCGCTTGACCGAAATGGCAGTTTGTGATGTATTATTCAATGAACAAACGTGAGGGTTATGAGCTCATGATATTTATTGTAATGCATAATTAAGCAACAACAAGGAAGCAGAGTTCACAACATAGAACAGCCTCTCATACCTTACTGCTTTTGTAAAACACTGCATAATATACAATACCATTCAAAAGTTTTTTTTTTTTTTTTAATTAATCCTTTTATTCAGCAAGGATGCATTAAATTGATCACAAGTGACACTAAAGGCATTTATAATGTTATTCTTTTTTTTTCATCAAAGAATCTGAAATATGGAGCAGCTGTTTTCAACATTGATGATAATAAGAAATGCTTTATGAGCAGCACATCAGCATATTAGAATGATTTCTGAAGGATCATGTGACACTGAAGACTGGAGTAATGATGCTGAAAATTCAGCTTTGATCACAAATAAATTACATTTTAAAATATATTTCAATAGAAAACACTTATTTTAAATTGCAATAATATTTCACAATATTGCTGTTTTTACTGTATTTTTGATCAAATAAATGCAGCCTTGATGAGCATAAGAGACTTCTTCCAAAAATCTTACAGACCCCAGACATTTAAAAGGTCATTTAGCTACCATTCTCTTTTTAGAACTGTTGGAAGGTTAGTTCCTATAATAATAAAAAAAAATAATAATCTTTTTTTTTTTTTTAACAATTTGGTTTACAATTCTGGTCCAGATTAGTTCATCAATCCACTTAGACAGGAAGGCCTTTTCAGACCAGTATGTAAAATGTTGAAATGATAACTTTTGTCAGCACTTTTTAAGAGAAAGGACTTTGAAAGACTAATGTTGTCAGTTTGAAATCAGGGGGAATACAATCATAACTGGACCCATCAGTCTGAAATTCTCAATGCCAATGTGCCCGATTGTTTTGCAAAACTTGACATTTTTTGCAACTTTTGATTGCATGACAGAGCATCACTTTTCCAAACTCTTGCACTTTTTCCTTGTGAACTCTTGTCCTTTGTGATCCCTTTTGACATCAATAGATTTGCTACAATTTCCAATACAATGTAATCTCTAGCATGTAAGTGCCTTAAAGGGATAGTGCACCTAAAAATGAAAATTATCCATGATTTTCTCACCCTCAAGCCATCCTAGGTGTATATGACTATCTTCTTTCAGACGAACACAATCGGAGATATTTAAAAAAAAATATCTTGGCTCTTCCAAGTTTTATAAAGTTAGTGAACGGGAAACCTGTTTTGATGCATTCATCCATCATAAAAATAATCCATACGGCTCCAGGCGGTTAATAAAGGCCTTCTGAAGCAAAGCAATGGGTTTTTGTAAGAAAATAATATATATATATTTAAAACTTTATTAACTAAAATAACTAGCTTCCGATTTGCGGCATAAGAGTAACCTCTGACCTGACGCATGACGTAATGACGCGCAGAGGATAGAGCAAAACAAAACACCGGTCACAAATTAGAAGTCTAAAATGAGAAATTTTAAAGAGAAATGTCAGAGGATTTTGATATAAGAGAAGAGAAGCTTACATTTGTTGCCCAGTCCAATTGGTTTAAACGCAAGAGGCGTCTAAGCTTAAGATACTCTTACATCCTACGTCATACATCGCGTCACAGGTTACTCTTGTGGCGCAAGTCGACTTGACCAGCATGCGTACATTCATCTGGCAGAAGCTAGTTATTTTAGTTTATAAAGTTTAAAATATGTATATTTTTCTTACAAAAACCCATCACTTCACTTCAGAAGGCCTTTATTAACCCCCAGGAGCCGTATGGATTATATTTATGATGTATGGATGCATTTTTGGGGGGCTTCAAAACATGCCCCCCCTTCACTGCTGTTATAAAGCTTGGAAGAGCCAGGTTATTTTTAAATATATCTCCAAATGAGTTCATCTGAAAGAAGATTTTTGGGTGAACTATCCCTTTAAAATCATACATGACTCTGAAAGCCTTGTGGAATATACTGGTTTACTGAATGACTGTTGCAACAAGGCACCTCAAACTTTTCAATATCTTGCATAGATTCATTGTCTTCAATTATTAACCTCTTCCTCAGACGTGCTAATTGTTGCAGCTTGGTCTCTTGTAAACATCCATGTTTCCTGTGCACTCTGACTCCTGGTCATTGCAAAACATCATCTATTATGACTTGAGGCTTGCAGTTCTTGCCATTTTTAAACATCTGTGGGTGTGTCTGTGGTAGAACTCTATGACTAAATGGATGTTGTTATAATTAACCAGATAGTTTTAGAGTGACTTAAATTGTCAGTTCCATTTTCTTAATAATTTCCCTAGAAGTATAAATTCAGCTATAAGGCTGTGATGCAATAATATAATGTAAAACAAAAAGCCAAAAAAAAAAAAAAAAAAAGTATGAGCAAAGCATGATTGTGACTCATGATGAGCAGATCATTCTGGCATGAACTTAAATGTGATCTCAATATGAGAGTCATTTCATTGTGGTTTATTTCTTTATTTATTTTTACAGACATGTGAGGAACATACACTGTAAACCTGAAGTTAAGTGTTTTGTGATAGGTCACAAGAGAAGTGTGATCTGGGATTAAACCCAGAACATTTATGATATCATCCCAATGCCTAAACCACTAGGATACCACTGACCTTGTGTCTTCAATCACACAAATAAATACCACAGACACACAGCATGTAAAGTCCCTTCTTCACTCTGGATGACCACAGACACCATGCGACACCTAAAAATGGGAAATGATTTATTTATTTGTTTTTATTTCTTTACATGCTTATTTGTGTATGCATGTATATTACTTTATTTTCATTGGCACCCATGGAAAAGAAACATCACAAGTGATGATCCATATATATATATATATATATATATATATATATATATATATATGATCATCTCACTTGTGATGTTTCTTTTCCATGGCCACAAGCCACAAGCCAAGCCATGGCCACAAATATATATATATATATATTATATATATATATATATATATCAGTTGTTTCTCCTTGACAGCAATGAGATGACATGAGAGTAAATGGAGACTTTTGGCATCTCCTTCTTTAGATGTTTCTCCTGAGAAAAACATGCCAGTAATCTCATGTCTCCGGTTTCAGAAAAGATCTCAACAACGCCTCAAACTGTGCTCACATTTTCCAAGATACCTGCAATCAAAGGTCAGAGATCTCAATATGAATTAAATATTTAATATTTATTTAATTTTCATTAAATAATACATTAAATTTCAGTTAGTTTTTGACCAAAGCCTATTGTATACCCCCAGAGCACATGTAATATATGACACGTGTCACATGGGATCATTCTGTGATACTTCTACAGCTTTTTTAAAAAGCTTGATGCTGGTCGCTATTCACTACCATTTTATATATATATATTATATATATATATATATATATATATAATTATATGAACTCTTTTCCTGTCATTGAAGGCTTTTTCTGTGTTTTCACAGTTATATGGTAGGGGGCGCTATTACACATCTTCTGAAAAAGTAGAGAATCTCTGGATCAAAACAGGCAAAAAAGAAGCAGAAACAAGTGATAAAAGCATTGCTTATGCATGTTGTCTTTGACAAAAACGCAATGTTCTCAGCTTTTTGTGCAAAATGTTTTTGTTTTTTTTAGGAAACTTTAAAAATGAAAATTAAAGTCTTGATAAAAAAGAATGTATGAAGTTAGAATAAAACCTTTTTGTTTTTGTTTAAAATGCTCTGTTCTTTCTTTTGATATATTGCATGTTCAGGTATTCATACAACAAAATATTCAGAGGCCATGAACATTTTGTAAAAATGATCAAAAATGCTGGTGCTGGTTGGTAATTTAAAAGAGTTAATTATCATGTGCTATGAAAGAGAAACTTCTGAGTTTCCTAAAAGGTTACCCACTCCTGGAGTGTGATGCGTGTAATGACTTTGCATGTTGGTCTTGTGGAAAGTTTCACAGCCTCTTTTGTGGGTCAAACCATCTGTGGTTTGTTAAATTTCAGCAGAATCTCGTTCTGATCTCATGATGTTAGTACACGTGAAACACACTGCTCTGCTGCCTTGAAACACACCATATATGATGCTGATGTGTGATTCTAGCAGGACATCTGTCCTTAATATGAGGACGAGTAGGTTCAGTCCTTCCTGAAACGAATACACCCCAATTTCACCCTCCAGTCAACAGAGTCAGATGAACATTGTTTGCACAAATGTCTTTGAAACTGCCTTTGTGATTATTCACTCTTTATCTTAGCTGAGATGAGAAGAACCTGAGCTGACACCATTTCAGTCAGGCGTGTCGTTCCTGTATGATCATGCCCCTCAACATCACAGCTGCTGACTGGAGACCCTTCATCTGAAGGACGCTCGTCTGTGTGGTTAGTCAAGCATCACTACTGTTCATACTTAAAGTTAGCCATTTGAACAAAACCCTAACATTAAACTTTAAAGGGTTAGTTCACCCAAAAATGAAATGTCTGTGTTCATCTTCTGAACACAAATGAAGATCTTTTTGATTTCTGTCCCTTCATTGACAGTTACGCAACTGAAAATTTGATGCTTCAAAAAATTTCATAAAGAGATCGTAAGACTAATCCATATGAATTGAGCGGTTTAGTTTAGAGACTTGATCACATTATATGATGAACAGATTGAATGTAGACTTTTATTCACATATAAACATTCATCAACTCACACATCAGTTGTGGTAAACCAACGGAAGCTCAAGCATGTTTGCCTGACGTGTTCATTGTCGTGGCACTTTGGTATGAGTTACGCAGCACGCTTTGAGTTCATTCTCTGTTAAGCACAGCTTCCGTTGGACAGTACCAATGAGGTTCATTCTCATGTTACACAGCACGTTTGAAGAACCGTTCATTCTTGTTACGCAGCATGAGCTTATGAGGTTCATTCTCGTGCAGCACGTTTGAGGTTCATTGTCGTGTTACGCAGCACGTTTGAGCTTCCGTAAGAACCAATGAGGTTCATTCTCGTGTTACGCAGCACGTTTGAGCTTCCGTAAGAACCAATGATTACGCAGCATTGATGTTCATTCTCAGTTTGAGCTTCCGTAAGAACCAATGAGGTTCATTCTCATGTTACGCAGCACGTTTGAGCTTCCGTAAGAACCAATGAGGTTCATTCTCGTGTTACGCAGCACGTTTGAGCTTCCGTAAGAACCAATGAGGTTCATTCTCGTGTTACAGCACAGCTTATGGTTCATTCTCGTGTTACCAGCACTTTGAGCTTTAAGACCAATGAGGTTCATTCTCGGTTACGCAGCACGTTGAGCTTCGCAAGAACCAATGAGGTTCATCTCGTGTTCGTTTGAGCTTCCAAGAACCAATGAGGTTCATTCTCGTGTTACGCAGCACGTTTGAGCTTCCGCAAGAACCAATGAGGTTCTTCTCGTGTTACGCAGCACGTTTGAGCTTCCGTAAGAACCAATGAGGTTCATTCTCAGTTACGCAGCACGTTTGAGCTTCCGTAAGAACCAATGAGGTTCATTCTCGTGTTCACGTTTGAGCTTCCGTAAGAACCAATGAGGATTCTCGTGTTACGCAGCACGTTTGAGCTTCAGCAGAACCAATGAGGTTCATTCGTGTTCGCAGCACGTTTGAGCTTCAGCAAACCAATGAGGTTCATTCTCGGTTACGCAGCACGTTTGAGCTTCAGCAAGAACCATTCTCGTGTTACGCAGCACGTTTGAGCTTCCGTAAGAACCAATGAGGTTCATTCTCGTGTTCGCAGCACGAGTTTCGATTAGAACCAATGAGGTTCATTCTCGTGTTACGCAGCACGTTTGAGCTTCCGTAAGAACCAATGAGGTTCATTCTCGTGTTTACGCAGCACGTTTGAGCTTCCGTAAGAACCAATGAGGTTCATTCTCGTGTTACGCAGCACGTTTGAGCTTCCGCAAGAACCAAACGCAGCACGTTTGAGCTTCGCAGAACCAATGAGGTTCATTCTCGTGTTACGCAGCACGTTTGAGCTTCAGCAATGAGGTTCATTCCGTGTTACGCAGCACGTTTGAGTACCAATGAGGTTCATCATTGTTCATTCTCTACGCAGCACGTTTGAGCTTCCGTAAGAACCAATGAGGTTCATTCTCGTGTTACGCAGCACGTTTGAGCTTCCGCAAGAACCATGAGGTTCATTCTCCGCAGCACGTTGAGCTTCGCAGCACGTTTGAGCTTCAGGTTCAGTGTTCGTTTGAGCTTCAGCAAGTGAGGACGCAGCACGTTTGAGCTTCAGCAAGAACCAATGAGGTTCATTCTCGTGTTACGCAGCACGTTTGAGCTTCCGGAAGAGGTTTGTTCTCGCATGTCAAGCAGGTTCGGTTGAGCTTCTGTTTATGTTCACTGATCAATGTTTATATGTGAATAAAAGCCTAAATTAAATCTGTTTAAAACTATCCCTTTAAACTTTGATATGTAACTCATCCTACACAGTATATGCCTGATAAATTGTGTGACTTGTTAAGGAGAGATGTTACTTTTCTTAGCAATTGGACTTAAGCAAAAACAATCAGTACACCATAAATGCATAGAAATGCACTAACAAGCACTCAGAAAGTCTTAGGAACCACCAACAGCCTAGTAACAACCCAAAAAATCCTAGCAAACAACTAGCAATGCTCAAGCAACCACAAAAAAATAAAAAATAAAAAAAATAAAGACCTTCAAACTAGTTAAAGTCTCATTTTAAATGTGTTTTAGCTGCGATTTATAGTAGATGTCTGAATTAATTCTCTTTGTCTTGGCAACTGCATCAAAGGCAGGACGTCCCAGATAGAGCTTTGATGTTTAGTACAGGTCTTTGAGATTTACGTCATATGTGCCGATTATTTCTTACCTTCCTGTGAACAACGTAATTCTGGATAAGTTGACCAAATCTATAAAATCCAACATAATTGTGATTTAAATTGAAAACTGGATGTCTGCATCATCCCATGATGATGGAATCAACCGCCTACGCATCTTACTCATGTCTGATTGAATGAGGGGAATTCTGCGCTTGAAAATCTACACCCTCGGGGGCTGTTTTATCAAAGCCAGGAGGACTTACACCTTCACGTTGTGACAAGAATATGATAGGCCTTGCTTAAACACTATGTGTCATTCTAATTAATGCGATATTCTCGGAACCACAAACAAAAATTGGAGTTACGCCTCCATTTTTAACTCTAGGTTGCCTGAAGCGGATTCTAGACCACCGGTTCCCATAGTGTCTGCGTTTGATTGACAGGAGGTCTGTTTGATGTCACAGACCCTTTGTCAAATAGACAGATCATTGTCGCTAACAAAGACGCTGCAGTCATTTGGTGTCTTTATGATGTGTGTAATTATAAGATTCCATAACAGCGAACTATAATTATGGCAGAGTTGTGTTTTGTTACAACAATTTGCTTCAAACTATACACTACAGTTAAAAAGTGGGGTCAGCAAGAGGTTGTTTTTGTTAGAAATGTTTCTTAAGCATCAAATCATCATATTAGAATGATTTCTGAAGGATCAATGTGACACTGAAGACTGAAGTATAAATGCTGAAAATTCAGCTTTGATCACAGAAATAAATTACATTTGAAAATATATTCAAATAGAAAACAGTTATAATAATATTTCACAATTTTACTGTTTGTGCTGTATTTTTGATCAAATAAATGCAACCTTCATGAGCTGAAGACATTAAAAATCTTACCGACCCCAAACTTTTGAATAGTAGTTTACGTGCAATGCCTGAAGGAATAACAACACTTCTTGCTAATTTCTAAAACCAAAAGTGAATGTACAACAAGTTTCTTGGAAAACAGGATATAAGGATGCTTTGCATAAATGTGTGATTTTGATACATCTCATAATGTCAGAAGAGAAAGTCCCTTCATTATGATCATAGCAGGTTTAAGTATAAACAAGTAATTCGTGAAAAATCAGGCTGAAAGTCCCAGGAATTGGTTTTCATAGCCTTAGGGATATGTTTTAGTCTCAGGCAGGTATGGGCAGGTCTCCCACAGGTGTCTCTACTACAACCAATTTCATCTGGAATGATACAACTGATTAGCGACCAGGTCAAGTGAGGTTAAAGCTTTAAAGTCCCACATCAGTAGCTTATTATTTGTTAAACAACCTCAGGAGAGTTTCACATGTGAAATGCCTTGTAGTGAGTAACACAGCAACAAAGCAAGCCGATTTCTGTTTGAACTTTTCTGAATTAACTTTTAAATCTTCTCTCTTTGCCAGAGAACTCAAGAGGGATCGCTTTGAAGTCTGTGCATGGATACCCAAAGGTGAGGTTTTGAAGAATATACTGGGTGCAACAGGGCTGTCAAACACTGAAATTATACGAAAGCACTATAAAAAGATTGTTAAAGGTGCCGTAGAATTAAAAATTGAATTTACCTTGGCATAGTTAAATAACAAGAGTTCAGTACATGGAAAAGACATACAGTGAGTCTCAAACACCATTGTTTCCTCCTTTTGTAAATCTCATTTGTTTAAAAGACCTCAGAAGAACAGGCGAATCTCAACATAATACGACTGTTACGTAACAGTCGGGGTATACGCCCCCAATATTTGCATATGCCAGCCCATGTTCCCAACATTATGAAAGGGATTACACGTCTGGATCTGTGCACAGCCGAAACATCAGACTAGGTAAGCAAGCAAGGACAATAGCGAAAAATGGCAGATGGAGCATAATAACTGACATGATCCATGATAACATGATATTTTTAGTGATATTTGTAAATTGTCTTTCTAAATGTTTCGTTAGCATGTTGCTAATGTACTGTTAAATGTGGTTAAAGTTACCATCGATTCTTACTGTATTCACGGAGACAAGACTGTCGTTATTTTCTTTTTTAAACACTTGCAGTCTGTATAATTCATAAACACAACTTCATTCTTTATAAATCTCTCCAACAGTGTAGCATTAGCCGTTAGCCACGGAGCACAGCCTCAAACTCATCATAACCAAATGTAAACATCCAAATAAACACTGTACTTATGCGATTAGACATGCTGCATGACGAACACTTTGTAAAGATCCATTTTGAGGGATATTAGCTGTTTGAACTTTTTTTATGTTGTTTAAGGCAAGCACGAGCTCCGTGGGCGGGGAGCGTCAGCATTTAAAGGGCCACACACCCTAAATCGGCTCATTTATAATGATGCCCCAAAATAGGCAGTTAAAAAAATGAATAAAAAAAAATCTATGGGGTATTTTGAGCTGAAACTTCACAGACACATTCAGGGGACACCTTAGACTTATATTACATCTTTTAAAAAAAAGTTCTAGGACACCTTTAAATGAATCCATGCAACATTTGGAGCCATTTCACAAATCTAATATAGTACCATTAGGCTCTTTGCATCAGGTTTGAGTC
This sequence comes from Culter alburnus, assembly GCA_028476615.1. Classification (NCBI taxonomy): domain Eukaryota; kingdom Metazoa; phylum Chordata; class Actinopteri; order Cypriniformes; family Xenocyprididae; genus Culter; species Culter alburnus. The sequence goes on along the minus strand of JAOTNS010003948.1, from coordinate 380,884 downwards.
AAGAGCTACAGCGAAGATTTTTAGTAAGCAACGACTTACATTTTAGGCTGTTAATGCCGAAAAACACTTGACTTCAGAAGATGTCTAAAAAACACATTGACCTTAGGACCATAGGACCTTGTCTAAAGTGCTTTTTTTTTTGTCATTTTGGAGCTGGACAGACAGTTTTCCTTTTATGTTCTCCAGAAGTAAGTAATCAACCTTTTTGAGTTTCCAAACAAGTGTTTGTGCACGACACTCACGATACAGCTTGAATCAAATAACAGAGTGAAGCATGCTGCGTATTTCATTATACTATGGGGATGTTGAATGCTTGAATCTGATTGGTTGACAAATGTTCTAAGGTGTGCAATTATTTTCAAGGAAATGCATGGCTAAAGTAGTTCCAGGCAGGTCTTGACCGCATTACAGTTCCATATCACTTCGCCAAATGATTTCAGTTATTTCAAAGGTCCTACAACAGCAAAAGAACCAAAACCCACAACAACACTGACCGAGCAAATAAATATAGTAAACAATAGGATAAAAATGACAAATTCTTTCCATTATTTCATGCTTTGCATTGTGGTCGCATTACCACCTTGGGTGTGCATTATTTTCTATTAATTCAACGGCCCGTTGTCAATTATCCCTTACTTTTTACAACTATCAACTATTAATTTCATAAGTTACAGTACAATTGTAATTGTCAAGAGCAATATATTTCTGTCTTCATTTCTGGAATAGAGTAGTAAACTTACCATGAGAAAAACCAGAGAGAACCATGAACACCACAAATGTGTCATTAAAGCATTGAAATATTAACTTAAAATCTCAGGTTGTACTTCAAGTAAATATTTTACATCTAACTAACATGATATAACCATGAGCAATACATACACTTGTTGCTGCATTTGTTAATCTTTGCTAACGTTAGTTAATAAAAAATACAGCAGTCCATTGTTTGTTCATGTTAACTAATATAGTTTAACCTTATTGTAAAGTTTTACTATATTTTCATTGGTATTTCCAATTTTTTTATTAACAGAAACTTGGAGTGTTGATAATAATAAACCACTATTCATTTTGTGATTCTAGAATGTTAAAAAAAAAAAAAAAAAAAAAAAATAGAAATATGATTTGTTTACATCTTGATTGTATGTTTTTTAGCATTTAAACTAAGTTAAAATATTTTTAATATGTCAATAATTATAATATACATTTACATTTATATTACAATATATTATGAGTTTTAATAACACTAATCTTTTTTTTTTTTTTTTTTTTTTTAAATCATCCTGCCCCCCCTTTGGTAGTTTGCTGAGGCCCCCTGTATGACAATGTACCACCACCAGCCCCATCAAAAAACACCTTAACTGAAAGGGGGAACTTTATGGTGAGGAATAGGCTCTGGTGTCATGTTGCATTTATTCAGTGGTCTGTGGTGGTGACTCAGGCTAGGACTTGATCATTCCAGTGAATCAGGTCACTCTGACAGATGTGATATATTCAGATGAGCTGCCCAAGACGTGAGTCACCTGAAAAGAGAGAAAAGAGCAGAGGAAACAGACAATGTGAGAATCCAGAAATTAAGAAGTATGAATAGATTGATATAACACGCTTCCAGCCATGTCACTCCCTTAGATTAGATTACACACCAACAGCAACCGATGCACATGTACAGATTTAGATGCTGCGGCTGCAAGAATACTTTCTTGGAGATTGACTCACGCACATTCACACACCTGAGGCGATTCTGATGACTGTGTGAGAGCTTTTACAGTCAGACGGTGAGCTCTCACATTGCACAAAAAGACAATTCTCTTATTGCTCAAGAGAAATCAAACACACATATTCAACATATATCTACACACTTCTAAAAAAGACAGATTGATGCATAGATAAGGTGTTTGTACAAATATAAAATGACCATTTGCTTATTTATTTTTTGTTTCTTTGTGTTTTATCGTATGATGTATGATGCTTTATCTCTAACTGTAAATGTATCCAGATTGATATTACTGAGCTTTTGGACTCTGGAAAACTACTGGGTCAATCTGTACAATGTAAGTTCACAGCGCCATCTGCTGGATAAGATGAAAAAGAAGTTATTTTACTACATGGAATTTTCCATAACCAATTTCATTGTGTGGTTGAAGACACATTGGAATATCACCGTAAAGTATTATGTTTATTTATTGATTTATTTATTCAGCAAAACTCATTAAATTCAAGGCTGAATGGGGAGTGTGTTTGTGATATGCAAATAAAACGGTTGTTTGTTATGGTAATTTGCACCCCTAACTTGACCTAGACCAAATTACTCTCAGTAGAATGATGAATACATTAGCCTATACAGGCAATCAGTAACACTTTATAATATGAATTTTATTTAGCTGTTTAAAGCATACTGATACTGACACTTGGATGCATTTCAGTGGCTGTTAGGTTTGTGTTCAAGCAGCAAGTGATGCTTTTTAAGTCCCACATTACCCGTGGAGTTGAATGATTCCTTCTGCCTTTGGAAACACACCCTTCGGCCATTTAGAGGAGCTGGGATTACTCCACAAAAGGTCCAGAAGTCATTCCTATCCCAGCTCTGATCATGTGTCAGGTGTTTGCCTTCAAACTAATCCATCCAGTCCTTTGGTGTGGTGTTCTCTGGGCTCATCACGTGACCTGCGATTCAGACATCATTTGAGATTGTTCCTACAATGGAGCGTTTACAATGAAAAAGCAGAAGCTGAGAGGTTTAGGTTTGTAAGGTAATACAACAAGCGTAGGCTCAAATGTCAGGCCGATAAATAGTGGAAAAATGATCAGGGTGTGTGTTTGAGGAACATTATGTCACCGTCCTATTGAAAATCCATAAACCTATCCATAAACCTGTTCTGGGAACTTGCTTCATCATCCCACCCCCCCAAAAATCAAAGTGCAGCTCTTTTTACTTTTATGTTTTGTATTGCATGATGAATCAGAGCTTTATATGACACATTTCAGTGCATGTATTGCAATCTGTATTTTTTAAATATTGGTAAAATATTTAAGCCTATAATCTTTTCCACAAACTGACAGGACTTTGTAGGAAATCTTCTTCAAATATCTTTAGGAAATGCTCAGACATATTACTTTAATGTCTACACTTCCTAGACAGCGTTTACATTTCAACTCTGTCACACTGTAAAAAAAAAAAAAAAATCATGATTTGTTATCACAACATTTTTTCTTTTGTCAAATCAACTTAGAGAATTACTGTGGTCCAGATAACATCATATTTCGAGTTTCTGTTGCTTAAATCAATCACCTTCATTGTATTAACTCAAATTTTTAATTTCAATGTAACTCAAAATTTTAAGGCAATCAGGTAACTTACTTTTTTTTAAGTTAAACCAACAATTCTTTTTTGCACCACAGATGTTTCCTGAAAATTAATTGATTTTATTTGGCAGAAATGTTCAATTCATTTTCATCAAAACTATAAAATATCCTAGTGGAGTTTCAGCAGCGACTGTTAAAAATACGCTTAATGATGATGATGACGATTATTATTGTAGTAGTAATTAAATAATATATCAAAATTGTATGTAATCAAATCATTATTATTATTATCCAGAGTAGTATTAATAATAATAATCATTTGATATTAAATATTGAAGTGATATTTAAATATACAAATTAATATTTTATATAGAATCTGGTTTAACTTAAACTATGCATAATCAATGCATTATTATCCTATTATATAATAATATTAATAACAACTGTCATTTTTATTTTATTATTATTTAATATTGCAGAAATTGCTCAAATTATATTTATATTATTGATAGTAGTAGTAACAGTCATATTTAATATTTTAAATAATTGACATTTGAATATACAAATTGTATAGCATTTGATTTAACTTAATTATCCAATTATTATTGTTTCTACATTAATAAAGCACTAATTATTGTAGTAGTTAACAGTTGTGTCCATAAAATACTATTATATATATATTTTAATAGTATTTTATGGACACAACTGTTAACTACTACTATAATTTTAGTCACATTACGATGAAATACATCGGTTTATGAATGAATAATAAAAACGTATATGTATAATCTTTATTATTCATTCATAAACCGCTGTATTTGATCGTAGTGTAAGATGTGATGTTCACCTCCCTTTAAGAGCGCTGCGCCTTTAAGAGCCATGCAGAAGTGCTGGTGTGTGTGCGCGCGTGTATGTGTATGTGTGTAGTGAGTGAGAGTGTGTGTGAATGTGTGTGTCAGCCGTACCCATCATGGCCCCTGAGCAGCAGCTGATCAGACGGACCGCCGCTCCGCCATCCTCCTCCAGCGAGCAGCGGCGCCGGTGAAGAGGCTCCATGTGTCCCCCATCCTCGGTCCGATATCTGAGCAAGAGGGCCGCGCTCCAGCCGCCCAGCGCGAACATGAATAAGGATTATTCCATTAATCTATCGGTGCAGCAAGTGCTCAGCCTGTGGGTCCAGGGCACGGAACCGACCCTACAGCACTTCACAGGTACGTTCACACGAGGAGAGAAAGATCTGGTGAAACGGGTTCATGTGTGTCATCCAGCCGCGCGCACACGCCTCTCTCCACACCGGCCAGTCTATTGTACCGGCAGACGCACGAGCAGCTGCGCGCATCCCATCTGAACAAGGTCACACTTCACATCACACTGTATACTGTGTGCTTACACGCTAAATTAATAATGCATCACGCATAGTATTGCATGCGGTACTTAATATAATAAAAAGTGTGTATATCATGGCACAAATGTACTTTGATATATAGCATATATGATATATAGTAGTGTAAAATAAAAGACCATGGTAAATGTGGGGGGGAAAAAACATGATTTTATCTTGGAACATGTTCAAAAAACATGGTAATTCAATGATACTGCCAAAGTACTATTTTCATAAGGCTGGCTTTTTTTTCTTTTTCTTTTTTTTTGTAAATAACATGCTAGATAATTCTGTATTAAGGTATGTATCATTTTCATTTACTGTGATATTTTTATAGTACTCCAAGGTACAGTATTTCAATGAATACCATGGTGTGACCATCATAGTTGTGTCCAAATCATAGTTTTACCATGGCACCATGTCCAAAACATATACCACCATGGTACTTTTTTGTTATCTGCATAATAACTATAGTATTTTTATATTAACAGTAGTTCCCCATGCACCTGACTGTGAGATGTCGTGTATTTAGAAGTGAAAGCTTAGACCGTAGTGCACTAATACATTCAGCCAGTCTGATGTGAACCTCTAAAAAGCATTGTGCCACTCATTAATCTTTAGTTAATCTTGAGTCATTGCATCGTTTCGGGCGGCTCTCGGCTCGTGTAGTGGAGTAATCATTAGTAATTACCGACACCATATTGGCCTCCACATGATACTGTGCTCGTGGGCTTCTTTTGTGCAGCATTATACAGTCTTTTGCCTTGCTTTGATCAGTTCACAATACCAATGAGAATGTCACATTTGATTGAGAGCAGGCTGTGTTAGTCAACACGAAAACTGTGTAAAAACATCTATTCAATGTCAAGGGTGTAACCTGGCATGGAAAAACCGCCCCAAATCTCCCAAAGAATAGCTCATTTCCTTTTTAAGGGTCTAGATAAGGTAGCTACACACATAAGCAATAATATTTTCCTTTCCTTAAATGTGTTGCGATCAGATTTTTGTGTGTATATGAAACGGATGTTATTAAATATTTGATTGATTTGTTTTTGACAGATTGCAGTGGTTCTTAATCGGTGAGTTATGACCCAAAACACCCATAAAACCACAAATATACACATATATAATTATTAGACATTTATCATGTTACAAAAAAATTCCATTTCATAAATATATATATACTTGCAAAAGTTATTAGTATGACATTGCTTATATATATGAGATTCTTTATTTTATATGAGAACCACTGTGATGATATATGATGTGATGATATATATACAGGCTTGACATTAAGGATTGACATCTGCCAATCCTCCAAATTCAGGTGTATTTCAGCAGTGGCGTGTAACGCAGTCACTCCTGCTAGCCACTTTGGCAGGTTGAATTTAATATAAAATATATATATATATATATACATTTTTCAATTGTAGTCTTTTAAAAAGGCATCTGAAATAAGAAACTAAATGCAATGTAGTGTTGTCAAAAATATTGATACCGAAATATCTGAAACGCTTCCACTTCTCATTTTCTGCAGAATTGACACAATGCCAGCTGCTCTTTCTCTCTCTCTCATCTCTCTGACAGCAAGTTGACACACAAACCCGCCTTCCCTCACTCACTCCTTTCATTTGCTCCGGATGAATGTTGTTGGTCTTACAGGGCTTGAATTTCGGCGTGGGATTGCACGTATTACGCATAATTTTACTCATTCCGGCAGATATTGTGCGCGCGCAGAAAGCCGCCTCAGTTTGCTTTTTGTGCTCAAACAGTGAAATACGCACAAATTAATGTCAAAATACCAGTCTTCACGTAAGAGTATTCACGCTCAGAAAGAAAGCGCATGTGTAACAGTATAATGGATCCGTGCATCAGTTCTTAAAGTGACAGCAGTCTAATATACCTGCTGCCAAATTATGAGATAATATTAAAAATATCTTTATGGCAGTTTTTCCCTATGGTATCAATGTCAAAATTGTGGCCAGTGAAAATGCTGAAAACTTTGCAAAACCACTAGCCACATGGGCTGTTATTGTCAAGCCCTGTATGTATATATATATATATATATATATATATAGTTTTGGTTTTTGTTAGATCACTTGTAATGTAAAATCTGAGTCCTGAAGCAAAACTGGTTTAGAACCACTGAAATACTAGACTATAAAATCACTGCAATGAACAATGTGATGTAATATAAAAGCCAGACCACTGCGGATAAGTGAGTGTTACTGGAAGACAGCATGAAGCATTTCTAAGGAACAAGTGTAGGTCAGTTTTATGGTGCATGAGGCACATGACACGCCCGTCCTTTCACTTCCGAGATTTGGCCAGATTATAATTTCTGCAATCTTGTGGACATCTGGCATGACGCAACACATGATGCAACTTGAGAGAGGACTGCAGCACCGGTAGCATGTGAGGTAGTAATTCACTCATGAAAAAGAAGTAATTTATTATTATTACATGTTGCCAACTATTTTCAATGGAAAGTAGCTAATGCTAGCTCAAAAGTAGCTAAATGTTGCTAGATGATGTAATGTGGCAACTGTCAGCACTTTACATCTGTTTTCTCTCAATCCATGCTCATATACTGTATTTTAATAGTCGGATGTCCAATAAAGCTGTTCTCATTTTCTGTCAGACAACATAAAGAGTATGATATATTGACTGACTAGCAGTTCAAAAATCGCTAGATGTGCTAGTTGATTGTCTCTAATCTAGTGGCAAAGTCGCTAAATTGGCAAAACTGCATTCCAACGTGTGGTGCTGGTTTTTCTGTGGCACTCAAAGAGAAATTTTGAAGAATATTTTTTTGTAGCTCTTTTCTAAATAAAAACAGGGCAGAGTGACCAAAAAAACACCATGAAAATACCACACATTTATTTGTGCAAGTTCACGGTTTTCCCACGGAATTGGGTTAAAGCGACCCCAAATAACATGATATTTAGCCCCTGGAATGCGAATTTTACCAGGGGAACCCAGTCAAAAATGCGGATGTTACCTAGGGCTAGTTTTGAGTAGCAATTGGGCAGGTTTTGTTGTGAAAACCTGGCAACCCTGAACTGCATACGGGTTTGGAAAGACATAAAGGGTGAGTTAATAATGCCAAAATATTCATTTTTGGCTGAAGAACATGATGGGATGACGTGGCACATCAGCTGTGCCCCCGCCGCTGACAGAAACAGCTGTGTTCAGATGTGTTCTCTCTTTGTGATGATGGGAAGGAACAGCACAGGTGCAAAAGCACAGAGATTCAAAGAGAATGCTGGGAGATTATGACAAACTCCCACTCGGGAGGAAAGTTAATGGTGTTTCCTGTTTTGGTCAGTGAAACGAGCCTATTTAGTCATTTCATTTCCTTCTGCTGTTTATGGAGACAGACTTCTGCCTACTTTGCAGTTGTTTGTGCCTTTGGGTAAACAGTTAGTTCTTTGGTGTTTAGTGTCACATGATCCTTCAGAAATCATTCTAATATGCTGATTTGCTGCTCAAGAAACATTTATGATTATTATCAATGTTGAAAACAGTTGTGCTGCTTCATATTTTTGTGAAAACTGACTTTTCCTTGGTGAATAGAAAGTTCATAAGATAGCATTTATTAGAAATAGAAATCTTTTGTTACATTATAAATGTCTTTACTGTCACTTTTGATCAATTTAATGCTGATTTAATGTAATGCTTTCCAAAAATATATATTTCTAAAAAACTGTGGATAAACTCTGACACAACATTAAAGGTTGTGGGTGATCGCTAGAGTTGTTGCAAAGGTCCTTTTTCAATGTAAGTCTGTGTTGTTGTTGTTGTTGTTTTTTTGCCATCATCTGCCAGACACTTATAATAGTACTGTGATATCAAAACTAACATAGAAACATCCATTATAGCCCTGATGAAGTTGTAGCTATCTCTGTGTGCAGCTATTAAGTTTCCTGTGTGGAAATAGAAACTTAACGCTTTCATAAAAAGTTTTAACCCTGTTAGTGGTAGAAATGTGTGACAACTTTGCTACTTCTTGTTTAGTGATCATTATCTCGATTAGCATTTGGCTACATTTATCATAGTTCACGACAGAGTTAGATTAGCGCTAAGTTATCGTGTTTATATGTGCTTGCTTAATTGGAATAAGCATTTCGTCTGTTTGTCCATCATTATATGCTGATGTTGAAGAACATTGTTACTGACTGTGACTGCTGACAGCCTGACAAAAGAGGCTTTTTGTCACCTCGGAAACTGCTTTGTTGACACGACGAGAGCCCAGGGTGTTTAAAGAGGCCTTTCACAAGCCGGTCGCTTTACATTGTCCCCTCCCCTTCAAAATATATCCTGATTATCTATGTTGTTATATTTATTAGAGTAACCAACCATAACCTGTCACACTTTCTGTTCGGTGTTTACTTTTGTTTAGTTCTTCATGGTTTAATAGTTTTATATGCTTTTGTAGGTAAAAATACAAGTCTGTGTGAGTGTTGAAATAATGTCTGAGTGTCTCTCTATAGTAAATGGCAATGTGGGTCAGTAGTACACTGAAGGTATGCTTTCCATCAGCATCATTCACTTTTGCTCCTTCCATATGATTAAGTCTTTCTCACTCTCACTCTCTTGTGCTAAAGTGTCTGTTTCCCTGCATCTCATTGTCTCTTGTCCAGTATTTGTGTGTTATCTGTGCTTTTTGTTGTGCAGTGCCACCTAACCTCAGGACTGCAGCAGTGTTCCTGGCACAGCATGGCTCTGAGGCTTTTGTGCCCAGTCTGGCTCAGTTTACTGTTAACAGTTAGATGGACGTGTCTGTGTTATGTGTGTGTGTGTGTGTGTGCATGTAGTGTTTACAGACCTCCAGCACAAAGGCCTTCTCTGTCTGGATGTTACGTCTCACTTAGCATGTGAGCGTCAGCTTATAGCTTAATCAATACATTGTGTTTGTGTCAGTCTGGATTACACAAAGTCATAGGCATGATTGCACATAGGTAAAGTTCATGCACAGTGGAAGAAAAAAAATAAAATAAATAAATACAAACCCGATCCCAAAAAAGTTGGGACACTGTACAAATTGTGAATAAAAAGGAATGCAATAATTTACAAATCTCATAAACTTATATTTTATTACAATAGAATATAGATAACATATCAAATGTTGAAAGTGAGACATTTTAAAATATCATGCCAAATATTGGCTCATTTTGGATTTCATGAGTGCTACACATTCCAAAAAAGTTGGGACAGGTAGCAATAAGAGGCCGGAAAAGTTAAATGTACATATAAGGAACAGCTGGAGGACCATTTGCAACTTATTAGGTCAATTGGCAACATGATTGGGTTTAAAAAGAGCCTCTCAGAGTGGCAGTGTCTCTCAGAAGTCAAGATGGGCAGAGGATCACCAATTCCCCAAATGCTGCGGTGAAAAATAGTGGAGCAATATCAGAAAGGAGTTTCTCAGAGAAGAACTGCAGAGTTTGAAGTTATCATCATCTACAGTGCATAATATCATCCAAAGATTCAGAGAATCTGGAATGTGATCTTCGGGCCCTTAGACGGCACTGCATCACATACAGGAATGCTACTGTAATGGAAATCACAACATGGGCTCAGGAATACTTCCAGAAAACATTGTCGTGAACACAATCCACCGTGCCATTCGCCGTTGCCGGCTAAAACTCTATAGGTCAAAAAAGAAGCCATATCTAAACATGATCCAGAAGCGCAGGCGTTTTCTCTGGGCCAAGGCTCATTTAAAATGGACTGTGGCAAAGTGGAAAACTGTTCTGTGGTCAGACGAATCAAAATTTAAAGTTCTTTTTGGAAAACTGGGACGCCATGTCATCCGGACTAAAGAGGACAAGGACAACCCAAGTTGTCATCAGCGCTCAGTTCAGAAGCCTGCATCTCTGATGGTATGGGGTTGCATGAGTGCGTGTGGCATGGGCAGCTTACACATCTGGAAAGGCACCATCAATGCTGAAAGGTATATCCAAGTTCTAGAACAACATATGCTCCCATCCAGACGTCGTCTCTTTCAGGGAAGACCTTGCATTTTCCAACATGACAATGCCAGACCACATACTGCATCAATTACAACATCATGGCTGCGTAGAAGAAGGATCCGGGTACTGAAATGGCCAGCCTGCAGTCCAGATCTTTCACCCACAGAAAACATTTGGCGCATCATAAAGAGGAAGATGCGACAAAGAAGACCTAAGACAGCTGAGCAACTAGAAGCCTGTATTAGACAAGAATTCCTATTCCTAAACTTGAGCAACTTGTCTCCTCAGTCCCCAGACGTTGCAGACTGTTATAAAAGAAGAGGGGATGCCACACAGTGGTAAACATGGCCTTGTCCCAACTTTTTTGAGATGTGTTGATGCCATGAAATTTAAAATCAACTTATTTTTCCCTTAAAATATACATTTCTCAGTTTAAACATTTGATATGTCATCTATGTTGTATTCTGAATAAAATATTGAAATTTGAAACTTCCACATCATTGTATTCTGTTTTTATTCACAATTTGTACAGTGTCCCAACTTTTTGGAATCAGGTTTGTATATATTATATTATATATATATATATATATATATATTATATAATATAATATATGTATGTGTGTGTGTGCTTAAGGGGTAATCCATGGCTAGCTGTGCATTAAACATTTTAATGCATGATGTGGAGGCAACGAACCACCCGATGCAAAGCGGAGTGCATTCATATCGTTTAATGCACAGCTAGCCGTGGATTATCCCATTTATACCATGGTTATTTACCAGCATTTACAAGTTTAAGCTGTTACTGATGTTTTCAGCACTACATTTTACTGGAAGGGTTAAATTGACGGATATTTTCGTCAGCTACTACTCCTTGTATCTAGCATTCTGTCCGCTTTAAAGTCCCCCTGTAGTCAATAATTGTATCCCTTAAATCTCATCTTTGATCACCAAAATTACATATTTAAATTTTTTTTCCTGGAAAAAAAATCTTAATGCCTTAAAATAGCTTGACTGTAACTCTACACCCTTGCCTCATTTAATATACACAGATCTATGAATATGATAATTAGCCCCGCCTCCACTCACTCGCACAAGCTCAGATGAACCACTCTGTCAACTTACTGATGTAAACGCTGCACAATGGTATTGATTTTTAAAATGTCGGCCACATAACGGTAATTAGGTTAGCTTTTCATTGACGCTGTTATCAAACAGCTAATAATGTGTTGCTAATGTTACACAAACCATGTTCACATTCACGAGTCAGACAGCTGTCTTCTAACAATCAGTATCATTAGAAACACTTTGAACAACTCAGAACGTCAGTGGAAAAAGGCATATAGTTCATCATAACATCGTAATATGCATCATACACCCGCTATATTGCTAAATCTACCTGATGTTTCATCTCAACAGAAAAATATACCGGGATAACCTTCTTTTGAGACTCCCTTGTGCAGTCAGTTATTGATATGCTAAAGCCCGCCGGCACTTTGTCGTGATTGGTTACAAGGTAGTTTGTGACGTCAGAAACACCAGCGATTTCAAACTGCATTTTTTTGGTTTACTGCAGTTTTAAAAGAGAAAATGTGTGTAAATAACCTGCGTCTGTGCAGCATCTCTATACTAGCAAGCTGCGATAATTCTTGAAAAACATGTTACAATGTCCTTGCCGAGTAATATAATGGAGCGATTCAGTAGTTAATTTATTAATAAAAGTCACAGAGAAACGTTGACAAGAAGTTTCTGTGCTCCCGGATGTCTCTGTGTGTGCGCAGCGCAATCTCCGATCTCTCTCTGTGTGTGTGTCTGTGTGTGTGCATGCGTTTTTGTGACATATGAGGACACAAATTTGTATAATGGCATGGGTATGACAGGTATTACAAGAAGAGGTGACTATGAGGACATTACCCATGTCCCCATTTTTCAAAAGGCTTATAAATCATACAGAATGAATTTTTTTCCTGTGATGGGTAGGTGTAGGGCTAGTGTAGGGGGATAGAAAATACAGTATAAAAACCATTATGCTATGGAATGTCCCCACAATACACAAAAACAAACCTGTGTGTGTGTCTGTGTGTGCGCTTCAATAAAAGAAGCATATTAATATAGAACGGTGATTAAACTGACTTGGAACTACCTGCGCATTAAACGGTTATTTTGCACACCTTCCAGCCAATCAGAATCAAGTATTCAAACAGACCATATATATGTGTGTTTTTGTGTGTGTGTATATATAATTCTACGCTGAGAATATGCTTGAGGTGCTCAAGAAACAATTTCTTATTATAAACAGTGTTGGGGAAAGTTACTTAAAAGTAATGAGTTACAATATTGTGTTACTCCTTATGGAAAGTAATGCATTACTTTACTTTTGCGTTACTTTTTCTCACTTGTGCTGGGTGTTACTTTACCAGATTACCAGATTGCATTACTTGCGTTACTTACAATGCGTTACCAAAACAGTTTTTGCTGCTTAATATTTTTGTAGAAATTTTTTTTCAGGATTATTTGATGAATAGAGAGTTCAAGAGAATAGCATTTATTTGAAATAGAAATCTTTTGTAACATTATAAAAAGTCTTTTCTGTCACTTTTGATCAATTTAATGTGTCCTTGTTGAATGAAAGTATTCATTTCTTTCAAAAAATGTACTCCAAACTATTGAACAGTTTCCACAAAAAATATAAAGCAGCACATTTTCACATTAATAATAATAATAAATGTTTCTTGAGCCGCAAATCAGCATATTAGAATGATTTCTGAAGGATCATGTGACACTGAAGACTGCTGCTGAAAATTAATTTCTGTGTTCAATGAACACAGGGTGCTAATGGCGTGACTTCTCTTCATGCTTCAGGGTACAAACGCTCTAATCAGCACTGTACAGCGTTGCATGTGCAACTATGCAGTTCGTTATTTGACGCGTTCGCTTTGACATGTTAAATTACGGCTGTCAGCAATATTTCTGCCTGAGCGTGTGGTTTCTCAAGCATTTTTCATTTATGTGGAGCTGCATTTCCCAGAGTTCATGACAACAGCAGTTTGATAATCATTTTCGTGTTGAGCAAAGATGCTCATCCATGTCATCCACAGATGCTCTGGAATCTTCTGGAACGATCCAGAGCCGACCGATTGTCTCTCAATGGAGCCAGACTGTCGGTTTACTCTCCTCTGATCTGTGTGGACAAGGTACTTAAATAATAACAGTCTCCAAGCCAATAGAGGACTGAGAGACGTATATGGAGTGTTAAAGAGAGAGAGTATATGAAAGTGGACCAGACAGTTTATGAGAAAGCGAGGTTGGTGATAGTGGGAGAGTATTTATTGAGGTACACTGTTATAAGTACAACGTGTTCTGCTCTGTTACGACGTGTTACCCTGAAATTATTTTTATTTTTTTTCACCAACTGTCATGTGCACCACATCTGAAATTGTGTTTAATAATATTATGTGGTGCAAATTGCATTTTAAACATTTTGGACTCATTTCCAGCATTCCTAAACACACACACACAATTAATTATATTTTCATGCTGTTTACATAATTTGACAAAATTACAGCTTGATTGGAAATGACACAGATGAAATCAAAGGTGATATTTACCTCATTGAATTACCTTTCAAAAATTTTGGGCCAGTAAGATTTTTTAATGGTTTCTTGTTTCTTCTGCTCACCAAGGCTGCATTTATTTGATCAAAAATACAGTAAAAACAGTAATATTATGAAATATTATTCCCATTTAAAATAACTGTTTACTATTTGAATATATATTAAAATATGAATTTTCAGCATCATTACTCCAGTCTTCAGTGTCACATGATCCTTCAGAAATCATTGTAATATGCTGATTTGCTGCTCATGAAACATTTCAGATTATATCAATGTTGAAAACAGTTGTGCTGCTTCATATTTTTGTGGAAACCGTGATGCATTTTTTTTTTTTCATGATTGTTTGATAAACAGAAAGTTCTTAACCTTTTAGGGTTTATCTTCATCTCCTGCTCTTCTCCTTGGTAACCAAGTACACTACCTTTATAGTCTTAACATTATATTAGTGGAAAATTGCTGGTTGTGGTGAAAATAACATCACAACTTAGTGTCTATTATAAAGATAAATATAAAGTTATAATTTGTGTATTTTGAGATTGAAAGTCTGGGTCTGGGTGAAACAATAAAATCACATAAAAGGTATTTTAAAAGTAATTTAAATAAATGACAGATTAATGTGATCTCATAACAAAAACTGTTGCAATATCTTAAATTTAATAAATAGATAAAGTTTGTTGCAGAACTCTAGTTTGTTAGTGTTCCTTTAAAGGGATAGTTCACCCAGAAATGAAAATTCTCCTCAAGTTGTTCCAAACTTGTATAAATGTTTTTGTTCTGTTGAACACAAAGGAAGATATTTTGAAGAATGTGGGAAACTGAACAGTTGTGGGGCACCATTGACTTCCATAGTATTTTTCCTATTATGGAAGTCAATGGTGTCTCAAAGTGGCCTGGTTACAAACTTTCTTCGAAATATCTTCCTTTGTGTTTCAGCAGAACAAAGAAATTCATACAGGTTTGGAACGACGTGAGGGTGAGTAAATGAGACACAATTTTCATTTTGTGTGAACTATCCTTTTAACATTGGTTCCTCACACTGCAGTTCCTCTTCACTCAAGAAGCAGAAAGCAGAACTTTTTTTTTTTAAAAAAAAAAACAACATGCATGAACAAGAATGTGTGTATTATTTTGTTATTAGTTGATTTGAATGTAACAATTATGCATGACTTAATATATTCTACTATACTACTTTTGCAATATGCTGTATGTTTATGCATCAGGAATCAACTGTTTTTATCTTTTTCTTGACTCATTATTAGATTAAACAGCCAAAAGTTAAACATTTAAAAAAAAAAAAATGGATTGCCATGCAACTGACATATTCATGCATATGCTTCCTGAATGAAATGCTCAACTGCTCACTTGCATTTTTTGAAAACAGCTAACTTTCTAACCAGTTTGTTCTCTCTCTCTCTCTCTCTCTGTGTGTTTTATCTCTGCAGAAATGTGGTACTGGGTGTTCCTGTGGTGTCTATTCTCGTCTCTGTTCGTTCACAGTGCCGTGGGTCTGCTGATGTGTGTGACACTGCAGCGTCATAAGAGAGGACGGCTCATCACACTGGTGCTCATCAGCGTGGGCTTCCTGGCCTCTCTCACAGGAGGGGTCATCACCAGTCAGTACTCGCACACTTCTGCTTTTCTTATCGCGTTTGTGGCCAAAATTAGCACATTAAATGTGCATGTTCTCAAACACAATATGAAATCAAAATTAATAAACGTCCATGGTCATTTTGCGCATGATTCATTAATGCACAATTTTGCTGTTACAATCAAGTCACTGTGAGACTGAGAAATGTTTATTACCCAACTAGATTTTTACATTTTCTCATGCAAAATTCACCGCCATGATGCTAGTGGGTTCTGGGAGGTTGCTGGGGTTTTGCTATGCAGTTGCTAAGGTATTCTGTGTGATTTTTAGAGAGCATCTGTGACTGAAAAAATGCATTAGAATGGAATATATTTTAAGGACATTGTCTAGTTGGGCAGGGTGTCAATGAACTAGCTTTTAGCTGTTCTCCAGTCGGGCACAAATGGAGTTTGATTCAAAAATAACCCTATGCTGAAGTGCCTGTTCCCAGAGGTCTGCTTTAATATTAATATGAATCTAACCGAGAGAGACAGAAACATTTAGTCTGTTAATATGTGTGTGTGTGTGTGTGTGTGTGTGTGAGAGAGAAGAGAGAGAGAGAGAGAGAGAGAGAGTAAATGATGACAATTTTTTGGGGTGAATTAACCCTTTAATGTTTACAGTATGTATATGAATATTAATGTATATCTCTGTGTGTGACAGATCCATTCACAGTGATATACTGTACATTAAAGGGGTCATGAACTGAGAAATCAAATTTTCCTTGAGCTTTTGACATGTAAGAGGTCATCATACTATAAGAATATCCTGTACTGAAAACTTCCTTGTTAGTCCAAAAACAGATTTTATTGTAACCAAGCCCAGATAACGACTTCTTGTGGAATGTATAAAGACCGCCTCAGTAAAAGAAAATAAACGCCTACTTCATCATTGCAACGTTAGCACCGCCTACTGGCCTGTTAGTCAGATGACGAGGAGAGAAGAGGATCAGGATACAGGACTAAAAATAACATTACCTTTCAAATGATCCTAATGCTAGGAATATGGTTATTTATTTTCAACAATGTGAATGTCTCACAATGGATTCTTTGGTAAATCAGTCGCAATTTTGGCGCAGGCTTTGCAAACAGACTTTTTTACAATATGGACTTGACAGTAATGCAACAACATGTAAGTAACTGAGTTAATTCTAATGCCTGATCTGATATTAATGATTCATGTACAGTCAGATGTTCTTTGTCTATGTGTCATTAAATCAAACCAGTGACTAAACGGTCAACTTCACGTTGTTTCTCTTAGTAGGATGAAAATAATCTGTTATTTATATAAACTGTGATTAAATTATTTATAGAAAGCAATCAAAGAACACTGGAGCTGTCAATCAAACAGCGCGAGTGTTCTGGACTCTCGCCAAAAGTCCTGTTATATTCAATAAATGTCTTATTTACATTGTGTTTGCACTGTTAGTTAAGATGAAAGCATTCATTAGTGTGCAGAAATTGAGGGTGCGTTCACACTTGTCATGTTTGGTTCGATTAAAACGAACCCTGGTGCGATTGCTCGGTTAGTGCGGTTCATTTGAACATATGTGAACGCTGCCATCCGAACCCTGGTGCGCACCAAACACGCGGACCGAGACCGCTGAAAAGATGGGTCTCGGTCCGCTTCCAAACGAACTCTGGTGCGGTTCGAATGATATATGAACGCAACACGGACCAAAGACATGTAACCGAACCAAAAACAGGAAGACGAGACCCTAAAAAGGACAGAATCATTGCGCATGTCGGTTTTTCTCGTCATAGTCGCGAGTTTGCCCATCACAGGCATCAGACGCGCGTCTCCACGCAGCAGATCATTTGTGTGGGTGTGACGGATGGCATCCCGCCGTGTTTTGACTTCTTTACACATTTATAAGCTCTTCAAGTTCCCAGCTGGCCAAAATACCATCACATGCAGGCTACACACCGCTACGCACACAACGAGCATTTACCTCAGAAAACAGCATTGTTTTGGATGTTCGGTAAGTTCCGTCTCAAAATAGGCAATACGTCATAAAATCCGACCAATCAGGTTGTGAATGTATCCCTATGCCTTAAGGTTCGGTATCTTTTGGTTCGGTGATAAAATTGCCAATGTGAACGCTAACCGGACCAGGACTAAATGTTTTTTTTTCTTCTTTGGTTCATTTGGTCCGGACCAAACGAACCGAACTACAAGTGTGAACGCACCCTGAGTTGCAATGACGGGACTGCATTCGTACACTCAACAACATGTCTGATCGGCTACAATGTTCATCACTGCAACCTTTCTTGCCACGATCTAAATATGATGCCATAGATCTAAATGTAAATGCTATAATCAACACTTTTCACAATTAGTTAACCTTGAGAGCTGTAATAGTTAAAACATGCTAAAAGTTGTCGAGAGAGTTCCACATGTAATACTATTTCATATGCAAAGATGTCAGCCAATCACAGCAATGAACGTTTACACTGAAGTCTCACAGCAGACACACCCCTTAAAACAGAGCGTTCAAATGAGAGGGCTATAATCAGGGTAGGAAAAATGCCTTTTATTTATAAATTATGACAATTTTGCATGTAAAAATCATACTAACATTGTAAGTGCACCCCAGGAAACATTATAAAACAATAAAACAATGCAGTTCATGACTTCTTTAATATACATACTGTATACATTAAAGGTTAATTCACCCAAAAATGAAAAAACTTGTCATCATTTACTCACTCTCATATTGTTCCAAACACAAATGAAGATATTTTGAATGAAATCTGAGAGATTTCGGTCCCTCCATTGACAGTCTACACAACTACCACTTGTCTTGTCATTTGTCCTGTGTCAGGCGCGGCAGTGGCGGGGGTGTACCGTGTGGCAGGGAAGAACATGGCTCCTCTTGAAGCTCTGGTGTTCGGGGTGGGCCAGACTGCTTTTACTGTCATCATTTCATTCTCACGGATCTTGGCCACTCTTTGAATGGATGGCAAACATCAATAACTGACACACCCAACAGCCAATCAGCCGGCAGAAGGGCCACGGTCGAGGTGAGTGGGGTTAAACCACAGAGATCTGGCCTGTGGTGCAAAGAAATGAGCTTTAGGAGTCACTAATGGCCAATGGACCACTATATGAAGCCCTCTAGAACAGCACCTTTTGGAGAACTGAACATTTCAAGAAGCAAAAACAGCATTACAGGCCAATGACTGAAACTCAATCAACGTGCCAACTGCCTCGATGGAGGATTGAGATGAATCCTGGGATGTCTGTTCATCTTTGCTGAACATTTGTTTTGTTTTTGCACATGGATCGCTTCAGCTTTATGTAAACTGAGTGGTGTTTGAGCCGTAGCTGGACCATAAAGCCAAGATGGATGCATCAAAAGCATCCTCTGATAGTTTGTCTCTCTGTCTATGTATCCTCAATCAGTGTGGGAAAACACCACTAAACATTTTCTAATTCTGCTCAGCTGAACGGCCTGAAACATTCCTGTTTGTGTGATTATGGATCTTCACTCTGGTCCAGCAGTATTACCACATCCAGTTTTCTTCTCCGTAAGAAATGGCTTCCACTTTGCACTTTCTGCATTTTGAAAACTGTCTGTAGAAGGTTATGCAATATGGAGGTTTAGGTTTGATGTGGTCTCTTGTAACCTATATACTGTAAATGTATCCATAATGGAAAAATGCCTTATTTATATAATATGGAAACACAATGGAACATCAGTGTATATTTTAACTCTGGTATTAGAGCTGCACGATTAATCGTTAAAAGATCGCGATTTCGATTCAAACACCCACACGATCTCATTCTTAAATGACAATGATTCGCCTGTGTCTATTAAACCTTTGACAAAAGCACAGCGGAACATTCAAATCTGCGTTTGTGCTGCCGCTGGTCTAGAGAGAGCAGTTGTCATGTATAAGTATGAAACAGCTTCACAAACAGTCTTTTCAACCACGCAGTATTGTTATTTCTGTGTTACAAATATTCATATTATCACAGAAGTATTGGGATAAAAGTCTGGAGCCCCGCACATAACATGCATGGAAAAAAGTAAATTGTGCATACGATTTACTAATTCATTCCCTCATGCACATGATTTATAAATCAAGGGAACGACTTAGTAAAGAGTGCGCACAATTTAGTAAATAGATGGAACAAATTAGTAAATTGTGTGCACAACTGATAAATCGAGGGAATGACTTAAAGCATGCGCACGATTTAGCCTGCTATTTTTTTTCCTGCATGTCATGTGCAGGGTTCCGTATAAAAGTTTATAGTTCGGATATAAACACTGATGTCTATGGAAGCGATCACAATAGAGCAAATCACCTTTTGAAAGTAACTTAAAGGTGCCGTAGAACGTAATATGTAACATGTAAAGATGTAATATAAGTCTAAGGTGTCCCCTGAATATGTCTGTGAAGTTTCAGCTCAAAATACCCCATAGATTTTTTTTTAATTAATTTTTTTAACTGCCTATTTTGGGCATCATTAAATATGCGCTGATTCAGGCTGCGGCCCCTTTAAATTTTCGTGCTCCCCGCCCCCAGAGCTCGCGCTTGCCTTTAACAGCATAAAGTTAAAGAGATTTATAAAGAATGAAGTTGTGTTTATGAATTATACAGACTGCAAGTGTTTAAAAAATGAAAATAACGACAGTCTTGTCTCCGTGAATACAGTAAGAAACGATGGTAACTTTAACCACATTTAACAGTACATTAGCAACATGCTAACGAAACATTTAGAAAGACAATTTACAAATATCACTAAAAATATCATGATATCATGGATCATGTCAGTTATTATTGCTCCATCTGCCATTTTTCGCTATTGTCCTTGCTTGCTTACCTAGTCTGATGATTCAGCTGTGCACATCCAGACGTTAATACTGGCTGCCCTTGTGTAATGCCTTGATCATGGGCTGGCATATGCAAATATTGGGGGCATACATATTAATGATCCCGACTGTTACGTAACAGTCTGTGTTATGTTGAGATTCGCCTGTTTTTCGGAGGTCTTTTAAACAAATGAGATTTATATAAGAAGGAGGAAACAATGGAGTTTGAGACTCACTGTATGTCATTTCCATGTACTGAACTCTTGTTATTCAACTATGCCAAGGTAAATTCAATTTTTAATTCTAGGGCACCTTTAAGGCTTCAAATAACGATTGTATCATTACATCATTACGCCACCAGATGGCGACAAGTGACTGTTAAAAATGTATTGTCGTTGAATCATTCATTCAAGAGATTCGTGCAAAAACGCTGATTCATCCAGTAATCAAAAGCTGTGTTCGAAATCACCCCTATACCGTCATTCACTATTCCCTACATTACTCCACTTCACTTGAAGGGATGGATGAAAACGAGTGCGTGAATTCAAATATGAGTGCGCCATAATAGCTGCTGCTTTGCATAGTTTGTGCTTGCTGTGTAATAATCACTTGAAAATTGACAAACTGGCAGCTCCAGTAGTCATGAAAAGGTTTATCTTGAACTCTGTCATGGAGACTAGCATGTATAAACTTTAATTAAACAATTTAATAATCAATTAAAAAGGAATTTATACCTGTATGATATTACGCTGTAGCCACATTGGACCAGTGGTTTGGAAAATGGATGGATGGATGATTCAGATGTGGGCGCCATCTTCTGGCGAGACACAGGAATTCATTTGGCACAACCCTCACAGTGCATTAGGGGTATTTTCTAGCTGTTGAGCGTACTTCGGTTGTACACTCGTTATTGTGGTGCATTGTGGGATTGAATGAGTGCACTCGATTATGTCTGCTATGGTTTTGGACACCACTACAAAATGGCCTTTTCCCCTCAAATAGTGCCCTATTTAAGGGTATAGGGGCGATTTCAGACACAGCCAAACAAGTGAAGTATTTATGAGTGAGTCATTGAATCATTCATTCATACGTTTTTTTTTGTTTTTTATATATATATATATAATTCATTCAGATTAATTAAACATGATAAATTGACTGCAGTAATTAACATTTTGTCAGATCCTCTAGTAAATTACATGTTGTTTTGCTTAGTTGTCTGTTCAGAATCGTGGGAGAATCGTGATCTCTGTTTGCAAC
The DNA here is from genome assembly GCA_028476615.1 of Culter alburnus. Taxonomy (NCBI): domain Eukaryota; kingdom Metazoa; phylum Chordata; class Actinopteri; order Cypriniformes; family Xenocyprididae; genus Culter; species Culter alburnus. The sequence goes on along the minus strand of JAOTNS010003948.1, from coordinate 358,917 downwards.
TCTGTTTGATTCTCAATTTATCCAGAATCGTGCAGCTCTATCTGGTATTTATGGAAACTTGTTTCCGCCACTAGATAAAAAATAAAAAAGGTAATTGTGACTTTTTATCTCACAATTCTGACTTTTTTTCTCTCAATTGCAAGTTTACATCTTGCTTTTTCTCAGAACTGTGTGATAGAAACTCTGTATTGCGAGTTATAAAATCAGAATTGCGTGATATAAACTCAGAATTGCAAGTTATAAACTCGGAATTGCAAGTTATAAAGTCAAATGGCAAAAAATAAACTCGGAATTGCGAGATAAACTCACAATTCTGAGAAAAAAATCTGAATTTTGAGATAAAAAGTCACAATTATCCTTTAAATTGTATTCACTGGAATTGGATTAAACCCATAGGTATTTAATCAAATGTCAGTTTTAAAGCAAAGAAGACAAGTATTCAAAAAGTCACTATGGTCTATAACTTTTTGTTCTGTTATGATGTAATCCATCACCTGTGATTATATCATGGATTCCATGCCCTATCCACATCCAAATCTGAGCCTGTCCTTGTACAAATGTCATTTCATAGTAATCAATGTCTTTATGTATAACCCATTTTATCTAGCATTACTGTGGCAATACTCTCCCTGCTCGAATATGGGGACTTAAACCTCAGGCCTTAAAAGACAAGACAGACACCTTCGTCCTGGACTCGTTCTACACAGTTTGAGAAGCTGGCGTATGACTGTGTGAGTAAATCAAGAGGTGATTTTCTCCTTTGCATTGGCATCACAGGTTTAATCTGAATATTGTGATTTTTAGGACACTCGGACTAATGTAATGTACTTGAAAGCTTTTGCGAGGAAGTGCACACTGATGCCATAATGAAAACGGTCGCTCGTGGGTCTTTGCCAACAGACGTGTGAAATTGCACTGTTAATAATTTGCCTTCCATAAGTTTCCTGATGGACTTCACCAAAACAGTATAAACTAGAGTCGTGTAAGGAACAGGAGTGAGCGTCATGGTGTTAAAATGTTAAACGAGAGTGTTTTGCGGCCGGTGTGGAATGTGACGACAGCGGTGTGTTTTACGATACCTCACTGCTGCCACTGGCTTTATTATTGATGAAACATCATTTTTTGTTTCCCTGTGTGTTTCCTTTTTATGAACACCATGAATTTTGATGTCTTAATGCTAATAATTAACCTTATAGTTGAAGACTATTCCATTTGTTTTGAATGTAAATGTTTGCAAATAAGTGCATTTTTCTTTTTTTCATAATTTATTTGGTAGCACTTTCTATGAAGCTTTAAATGTCAACAAAGCGAGTTTATTATGCTTTAATTTTATAACCACCTACAACAAACAGTATGAGTATAATACATTAAAAACAGAATTTAATGTATTATATGAAATGTTATGCTGTTTTTAAAACTGTAACCATGAATAGGAAAGTATTATAATACATTATAATTGAAGGTACAATTATTTATGACTTATTACAGTATGCATACTATGAAAAACTTAATGCATTAAAATACCTTTAAAATGCATTATATAAAGTCCTATAGAGGCTTCATAGATGATGTTAATCATTTTTCAAACAAGAACAAACTCAACTGCATTCAGTTTGCAAATTATTTAATTATTTTGAAGTATTATTTACATTTTTCATAGCATATGTGAGCCATTTCTAAAACTCAAAACAGGTGTTTCGTCTTTCATTTTTTTTTTTTTTTTTTTTTAACAGTTCATTCCACGTTGTGTCAAAGCGAACTGTCAGTTTAAAACACTGTATTGTATGAAACAAGTGATGTCGAAGTCACTGAAACAAACATGATCATTTTTGCTCTATTTTTCTGTTGTCATTGACAATGTTTATTTAAACCAAAGTATTTCTTATCTCTTCAGCTTTAGGACTTTTTAAATTGAATATGATTTTTTTTTAACACAACTGTTTGTGACTTTTTATATTATGTGATTTTGCATGTCAGATTTCTCAGCACTAATTCATGAAGCTGATTTAAGTCTGAACTACTCCTGAAAAGGCTAATTTCCCTTTTGTTGTTACTATGAAAGGCTTTCAGATACGGTATTGATGAGGGTGGTGGATGTAATGGCTATTTATTTATTTCCAATCTTATGCAACTAAGAGTTGACTTTCAGTACCAGAGCAGCACTGCAGAGGGCGACAGTGTACTGTGAATGAGTGTGAAACAAGGGAACAACGATTGTAGCTCAGATCTGCAGAATTATGCAGGTCTGTTGTGTTGATTCATAATTTATGAGGGATCACTTTTCTCACCCCCATTGGCAGATATTTGTTCTAAGCAAGTTTTTCATATCTTATGTCATTTTCTTTCATGAGTTAATTTATCTTGATTTTTTTTTTTTTTTTTTTTTAGATTTTACTGGAAAACAGCAAAATCATTTTTACAGTGTTATGTATAGTGTGCATAGTATGAAAATGTTCTATATGCACAGAATACCATAAGATAACCACAAAATTGCATTACAAAAGCAAAATAACTATATTTTTTAAAGACAGGACTTAATTAAACTTGAGGTCATGTGACTACATTTGAAAACAATTACATACTGCATAATATTTCACATGAAACTTAAAAAAAAAAGCACTGTATACAGTGTGTACCACATAGTAGGCACTAGACAGTATGCTAGTTTTCCATTCTGAACACAGCCATATAATTTTTTACATTGTTTTAGCGACATATTTTTCATTTGCGTATATCAGTTAAATCCATTTTAATAGTGTTTTCCTTAAAATCTATTATTTATTCAAGTTCAAATCCAAGTTGCACCTCGTCTGCAAACACAAGTTTGTAGAGAATGACAAAACATTAAATTAAAGGGGTGGAAAGAAAGATAATTGGCTAAAGTCGTGGCATATTTGAAGGGTTTTTGAAACACAAGCTTTAGGTGTCTGTGTTTATGAGTGAAGCTGTAGTAGAAGTGTGCTATCCGTGTTGCTGTCTGCTTGTATGTAGGTGTGTTTGAGTGTATTGAAACCGATTTGTGATGGAGTATTTTCCCTTTGCAAGAAGGCTTGATTGATTCTGATGTTTTGATAAAGTTTGACTGAGCAGAATTGTGCTGAAATACTTTTATAGCTGCCTTTAAGATTATGGGAACAATAAATCTGCATGTTTCTCTTATCTCTCTTTTCTTTTTTTCTTTTTTTTTTTTCTTTTTTTTTAGATAGGAGAAAAAAAAGCTTTGCTTTTTGTTGTTTTGCACAATTTTGAGGGTTGTAATGCCAGTTAGCAGCTGGACTGGGGTGGGTGTCCTCATGAGCCAATCAAATTCAGAGCTGCTGATTGGTCAGTTGCTATCCATAAGTCACATGTGTGTGAAAAAAGTCTTATTTTGAATTGAAGATGTGCCATGAATGGACGGTAAGATTTCAGGCCTTGAGATGTAACACAGAGAGGGAGATGATACGGACACATCCGTTACAGACATTCAACACGGTTTCTTCTTTGAAAGCCAGTCGTGTGTCTGTACCTCAGTGACTGCATGACAAAATGCAACTCCTCTCAAACTTTAATGTGTCCGAATGGATTTCTGACAATCCTTCTTAAGCGCCGCTCTGCAGGAAGTGGCGTTTGTAGATAGTGTATATGTTCTTTTTTTAATTTTGTATGAGCAAACAGCTGTGCTTTCCAGCACCTCTATTTATGTACAAATGCTCTTCTGTAAAACACTGCGGTCAGTTGAAATAAATTTGTTTTGCAGTAAAAGTCACCTTGTGGTCATCATTAACAGAAATTACAACTTTTTGTCAGTAATAAATGGTGAATGCAGAAATTCTAGTTAATCAGTTCATGAATATATAAAATCAATAAGCAATATATGTAACTTTGCAAAACTATATATATATATATATATATATATACACACACACAACTAAATTTTCAGCATCATTACTTGAGTCTTCATTGTCACATGATCCTTCAGAAATCATTCTAATATTTATATATAAAATGTAGAAATGTTTCTTTTATTATTAAATAATTAAGAATGGACAGAAGAAAACTCCATTGGCATAAATAAAAGCAATTTGGTCTGTTTTGCCTGATTGTCATCAAATCTTGACTCAGTGTCTGGACATAGTCTGGTTTTATTATAGTCTTGGCTGACATTTTATCTTTTTGGCTCCTTTTTGCTGAATTCAGGGTGAATAGTACAATGTCAATTGAATAACCACTCAGAAATCACAATAGAGGTCAGACTGACTCGTTTACTTTTTATAAGTCATTGGTTTCAATGCAACAGCATTGCTGCATGGGTCATTTAGTCTATACAGAGGCCTTTCATCTCCCTCAGTCATCTTTCTGCAGTGAACCCACCACGAGCACACTAGTGTGGACGTGCAGAACCAGTGCACCCTTGCCACCTGTGGACGAGGAACCGCCCTCCTGGAGACATTCAGAGGGCGCCAAGGTACTATTTTCAGAGCTACTGTTTTAATCGGAGCACTAAATTTGGTAGAAATCCTTTAAAACAGTCATGAAGGCGGATGTACAACGGCTGCCAGAGGATATAGGACGTGAGGTTGTGCCACATGGCCCGACTCTGGCTCTGTTCCAAAACCAGCAAGCTCTCTTGCTGTCCAAATAAGCAGCTATAAGGCAGCATCTGGAATGGTCTGCATTTACATTTAGGCATTTTAAAAGATTTTATAAGTTGATTTTATCCAAAGTGACTTTGCAATATTATTCAATAAGCTAATGATTCAATATTTTCACTGTGCTTGGAAAGCATTTTGAGATTTGTCTTGTCTGCTAAAGTCAGGGGTGATTCTAGGATTCCAATATTAGGGGGGCTCAACCCCCAATGAGGGACTTAAAAATTAATTGAGTATATTGTTTGTATACTAAAGTAGGCATAAACAATACAGTAGATTATACACTATCAAGTCAATTGCAGAATAGGCCTATTGATTTAATTTCTAATCATTTTAAATAACCAGCTAATATTTCCACTATAACCAGTAGATGGCAGCAGAGGACCAGTCATTAGCTAATTTGCCATTTCTACTCCCTTTATAGTTCTTTTCATGTGTTTTGTTTTTGGATTTATTATAAAATGAATATGATCACGAATTAGTGCACAGATTACTGAGATATTTGCAAATTTTAGGGGGGTTTGGATGGAAATTTAGGGGGGCTAAAGCCCTCCTATATGGGCCTAGTGATGCCCCTGCTATAAAGGATACTTTATAATCTTTAAAATCACCTTTCTTCTCCACTCTGATGCTCAGTTTGAACTTTAGCAGATCGTCTTGACCATGTCTACAAGGCTAAATGCATTAAGTTGCTGGCATCATTTGATTGGCTGATTAGATATTTGCATTAAAGGTGATAGAGAGGATTTTTTCGTCGACTGAGAATCCAAAGACTGTTACTGAGTTTTTGAAATGAGTGCATGCGTAAGAACAACCCCCCTCCTTCACAGCTCATTCCAAAGGAACGCCTCCCAAAACTCGTGCACGAGTATTGGAACACGAGTGTTTACCACCGGCATTCGCTGTGTCGTGTTAGTGGATTCATTATGTCGGACTCACCGCAGGTCACTCATAATCTGCAGTTGTTATTCCTGACTCCTGACAAAAACATTGCATGCCGCGCCTGTGGAGTGTGGAAAGTTACTGGAGAGCGCAGCCGCGCTCGTCTCTCACAAGGAACGTCATGGCAGTGATTGACAAGCCAGAGGGCCAATCGTTTACGTGATGATTGCGTAAACGATTGGCTGATGTTTTTAAGGCCTACCTCGTGCACAGATGATGTATATTAATATTATTACTTTCAGTGCACCTAATAAATAGTCTTTTATCAGTTAGTAAAGACAGTTTCAAGTAATATTGCAAAAATGTATAAAACAAAACATCCTATTTAGCACCTTTAACGAGAAGTTGAACAAGTGTATAAAGTGGCCTGTGAGTGTGTATATATATAATATATATATATATATATATATATATACACTATATTGCCAAAAGTATTGGGACACCCCTCCAAAATCATTGAATTCAGGTGTATCACTTCCATGGCCACAGGTGAATAAAATCAGGCACCTATCAGGCATGCAGACTGCTTCTACAAACATTTGTGAAAGAATGGGTCACTCTCAGGAGCTCAGTGAATCTGACCATGATAGGTTGCCACCTGTGCAGTGAGTCCATTCGTGAAATTTCCTCACTACTAAATATTCCACGGTCAACTGTTAGTGGTATCATAACAAAGTGGAAGCAATTGGGAACAACAGCAACTCAGCCACAAAGTGGTAGGCCACGTAAAATCACAGAGCGGGGTCAGCGCATGCTGAGGCACACAGTGCTCAGAAGTCGCCAACTTTCTGCAGAGTCAATAGCTACAGACCTCCAAACTTCATGTGGCCTTCAGATTAGCTCAAGAACAGTGCGTAGAGAGCTTCATGGAATTGGTTTCCATGGCCGAGCAGCTGCATCCAAGCCTTATATCACCAAGTGCAATCCAAAGTGTCGGATGCAGTGGTGTAAAGCACGCCAGTGAGCAGTGGAGACGTGTTCTCTGGAGCGACAAATCATACTTCTCTGTCTGGCAATCCGATGGACAAGTCTGGGTTTGGCAGTTGCCAGGAGAACGGTACTTGCCTGACTGCATTGTGCCAAGTGTAAAGTTTGGTGGAGGGGGGATTACGGTGTGGGGTTGTTTTTCAGGGGTTGGGCTTGCCCCTTAGTTCCAGTGAAAGGAACTCTTAATGCTTCAGCATACCAAGACATTTTGGACAATTTTATGCTCCCAACTTTGTGGGAACCGTTTGGGGATGGCCCCTTCCTGTTCCAACATGACTGTGCACCAGTGTACAAAGCAAGGTCCGTAAAGACATGGATGAGTTAGTTTGGTGTGGAGAAACTTGACTGGCCTGCACAGAGTCCTGACCTCAACCCTATAGAACACCTTTGGGATAAATTAGACCGGAGACTGCGAGCCAGCCTTCTTGCCAATATCACTGCCTGACCTCACAAATGCACTTCTAGAAGAATGGTCAGAAATTCCCATAAACAACCTTGTGGAAAGCCTTCCCAGATGAGTTGAGGCTGTTATAGCTGCAAAGGGTGGGCCAACTCCATATTAAACCCTACGGATTAAGAATGGGATGCCATTAAAGTTCATGTGCACGTAAAGGCAGGCATCCCAAAACTTTTAGCAATATAGTGTGTTGTGTGTGTGTGTGTATATATATATTATATTATATATAAAATTTCTTGCTTTTGATTTTTGTTTTTCTGTTGTAATGTGTTTTGTGTTATAAAATAACAACAGAGCCACTGATCATTAATGCCAACTGATGGCTCTGAACAATCATAACCATTCCCAGACATTTTCCAAAAAGCCCCCCCCCCAAAATGAATATCCACTAGAAACGGCCCAGGGCAAAGTATCCTGTGTTGATGCCTCTACCCTGTTTGGATGCTTAGACCTTCGTGGCCCTTTTTAAGTGAGCACAATGCTCATTACTTTAACAGCACCGCTGCGGAAGTTCAACAAGATGGTACAATAGAGTCACAGCAGAGGAATTTAATCAGCTAGTCTGGGAGTCAAAGTTCCCTGCTGATTATCGCTCGGTTTGTTATTGTGTTATTTGTTATTTTATTCCAGGATATTGTGTGCATTGTGCTGTCCAGCTCTGCTGTGCTCCAGTTGGCCCCCGTGTAAAGAGTCTTTCAACACTTCTTGTGAAGTATGGAGGGTGTCGGGTGTACGGTAAAGTGTTTCTGCTGTATGCAACATGCCTGGATACTGATACAGGAAGTGTTTCATAAGAGCCATGCATGTAGCCTAGAATCATGATTTATGCCCAGAGGAATATTTTATTGTTCAGACGTCTCTCTTTAAATGCATGAAAAGGAAGTTGCGATAGTCTTTTTTCCCCTATTTTGACGTATATCCAAGTGAAATGGCTTCTCAAACAAGAACAAACGTAGGACGGGGTTTGATTTTGTCCATAGGGAATTGATTGGATGGTTGTGGTTTGCTATTGGTGGATCTCATGTGAGTGACAGTTTGCCCCGCCCTCGCGCCAGAAAGAGGGAGGGAAAGTTATTTTGATTTAAGATTGCGAGGCACATTAATTCAATAACTAAATGTGCATTAATTCCATAAGAAAAAAAAAGTTGGTTTTGATTTCATGGTGACTTTAATTCATTAAATTTAATTGAGTTCTCAGTTATGTTTCATCTGCATATCAAATTTGTCTTATACCTTTCTCTTAAAATATTTAAAATAGACACAAATTGTTGACATAGAGCTATAATATAAATGTGCATGCATAACTCTTATTATTTAGCCTTGTGAGAATCTAATGAAACAAATAAAGTTCTGTCATAAAACTCTAGATGGTGCAGGCTGACCCTTAACTCAATCTGCTTGCAATCGCATCATTCTCTATAGTTCACGGCTGATTTGCATTTGCTGTAGCAGTTGCAACGCACTTTCAGAAACCCCCCACCTTCCCCAGTGCAACCTGTATATATCTGCTGTGGGTAATTCATGTATGCAATATTGTACAGCAGCATCATGTCATACTTGCTCACAGCAGCGTGTCTTGTATGTATTGGCAGCAGAAAGTACATACTTGCTCTGCAGCAGCAGCAGCAGCAATAACAGCAATAGCAATGCAACCAACAGCAGCAATTGTATTTATGCTTTATTAGCAATATTTTATTTTCTTTGCAATGCAGCAGCAATACAGCAGCACAGCATGCCAGCCAGCAGCAGCAATAACAACAGCCGCAACCAACAGCAGCAGCAACAACACAGCAGCAATAACAGCAGCAATAACAGCAGCAACCAACAGCAGCAGCAGCAGCAGCAACCAACAGCAGCAAGCAGCAACCAACAGTAGCAGCAACCAACAGCAGCAGCAATAACAGCAGCAACCAACAGGCAGCAGCAGCAATACAGCAGCAGCAGCAACCAACAGCAGCAGCAATAACAGCAGCAACCAACAGCAGCAGCAGCAGCAATAACAGCAGCCGCAACCAACAGCAGCAGCAATACAGCAGCAGCAGCCACAGCAATAACAGCAGCAAAAACAGCAGCAACCAACAGCAGCAGCAGCAATATCAGCAGCAACCAACAGCAGCAGCAGCAGCCAAGCAGAACCAACAGCAGCAGCAGCAGCAGCATATCAGCAGCCACCACAGCAGGCAGCAGCAGCAATACAGCAGCAGCAGCAGCAGCAGCAGCAGCAACCAACAGCAGCAATCAACAGCAGCAATAACAAACAGCAGCAGCAATAACAGCAGCCGCAACCAACAGCAGCAGCAATATCAGCAGCAACCAACAGCAGCAGAGCAGCAGCAATATCAGCAGCAACCAACAGCAGCAGCAGCAATAGCAGCAGCAATAACAACAGCAACCAACAGCAGCAGCAGCAACCAACAGCAGCAGCAATCAGCAGCAACCACAGCAGCAGCAGCAATATCAGCAGCAATAACAGCAGCAACAAAACCAGCAGCAGCAGCAGCAGCAGCAGCAATAACAGCAGGCAACCAACAGCAGCAGCAGCAATATCAGCAGCAACCAACAGCAGCAGCAATCAGCAGCAGCAATAACAGCAGCAACACAGCAAACAGCAGCAACCAACAGCAGCAGCAGCAGCAGCAATAACAGCAGCAACCAACAGCAGCAGCAGCAATAACAGCAGCCGCAACCAACAACAGCAGCAGCAATATCAGCAGCAACCAACAGCAGCAATAACAGCAGCAGCAGCAGCAATATAACAGCAGCAGCAGCAGCAGCAGCAGCAATATCAGCAGCAGCAACCAACAGCAGCAGCAATAACAGCAGCAGTGTAGCAGATCTATTCCGCCAAAACCAAACATATCAACATTGTCATATCCATTACCATGCCAAACACTTGAGTTGTCATGACAGAAATGTGAGTTCATATAGAGTTGTCTGATTTGATTGCAAGTCTGAGCACATTTGAGACACTGTTGAGATCCCTTCTGAAACTCTTAAGACGATGTGAGATTGCTGGGTTATTTTTCTAAGAACAGTATTGTTATGGTTAATTACAAATACAATTTTTAATTGAAATAGAGCTGAAATGAAATGTAAATATTATATGAAAAACTTGCCAACTAATTGAAATAAGTTGAAGGAGTTACCGACATTACTAAAACTGAAATAGAAATATAAAAAAAACTAATAAAAATGACAGGCACAAAGAAATTTTACTTATGAACTAAAATTACAATGAAAACTGAAAATATGAAAACAAAGGTAATTAAAAATATGAATAAATATTATTCTAGTGTATAATTCCTAAAATAACACTGTATCAGATCCATTTGATCTGTATTTAATCTCATTGTTGTCTAAGGGAAACAGCCGAGACTTCTTTTGTAATGTTTCTTTCCTATGAATGTGTTTGTGCTTTTATGTGTTTTTAAGTGGATTGCAAGTTCATTTGTCACTAATATATTATCACTCAGTGACATAGGAAAGCAGTTTGTCATCGATATCTTGTTTTGTTCCTGTAGTTTGTGGTCAAATTCCCGTCTCTTCGGTCGAAACAGTGGTGCGGCCCGTCTTTATTGTGAATGTGTTTGACCTGGAAATGTTGGGAACACGGCAGGAAGCTGCTGTAAAGTGATCTACTTAAGAAAAGACGTTTCCTTCAACCCTTCTGGAATTTAAAGAATTGAACAGTGGGTCAGAAAAACAGATTCATTATCGAGCAGCACCAGTACAGTGAATGATTTCATATCAAAACAAAAACAAGAAGTGACTTTCTCTGGACTGCTTCTCAGTGCTGTACCAGTCTGTTCTGGTTCGTCACACGCACAGTGTGGTGGTTTCAGGGGCACTAAGGACATTTCACTTGATCCAGTTTCAACCAGTTCAGCTTCTTTCATTGGTGAATGTTAATAGCACTTAACTTTTAAAAGACAATACATATTTGAGATATGGAACAAGATAACGATATATAATTAAATTGTAACACTAAGGTTATTAGTTAACAGTTAATGGACTAATCAATATTAACTAACAATAAGCAATGCATTGGTTACAGTATTTACTAATCTTTGTTAACATTAGTTAATAAAAATACAACTGTTCACTTTTAACTTATGTAGTTAATCAATGTTAACAAATGAAACTTATTATATTTTACATATATTATTTTATTTTTATTTTTATTTAACAGAAATGATTTTGAATTATTGATGACTTATTTATTCATTCATTTTTTACATATATTATTTGATAATTTATTCAAATTTGTTATTGTTATTTTTATTGTTTTTTATTATTTTTAAGAAATTTGATTTAATGAAAAAAAATAATTGTGAAGTTAAAACTGAAATAAATCTGATGACTTTTTTTATTAGTTTTATTAACTTAATTCTAGTCAGTTTCACTAATTTAAATAAAAGACTATTAATGTATTTATTTTACAGAAATGATTTTGAATTATTGATTATGATTAATTAATTCAATTAACATATCATTTATTTGATTTGATTTTTATTGTTATTTTTTATTATTATCATTTTTAAAGAAATTATTTGATTTAATGTAAAAAAAATCTGTTTAATTCAACAATTTTGTGTGATAAACATTTTTTTTTTAATAGTTTTAGTTTTTTATTTAATTCTAAAGTCCGTTTCACTATACATTTAAATAAAAGACAATTTATTAAAAAACAAATTTGACCTTTATTTGTGTCTTTAATAGTTTGACTGCCATCGTTTTTGTAAATGTTTCTAAAGTGCTTTAGATGGTTTCATATCAGAAGAACCGAAACTATAAAATAATGTTTGATTGTAAATTAAGCCATGGATTTTGATTTAAAACCACTCTGACTTCCAAATACAGTTATTTTATGCTGTAAATCTGATTTATGAGGCCTATTTCACGTGTAAGACGTGCTCTCGTGTCTAGAAGGCATCCAGACTATAGAACTTCCTGCATTCTTGAACTTGGAGGGGAAAAAATTGCGGAAACAATGTCTGCAAGCAGACCTGACCCCTCAACCTATAAACCATCTTCAATGATAAATTCCTCCCTGGAAGCTTTGAGCTGCTTGACGCTGAGGTTCCAGGTCCTCAGAAGTGTCTGATTCTGCCCCGCCCGAGCTCACAGTGCACTGGGGATTTATGATGCTCAGTGTATCACACTATTTTTAGCAGGGCCTCCAAAATGGACTCGGTCCTCGGCTCCATTGTTTCGTAGCGCGCTCTCGCCGCCCTTTGCAGCCAAACGCAAACAATGGAGTATCCTCGCCCCTCGGCAGGCGCCGAACAAGGTGCCTCTCCTTTGTTCAGCTCCTTGGGGGAGTGAATGCTCTGTCGGGACAACAGCGGGCGGTCGCGTGCGATGACAGGTCAGCTGTCACCTGCTGTCCCGGCGCCAGCCACCGGCCTCTGAGAGGAGAGCTGCGCACACGTGTCACTGAGGAATAAAAATCACACCCTTTGACTTTTACCTGCATATTTGTCCTTTGTTCTGGGAAATTCAGGGTCGGTCCTCGACATTAAGGATTTATCAGACCTAAAAAATGTCAGTTGCATAATCAACCTCTTCTCAGAAAAAGCTGTTGGCCTTTATATTTAGACATGGCTATATTTAGACATTTAATTTTATAAAAAAAAAAAATAATGTAGTATTTATGAGATGAAAAGTCAAAATTGACTTAAAAAGTCATCATTTTGACTATTTATCCTATAATTTGAATGTATTAATCTCATAATTGACTTAGTGTGCCATAATACTGACTTAATATGTCATCATTTCAATTTTTAATCTCATAATTTTTTGTCATTTTATTATTTTTTTAAATGTCTGCATAATTTTAATTCATTTTTTGTTATTTTAGTACAAGTTAAACTAAAAGACAATTAGAAAAGTTGCCTTGTCAAATAACTGAAATAAAGTAATATTTAATTGTATTTCAGTTAATGTTTATTTTATTTCAAGTAACAGAAATGGTTTTACTGGTTTGGTTTAATTTAGTTTTACTACAGTTAACGATAAAGTGAACTGAAGTGTTCAAATGTTTTTTGGAAAATTCAAATGCTCTGTATTGTCCAGAAATAACCACAAGGGAGCGACTGTGGTTCTCGCTTTCTGTGCAGGCACAAGCATCCGTTTGTTTGCTGCCAAGAATTAGCCGATCTAAAGCACTCAGGTCAAGTTGTTATATGTGGAAGGAAGACATCATTGCCAGAGTCCTTTTGTTTGGATCACTCACAGTTACTGAGACGGTATTGTTTAATAAAATGGAAAATGTTGGAGAATTATTTGCATACAAAGAGGATACCTGGTGGGTAAGCCAAATTTTCTCTGGCATCACTGCTGCTCTGCTCCAGAATCTGAGAATCAAAAGTGACTGATTTTCAATGACTTCTGGAATTGTAAATTTGTCTAAAACTAGACAAGGCATCATAAAGTTGCTGCCCACCCTTTGGGAACTTGACAAAAATACATAATATTTACATTTATGGATTAGGCAGATGCTTTTATCCACAGCTCTATTTTTATGAGAAACAGACAAATGACTTGGGACTGAGATATGTTTGCATTCTGGGATATGTGAGCATTCCTGTAGCTCAAACAGAAGAGCATGGCTAGCAACATCAAGGTCATGGGTTTGATTCAGGGAATGCATGAACTGATAAAATTGCCTTCATTGCAATGTAATGTTTGCTACATTCACAAATGTAAATATGCTAATATGTTTAATCGCTGTCAAATGGAAATGAATAATGTATTTTAACTTTAAGAAAATATTATAGTGTGATATTGCTGGTTACCCAGCATGCTTTGCAGCTAAGGTCAAATAGAGTCAGTTTGATCTGATTATTTGTTAGTTTTGTCTTTTTCGGAGAAAAAAAAAAAAAAAAATATTCATTTTTATTTTATGTTTAGTTATTTTAGTACATCAAGTTCAACTAAATGACAACGTTGCCTTGGCAAGTTTTTTATATTTTATTTAAATTAATGTTTATTTTATTTCAAGTTACAAAAATAGTCCAAAGAGTGTAGTGCTGGCTTTCCAACTGTATTTGCTGGTGGGGTTTTTTTTGTTTTTTTTTTTTTTGTATTTTGTTATTTGTTACTGTTGCCTTCTATGTAAAATGTATAAAAAGCCCATTTCTGCCGCATAAGGAAAAAAATCTTGCATCTGTAAATACATAAAAAGTAGAAAATTTATGGCATATTAAGTCATATTTATGAGATGAAAATATGGCTTTGTCATAAATTTCGCTTTTTGGACTTAGTCTATCATAAATATGACTTAATTTGTCATATTTTCATCTTTTTCTGATAATTATGATTTATTATGTCAATTTTGACTTTTTATGTCATCATTTCAACTTTTTAAATCTCATAATTATGACCTGGTGTGTCATAATTATGACTTAGTGTGTCATAATTTCGGCTTCTTATGTCATAATTATGACTTTTTAAACCAGACTCTTGACTTTGAATGTCATAATCTCAACTTTCTAAGTAATAACTTTGACTTTTCATCTCATAATTATGACAGTATGTCATAATTTCAGATTTTCATCTCATAAATATGATTTGATACATCATAATCCTGACTTTTTATCCCATAACTTTTTAATCTCATAATTGACTTGGTGTCATAATTCTGACTCAATGTCATAATTGAATTTTTCTATCTAAAGTTATCATTTCAACTTTATCTCATGATTTAGATTTTTTTTTTGTCATAATTTTATTTTTTTAATCTTATAATTATGACCTGGTATGTCATAATTCTGTTTTTTATGTTATAATTTACCAAAGCATTTTTTTTCTTATGTAGTGGAAATAAGCTTCCATAAAAATGAGAGATGTTGGATATTATAATATTTATATTATTAGCATTTTTCTGGCCAGTGATTTCTTACCAGATTATTTTTGAGGGGGGAAAAAAAAATCTTCTTAAAAAAAGTCTTTGTGAGCACATTATCAGGGCTTGAACTCCACGTCCTCATCAATTCTTAAAACAGTCACCAGCTCTGACTTTTCCCAGATTCTCTCCAACAGTTATGTAACCTTTTTGGTTCTCAGTGAGCGTGTGAAATGGCAAGCGTGCGTGGATCCTCAGCAGCGGTGTGTGAGGTGCAGATCCCCAAACATTCACAATGGCTCTAGCTCTATCAGACCTCCCCAGACATCAGCTCATGGGTCTCACCTTCCGGTTTGACCCAGGCCTGACATTTTGATGAGGCATTCAGGCTGTTCTAATGAGCCGTCAGCAGGTTTGGCGTCTCCCTGCCACCCTTCACTCGCTGCAACGGAGGTGCTGTTTTTATCCAAGACATTCCAAGCAGTTCCACTGACCTTTCCATCGTGAGCCCTTGGAAAGCTCTGATTAGATAGTGTTTTTCTTAAGGAAGAATGGTCAGGATAACCAAGATTACATAAGGAAGATGGCTTGAACAAGTTAGCTCAAGATTTTCTTAAGAGAAAAACAGAGCATAGAAGAAGACACTTTTGCGCTTACACTCAGTATAGCGCCCCCTTGAGGCAGTGTTGAGAATGCAATTCATATTGTGTTGCATTGTGAAATATGCTCAGACACATTTTAAGATGCAAAAATGCATTAACATTACCTGTGTTTTTGAGACTGTTTGTATGGAAGCTTGTTTCCACCATGAAATGAAAAATAAAAAGGTAATTACGACTTTTTATCTCACAATTCTGACTTTTATAACACAATTGTGAGTTATAAAGTCAGAATTGTATAAAGTCAGTATTGTGAGTTATAAAGTCAGAATTGCGAGTTATAAAGTCAGAATTGCGAGATATAAGTCAGAATATCAAGTCAGAATTGCGTGATATAAACTCAGAATTGCGAGTATAAAGTCAGAATTGCGAGATATAAAGTCAGATAGAGAGTTATAAAGTCAGAATACGTGATAAACTCAGAAGTTATAAAGTCAGAATTGCGAGTTATAAAGTCAGAATTGCGAGTTATAAAGTCAGAATTGCGAGTTGCGAATAAAGTCGAAGTTATAAAGTCAGAATTGCGTGATACAAAGTCAGATTGCGAATTATAAAGTCAGAATTGCGAGATATAAGTCGAATAGAGAGTTATAAAGTAATTAGCAGAATATAAAGTCAGAATTGCGAGTTATAAAGTCAGAATTATAAAGGGATAAAGTCAGAAAGTATAAGTCAGAATGCGAGATACAAAGTCAGAATTGCGTGATATAAAGTCAGAATTGCGAGTTATAAAGTCAAAGAGGAATTGTGAGATAAAAGTCAGAAAGTTAAAGTCAGAATTGCGAGTTATAAAGTCAGAATATAAGTCAGAATTGCAGTTATAAAGTCAGAATTGCAAAGTTGCGAGTTATAAAGTCAGAATTTATAAAGTCAGAATTGCGAGTTATAAAGTCAGAAATTGCAGTTGCGTGAACAAAGTCAGAATTGCGAGTTATAAGTCAAAATTGCGTTTTATAAAGTCAGAATTACGAGTATAAACTAAGATTGCGAGTTATAAGTCAGAATTGCGAGTTATAAAGTCAGAATTGTGTGATACAAGTCAGATTGCAGTTAAAGTCAGAATTGCGAGTTATAAAGTCAGAATTATAAAGAATTGCAGATAAAGTGAATTGCGTAAAGTCAGAATTGCGAGTTATAAGTCAGAATGCGTGATAAAGTCAAGATATAAATTGCGAGCAAAGTCAGAATTGCGAGTTATAAGTCAGAATTGCGAATTGCGTGATACAAAGTATGCGAGTTATAAAGTTGCGTGATAGTTTGCAAAGTCAGAATTGTGATATAAAGTCAGAAAGGAAGTTATAAAGTCAAAGTCAGAATTGCTAAAGTCAGAATTGCGTGATACAAAGTCAGAATTGCGTGATACAAATCAGAATTGTGAGAGTCAGAATTCAGAAGAAGTCAAAGTCAGAAGTTATAAAGAATTGCGATACAAAGTCAGATTGCGAGTTATAAAGTCAGAATTTGATCAAAGTCAAATTCAGTGCGAGTTATAAAGTCAAAAGTTATAAAGTCAGAATTGCGAAATTGCCTTTGCGAGAAGTGGCAAAGTTTGAATTGCTGTTATCAGAATTTGTCAGAATTTATAAAGCATCTCACATTCTGACTTTTATCATGCAATTTGACTTATAACACAATTGCCTTTTTTTCTTTTTTTTTTTACTGGCAGAAAGAAGTCCATTTGAATCCCTAACTGTAAGTATCAGGACTTGTACACTGTAAAAAATATATTTTTCAAAGTTGTGAATAATAAAAAAAAATATTATTGGCGTATATTTGACAAGTAAATACTATTTCAGTCTTTTTACTACAAAATGTGTAAATTTAGTAGCAATTTCTGAGTAAAAATTATTTTGAAGTAAATCTTACTTTTTTTCCAGCGCAATTGCGGACACCCCTAATTATCTCTAGAACTTTTGCTTTTGTAGCAGTCAGAGTGGCAAAGAAAGGATCTAAATAACTTCATAAGCAAGTTAGATATAAAGGAACACAATGAAAACATGAAAAGTAATCACTCTTGACTAAAAATAGATTTGGTACATGGAGATGCCTAAACCAACATTCTTCCAGGCGGTATCGAGGGGGGTAAAAGCAAAGTGAAAGGGTGTGAGTCATCGCCGCATACCCTCCCTGTCTGGGTAAAAATACACACACATACACGCTCTCAGGAGCATACGGTCTCCACGCGCCACTGGTATTACCTAACTCCAAGAGTGGGCGGCAGCCATCGCCATGTTTAATTCATCAACGCTGAATTAAATCAAGCGAAAAACTTGGAAAAGCATTATTACACCTTCAGTCTCTTCTCTGCACTTTTCATCTCATTTCTTTTCCAGTTTTGGTCTGCTATACAGGTTCTCAATAAAGAATGATTCATATGTCTCATCAGTTATGAACAAAAGGGAATAAAGTTCACCAACAGTTTGAGCAAAAGTTTACCAGTTGATTACCAGTTGATTTATTTCAGCTAAAATATTAAATTGTGCATATGCCATTAAACCAGTGGCGGTTGAATGGTTTTGCTTCAAGATGCACATTTTGCATTGGTGTTGAAAAAATAATATTAAAAGATTTAATAATTTATTGCCAGGTTCTAAATTTGCCAAAATAATGTAAAGCTGGATTGGATGCATGGCCTGAGATGTCAACAGCAACAGACAAAGAATTTCTCTTCCACTGGATATTAAATGTGCCCTTGAACCCTTTTTCACAAGATGTAATATAAGTCTAAGGTGTCCCCTGAATGTGTCTGTGAAGTTTCAGCTCAAAATACCCCATAGATTTTTTTTATTCAATTTTTTAACTGCCTATTTTGGGGCATAATTAAAAATGCACCGATTCCGTGCGCGTCCCCTTTAAATGCTCGTGCTCCCCGCCCCCAAACTCGCAACTCTATAATACATTGCATAAACAAAGTTCACACAGCTAATATAACCCTCAAAATGGATCTTTACAAAGTGTTTGTCATGCAGCATATCAGATCATGTAAGTATAGTATTTATTTGGATGTTTACATTTGATTCTGAATGAGTATGATAGTATGCTGTGGCTAACGGGGCTAAAGCTAACATGACACACTGTTGGAGAGATTTATAAAGAATGAAGTTGTGTTTATGAATTATACAGACTGCAAGTGTTTATATATTAACATAACGACATGGATCTGGTCTCCGTGAATACAGTAAGAAACAATAATAACTTTAACCACATTTAACAGTACATTAGCAACATGCTAACGAAACATTTAGAAAGACAATTTACAAATATCACTAAAAATATCATGATATCATGGGTCATGCCATTTTTCGCTATTGTCCTTTCTTGCTTACCTGCATAACTTCTGTTGATTTGGCCGTGCTGCTCCAGACGTTAATACTGGCTTGTCTAATGTCTTGAACATGGGCTGGCATATGCAAATATTGGGGGCATACATATTAATGATCCCGACTGTTGTCACAGTCCGTGTTATGTTGAGATTCGTCTGTTTTTCAGTGGTCTTTTGCACAAATCGAATTTACATAAGAAGGAGGAAATGGTGTTTGAGACTCACTGAATGTCATTTGCGTACAGAACTCTAATTATTTAACTATGCCGAGGTAAATTCAATTTTCAATTCTATGGCACCTTTAAGCATATTTATTTAGCTGTCCTCTATGCACAAAATTATTTTGTTAGTTGCATATCATTATTTGCATTTTGGATTTAATATTTAGAACAGACACCATTTTGAAGTGACCTGCCAGCAAAGAATCACTGCATTGTAAAATAAGTTCATTTAAAGGGGCTTTAAGAATTTTTAAGTATTACTTGCTTTTCTTCCCAGTGTATGAACAGCTTGTAAGAAACTTAAAAAACGAGCCCTTCCCAGACTTCCTAGGTTGTGAAAGTCTGTAGACTGATTTTTATGAGAAGGACTCGGGACGTTTTTGCCGGGAAAATCAAAAGAATGTGACGTTTATGCAAGCTCCCGAGAGCCTTTCTTCCATTCTATGACACATGAAATCAGTGCTTATATCCTATATGTTCTGGATAATGTCGTAAAAGCTATTAGGTTACTGTAATATCATTCTAAGTGAGATTAATTTAAACTATAGTCTCACATAGTCAAATAGGGCCTAGTCTACTCTCAAATATACTTTATAATCTGTGTAATTTTAATTATCTCATCTGTCGATGGTGCCGGTGTTGTTTTAGTTCAAGTGGAAGTATTAAGTATTTATATTCATCTAAAGGTCGCTTTCTCGGCAGCAAGGACAGCGGATGTTCGTTAACAGTAGGCCTATATCGCTGCAAAGGTATCTCCAACTTTTTTACTCCTAAAGAACGAAAAAGAACTTATAACAGCACGATAAACTGCATATATCGGGGCCTTCAATCACGTCGTTTAGTCTCTAGTACGTTACGTGTCACGGGTGCAAGCACTAGCAATAAGTTGCTGGCTGCAGTTGACTTAACGTCCACGTGACCGGAGTCACTAATAACAAGAGTTTCTGGATTCTACATAACAATAGTAATTAAAATCAGTTGCATAAAACATAAAAAATGTAATATAGATTGGAAGTATACAACAATATGCAAAGCCTGCTTGCATAAATACTGGTGGAAGATAATGAGCAAATAAGTGACTGTACTTGTGCTTTGGATGAAATGGAAGAATAGCTCAAGTTATTCACCAGATATTGTGCTGTTTTGCTTTAAAAACAAACCATAGAGACCATGATGTAAATGATGCAAGCATCTAAAACACGCTGTAATCTCCCGCGACTCATTATACCAGAAGACCCTTCAAGTTCATGGAAAAAACACAAGCCTTTTCTGCCTACAGCCCACAGGAGGCGCCAGAGCACAGACTGGAGACGAGGGAAACGTAAGTGGACAAGACAAGTACAGAGCATAGTTGACCCAAAAAAGACAATTGAATTCTGTCATGTTGTTTCAATCCTAAATGCTGTTTAAATTTTATGTTTTTGTTTTGAAACGCAGGCAGTCTTCACACAGCTCTTCTGAACAACAACAGTTTTACTGTGAATGAGATCTCAGAGAAACAAGGGAAAATAATTGAACAACGACTTAAATATGAGTCTGTTTCTCACACAAAACTAGCATAAGAATACTTATAATATTGCACACAACATTGCTCTTTAGGATATCATTTGTTCTTTTTGGATGGTCGTGTTACTATATGAGCTGTTGATGTATGGAGAAGAGATTCGTGGAGATTCTTTTGTTTTGTGTTCCACAGAAAAGTAACAACATCAGGTCTGGAACTGCATGAGGGTGAGTAAATGTTAATAAAATTTTACATTTTTGGGTGAACTATTCTTGCCAGATCAAAACTTAACAACACAATAAGTTTAAAGTTTATGAAAGTCTGAGATGGTTTCTGTTTGTTAAAGTTTCAGTTTTATGACCGTCTGATGACATTGGTTTCTCTTTCTTATGATAAGGTGAAAGTTTAATCAAGACAATGTTCTTTTACAGAATTATAAGATTAAGTTGTATGTTTTACACAAATATATGAATGTATGTAACACTGACTCAAAATGTGCTAAAAATTGAAAGTATTATTTCACTACTATAATGATCCCTTTATTTACCATACCATTTCTTTTTATTATCTTTGATATTGCAAAACTGCGAGAAAAAAAATTAACCTTAAAGCCTCCACCATATTGGTTTTTATTTTTACAGTGAATTTTTCTGGATGAGGGCATGTAAGGGACAAATCATAGAAACATGAATATATTGCATATTGTGTGACATGCACTGTAATTTCCTTTCTTCTCTCTCCCATTAGAGTTCAAGACTCCAGAACTTTCTTGCTCAGCGGTAAAGCGCCTTCATCGATCGGCACTGTGCTTCCAGTGGGGGCGTTTCACAGACAGTTACCCAGAGATGATGCCCTTTCTGCAGGTATGTGGCAGCGCTCTGGTCCCTTGAGCTGTGGAGCTCGAGGAGGATTATTAGACTTGGTGTGTGGACCATAAATCAGCTGATGTATGATCCAGCAGAAGTCTCCCCCGAGCAACGGGATTCACCCACTAAATCCAGGATGGGTAATAATGTTCTTTTCTTCTTGCTGGCAGGGTTTTGGCATGATTCCAGATCCGTTTGGATGATTTAAGAGAATAAAATTAGTAAGAGCTAAAATGATTGCTTCATGGGTTCTTTGAACTGAAGGAAGTTTTGCTTTAGAGGCTTGGATTAAGTTTAAAGACATGCTGTGGGTTTTATCAACAGCATTTAAGGCGTGTTGAAAATTTTAACTCCTTCAGTTTGAAAAACAAACAACAATCACATTTACAGTAATGCAGTTTACAGTGGAAGTCTACATTTGGCTGATATAAACAATAGAATTTTGTATTATGTTATGTTATTAGAATGCATTAGTTCAAGACTTTATAAAAGCACATTACTGGAAACATGTATGGTTTTACAGCCGAGGGACGAATCAATAGCAGGCCTCAGATGCTGTCTAGAGAGCTCTACTTGTTTTGGAACAATTCATTTGATTGTGGCTGGAATTTTGCAAACCGCAAACCTGACAAGTGATTTGATTTATATTCATTTGGTAATGAATGGAAAAGCTCATGCTGATATTTTCCTCACTTTCTACTGAGTTATCTGTACAGGTCTTTATTTGGCATGTTCCGTTGAGACGTCAACCCATACCGACAATCTGCCTGCTGCTTCTTCTGGAAATGTTGACTGTTCTGGTAAGTACTGGATTCCCTATAATGTTGCCTCAGTGTTGTTTAAACGTTGTATTTGACAAAAATGGAAATATAAAAAAAAAAAAAACTAAAGTCATGACAGTGAGAAAGAAGCACTTTAATTCCTCATTGGCTGCAAATAAAACCCTTTCTCAGTGACTTCTAATGACATTCCCGTCACTTACAGATGGAAAAGAAGGATATTTTTTCTCCTCAGACTGGTTTGGTGAGGTTTTTCCCCTATAAGAAAAATCCCCTTATTTTTTTTTTTTTTTTGTCAGGACATTTAGGCTAAAGTTTTTTCAGTCTGCCATGCTGGATGGGACATTTCCATTGGTAGCCATAGAGGAATGCAGATGCTAAGTATTTTTACAGTCAAGCATTTAGTCCATTTTGATTTTGTGTTTAAACCACTTCAACTCTAGCACAACTATTATTCCTTTTCACATAAATTATGATTATAGGAGCAGATTATCAATTAATAAACTTGTCGCTGTGTCCCTTGACCTCAGAACACTTTTACTGTACTGCATTTTAAGCATATACATTTTAATTTTTGCATACATAATCAGCTCCTTATTTATGGATTTTCTGACACGATAAACTTGCTCAGTAGCTGGTTCTTGCAATGCGGAGAACTCTGGTATGAGGAGTGTGAAACACGACACTTGACAAATGAGCTCAACGCGTTGTAGAAACAAGCTAAAATGGCGTGGTTGCATCAGCAACTTTTTTTTTAATCTCACATTTGCTTTTGCTCACACTATCGGTTTAGCATAGAGTTTTGTTGAATGTAAACTGAAAATTCACAGTTGCTTGTTGTGGAAGAGCAATAGGAACATATGTGTGTGGTGTTATGGGAAGACTTAATAGTGTGTGTTAAAATGATCACTCAACTGTAAATTTTCAGTTTAATTTTTGCACAAGTAAATTTACTGTATAAATAAAAATATTCTTTTTGTGTACTACAGTATTGACTTTTCCCAGTACCTACTATTAAAATCTATATCTTAGAAGCTCATCCAGCTAGACAAAACTGACATTCTTGGATATTATAGAAAACAGTCAATATCAACAAAAAAGTAGAAAAAACATGAAGTTTTTAATATAACAAATATTTGCATCGTGAAAAAACATCTAAACATTTTGACTAGTGTGGTTCACACAATGACAAAAACACTTTGGCCAATGGTCAATTTACTAACACAATAACTAGGTTTTGAAGCATGTATGTGTTTTTTTTCTAGGCTTGATTGTGTTTTTGGGGCACAGTTTAACATGTCTTAATGCTTTGTTTTTTTGAAAACGCTGTATTTTTCATATATTTTACCTTTATTCTACACCTCTGTTTCCACTGTCATACGAATGGCTCGTTTTGACTTCCTGCTTCTATGAAGCCACTCCCTCCGAAATACGCAATGGGTTCAGATTGGTTAGCTGGCCCAGTGTATCGTGATTTGCTGAAGCGTCCGGAAACGCCACGGTCCTTACCATTCGTAGTTACGCGCATAGGTTTACAGTCTATGGTGGAAATGTAAATAATGGCGTCTATATTGCTGTATCAAATTGAGCCCGAATCAGACCCAGATGAAGAGGGTCAAGCAGAACCTCTCCAATCGCGGCTTTTAAAGGACGTTTCTGAATGGTATTTCATTTAGTATTTGTGTCAAAGTGTTTAGATATTCTGTCACTGCTGTTTGATAACTTTCAATATACAGTTTTATCCTGATTAAAGCTTTACTGTAGCCGAATACATGACTGAGTAGTCGCATTTTTTGTAAAGGTAGCGTTTAATTTATAGCATGAACAACTGTTTGTCTATGAACATAGACATTTGTTGGAGAAGTATGCACTAGAATACAGCTAACTGGCTAGTGAAGCAAAAACGAGTTGCTCTTTGTATATGTCCTTGATGCAACCAAAAATAGCAACAGAACTATACATTTAAAAGACATATAAAAACAATAAAATGTACTTACAGTTTGAAGCCAATAAACAGCAGCTTCTGCTTTTAAAGTGGGAACTGCTTCTTTCAGTGAAAGCCTTTGTGCAAATCCTGCATTGAACTCTTGTATATTCTGGAAGCTGTCTTCAGCTCTCTGCATCCAGTGTAGACAATATCACAGATTATAATGGGTTCTATTATCTTTTGACGCGTTGCATCGCACCGCTCGCGTCCGATGTACACAACTCTTCCGCTTTCATTATGCTGCGCGACATGGTCTTGCCCACTTTGTTGCGTGTTCCCGGGGGCGTGTTTTGCAGGGTTTATGATGTCACCAACCTCGTTGTAGTCCAAACCGGTCGTTTTTGTAGGCATTAAACTTCCATAACTTTAAAAGACAATATCTCCGTTTGCAGTGAACTTTCTACAACTTTGCAGATACTGTTTTTGCTCAAGCAGCAACATTACACACTAACTAAAGTTAAAAATGTGAAATCGCATTGAACCACCCCTTTAAATGTTTTGGGTGAGTTACTACATTTTGCGGAGTTCTGATATTTCAGCAAACAGTCGTGACAATTGCACTTACAGTTTAGAGAATGTTTAGACTGTTTCGCAAATGCCAAAGCGAAACCTGTAAAATATGTGAGACATGCATGTACTGTATGTATATTCCAAATATCTGTGATGTGGAATATATTTTCTGTTTAAGCATGTAACATATTTCTACAAAAGTAAATGTAGGCTGCTGAATACATACAAAGTGCATATTCTTTTAATGTGATAGCTTTCAGCTAGACAAAACTCCCAGCTAACAAAAATATGTTCTAAGAATGTTTTGCTAAGTTTTGAAAACATTATTTCTGAATGTTCTCTGAACATGCTATAAATGCTATAAAAACGTTTTTTCTTGGGCCCCGTTTACACTAGTGCGTTTTTGTTTTAAAACGCATAAGTTTTGCTACACCGGCGTTTTCTAACCTCAAAAACAGAGAATTTTGAAAACGGTGCAGAGCCCGTTTTAGTTTGAAAACGCTGGGGATGTGTTTCAGTATAAATGGACCAAAACGGAGACTTTTCAAAACGATGGCATGGCTGCCCATGTTTGCTCTGCGTATCCTTGACGACCATGTAAACAATAACATGGAGACTGAACTGCAATCTTTGCTGGCTTTGTTGTAATTTTTAGCAGCCATTGTGCAGTTAAACTCTGCATTTTTTTAATACTGCAGCTGCCCACATGCGCAAGAGGCATCTGTTTACACTTGAATGCGCATGCCCAGTGTGCATGAACGATCATGTGACACTCGTTTTCGGCCGTGTAGTGTAGACGGAGATCGTTTCTGAAACACTGTGGAAACATCAATGTAGATGAGGATCGTTTTCATTTTAAAACGCTGTTTTACACTTTACACTGTCACTAGTGTAAATGGGGCCTTAGTTGTGCGAACATTAAGGGAGCATTCCATTCTTTAGACATTATGGGAATGTTACTTTTGAATATTCTCTACACGTTTTGAAACAAGTAGTAACATTTAAAAATGTTATAAGAATGTCTAGAGAACTAAACATTTCAGAAAAAGTTTCATGAGCAATTTCTAAATAACATTTTGTGCTAACATTTTGAGAACATTATTAAAGACCAGATAACTATGAACAAAAGTTCTATTAATGTTACTGCAAGAATGTTTGTTCATAACTTTGAGAGAACCTTGCCAGAACGTTTGCCAAAGTTCTGAGAACATTCCCTGTTAGTTGGGCTGACATCTGTTTCCATCCACCTATTTTTATGCACATTTTGAGATATTGCTTAAAAAAATGCTGGATGGAAATGGCAAAAATGTGCATTAAAAACTTATGCACTCAATTGAGGCGGATACATTTTTAATCTGATAAGAAAATGAGCACAAACTGAAAAAATGGAAACACATTTAACAGATAAATCCCTCAATGCACAACAAAAAACTCTTGTGACTTTGCATGGAATGGATGTGATTGGATAACTGGACTAACCATCGCACAGCATCTTACATGTTGGTTTGATCATTCTGAAATGCCTGAGCCAAAGTCTGTCATCAAAATGATTTGGTATAATTCCCTGCCAGAAGCGACATCTTTCATTTTTATTACAGATACTTTGTACCAATTTCCTGGAAGTGACAATTTTGTTCTCTTGAACCCATAGGATGGAAACTCTGCTTTATTTGAAAATGTTTTATGCAATATTCCAATTTTGCATATAAATTACATTCACAATTTTGGATGGAAACATAGCTACTGTCAACAAAAAACTAGAACAAAAATAACATTTTGGTTCTGAATCCTGAATTATATGTTTTGGGTGAGTTACTACATTTTGCAGACATGCAGTAATGTTGTGATTTCCCATAAAACCAGACAGCTGCGCTTACAGTTTAGAGAATGTTAAGACTGTTTAAAAAATGAACCAAAGTAAATGAGAAAAACTGTAATATAATTTTGCAAAAATGACATCTCAGCCACATATTTTCATGAGATTGGACCGGTTTTTAAATCATTCAAAAAATATTTGTCAGAAGACTCTCTCATCATGTAGCCTATAATTGCTCCAAATCCAACCTGAACACTTATGAATCACAAACATCTCAGAGCAGCGGGCCATGCGTCAGTGCCTGAATCATATCGGCAGAGCCACCTGTGGGCTACCTCTGCAAACACGCTATAAAACAAGCCTGCTCAAAAGACATCAAAACCTTGGAACGATTTCCGTAAAGGTGAAGAGGAATCAAGACGGTTCTAAAAAGAAAGTAAAGAAATAAATCAAGAGAGGCAGCTTAAATGGAACTTAATTGATTGAGTCCAAACGGAAAGCAGCATGCATTAGGAACACCTGCACTGCCGTCCGGACTGAAATCGCACGTAACGCAACAGCCTAGCAGATGGCTGGGAACAGAGGTCAAATGCCAGATGAATGAAGAACGGAGGAAATACTGCTGTCTGAAAAAGCACTTAGCACTGTTGCTTTAGGTCAGATCACAGAGCGAAGACAGATGAGGATAGACCCCAGAGAGGAGAAGACAGAAAAGTCAAGAGAACCGGAAAGTAAATGACCTTGGTGCAGTAATAAAACGAGGATCACACAGCCACAAGCTTGAAAAAAGAGTCACAATGTTGCTATTGATATCACGCTTGTGTATACAGTTAGCAGCCATCCTTTTCTCATTAGGACTGTTTGGGATATTCCAAGGTTTCCAAAATACAGTGTTGTTTGTTGATCCCACAGGCATGTTTTCATGAATAAATTTCACGCCACTGAAATTTAAGCAGATTTTAACAGCAGGGATATAATGGCAATATTGTGGTCTTGGTTGCCAATATTAGAGGCCTTTTATTCATTTATGACCTTTCTTTTCTATAAATAACACAAGACACAACAAAGTGTGATTTGTTATTGAATACAGTTATTTACATTGGTATTATGGAATTACCATGTTTTTTAACAGAACCATAATACAGCACAGTTTTTTGACACTTTTTGACATGAAAAGTATTAAAAAAGAAAGGTAATAAAAATAAAAGACTGCTGTAAAAATAAATAAAAATAATAAATAAATATCATAAATTACATGGCTTTCTTTAAAGTACCTTGGAATACCATGGTTGCATGTGGAAATTTTACAGTACCATGGTGTGCATGAGCATACCACAGCAAATCTGATCCCATAACCGTACCGTATAAGAAAAGCACATTCCAGAACTGTGGATGACCAATATCCAGAGCTTTAAACTGCTTAAACTCTTAGATGTGGGGTAACTGAGTGTCAACTCATTAGTTTGAACGCGGCATGGGGTGGAGGGATGTTTGCAGGGGAGAAGGAGGGGCAGGGCGTGGGAGTCAGGCAGTTGCCGTGGCAACAGCCTCAGTTATGTAACATCATATGGTGGTGTGTAAACAAAGAAGTCAGTGCAGTGATGAGAGAATGGGCTTCCCCCGCCCTCCACCACTTAAAACCATTACAGCACATCACATCATCCATATTACATAAAGCCGCTCTGCAGAGCCCATCGGACAGTTAAACACTTGACTGCAGTTATCAAGGCTGACTGACCATTTTAAAACAGAGTTTTAAAAATAGTTTGCATATGAAAACTGACATGGTTTCAGTGCTGGTAACAGAATGATAGATGAATGTGTCGATAATCAAATTGAGATATGAATGATCCTAATTTGATAGGGATAAAGCACACATTGTTTTTTCTCACAGTCTTTTGCTTGGGGATCTTTTGCAGTTATTTAAGAATGTGAGAAAGCAGAAGTGAAAGAAAAAAAAATTGAGAACGATAGATTGAAAGAAAATGTGCAAGAAAGAATTCAAAAAAGGGAAACTGGAAAAAAGTTTAGAAAGAAAGAAAGAAAGAAAGAAAGAAAGAAAGAAAGAAAAGAAATTACAAAAGGAAGATTTGAAAAAAGTATGAAAGGATTTAAAGAAAATGCATGCAAAAGTGAAATAAAATGAACAAAAGAAAGGCAAAAGGAAAAACATGAAAATAGATAAGATAAACAGACAGACAGATAGATAGATAGATAGATAGACAGACAGACAGACAGACAGATAGATACATATAGATAGATATAACAGATATATAACATAGATAGATAGATAGATAGATAGATAGACAGACAGATAGATAGACAGACAGATAGATAGATATATGATAGACAGATAGATACAGACAGACAGACACACAGATAATAGATAGATAGATAGACAGACAGATAGATAGATAGATAGATAGATAGATACATAAACAGATAGATAGATAGATCAGACAGACAGACAGACAGACAGATAGACAGACAGACAGACAGACAGACAGACAGATAGATAGATAGATAGATAGATAGATAGATATATGATAGATAGACAGATACAGACAGACAGATAGATAGATAGATAGATAGATAGATAGAGATAGATACAGAGACAGACACAGTCAGAGACAGATAGATAGACAGACAGACAGACAGATACAGACAGACAGATAGATAGATAGACAGATAGATACAGACAGACAGATAGATACAGACAGACAGTCAGACAGACAGACAGACAGACAGACAGACAGACAGATAGACCAGACAGACAGACAGACAGAGATAGATAGATAGATAGATAGATAGAGACAGATATATAGACAGACGATAGACATACATACAGATAGATAGACAGACAGACAGACAGACAGATAGACAGACAGATACAGACAGATAGATAGATAGACAGACAGACAGACAGACAGACAGACATACAGAGATAGATACAGACAGATAGACAGACAGATACAGACAGACAGACAGACAGATAGATAGATAGATAGATAGATAGATAGATAGATAGATAGACAGACAGACAGATAGATAGATAGATAGAGATAGATAGATAGATAGATAGATAGATAGATAGATAGATAGATAGATAGATAGATACTGTAGTAAATAGCAAACACAAGTGCATCCATGTGATTTGAGGAAGAGGGACTCAGGTCTTGAGGTCTCTGTACAAGCGGATCATTGTTTCTAACAGTGAGACAGGCACATGTCGCCCTGCTCTGAACTCCCTCCAAGTTATTAATAGCTCAAATCTCCCTTTGCTTCTAGTGTGGAAGAGCCAGAGGAGACTTGCTTCTGTTTTCTAGTATTATGTGATAACATAATATAAGCCTATATTAAGTAAGCCCATCCAAAAATAAAAATTCTGTCATAATTTACTCACCCTCATGTCATTCTAAACTTGTATTAAGTTCTTTATTCTGCAGAGGATATTTTGAAGCATGTTGGTAACCAAAAAGTTTTGGTTCCCTTTGACTTCCGTTGTATGGACAAAAAATATAATGTCAAAAAAGTCAATGGGAACCAAAACTGTTTGGTTATTATGATTCTTTAAAATATCTTCTTCATGTTCCACAGAAGAAGAGAAGAAGGGTTTCATGCAGGTTTGATGAAAGATAACCCAGGATTAAAAATGACCTTGTTTAAAAAATTTTAGCCCATTAAGAGGTTCAGAACTTTCCAGAAATCAGGCACACACAGATAAAAATGTGTTAGATATTAGGAAGATAGAGGGATATTACAAGTTAGTTTATGTCTGTGCTACATTTTTGATGTTTGTTAAATTTAGTAGCTAATCCAATACGGTTCCTGAATTCTTCAATTTATAACATTTTTGACCATTAACTGATTTCTGTTTCCCAGCATGCTATGCAATGGTTTGCATAGGAGTGGATTGGGAGAGTACCTGTAGGTGTTGTAATTAAGTGTTATTTTATGTGTCTTTGAAAAAGTTGAGAAAGAGAGAAGACGTGTTAGTGTTCAGTTAGTTTGGGTCACCATTGGCTGGTTCTGTCCACCTATTTTTATGTGCATTTTGGGATATTGCATAAATAAAATGCTAGATGGAAATGCCAAGATGTGCATAAATTCTAAAAATGCGCATACATTTTTAAACTTATGCACTCAACTGAGGCAGATGCATTTTTGATCTGATAAGAAAACGTGCATAAACTACGATGGAAACACATTTAATGACGAAATCCCTCAATGCACAACAAAAAACTCTTGTGACCTTGCCTCAACAGTAGATGTGACTGGATAACTGGACTAACCCAGTGGACCAATCACATCGCAAAGCATATCAAATGTTGGTTTGATAATTCTGAAATGCCTGAACCAAAGTTTGTTACCAGAATGATCTGGTTTAATTCCCTCCCAGAAGCATCTCGATTGTGTTCCCAAACACCAGCATCCGAACACATGATCACATGACAGCGTTTATTGAGTTTAGTCTGCCGCAGTCGTGGCCTAATTGAGAAGGGTTAAATGCAGAGGACAAATTCTGAGGATGGGTTACCATACTTGGCTTTTTTCACTAGTATGTGGAGCTTTAACTAATAAGTGCTAACACGCTCCCATTTCATTTAGTTTAATTTTCTTTCCACAGTACAAGAACTTCAAATTAAGTTGTTTAACATGGTTACAATAAGGAACTACAATGGAGTCTTGCACACATATATATAGGAAGTACAAAATGTAGCCCTGCTAGCTTCCATATGCTAACAGCTAATTTGTTTATCTTTAAATAGCCTCTAGTTAGAGATAGTGAATGTAAAGGACGTCCAATGCTGACATGCTATTATATGTTCGGTGAGCATACAAAGGCATCAGCGCAGTGTAAGATGACACTGATTTCCATCTGCGCTGGATGAAGTGCTAGCTTGGGTATGCAAATAGCTTATTATTTTTGATGTGGTGCGGCCGAAACACGATTGTTCCCAAAGGACGTCTGTACAGACTCCAGAATGCACTTAGGATCAGACTGCATGTCACACGCACACGTCTCTAGCATCGCTCAAGGGATGATGCAACACGCCTCATTCATTGAATGTTGACAAACTCTAGCTAGAATTACAGGCAATTACAGATATCCATATGTTGATGTGACAAGCTGTTGTGTATTACAGTGATTTTACCATCATTAATGTGACACGCAGCATTTTAGCATGTTTTTATGAAATGGCAACAGCAACAATGTTCAAATAATACATATTAATTTAGTATATTCAGATCATTTCTAAAAATAAGATACCCAACAAGAACAAAGATAGTAAAACGGTGATTAAATAGCTATTAATAGTTTTAGTTTAATATTGCGTGGCCTATAGGTGATGTCAGCTAAAAAAGAAAGTTGATGAAATATATATATGTCTAATTTGACTTCATGCTTGCTTTAGGGATTCATGCAAAAGATATAAAAATAAAAAGCAACTCATAAGCAAATTCTTACCAGTTAAGCTAAGTTAAATCATATCTTTGAAACATTTTAAAGTCAGCATGAAAGAGAAGTGTAGGGCGGGGCTTGATTTTGTCCATTTGGATGAATTGATTGGATGGTTCTGGTTTGCTATTGGTTGATCTCTTGTGAGTGACAGGTTGCCCTGCCCTCGCTCCAGTAAACACATCATCAGAGAAGAGTAGAGATGTTCCTGCAAGAGGGAGGGGAAGTTATTTTGATAACAGATCATTCATTTATAATAAATACTGCAATATTCCATTAAAAATAAGAATTGTCAATTTTGATTTCATGGTGACTTTAACAAAAGTTTGTAAACATTTCCAAGCAAACGTATTTGAGAGAAACAGCAGAGGCATAAAATGTAGGATGCCATTTTTGTAATCCGTGGTGGTTCAAAGCGAGTGAGTCATAGAAATACTAATATGTTTATTGATATCTCCACTGCAGGCCATCATCATCATCAGTTTTATCAGATGTCAGTTAATTTAACCATTTAAATGCAAGGTTTGTTCATATATGCATGCGTGATATATATATATTATATATAAATTATATATAATTATTATGTGCACTGATGACTCATTTACAATTAAGTTTGCGTTAGAGATTCATGCAAAAGCTGAAAACTATAAAACAACTCAAAAACAAATTCTAACTAGCTTAGTTAACTAATATCTCTCAAACAATTTAACAAAAGTTTGTAAACATTTTTCAAGCTAACTTAGTTGATAGGAACAGCAGAGGCATAAAATGCAGGATGCCATTTTGTAACGTGTGGTGTTTGAAGGCGAGTGAGTCACCGTGTCAGAATATGGAGCGTGTGCGGGCGGCTGGCTGTCATAGAGGCATCTCTGAATGGAACATCATCACCCCCTCAAACTCAGACGGGGGCTCTGCACAGGGACCTCAAGAGTACGTGTGATGTGACGTGCATCTGCTCTGCGACTACAGTTTGTGGGGGGGGTTTGTTCTATGCACCAAATGAAATTAATAACGTGCAGTTGGGTCCATCATTTTTCTGGTATTTTTCAGCCGCGGTGCAGGTTGTTGCTGTTGGCCTACCTCAGCTGAAATCGCGGGGGCCCTGAAAGCCGGGGGCCCCGAGAATTGTCACCACCTCTCTCCCCTGCATCAATTAACAATTAAAAATAGTTCATTTTTAGTTTAGTTAATTTTAAGTTCAACATTTACTACATTATTAAAATTAAAAGTAGTGTTTGCTAATATTATTTAAAGGTGCTCTAAGTGATGTCACACGTTTTTAGGCCAAAACATTTTTTGTCACATACAGCAAACATCTCCTCACTATCCGCTAGCTGCCTGTCTCCTGAACACACTGTAAAAAAAACGCGGTCTCTGTAGTCGCCACAAGCTCCGAAAACGGCAATAAAAACAAACTGGTGCAGCCTGGACCACGAAACATAATAAACATGCTCCAGCCAATAACTGACAAGAATGATTTTAAATGCGCGTTCATGACTGTTTCAGGAAGCACGGAGGGGAGGGGGAGGAGGAGGAGGGAGGGTCTAGCTAGCCTCTGTTTTGTTTAACAACACTTCGAACGTCAACAGGAAGTTACATCCACCCAGGATCGCTTAGAGAACCTTTAATGGACCTAAGTTAAAGTCTTGTTTTTTATGCAATATTGCAGTATTTATTATAAATGATTTATTCGTGCACATCAATATTTTTTATAAGTTCCTGTGCCCTCATAATCTTTAATCAAACTAACTTCCCCTCCCTCTTCCATATCTTCTAATGTTGTGTTTACTGGTGCGAGGGCAGGGCAACCTGTCACTCACATGAGAGCCACCAATAGAAAACCATATTTTCAATTCCCCATGGACAAAATCAAGCCCCGCCCTACATTTGTTCTTGTTCAAGAAACCATTTTACTGGGATATACATCACAATAGGACAAAAAGAATATTGAACTTCCATTTCATGCTGACTTTAAAGTTGCAGCGTGTAAATTTTAGCGGCATCTAGTGGTGAGGTCGCTCACCCCTCCCTTTCGAAGCACATAGAGAAGCTACGGTGGCCAACACAGGACAAAGATGTCATCTGAAACAGCAGAGAGTAGCCAGTCAAGCAAACACGCTCTGTAGAGCAGTTTGTCCGTTTACTAGGTATGTAATGATATTATCATATTGTGTTATCGCGAAAGCAAAACTGTCTCGATATTATCGTGGTCACATGACTACATGAATGACATGTATGAAATATACGTCTTCCGGGCAAAAAGTGTAGTTTTTTCCAGTCTGGTTCTGAAAATGGTTCTGGTGTGATGGGTGGGCGAAGTGCGAGAAGCATATCCTGTAATAGAGAAGTCTCACCTCATGAATATTATAGCACTAAAAAGCCCTCGCCCTACTCATATACGTCACATCGAGAGAGAGAGAGGTGCAAAGGCAAGCTGCACGATTAATCTTTAAAAGATTGCGTTCTCGATTTCATCACCCACATGATCTAATTCCTTAACAACAATTCCAATGACAACGATTTGCCCGTGTATATTAAACCTTTGACAAAAATAAAATCGCGGAATTCAAATCTGCTCGTGCTGCCGTTTATCTAGAGAGAGTGTAGATTTAAACAGCTTCACAAACAATCTTGTCAAACACACAGAATCATTTCTGTTACAAATATTCCAATTATCACAGAAGCATACAAAAGTGTATTATTCAGATAAACGCTGATGTCCACTTTACCGATCAAAATAGAATAAATCACCTTTTGAAAGTGCTTCTAATAATGACTGTATCGATTACATTGTTACGCCACTAGGTGGCAACACATTTTTATCACTGAATCATTCTTTTAGAAACAAGTGAAGTCTTTATGAATCTTACAAAAATATTCTGTTTCACCTGTCTGGATCTTACATGTGTGTTCAAGCATCTTATTTGTGTTGAATTTGTGGTAAAACTTTACAAAAAGGCTCATTTGTTAAAGGTGCCGTAGAACATGTTTTCAAAAGATGTAATATAAGTCTAAGGTGTCCCCTGAATGTGTCTGTGAAGTCTCAGCTCAAAATACCCCATAGATTTTTTTTTATTCATTTTTTTAACTGCCTATTTTGGGGCATCATTAAATATGCGCCAATTCAGGCTGCGGCCCCTTTAAATTCTTATGCTCCCAGCCCCCGAGCTCGCGACTGCCTTAAACAGCATAAACAAAGTTCACACAGCTAATATAACCCTCAAAATGGATCTTCACAAAGTGTTCGTCATACAACATGTCTAATTGCGTAAGTATGGTATTTATTTGGATGTTTACATTTGATTCTGAATGAGTTTGATAGTGCTCCATGGCTAAAGCTAACATTACACACTGTTTGAGAGATTTATAAAGAATGAAGTTGTGTTTATGCATTATACAGACTGCAAGTGTTTAAAAAATGAAAATAGCGACGGCTCTCTTGTCTCCGTGAATACAGTAAGAAACGATGGTAACTTTAACCACATTTAACAGTACATTAGCAACATGCTAACGAAACATTTAGAAAGATAAATTTACAAATATCACCTAAAATATCATGGATCATGTCAATTATTATCGCTCCATCTGCCATTTTTCGCTATTGTCTTGCTTGCTTACCTAGTCTGATGATTCAGCTGTGCACAGATCCAGATGTCAATACTGGCTTGTCTAATGCCTTGAACATTGGCTGGCATATGCAAATATTGGTGGTGTACATATTAATGATCCCGACTGTTACGTAACAGTCGGTGTTATGTTGAGATTCGCCTGTTCTTTGGGGGTCTTTTAAACAAATGAGATTTATATAAGAAGGAGGAAACAATGGTGTTTGAGACTCACTATATGTCATTTCCATGTACTGAACTCTTGTTATTCCACTATGCCGAGGTAAATTCAATTTTTAATTCTAGGGCACCTTTAACATTAGTTGATGCATTATAACATGAACTAACCATGAGCAATACATTTGTTACTGTATTTGTTAATCTTTGTTAACATTAATAAAAATACATCTGTTCATAGTTTGTTCGTGTTACTTCACAGTACATTAACTATGGTTAACAAATACAACTCATGAGAATGTTAGAAAAAATAATAGATGTTACCTTTGTCAAGGTCCAGCTGGTGCAATTATTTATAATATGATGGTTAATTTGTACATAATTGTAATGTTCAATCATTGTTTAACACTTATGGCACTTTTTTCCGAGTCTTCTTTTTTTTTCAAAATATCGCAATAAATATCATATTGTGGACTTTATATCGAGGTATTATCATATCGTGAGATTTTGATATCATTACATCCCTACAGTTTACTGTAGAAAATGGTGATGCAAAATGGCAAATTCGATGAAAGTGAAGAAATGGCTCATTCTAAGGTAATAAAAACATAACAGTTCATTATGTAAGGTCCTTATACACCACTGAAAACATAGTTATGTATACTATATTGCATTTGTGTCAATAGATCCTCCCAAATAT
Organism: Culter alburnus; assembly: GCA_028476615.1. Taxonomy (NCBI): domain Eukaryota; kingdom Metazoa; phylum Chordata; class Actinopteri; order Cypriniformes; family Xenocyprididae; genus Culter; species Culter alburnus. The sequence goes on along the minus strand of JAOTNS010003948.1, from coordinate 322,447 downwards.
TACACACTGGACCTTTAACATGAACTAACAATGAACAATGAACTGACATAACAAGGATATAAATAGGCCTACTGTAACAAACGTATTGCTCATTGTTAGTTGATGCATTAACTGATGTTAACTAATGAGATCTTATTGTAGTGTTACCACAAAACCTGATGATCATGATCTCCAGCATGATTTGATATGCTCCTGCGCTTCAGTAGAAGCTGGAAAATCTGGAGTCACATGATCAGTGTTACTAATTTGATAAATGACCTAGAAAGAGTTGTTTTCTTTGCATTTTGCAAACTCTTAAAATTTTGTTTATCCCCAGCTTTAAAAGAAAAAATCCCAGATTTTCAGTGTGCCAAATCCCACTGTTTGTGTGCTTGTTTGGATATAAATATAGAGTGTGAGATAGGGAGAAAGAGAAAGGCAGCGAGGGGGAGAACACATATATATATATCCAGCGTGATGCTGTTCGCCCCCTATTCTTCGTCACCAGCACGCGTATGTATGTGTCCCTGTGGGCTTGTTGCTGGAGGAAGGATAGATCAGATAGTCACCTCTTCCACCTTCATTAAAGTGCTATTTATATTCTCAGGGCTGACCTTTCTCATTAAGCGATGTGTTTTTTTTAAACACAAACACCCGTGGACGTATTGCGAGATGCTTTGAATGTGGGTTAAAAATAGCCGAGCAGCATTATTTGTGCTATCTGGTAAAGTCTCAGCGTGGTTTAGTATGTTTTTGGTGGATCCTGTGGTCCTGCACACAAGTGAGGCTCGAGGTCAGCATTCAGTGCATCGCTTCTTGCAATCATGGCAATCGTTTATATTTTCGAAGAAAATAATGACATCAGCTATTGTGAGAACAACCTAAACGTCCATCAATAAATCAGTTTTAATGCGATTCTTGTTGGTATTTGGACTGTTTTGAAAAGGTATTGATTAGTTGGTTTGCCATGGGTTGTGACTGTCACTCAGAACAAGGGTCATTTCTGACAACAGACAGATGTGACAGACTGAACTGCAAATATAGATGACTAAGCAAGTATTTAATCTTGCTTTTGGGTCTATCTTTTGAAATACATTATATATATATATATATATATATACACACATACCTCTTATATCACACTGCAGGCCATTAGCATGCATTTTTACGCTTGCCATTTTCTGTAAAGCTGCTTTGAAATGATCTGCATTGTGAAAAGAGCTGTAAACATGAACTGATTTGAATCATTATAAAAATTATTATAATTATTTTGAATATACATATCAATATAGCCTATATATATAAAATATATACATATATTACACTAAAATCATAAAAATATATATATAGTGTAATATATGTTTCATTACAATAGCCCTAAAACGGCTTCTATTCACTTACACTGATTTTCTGTTTGAACACAAAATGAACTTGATTTCTCGCTAAGCTCCTCCTTCCTCCTTCGTATACTGCAACAAACTTCACCGATCTGTTAAAGGAATAATAATGGAATACCTATAGTAAGGAGGATATCTCCAATATTATTCATTTTAAATGCATTATCAAACAGCTTAACGCTGACAGTGACATCAGTGCATATTTTTTCCTTAGAGAAACATCATTACTAAATCGAGTATACTAAGTGCTTTCAGTTTTGCATGACTGTGAAACATTACAATTCAAGCGTTTACATGTACGAAATGATTTTGCGTATCATCATTACATCGCAAACACACTCTGTGCTGCGTTCTCCATTGTTTGCCTGGATCTGTGCGGGAAAGCCCAGCGCTGGTTGAGGGGCACAACGTGACCTAACAAACAAGGAACCTCCGGGAACACCGTCAGTCCTGAACTATGCGCACAAGGGCCCAGTCTAAGGGGCTCCGCGAGAAGCGACGCTTTGGAAATGACGCTCAAAATGCTCTTTTGCGAGTGCCGCTCGGTAAAATCGCATTCATTTCGCTGTAAATCTGACGTTTATAAGGAAGGTTTACAATAATAGTCACTCAGATGGTGCTTAACACGTTTTATTCAACTGTTCCATCGGCCGTCAGGACACTCCCTGAGCTCGCTTGCTTCGATTGGGAGGCGGAGACGGGACCCCCGTTGACGTCAGTGGGCCTGTCGGTTTCCTGCAATAGAAAGTGAGAGAAGATAGAGCGAGAGACAGGGAAAAAAAACAGACCTCTGACCGTTGAAACCCTTGACAACAGTTCAGACTGCACCTGTAAGTACCAAAAGTTTAGAAATACACGCGTCTTAATAAGCGTTTGGACGCATGGTCCAGTGCGTAGCAAACGCATGCTTTGCGTAAACGCATCTCCAAGTGCTGTTGTTTTGGAACACACTGTTTCCAAAAGATTTTACGGATTGCTTAAACTTGTGAGCATGTTTGTGTGAGTTTTATGCTGATTTTGGCTTGTGTCGGTCGCTCTGTACTGAGCCGGCCCGTGTTTTGTATCTCGCCGAGAGCGCACGTCTCCAGAATCCTAATACGCGGGGTGTAAATGTTTATCAAGCCCGCAACGCTGCTGGAGAGAGTCGCCGAAGCGCCGACCGCGACGGCAGGTAAGCGCAAAACACCTTTCATCGACCATGGGATGCAAACTATCGCGTTTCGGATGCGCTTTGCACGTCTTCTGCTGGTTTAAAGGGCATTTTGTTGTCGAATTAGGGAAGTGTTTCTTGTTCATGTCCTGTTGCAGAGGGGTTTTCCCCGGCTCCGCCCTCTTCATGTGTTTCTTAAAGGCAGTAATGCGCCATTCATCCTGAACGCACCTGGATTTGGCGCTGAACTGTGGCATGTAAGCGCAGTGGCTTTTATTGGAAAAGGTTATGGTTTTGTAGCAGTTAGGTTTGGACACATGGTGACTCATCGCATGCGGGTCTTACAGCTTATAAGCATGTCAGATTGGCACTTGCATGGTCTGCCTTACAGGAGCAACCCCTGTTTAGTGCCATCTTTTTTCTTTTTCTTTTTGTCAGAGCATGCATGCCAAGTAGGCTACATACTGTATGTCCCATGTGCAGTAGTTCTGTTGGCACCATTAGGCTGATTTCAGGGTGTTTCCTAATGGCTTGATTGACTGATTCTTTATCATTTTGCATTTATGTATTTGACTGATGTATGGCAAGGCATGCATTTTATTAGTATGTGTGTTCCATGGGAATCAAACCCTTGACCTTGGCACTGAAAACCAAGAAAAAAATTACAATAAACTACAGTGGCCTCAGCAGTAACTTTGTAACATTGCAATTCTGCAATTGTCATACACAAATTTGGCAGTAACATTCAAAATCTGAAATAATGTAATATTAAAATTCTGCAGTAACACTAACATTTAAGTTTTGACAAAACCTAATAAAATTCTGCAGTAACATTCAAATTCTGAAATAACATTATAATCAAATTCTGCAGTAGCATTGTAACATTCAAAAATTGAAATAATGTAACATTCAAATTCTGCAGTAACATTGTAACATTCAAATTTTGAAATAATGTCATTAAAATTCTGCAGTAACACTAACATTTAAGTTCTGACAAAATCTAATAAAAGTCTGCAGTAACATTCAAATTCTGAAATAACATAATATTTGAATTCTGCAGCAGCATTGTAATATTCAAATTCTGAAATAATGTAACATTCAAATTCTGCAGTAACATTGTAACATTCAAAAATTGAAATAATGTAACATTCAAATTCTGCAGAAACATTGTAACATTCAAATTCTACAAAAATGTAACATTCAAATTCTGCAGTAAGATTGTAACATTCAAATTATGAAATAATGAAATATTCAAATTCTGCTGTAACGCTAACATTCAAGTTGTGAAAAATCTAATCTTATTCTGCACTAACGTAACATTCAAATTCTGAAATAATGCAACACTGAAATTCTGCAGTAACATTGTAACATTGAAATTCTGCAGTGACATTCAAATTATGAATGCAATATTCAAATTCTACAGTAACATTTTAACATTCCAATTCTGCAAAAAAGTGTCATATTCAAATTCTGCAGTTATATTGTAACATTCAAATTATAAAATAACGTAATGATCAAATTCTGCACTGAAACACTGTAATAATATATTATTCCAATTCTGCTATAGGCTAGTTGTGATTAAATATTTTGAAAAGTGTGCATGTCCTGCAGTGTAATATACATAAACAGGATTTTGCTGATTATTTCTTATAATTGAGAAACTACATGGAATATTTTTACTTTCAAAATATTTGTCATCACAGAAAGTTTAAAATGACTGTGGATAAAAAAAACTAAAAGGCAAAAAAAAAAAGAAAGACAAATAGTTACACGACCCAAAGGTTGATATATATATATATATATATATATCTCCAGTATATATTAATTTAAAATATTTAAATATGTGTTGATTTAAAAAATGGACACATTATAGTTTCAGATCATCCTAAGATGATCCTTGAAAAAAATCAAACACACCTAACTATTAGACGCTTCATGTCTTGAAATGTATGCGTCAAATAATCCAAAATGTGTGGTGCAGGGGGGCTTCCTGGACCAGGAGTGACAAACACTATTCTAGGAGTGTGTGTGTGTGTGTGTGTGTGTGTGTGTGTGTGTGTGTGTGTGTGTGTGTGTGTGTGTAAAACCTGGTGCATGCGCTGTGTGTGTGAGTGTATGCTCGAATCCTCGGGGAGGTGATGTCATTGGCGTAGAGCTGCATTCGGTGGGAAATCATACACACTCGTAGTAAGCGTTATGTAATGCGGTGAGACGGAACATTCGCGTGGAATCTGGCACACGCTGGGACTGGATGCATGCGGGATGCATGGGCGAGGCATGTCAGATGTTTGCTTCATACTGCAATGGAACTGAGTAACATACAGAAACAAAAACCTCCTAAACGTTGAAACAAAGAGCATCTTGTGTAGAATGTGGGGTGTATTTGCATCTATTCCTGCAGAGCCAAGAAATGCATTTGCCATTCTGAGAGTTGCAGTTTTAAAATGTTTTGAAGTCTGCTGATATTTATTGTGGACAACAAGACAACATTAGTGAGAGGATATCAACCAGGCAGATAAATTTCCTATTTATCTGCACGGATGCAGTCTTAACTTTTGTGTAAATATTGTGTAAAATATTTGCTATCATCAACCTAAATTATATTTTAGCATTATATCTGCCACCTTGATCTTTAGATTTTAGTAAATACATGTTCCATTAAAAATGTATCAGTTAACACAAATCAATCTCTTCTGGTCTATTTTCATCACATTTATGGTTTGCATTAGAGCCGTTCACCCTGAAAGCATTAGAGGGACGTTTTGAATTGGCATTGCCCCATTGCCCCATATTGAATGGACCTTTACTAACCAGCGCTGTGCATTATTCAGAACTGAATTTAGATTGCCTTTTAAATCCCAATACATCACAACTGTTTTCTTTTTTATATAATGTTCAGGAGGTTTTTGGTTTCTATATAAATATATCAAATTAATTTTTAGGTGCTATTTGTATCTGACAAATTAATTCATCTCATGATAGTGCTATAAAATAAATTGATCACGATTAATCGTATATAACATAAAAGTTATATATATATATATATATATATATATATTATTAATCGCATACAAGTTTATAAATATTATGTGTGTGTATATATAAATCGTGATTAATCGCATCTAACATAAAAGTACAAGTAAATGTGTGTGTGTGTGTGTATGTACACACACACACACACACACACACCACACACACACACACACACACACACACACACATCAATGATGTGATTGCCCTTGTTTTTGTTTGTTTTTTTGTCCAAAGGCCTTAATAATAATAAAAACAAAGACTAGATCTCTTTTATTGAATCCAAAATGTTTTAATTATATTTTGCTACATATAAAGGTATTTTAAAGATTTTGAAGTAGGGCTGTCAAACGATTAATCGCAATTAATCGCATACAAAATAAAAGTTTGAGTTTGCATAATATATGTGTGAGTAATGTGTGTAAATAATATGTATATATAAATACACACAAATTAATGTATATATTTAAGAGAAATATGTTATTTATGTACAAAAAATGTATTTATATATAATATAAATTATATAAAAATATAAATAAATACATATACTTGTAAATATTTCTCAAATATATACATGGATGTGTTTGTATTTGTATTTATATATATACATAATAATTACACGCAGTACACCCACATATATTAGGCAAACTTAAACTTTTATTTTGTATACGATTAATTGTGATTAATCGTTTGACAGCCCTATTTTGAACTGTCAAAAGGTCATTTGGTTTAACCAAAGTCCAATACAGCCATTTCATTTGTGATTAAAATTTCTTAAAATGTAATAAATTAATATATTTTTATTCTGGCATGATTTTATATCATCATATATCAACATAGTGCAAAATGGTATTAAAATGATGTGTAGAAGCCGCTGCTTTGTTATGAGAAAGAATGTCCGGAAAATGAATTTCATTGATGTCATTCGGAGTAACCAATATAAAGGGACCATTTTGGATCAAGTCATGCGGTCAATATCATGTGACATCATTCAGACACCTGCAAAAGACGACATGATCATGAAGCAAAGTAACTTACTCTCTCTTAACTATACTTACTCATACGCATGTCCCGAAACATCAGGTCATTCGGTACAACCGCTATAAAAGATGGAAAATATTGTAATATTTTAAAAACTTGTATTAAATATAAAATGTTTGATTTGTCCTTTTGCTAGCTAGCTAGATATCAGCCTTTTAGCATTGTTTGTAAATATCGTCATTCGGTAAAACCGAAATTTTGGTTAAACCGAATGACTTTTTTGGTAACAAATTTTGTCCATCTTGTAAAAAAAAAAAAAATATATATAATAAAACACATAATATCATTGTTAACACTTAATAAAACTTAAAAATTGATTATATTTCCATTGTTTTTTTTTTACACTTTAAAAACTTTGTTTGTCAATAACCCACATATATTATTACAAACTTTTATGATTAATTGATTTTGCAACACTATTTCATGAAGTTGTTAAAAAATGTTTGTGGGCCCTTTTTATGGTGCAGTATAGTTAAAGTGTTTTAATGGCTGTTAATTGTCTTGACAGTATTGGTTTAAATATTTAACAGTATGTGTAATATTGAAATGATTCTGAATTTTGACCCTAACAGCACTTTTGAAATTCCCTGCAAGGTTTGCAACACGCCGGAGATGACAGTGTCATTTCTTTGTTTTTGATGTCAGAGGTGTGTGTAGAAGTGCAGTTAGTCAAAGCATCGACTGCAAAAGACCATTTAGATCAGAAATCTGATTCCTGCGCCACACTTGTGTATCTGTGTCAGTCTATCTAAGAAAATCAGACATTCTTACAGACAACACTAGTGATCTGTCACAGTAGCTGGAGCTAAAGACAGAGGAAGCCATGGTTGAGTCCTTTCCAGCAGCAAGAATATGTGTTTGTGGCCTGTTTTGCGTTTGCTTCAGTTTATTTGTCTCTCATCCATCCCAGATGTGCAGATGGTGTCTTTCCTGTGTGGAATAGGAGATTGTCTTTCCTCCCTGTGATCGCCCGCATTCCATCCAGCATCTTTCCGTACGATGTTTCACTGAGCCAGCGGAAAACCACCGAAAATGCCACGTACGAAGCAGAACAACCCCAAAAACCTGAAAGGTAAGTGTTCGCTTCCGTTCGTCCAGGATTTTGTTTGCTTAGGTTGTTTGTTTATTGGGTCGCACTTTTCCCTTTCACTGGTGTCAGGAGGCTTTGATGTGGTTGCAAAGTGTCTCTTTTAAAATGTCTGTGATGTTCATGAAGGGAAATGTTTGGATAGTTAAAACAAAAGAGTGTAGGGTTCATTAGTACATTTGCTGCTGTAAAATACCGGCATTAACACATTTATTTTCCACAAATTAGTCAGTCGACAAGTTGTCAACTGGTGGTTTCAATTCGACGTGTCTTTCAAAGGTTTTTCTAGTAATTCTAATTTGACGCATTGTAAAATTAGTTCAAAAGCACAGTTTCCTTATTCCATGTTGATGCACTTCCTGTTGAAACAGGAAGTTGTGGATAGTTGGTGGCAGGTGGTATTAGAGGGAGGGGCATTCTTTTCCTATAAATAATTTGCATGGAATCAGTATTTATTGATGTTTTGGTCTGTTTTCCTGGAAGAGAAAAGCAGTGAATTGTAAATGCGTAGGCTATATCTGCTTATAGTGACTTAGTAGATGTTTACGAGTACACTAGCATGTTGACAGTGCCTGTTTAATTACAGCTATATAGCAGTATTTTATGTTATCATTTATCTCTGTATTACAATTCAAGTCATTTTCATAGAGTTAAAAACCGTACTTGCCATAGCAGAGCATGTAGCAACCCAGATTTTGGAGTGTTTGGATAATCATTGCTTTGAGCTTGGCCAAACAACATGAATAATTTAGTTTGATTACTGAACAGCATCCACTGGAGACGACTGTGACTTTTCCCAATATTAGTATTATTAAATGAAGAGAGAAACAAAAAATGAAAAAAGTCTTGCAAAGAAATGACCATGATTCTTTCTTGATTTAAAAGCAAGTTTAGGTGTTTAGTTTTTGAAGTATATGAAGTTTTCATTACATCTCAACATTAAAGGGTTTGTTTATCCAAAAGTGAAATTTCTGAAGGAGATCAAAGACTGAAAGTTAATCACATTTTTGATTGTCTCAAGAACTGCTTTTATTATTAACTTTTATTAAGACAGTCGCCAGTGCTGCTTCCGCTTTTCCGGTCATGAGTATGAGGTAATACAGCTCTGTTTATCATATTAAATACATTTGAGGGTGTTGAAAATGATGTTATAACGTTACTCTGAGTGTTCACTCGGCAGCTGCTGTGAGACACTTGTTTAAGACACACTGCAGTAAGATGGATCGATTTTAGAATATCATATTAAATGCTGGATGGCTTGTGTTGATAAATGGCATGCAATTAATTTTAAAACGTATTGTATGATGGAGAAAATGCTGTATTACTGTTAATAAAAATAAAGCTGCATCTGATTATGCTATGTTTGCTACTTCACAAAATAGTGTTTTTCTCTGAGGCATGGTAAAGCATGGTACTCGCAAAAAAATCAAGAAAATTAGATTCAAACAATAAGACTAAACGTGTTGAGCTATATAACAACAATTAGTTTTCTGTCTATAAATATATCAAAACAGTTGTCTCAGTTCCCTTGTCTAGTAAAATGTGTACAAACCCAATTCCAAAAAAGTTGGGACACTGTACAAATTGTGAATAAAAAGGAATGCAATAATTTACAAATCTCATAAACTTATATTTTATTCACAATAGAATATAGATAACATATCAAATGTTGAAAGTGAGACATTTTGAAATGTCATGCCAAATATTGGCTCATTTTGGATTTCATGAGAGCTACACATTCCAAAAAAGTTGGGACAGGTAGCAATAAGAGGCCGGAAAAGTTAAATGTACATATAAGGAACAGCTGGAGGACCAATTTGCAACTTATTAGGTCAATTGGCAACATGATTGGGTATAAAAAGAGCCTCTCAGAGTGGCAGTGTCTCTCAGAAGTCAAGATGGGCAGAGGATCACCAATTCCCCAATGCTGCGCGAAAAATAGTGGAGCAATATCAGAAAGGAGTTTCTCAGAGAAAAATTGCAAAGAGTTTGAAGTTATCATCATCTACAGTGCATAATATCATCCAAAGATTCAGAGAATCTGGAACAATCTCTGTGCGTAAGGGTCAAGGCCGGAAAACCATACTGGATGCCCGTGATCTTCGGGCCCTTAGACGGCACTGCATCACATACAGGAATGCTACTGTAATGGAAATCACAACATGGGCTCAGGAATACTTCCAGAAAACATTGTCGGTGAACACAATCCACCGTGCCATTCGCCGTTGCCGGCTAAAACTCTATAGGTCAAAAAAGAAGCCATATCTAAACATGATCCAGAAGCGCAGGCGTTTTCTCTGGGCCAAGGCTCATTTAAAATGGACTGTGGCAAAGTGGAAAACTGTTCTGTGGTCAGACGAATCAAAATTTTATGTTCTTTTTGGAAAACTGGGATGCCATGTCATCCGGACTAAAGAGGACAAGGACAACCCAAGTTGTTATCAGCGCTCAGTTCAGAAGCCTGCATCTCTGATGGTATGGGGTTGCATGAGTGCATGTGGCATGGGCAGCTTACACATCTGGAAAGGCACCATCAATGCTGAAAGGTATATCCAAGTTCTAGAACAACATATGCTCCCATCCAGACGTCTCTTTCAGGGAAGACCTTGCATTTTCCAACATGACAATGCCAGACCACATACTGCATCAATTACAACATCATGGCTGCGTAGAAGGAGGATCCGGGTCCTAAGACCTAAGACAGTTGAGCAACTAGAAGCCTGTATTAGACAAGAATGGGACAACATTCCTATTCCTAAACTTGAGCAACTTGTCTCCTCAGTCCCCAGATGGTTGCAGACTGTTATAAAAGAAGAGGGATGCCACACAGTGGTAAACATGGCCTTGTCCCAACTTTTTTTAGATGTGTTGATGCCATGAAATTTAAAATCAACTTATTTTTCCCTTAAAATGATACATTTTCTCAGTTTAAACATTTGATATGTCATCTATGTTGTATTCTGAATAAAATATTGAAATTTGAAACTTCCACATCATTACATTCTGTTTTTATTCACAATTTGTACAGTGTCCGACTTTTTTGGAATCGGGTTTGTAATATATTAAAGCGTCTTAAGTGTTTCCATGGTTTCTACAAAATAAAACCAGAAACCGAGGGTAACACTGGTATGACGCAATTGACAGGCGTCTCCTCACACGTCCCGGAGCCTTGGTTAAAATTGCAATTTTCTCACGATTTACAAATAGTTGGAAACAGTTGGGATATTGTAAGTACTCAAGTGAACAAAATATATAACACTGGCCTAGTGGTTTTTGGATATTTTACTGCAAAATTCTTACATATTGCACCTTTAATTAAAGGTGCCCTCGAATGAAAAATTGAATTTATCTTGGCATAGTTGAATAACAAGAGTTCAGTACATGGAAAAGACATACATTGAGTTTCAAACCCCATTGCTTCCTCTTTCTTATGTAAATCTCATTTGTTTAAAAGACTTCCGGAAAACACGCGGATCTCAACATAACACCGACTGTTACGTAACAGTCGGGGTGTACGCCCCCAATATTTGCATATATGCCAGCCCATGTTCAAGCATTAGACAAGGAAAGGCAGTATTAACGTCTGGATCTGTGCACAGACAAGGTAAGCAAGCAAGAACAACAGCGAAAAATGGCAGATGGAGCAATAATAACTGACATGATCCATGATAACATGATATTTTTAGTGATATTTGTAAACTGTCTTTCTAAATGTTTCGTTAGCATGTTGCTAATGTACTGTTAAATGTGGTTAAAGTTACCATCGTTTATTACTGTATTCACAGAGACAAGAGAGCCGTCGCTATTTCATTTTTAAACACTTGCAGTCTGTATAATTCATAAACACAACTTCATTCTTTATAAATCTCTCCAACAGTGTGTAATGTTAGCTTTAGCCACAGAGCACTATCAAACTCATTCAGAATCAAATATGAACATCAAAATAAATACTTTACTCACATGATTCGATGTATGCACACAGCATGCATGACGAACATCTTGTAAAGATCCATTTGAGGGTTATATTAGCTGTGTGAACTTTGTAAATGCGCTGTATATAGTCGAGAGCTTGTGAGGCAGGGGGCACGCGATTTAAAGGGGCGGCGACTGAAAAAATCAGTGTATAGTTAATGATGCCCCAAAATAGGCAGTTAAAAAAATTAATTAAAAAAAATCTATGGGGTATTTTGAGCTTAAACTTCACAGACACATTCAGGAGACACCTTAGACTTATATTACATCTTGTGAAAAAGCATTCTTGGGCACCTTTAAATAACAGAATGTGACACAAAAACGAGAAGACACTAAATTGTTTATATTAAATATAATCATTTCAGATGCATATATCAGATACATAGATACATATAAAATACATATAATGCGATGTTAAACCATTTATAAGATAACTTACAGTAAACTTACATTTTTTTTTTATTTTTTAGCATTTTTACAGGGTTTTTCTGTAAAAATTACACATTTTTTACAGTGTGTTAATAACAAGGTACTAAGCAGTTCTTGAGACGATCAAAAACGTGATTACGTTTCAGTCTTTGATCTCCTTCAGAACACATTTGTGTTATTTATTAACATATTTCTCAAAGATAAAGTCTCTTTAAATGTTTCTGTGATCACACCAAGCATGTCGGTACATGCCAAAATTGCGCTTCCATGCGTGACGTTTCTGTGGAATCCAAGACATTTCCTCTTTAACAAGGACGCCCCCACCTTTAAATCCACCCGCTCAAACAATTCATGCCGTTTCACGTTTTAAAACAAGGTTCCTTATCATTTAAAATGTCAAAGATAAATATTTTTACAGAATTAAAAAGTGTAATTAGAATTTTGTGATGCAATAAAAATGTCATTTTTGTTATTTTAAAACTTGATTGTCTTGCATAGTGTGGCATTTGATTGTGCAAATGAAAATGGCTGTACTGCAATGTTTTGAAAGAACAAAACGCATGAGAGAGAAAGAAAAATACCACAACAAGGAACTAGAGGATTCCCTCCTTTGTGTTGAGTGGCTGTGTTATTGCTGTCATGGATACAGAGGTGACCTCTGTCTATCAGAACACACCCTTTCTAAAGCATGTCATAATCGAGTCAGACGGTCAAAGATTCAAATCATAAAGCTTTCATTGTTCTTTGAGGTCTCCAGGGTGTATTTACTGTTAGGTAGTGTGTTGAAATCTATGTGCAGACTCAGCCTACATGTCATTTGTTTTATGCGTGCGTCTCGTGACTTTAGAGCAGAGCAGGAATGCTTCAGTGACGCAGTTTGCGGGTAAACGGGCAGGAAGTAAGGAACCTCTTCCACCCATTGGACTCGGTGTTTACTTTTCTGAAACAGCTGGTCTCCAAGCACACAGATGCTCGCGCAACCGCTGACATTACGTCGTTGTCACCTGTTTTTCACTATTTATAAAATTATAAACCATTCAGGAACGGGTCCTAAGTTATGATGTTAAATACTAATCCGCTTACAGGCACAAGTCACAAACATGTATATATTTATATAAAGTGCATTATCCATTATATATGTATATTGTTGCTATTTTGAATTTAAACCTTTGGACATTGCATTTTTAATATCTTCTAGTTAAAGGAATAGTTAACCTATTTGTTTACCCACCCTTAACCCTTGATCCAAACCCATATGCCCTTCTTTCTGCAGTGGAACAAAACTTCACACAGCTCTTTTTTTATATGGCCGTTCATGTTAACCAAAGTTTTTAGCTGCTAAACCGGCTTTCAAGTCCAACTTTTGACTCATTGTTAGTGATTAATGACTTGGTCTGTTCCTCACAGAAAGCTATTTTGCAGAAGACTTACTAGTCATTTTTGAACTGCTTTTATGGTGCTTTTGGTGTTTTATGTGACGCTTATCAGATTTAGTCACTACGAACTTGTTGTTGTATAGTGAAAATCTCCATCAAAATGTCCCTTTTGTGTTCCTCAGGAAAAAATAACAACATACAGGTTTTAAATGAAAGTAAATTATGACAGAATTTTACATTTTGGGTGAATGATTCCTTTAAAACCTATAAAAAGGGTAAAAGCAGCCTTTTTGAGTTGGAAAGTTGTTCTTTTTTACAAGTGTTTTCATAAATGTAATGGAGGAGTCAGAGCTCTTGAAAAATCCGTACAGTAGTGAGTTTTCCGCTTGTACCATGAATAGAGCACAAGGTGTTGGGCTGGAAAAAGGATTTCTAGTGGAAAGTCTTGAAGTCATGAAATTCCAGAGTCCGTTTATTGTTAATTTAGCAGTTGAGGGGTGCATGACTTCACATACATTTACTGTTCAAAAGTTTGTGGTGAAAAATACAGTAAAAGAGTAATATTGTGAAATAGTATTACAATTTAAAATAACTGTTTTCTATTGTAATATATTTTTAAATGTAATTTATTCCTGCGATCAGTGTCTTCAGTCTTCAGTGTCACATTTCTGACTGATTATTACCAATATTGAAAATGGTTAATATTAAATATTTAATTGGTATATATTATATATATATATATATATATATATATATATATTATATATATATATTATATATACTCCTTTGCAGATAGACCTTTTTGTTTTCTAAAAAAAAGTCCTAAAAAAAAAAAATCACATAATATAAGTTGTCACGGAATAAGAATATTTTTTCAGAATAACTCAATTTTGACCAAAATGTCAATAGAATCTATAATTAAAGGTGACGATATATATGTGTATGAATATATATATATACACTCTAAAAACTGCTGGGTAAATATGGACAAAACCAGGGATTGGGTTGTTTTCACCCAGCCATTTTTTTTCAACCAATTTTGGATTTATTTTTTAGCCAGCAATATAATAATATAGTAAAAGGCATGTTTTTGCTCACCCCCAAATAGGGGCAAATTTGTGGGGTATTTAAGCTGAAACTTGACCAGACCAGAGACTTATATTACATCTTGTGAAGAGGGCATAATAGGTGCCTTTTAACCCAACCTGGGGTTTGTCCATATTTACCCAGCTTGGGTTGTTTTTAACCCAGCATTTTTAGAGTGTATATATATATATATATATATATATATATATGTGTGTGTGTGTGTGTGTGTGTGTGTAAAATACCAGGACATGACTAATTCACATTGTTTTAGTAACCACAGTTTAGTTTTTTCCTATACAATCCATGATTTGCTCACATGATTTTCACAAAACAAAACAAAATGATTTACACACATGCAAATAGGATATATATATATATATATATAATATAAGTCCTACTTGTAATCATTTTGCTGGGATTGTCTAGGAAAAAACAAAACTGTGGTTACTAAAACTATGCAAATTAGTAATTTCCTGGTGTGTACTTCCTTAAAACACGTAATGTTTCCCCCCCTCGGGTTCCCCCTCTGTTGAAATCACGTTCCTTGGTTTAGGGATGGGCCGAGGGCCCCTAAATCATCACTACCGTTCACCGGCCCTGTTTGCATGCACAAAGATGGTAAAGTACACTCTTCATAAATGTGGGTGTTATGTTGAATGTCGGACCACATTGCCCTTAAGTGTCCCAGTAACATCATTTTAGAATGGTGTTGTCGGTAGGGTGGCCGTAGGCGGTAAAATTGCGGCGTGCCAATGCAGGAAGTTTCTCCTGCGGGCCTTCCTCTACTTCCCATTTCTAAAGCGCCATTAAAAACATTCTCTGTCTGAGACACTGAATTAACCTGCTCTCGGGCAAACACACTTCGCCCACACACAGGTGGTGCGGCTTGCAGACTGTTGCAGCTTGTGTTCGTGGGAGATGACCGCAGAACGCTGAAATGGAAAAGCCCTATTTAGTGCAGCACACGCTCAGTAATCGTGTGAGACAGACGCTGGTGTCATAATCTGGAACGTCCCTTTGAAGCTGTAGGGTAAATGTTTTACCCAGAATGCCCATTTTGTCTGCGTGACCCGGCAAACCTGTTAATAATTTGACTCGTGGGTATGTTCGCTGACCTCCCGAGGGTCCAAGCGTGTGATTGCGTAACCCGGACTGTTGCTGATAATCTCAGGTGTCACGCGCGTCGGGCTTCTCACGGCAATGATGGATGGGTCCATAGATTCAGAGTTGTCACTTTAAATTGATTTTGTGGCAGATGCCTCTGTTTCTGTCTCAATTCAGTCTGTTTTCTCTGTTGGTGCAGGATGAGACTAACCTTCTTTAGGAATAACGTGGAGGAGAGACACGCATAGTAGCGGTATCGAGAGTTTCTGATGGTTAATGAGACGGGGGAGTTTGATTCGATGTCCTCTTGCATGGCTGTACCAAGTTTGACGTCAAACAAACACTGTAGGAGTATATATCTGTAGACCTATGCTGTTTTTTGTTGACGTATTTAAAGACCCTGTTTACATTTGAAATGATTACCGGTGTTGTGCGAATTTTCGACACAACACACCGGCGCTTTGCTACACTCGTGTACGGTTTGCTGCAAGGTTCATTGAAACTGTATGGTTGGCAGAATGATATTTTGATAAGAATTGATTATTTCTGTATTATTTGTTCTTTGTGGGAAATTTGTGCAAAATAGAAACAGAAATGGAAGTTATAGCCACTGTGGGATGTAAGATGCAATGCGATAATATTCGCATAATGTTTTCTTCTCTAAGAAAATTTAGTCATGTGACTTTTTTAACATTTTTTTCAGTAAATGTGATTATGTGGTAGTTTATGCATGTCTTCTTACTTTATTGCATTCATGTCAAGTGTTTTTATATGTGAATTTTGGAGATTTTATTCACATTTTTATGCAATATCCCAAAATCTGCTTAAAATACACTACTGTTCAAAAAGTTTGGGGTCATTAAGATTTATTTTATGTTTCTGAAAAGTCATCCTCACCAAGGCTGCATTTATTTGATCAAAAGTACAGTAAAAACAGTAATATTATGAAATATTATTACAATATAAAATAATATATTTTAAAATAATGTTTTCTAATTGAATATATTGTAAAATGTAATTTATTCCAATGATCAAAGCTGAATTTTTTATGATACATTTTTTTTTAAAGAGTATTTGATGATTAGAAAGCTCAAAAGAACAGCATTTATATGAAATAGGAATATTTTGCAACATTATAAATTTCTTTACTGTAACTTGTGATCAGTTTAGTGCATCTTTGCTAAATAAAACTATTAATTTCTTTAAACTTTTGAACAGTAGTGAATGGAAACCCAGCTAAATGCATGTAAGAAGTATATTAATCTGTTGTCAGACATTTGAGGATATTTTGAATGTTTGAGTTCTGAAAGTTACAGTATGTTTTCACAGTACAAAGAACTGTTTTATTTCAAAAGGTCAAAAAATTATTTCTCATAATGTGTCCCATTGAATGAGCCACTGTACGATGAATATTTATCCTCTAATTCACATTAGTTTTACGTTTGTGTTTAGCTGAGGAGATGAAGAGATAGAGAGGCTGTCTGAATGCCATTTGCTGTGCTCACATTCGCTTCAGTGCTGTAGCGGTCTGACCTTTCTGACTCCCCCTAAGCATCAGAGGTCAAGAGGTCAGGCTTGGGGTTAAGAAGGGGTCTTGAACTCAATGTAGGCCCTGAATTCTAGCCTGTCGATCCCAGACACAGACCCCATGAATATCCCCGAGTTGTTTCTGTCTAAAGTTAAATGGTTCTGGCATCTCTGTTCTTTTTATAGCAATTCAGACGTAAAGCTGCTATGGCAGCTGATGTAAAATCAGCATAGTTAGGCTGTTCTTTCATAGTAATATACAAGTCAGTCTGTTATTTCATGAGAGCATGTTTTTCTGGTCATGTTTGAAGGGCTGATCTCAAAGAAAGTGAATATTTTCATGTGAACAAGACGTGATATCAGGGAAATCAAAGCAATGCACTCCTATATTCACACTGGCATCAGATGACAAGTTTTTTTTCCCTTTTTTAACTTCTGCTTCCTCCCTTTTTTCTGGTTGTTTTGCTAACCTTTTGCTAGCTAAGCCATTTTGCTTATCCTGCGTCTTTTAGTTCTATGATTGTGTGTTTTTGGTTTTCCCATTCTTTGCAGATTGCGTTATGACTTTGCGGAAGTTGCTTTGCGGCACCTATAGTAATGAAATGAATTTGCTTTTCGTTGTTTTTAAATATTATTCTGGCTCTTGGTGTAAACGGGGCTTTTTGGTTGAATATGGTTGTTATGAACAATGACAGTATTAGAAAAGTTTGTTGATTATTATATTTTGTATGAAAAATGATATTGTAAACCCTAATGCTCAAAATAATTAATTGGTTTGAGTAGCGTAAACTTAAACAAATTAGTTCAATCAAATTGACTTTTGATTATTTAGAATTTTCTTTTTCTTTTGAGTTCACAAGTAATCTGGATTAATTGTTTTGAGTTTTATGAACTTGTTTCTTTTAACTTAGACAAACTTAAATTGAACTGAAACTGGGCTGGGATTTCTATTTCCCAGCATGCTTTGTCATCATGACATTTGAAAGGGAGTAAATGCTAAAATTAGCTAAGTGTTATACAATGATTTTTTAACTAGATTAATGTTGAGTGGGAGATTTAGTAGTGTTTATTGTTTTGCCATGCTAATTTAGAAGAGTTTCTGTTATGTTGGGTTTTTTGGGGGGTTTCATGGTGACAAGTGGAGCATGAGCTTAGTTTAAGAATAGATATATGTTGAATGTTTTATATTGCTATACTTTGCTATCAAAGCATCGTGCTACAATGAACAAGTTAGCATTTACTGAATTAGCTAGTAAGTTTCCACTTCTAAAAATATTTAAGTTGAGATAACATGATCATTTTAAGTTAAATGTATGAATAAGCTTACTCAAATATTTCAAGTTAGGAGCAATTAAAATGTATGAGTATGAAATAAAAATCTGACAGTTTTGCTTACTTAAACTTTGAATTTCTTAACTTAATTTTTTTTTTTTAACTTAATCGGGTTCACAGTGCATTATGAATCTGTTTCTGAATCTGTTTAAATACTTTTTTAAAGTACCCAAATTGTAAAGAACCATTGTATGTATATATTGTAAGTATACACAAGCATACATGTTGTTATGAATTTAATATATGCTTATTTAAATGTAAAGGATGATTCTTATTCCTGTATTACTTTCAATTTAGGGTGAAATATGAGCTTATGAATGAAACATTTTGCACAACAGATTCATATAAATTGACTCAGCTTTGTGAAAATGTGGATTTAAATGAAGTTCAGACCCTGACGATGTAAATAAACACTGAGTCTGAAATCAAATACCTCCCTACTATATAGTATGTGAAAAACAGTATACACCAACCGAGTGGTATGTCCGAATGCATAGTATTTGAAAAACAGTAAGCTAAAGTACCCGGATGACCTACTACTTCTGCTAAGATTCTGAACTGCTCATTTGATAGGCACTTTACTATCCCATTAGGCCACAGGAGAGGATTTATGAATGCCAGTGAAGCGACTGATGCTGGTAGGTGACATGTGACATTAACAACATGGCGGATGCAGTATGTCCAGATTTAATCCATATTCATACTATATAGAACATCCTTTTTTCAGAGACTCAGAGACAGTATGTGATTTCGGACACACTGAAACTCTGGTAACCGATTTAGATCTCTCAAAGGAGACGCTGTGATGGAGTTTTGTTGTGGCTTCAGATGGCTGAATTTTTACCTGTTGTGTCATGCTTATGAAGGCAAACCAGTATTTCTACACTTTACTGTACAGTTTAAATAATGTGAAACCCATGCTGTTCTCTCTCTCGCGCTCCTTGTTCCCTGCGGCTGGGATCACCCTCCGTTTTAGCAACAGTAACTAAAACAGATGCACAGCAACAGGTTTGGCCATGTCTGTTTGGCTCCCTGCAAACCTTACAGAGAATTGTGTGTTTGTGTATGTGTGTGTGTGTGTGTGTGTGTGTGTGTGACAGAGAGAGAACAAAATACTGAATGTGTGAGAGTGGTTTTCATAGTGACGTATGGAACAACTGTGCATGTGTGTGTTATCCAAACCTCAGTTATAATATTCTCTGGTCAGTGAAGATCTTTAAAACGGCTTGTACGTATAACGAAGGGAAAGGTATAATTCTGCTTTTTATTTCTTCAAGGAATAATTCTTTTTCCCCTATCCATGGAAACACTGACTCTTTCCAGTAATTAAGCTATAAATTTAACAGCTTAGCTTTAAAAAAAAAAAAAATTTCCTGAAAAGGAAGGGGGTCCAGCACATGTTGGTTAGCAGTCGTACAGCTTGTTTCTTTGTTTGTGCACCGTGGAGAACTGCAGGCGGCCACTTTAGGCTCATTGGTCAGAAACTTTGCCTGAGTTACAGTTGTCTACTCTAGTGAGAAATTGTTCCCATTCTAATTAATGAGATGGTTCACTGTTGCACGCAGTGTGACCCTTTTTAAATTATAATTGAAGCAAAGTAGTTGCAAAACTGTGGCCCACTCATGGAATAAAAACTGTCTTGTTCATCAATTGCACACTCTTGCATTATGCATTAAAAGTACATATTTCACTGCCGATGGGGAAAATCATACTTTGCCATTTTATATGGGTCATATTATGGGTCTCATTCATAAAAAAAAAAAAAAAAAAAAAAAACGCAGAAGGAAATTCTGTGTATATGGTTTGTATTGGTGCATTTTGTTAATTGTTACATTTAGAATTTGGAACACATTAATCCTGATTCTCACCTATTACTTAGGGCAGATAGTATGGATTTCATGTGATAAATTACACTGCTGTTCAAAATACAGTAATATTATTAAATATTAAAATAACAGTTTTCTATTGAAATATATTTTAAAATGTAATTTATTCATATGATTCAGTGTCACATGACCCTTCAGAAATCATTCTAATATGATAATTTGGTTCTCAAGAAATGTTTCTTATCGATGTTAAAAAAAATCACGATTTCCACAAAAAAATATTTTGAGGAAATCGTTTTACTTTTTTTTTTTTTTTTTTTTTTTTGATTAAATAGAAAGTTCAGCATTTATTTGAAATACATCTTTTTTTTGTACCACTATAAATATCTTTACTGTCACTTTTGATTAGGTTAATGCATCCTTGCTGAACAAAAGTTAATTATTAATTTATTTCAGCCAAAACAACAACAGAAACCTGACTGACCAAACTTTTGAACAGTAGTGTATGCAAGAATGTTTTTATGAACTTTAAACAACATGTTTTATGAATTTTAAACCATTAATATAGGATTTTCTGTGTAAATTGTTCATGTATTTGGGTCAATGACATGGCGGGTCCTTTTTTTTGTCCAAAGGCCTTAATAATAATAAAAAACAAAGATGACATCCAAAGTATGTAAGGTAGTACAACTAGATCTCCTTTATTGAATGCAAAAGGTTTTAATTATATTTTGCTACATATAAAGGTATTATACTATTCGAAACATCAGGTCATTACAACCGATATAAAACATGGAAAATGTTGGAATATTTTAAAAACTTGTACAAAATATAAAATGTTTTATTTTCCTTTTGTTAGCTAGCTAGCAAGCTAACTAGATATCAGTCCGTTAGCATTGTTTGAAAATATCGTCATTCATTATAACCAAAAAAGGGTCATTCGGTAAAACCAGAATTTTGGTTAAACTGAATGACTTTTTTGTGACAAATTTTGTCCATCTTGTAAAAAAAAAAAAAGACAAAACCAGTGTTAATTGATTATAAAAACCACATAAATCTCATCGTTAACACTTAATAAAGCTTCAAAATTAATTCTCCATTATGTTTTTTACACTTTTAAAAACTTGTCAATGAACCATTTACACAAATTCATTCTGCTCCTGTTTTATGAACGAGACTGATTTGTAATGCACTAATTCTGATTCTTGCATACTATTTATTGTACATAGTGTGTGAATAGGTATGCAGTCATAGTGCTATTCGTTTGGTCACATAAAAATAATTTTAAATCCACTAGAACTCTATGACTGACAAACAGTATTTTCTGGTTCAAATCGGTTACACAAGCAAGGAGTTATATTTCATTTTCCTACGGCCGTAGTTGCTTTTGTTTACAAGCTAAATCTGTTTCCAAGGTCACGTCTAAATGTATTTAACATTGTTCTTTGAATTGTTTCTGTTATGCAAGAAAGCCTTACAAAAATTGACCATGGTGACAGTAGTTTTTGCTAAAAGGTCCAACAAAAAAGACTGCGCTACTTGATATCAGCCTCCATTGTCTTGGCTTTTGGCTTTTACAGTAGCAACAGTAACTGTAGTATTCAGTGTTTTGGTTGAAACTATGGTTACAATAGTAAAAAATTACCCTCACTCTTGAGTGTTTGTCCTCTTCTTGGACGCTTTCAGCTGTCCTGCAAACCCTCAAATTGCTCACTCTCGTAAGGTTTACAATACAGCCGGTGTAAAATTGCAGCTCACGGCTTCCCTCTTACTGCACACAAGATCTTTTTTGGCTATTGTTTGTTCTCGCATATTTTTTTTTCTTCGTTCCACCCCCTCACCGTGCCTGAACGCCATTCAGACTTTCATTCTGAATGTCTGTCAAGCTCTGACTGTGTATCGGACTAAAGTGACTAATGCTGGACCGACGCCACCCACCTGCTATAGGCTGAAAAGGTTGTGCGAGTGTGTGTGTTCTCACACTTACAGGCCTGCAATGTTGCCTTATTTTCTCTTCAGAGCTGATTCACAGAGGTATTTCTGTGTGAGCACTGCATGACGTTCTAATGTTTAGAAGAGATTTTATATTTGCATGCACATTTTCAGGGGATACGCCCACATACGCAGGAGTTTAGGCCTTTGAGTTTTGTGGTTAAAACAACGATTCGGCTCAGTTTGGCATGACAGATTAAGATAGCAACAGAACAGTGTGTTTTCATCTCTCTCTCTCTCTCTCTGTGTTTTCACGTAGTCAATGCACCACATGCTCATTGCCGCCGTGTCTGTCAGCATGCTGTAATGCTCTTTTTGTGTCTCTGTTTAAACGCATTGCAGTTCAAACTCTCTCACACTAATGGACAGAATAGTGTGTTTTGTTTCTTGTGGTTGCTGCTTGTGAATGAAAAAACACCACACTTGTTAAATTTTACAATGCTCGTACAACTGCGCAGATTAATTAAATCCTGCAAGTAAATCCCAGAAATGTATCCCAGATCCATTGAGCGATCTTGCCAGTCTTAAATGTGTAACCCTGCTGTGTTTGTTCTTTCTGAGTCGAACTGCAGTTTTAGGCGCATTTGTTTCTTGCAAGCTCCTGTTTTTAAAGTCATAAAACTGCATTTGTGACCTATTTTGCTTTCGTTATGTGATGTGTTTCAATAATATTCAACAAGAAAAAATGAGGCAGAATTGATTAGATCATACAAAGTGTGTGTTTAATAATAGAATGAAGTCAGATCTAAATGTGAGTTTGCAGTGCATTGTGGGGGATATATCCAGTGTTATTTTTGTATCATTTATATGCTATTATAGTAATATTTTCATATTTTCAGTTTTCATTTTATTATGTTTTTTTGTGCTTTTGTAATTTTTATTTTTTTATTTAATTATTTATTTTATTTAAGTTTTAGTAAATTTAGTACTTCAACCTAAACTTATTTCAGTTTACATTCCAAGGAAGTTTTTTTATCTAAAATTTACATTTTGTTTTATTTTAGCTTTATTTCATTTAACAAAAATGATCTTCAGTAGTTTTAGTTAACAATAACAACACTGCTGTTCCCCTCCTGAATCATCACCGGCAAACTCTTTTGACCAGGACATGGAGCCTGAAGGTCAAGTTCACCCTCCAGAGCATCTTAAAATTTGTCCCAATGGAAATGCTTCTTTTCAAATCTGACGTTGTTTGCTTTTTTTGCCGCAACATTTTCTACATTAATGTTAAACCGACATTAAATTACTGTGTTAACTGTTTCAGAAAGGCTGCATTACCTACAACAGTAGCATAAAACAATACATTTTTGACTATTAGTTAACATTAATCAGTAGTTTCCATGTAGTAGGCGACATCAGCCAAAATGGAAAGTCTTTTTCGACTTGATTAAATATTACAAATTAGTCCTGTCAAAATGATTAATTGCAATATGTTAGATGCGAGTAATCGTTTTGACAGTGCTTTGAGCGCTGTTGAGCAGATCAACATCGATTAATTGCGATTAATCGCATCTAACTATTTTTTTTCCTTAATATATATGTGTGTGTGTGTGTGTGTGTGTATAACACACATATGTTATAAACACACACATAAATTATACGTGTGTTTGTCTGTCTGTGTGTAAGTATATATACATATGCACACACATACAGTATATATTATGCAAACTAACTTTTATGTTTGATGCGATTAATCACGATTAATCAATCTGAGAGCACTATTACAAACACACACTTTTTTGAGTAACATGCATCGATGGATTGTGCACAACACAGAAGTTGCATTAAAAAAAAGTAAACTTTAAAGCTAAGGCGTCCTCTAAAGTGATGCACTCTATTTTTGTGTGAATGTGGCTTTGTTTGAAAGCAGAACTGCTCTAAAGATATCAAACCCTGACTGTGGACCACCGGAAACCCTTATAAGGGTGTTGTGTGGGGCATGCCTGTGTGTGTGTGTGTGTGTGTGTGTGTGTGTATGTGTGTGAGACTACACTGGCAAAGCCTAACGGTTTACACAAGCGAAGCTCGATCTAGCTGTTGCTAGGGCAACAGGAGCAGCATGAGTCTGTGTGTGCAGGTGCCGTTCCTGTGTCTGACTGCGGGAGGAAGCGGGAGAGAAAGAGAGGGCTTTTTTTCTTTTTTTTGGAAGGAGGATTGACTCTGTGAACGATTGATTATCTGTGGGAGAGACCCCATCGGGAACGAAAGGATGACGATACAGGAGAAGAATGGTTTGAGAGAGAAAGAAGGGTAGTTTAATAGAGAGGCAGTCCTGAACGGGGCTCAAGGACCCAGCGGGAGTCCGGTAACCCAAGTGACTTTCATACAGAGAGAATGGAGAGGAAAAAAAGATGTAATACAGAAAAAGGATGCAGGGATAGAATGAATTCAGCTATAGCAACTCCTAGAGAAGCAGATGTGATGGCCGCTGTCGAGCTCCAAAAATGAGTACATGAAAGTAGTTCTTTTGGGAGATTTTTATGTTTAGGGTGAGCTGTTTCTTTAAGGACTTGTTTATGTGTGCATGTGTACTTAGATCTCACAGCCAGAAGAATCTGCTGCCTGCGCTGCTCTCTCTCTCTCTCTCTCTCTCTCTCTCTCTCTCGTGTGTGTGTTTTCAGAGGCGCACAAAAGCAGATTCCCCCAGCACAATGCCAGATTCACCCGGTCCGTTCTGGAAATTCCTCCAGTTCTGACAGGGCATCTGGGCTTCTCCAGGAGCTTTGCCAACCGCTTTCCTGCTTCATTCAGACAGCTCCAGTCCCTCGTGTCTTTACTGAGGTCACAGTCATAACAGACAACACAAAGACTGTTGCACGTGAATACAAGCAAGTGTTTTTGGCAGATATCATACAATTGGTTGAAGAAGATTTTGGAGGTTTTTAGTACTGCTGATGCAGATTAAATATAAATTTAATTATAGCAAATGAGATGCAAGTAATTTAGCAGTTTTGTGTACATTTATTTAAATTTCAATTGTTCAAAGGTTTGGGACCAGTAAGTTTTAAAAAAAGAAAAAAAAGAAAAGAATACTTTTATTCAGTAAGGATGCATTCAATTGATCAAATGATTCAAAAGATTTCTATTTCAAATAAATGCTTGAACTTTGTATTCATTAAAGAATCCTGAAATTTCCCAAAAAAATGTTAAGCTGTTTTCAACATGCATGTTTCTTGCATCACAGAAATAAATTGCATTTTAAAATGTATTTTAATATAAAGTTATTTTAAATTGTAATTTTTTAAAAATAATTTTTGATCAAATACATGTATCCTTGATGAGCGTAAAAACCATAGTGTATTTAAATGTTAATTTGAGATATATCAGTATAATCTCTCTCTATTATGAAACTCATAATGACCTCATTGACCTGGATACTGATTCATCAAACTGATAAAATACACGAGTTATATCAACTTTCACTCAATCCATATTACGCACTAATGGACCCTTTCTCAATACCAAATACAACCTATTATTTAAATAAAATAATATTTATTGAACAACAATATTTAAATTAACAACAATAGCCATTATAAATGACAATAGGAAATAAACACAATTGTACAATTCAGTCAAACGTACAAAAGCAGTGCTCTACAGGATGTAAGTTAAATATAGCCTTTATTAAATAATTCAATTCAACATAGCCCAATTCGATTTGCTCGGGAACAAGTAATAGATTAATAAGACCAAAGATTGCCCGTTTTATGTACCCAAAATGAATTATATCTCATGTTTAACCACTATAAGAGATAGCGGAAAATCCCCGAAGCACTGGCTGAGATGAAGCTGTTCTCAGCGGGTACACGAACACTGAACGGCCTGGAGCTCGCATCTCCGAAAACATCTAAACAAATTGTAAAATAGGCCCTATGATTAAATATGAGTTTAAACAACTACATTCTCGCCTAAAAAAACCTCTTAAAACTACAGTTCGTGGTACAACAAGTGTAGTATTTGTAAAGTAAACTCTAGTTGCAGTGAACTCTAACACAAGCATCCATTACCCAATGAGATTCGCAGACGTGACCAGCTTTTAAAAATCCAATTTGTGATATTCCTGCTTTTTTTTTTTTTTTTTTTTTTTTACACTTTCAAAATGGATATTATTCATTCCCTTCTCTCAAATGCTTTGTAAAAGATGGCCAGGAATAGTTTCAGATGTTTCCTTCTGTGTTGCCATCACACACTTTCTCTTGCCCTTTGACCTCATATTGCAGTCTGTCTCTTAAAGTTAATGTTTGTGGATGTGTAAATGTGGAAAATACGACTGTTTCCCTTTAAAACGGATTCACACCCTCTGTGGAAGAGAGCCAGAGCGAGCCTTGACCCTCGCCACAATCTGTCCACCAGCAGGACGCCTCCTCTCTCTGTTTCTCTGTCTTTAGCCTCGGCTTTGTCCTTGTCCTTGAATTTTCTGTTATTTTCAGCTCAGAATGCCTTAGTAAGGTCATGTAATATAATAATACAAATTACTGATTCAGAAAGATTCAACTCTCTCCAGCTTTTATATTATATTAAAGCATTAATTATAATGGAAATGCTGGGTATTTTTTGGGTAAATTGGGTATTTTCCACACACACATCTCTCTCTCTCTCTCTCTCTCTCTCTCTCTCTCCTCACACACACACACACACACACACACACACACACACACACTATAAAGCAAAAGCTGTATTTTCATAAATACCACAAGTATTCTAAAAGAAAACATTTTGTATTTTTTTAATTTTTATTTTATTAACTACTTGGTATAGTATACAGTAGCTTAGTTTAATAATGTTAAAACTAAATTTTATTATCATTCAGCTGATGGTTTAGGCATCATGCAGGAGAAATCACTGAAAAAACAGAGTTGGAGCTATCAGAAAGGCAAATAACCAAGTGTCTGAAGTGCTTTTCATACAAGTGAAGTGTTTTACATGTAAATGAGATTCAGCACATTATTATGAAAGTGAAGCACCTCGTGGATGATGCGAGACTGCCAGCGAGTTCCTGTCCAATCAAACGCGTCAGCGGAGACGAGGAACTTTCAGCTGATAGATGTGCGTGCGTTTGAAGCGTCGTTCGGATCGGCAGTGCTGCTCGTGCTGTTCACTGCAGGGTCAGAAGTTTATGGCTGATGTTAGTATTGATTGTGTAGGCCGACACACACTGTATACCGCATGTTCACGATACCTTTGAACATGAAACTGCATTCGCTGCAGCTTTTGAATGAAACAGAATGTTCAGAGGGAAACAATGTAGGGCGGAGTTTCGTTTTGTACTTTGGAATTTGATTGGATCTGATGGGTTCTGATGTTACTACACTGTAAAAAATATGTTCATGATTTGTTATCACAACATTTTTTCTTTTGTCAAATCAACTTGGATAATTACTGTGGCTCAGATAACACAATATTTTGAGTTTCTGTTGATTAAATCAATCGCCTTTATTGTATTACCTCAAAGTTTTAATTTCACTGAACTCAAAATTTTAAGGCAACCAGGTAACTTACTTTAAGTTAAACCAACCATTCTTTTTTACAGTGTGGTTAATATAAATTTTCCTCACCCCACCCAGCTATGATTATGTCTTCAGGAAAAGAAATATTACTGTTTATTATTATTATTATTATTATTATTAAGGCCGTAAACGGTCTTTTTCTTTTCTTTTAAAGCAGGGTTATTTTAGTTCTTATAGTTTTTATAGCTTTTATATTTAAATTATTTAATGTAATTTTTAGTAGTTTTGTTATGTGATTTTTGTCTTTTTTAAAATTAGTATTTAGGTTTTTTTATCATTTTAGTTTTTTTTTTTATTATTTTTATTTCTAATTAATAATTTTAGTGCTTCAGCTTATTTCAGTTCTATTTTTTTTAGTTTAGGTTTTTCATATAATAGTCAATGTAAATTACCATTCCCAACTAATTTGACTTATTCTGAATATTCAATAATAATAAAAAATGTAGGTTGGGACTTCTGCAGCATCTATTAATCTTAATGTTCATTTCAACATTTACTAATACATTATTAAAATCAAATGTTGCATTTAACATTAGTTAATGCAATGTGAACTAACATGAACGAACAATGAGCAGCTGGATTTTTATTAACTAACATCAACAAATACTCTAAGAAATGTATTAGTTCATGTTAGTTAATACATTAACTAATGTTAACAAATGAGATCTAATTGTAAAGTATTAAAATGATATCTGTTCTTATCCAGTAAATTAACAGTGTATGAACTCTATTCCTTTTAACCCAGCAACAGAGAAAATACCTATTGAAAGTCTGAAGATGAGTGTGTGTGATGGCATCATGATTATATTTCTGGTTTATTATGATGAAAAGGGTGTGAACTAAATGATTTGAGAGGCGTGTATGATTTAAATCGAAGAGCTTGTGGAATATAATAATGCTCAGTATTGATTTTTGCAGAGAAAATGACCGAAAGGGCGTGCTTGGGAATAACTCGTGCTCGCAGAAGGAGCAGAGATTGATTGCTGAATGAGTGCTAAAGAGGCATGTGAAGGTGTGAATGTAGAAACAAGATGAATGGGGAGAGATTATGAGCAGGAAAGGGTTAAACCTTTCTGCTGTGAACATAGAGAGAGAGAGTGAGCTGGGATGAATGGATGTTTGGGGAAAAAAAAACGAAAGACAGATGTTGATTGGCAGAGAGGGATGAATGGGGAAGAGGTGGATTCGTGTGAAGCGGGAGATGTGGTTGCGGTTCATGCGTGTTCTCATTTGCCCTCTAGCAGAGCTTCATCCTCTTGCGTAACGGGGGCCGTTCCTTCAGCAGCTGTTGCCATGGGAATTCTGGAGAAGGGGGGTGCGAGCATTCCTGTGAATCTCCTCTGAGTCTTCCCTCTTCTTTCCCTTTCGTACGTCAATAGATTAGAAGCAAATTAGTTAGAAACCATGCACTTCCTGTTGGGAGAACACAAGGGCGGCACCCAAACTCATCTGACAGTTTGAAATCAAAACAATGACTCTGGTTGTGTTTGCAGTGGAAGACTAGAGTACTGTTGTTTACTACATACTGTTTTTTTTCTACCGTTCATAATTTTGGAAAGAAATTAATACTTTATTCAGCAAGAATGCATTAAATTGATTAAAAGTGACAGTAAAGACATTTACAATGTTACAAAAGATGAAAAAAATAAACGCTGTTCTTTTGAACTTTCTATTCATCAAAGAATCCAGAATTAGTTTTATCTGTTTCCACAAATATGCAGTAAATCAGCATATTAGAATGATTTCTGAAGGATCATGTGACACTGAAGACTGGAGTAATCACAGAAATAAATTACCTTTTTGCAATATATTCAAATAGCAAATGGTTATTTTAAATTGTTGTTTTTACTGTATTTTTAATCAAATAAATGCAGCCTTGGTGAGCATAAAATCTTACTGACCCCAAACTATTGAATGGCATGTATGAAGCAGTTTGCAAAGATAAACATTAGTATGCGACACCAATGTCACATGACCTCGTCATGTTGCATTTTTAATTGTCATCCACATGTCATTTCAGAAATAGCATTCAAATGATTCTAAAATGATTATTTTGCATTTTTAGAACCATTTTGTGTAAAAATGTCAATGTGAAAAAAATGGTTGATATTACTTTTCGTTCATTGGTACAACAGAAAATTAAATATAACATTGCATTGTGGGTATTCAGCACAGTTTGTTCTGTAGTATATTGCACATTTCCATGCACACTGAAAATGGGCACAATACTTAGGCGCTGTTTACACTACACCACTTTCAACTAAAAACGGAAAACCTTTTATTTGTTTTGGCCATTCATTTACATGACAACGCCGTTTGGGGGGCCTGAAAACGCAAACTTTTGAAAACGGGTTTCAAAGTGCAAGTTTTGTCTCCGTGTAAACTACAAAAATACTTATTAGTGAAAACGGTGAGGTCACGCGTATTACGTGATAAGTCTAAAGGCTTTACAAAGTGACATCGCCAACTACTGGCCTGCTGTGAACAGTACAGTTTTTAGTCGTTATCATGGATCTATGTGAACGCTTTGACAACATTGTCGCCCGTCGTGTAAACATACCCTTAGTGCATACTTCAAAAACCAGCAGTAAACTCTTAAATTAAGGTTCCAAAAGTGGGGTTTTTGCAGTGATGCTATAGAAGGACCATTTTTGCTTCCCCAAAGAATCTTTCAGTGAAAAGTTCTTAATAGACCATTTTTTCATAGTTTGAAGAACATTTTAAGGGGACCTATAATGCCCTTTTTCACAAGATGTAATATAAGTCTCTGGTGTCGGCAGAATGTGTCTGTGAAGTTTCAGCTCAAAATACCCCACAGATAATTTATTATAGCTTGTCAAATTTGCCCCTATTTTGGTGTGAGCAAAAACATGCCGTTTTGTGTGTCCCTTTAAATGCAAATTAGCTACTGCTCCCGGGCCCCCTTTCCAGAAGAGGGCGGAGCTTTAACAGCTCATGCTTCGGTTGCTCAACAACAACAAAGCTGGAAAATCTCACGCCGCCAAAATGAGGATTGTCAGTAACGGTGTTCAGCCTTACATTGTTCAAACCGGAGTCGACACTGATGGAGAGACTCAGGAAGAAGTTACAACTTTTAGATTGAAACTGGACGTTTCTGAATGGTTAGTGGATAAATTTATGTAGTTGCTGTGGAGTTGAATCAACTCATGTGCCGTCATGTTAATCTTTTGTGCAAAACCTGTATGAACGTCCACTATATATACAGTAGCGTATTTGCCAAACAGAGCATACACACCAGGCTAACATTTATGATTGCTATCAAATGCTGTGAATGGTCTAATATTTTTTCACAAAATATCACTTGGACAGAAACGCTCCTTTTTTAACCATAAATCTTGCCAGGGTCAACTTGCAGGCTATCCAAGATAACGAGACTCTAAATAGTGTTCTGTGTTCGTCTGTGCAGCCAATGACAGAACAGTTAGCATGCTTTGCTCAAACCTTTGCCATGGTGTTAGGACTGGTACACTGTTGTCGCTTGCGAAAACAAAATGGCGGCACCGTGGATGGAAACGTGCAGATTAAGGGGCGATAATATTATAATAAGATCCCCTTCCTATGTCACAAGGTGAGTGAAATCTGAGCAGCTCATTTTTTTTCACATGCTTGCAGAGAAAGGCTTGCCAAAACAAAGTTACTGGGTTGTCCTTTTTCAGGTTTTCTGGGTTGGTAGATACACCAGGGACCTGATTGTTGCACTTAAACACAGACAAAGTCAGATGTCCCCTTTAAAAAAATCTAAAGAACCTTTTTCCTCTATAAAGGACTTTTTTTGGAATGGAAAGGTTCCATGGATGTAAAAGGCTCTTAATGGAACCATAGATAGCAATAAAGAATCTTGATTTTTAAGTTCATGTTAGGATACTATTCCAAACATAGCTTTGATTTTGTTTTATTTCTAGTTTTCAGTCAGTGTTTTAGGTTAGTGTATATGGGTCTGTTTGTGATTGTGAATGTGTGAGGGCTTGTTTATAATATTAAGGTTGTGAAAGTGTGTGTCCTCTGAGTGTGAGAACCGCTGGGCTCTGACTAAACTGAGCCCGAGGTCTGTAAGTATGTGTAAGTCTAGGTGTATGATGACTAACTCTATATTCATGTGTGTTTCTGTTGGAGTGTGAGAACAGAACTCATCCACCCATAACACGAAGATCTAACAGGTGTTAACCAGAGATTCACAGACAGCTGTGTAGGTAAGCGTGTGTTTGTGTGTGTTTGCACACCTTCCGGTGTGTTAGCATCTAGCGCGCACAGGTGTGGGACAGCGGTCCTCTGTCTATATATATATGTGTGTGGGTGCAGTTTACCGCAGCAGATGACAGGAACATGTCATGATCGTGACTGGTCATGTTTTTCGTTACTTTTAGTTGTTTTTCACCTATATAGAGGCTTTTGTGTGTGCTACTGTGTGTTGTGTTGCCCAAGAGTTGTGGTCGATGATGAGTTTCTCATTGCACAATGCTGATTTCTAGCATGTTTTTTTTTACGTAGAATGCAATGTAATATTGGCTAATAAGATGTACATAGTGCACTTTTTTATATTTTACATAATATTTATTCAAAGTTTATTATTGTCTGTCATTGAGGCTGTCTGTAGATTTTGACACACATTGAATTTGCACTTCTTTTAATCGGCAAAGCGAGCATGGTTATCGTAATGTAAATCTGTAAATATCAGTTTACGGTTTATGTTGATAATCTCAAGATGTATTAATGTAATGTAAATCTCTATACAGCCTAATTAGTTGGTTACTGGCTGATGTTGATGGTCTAAAAACTTAACATTATGTAAATATGAATGTTACTTGGCCAATTATTCATTTAAAAGCTTATGTTGATCATTAAAGGGGCCCTTGATTATGATTTCTCTTTTTTAACTTTAGTTAGTGTGTAATGTTGCTGTTTGTCAGTTTTGTTGTTGTTGAGCAACCAAAGCTGTTAAAGCTCCGCCCTCTTCTGGAAAGGGGGCCGGGAGCAGCAGCTCATTTGCATTTAAAGGGACACACAAAAACGGTGTGTTTTCGCCCAAATAGGGGGAAAATTTGACAAGCTATAATAAATAATCTGTGGGGAGAATTGTATTACATCTTGTGAAGAGGGGTATAATAGGTCCCCTTAAAAAATACCGTAATGTAAATCTGAATGTCCATCTCAATGTTTTGTGGTTACTGTCAGCTGAATGATAATTGTCTAATATGTTGGTAATTTTAAAATATTATGATTAATGTGTTAACAGCCTGTGACATTTTAATATCGTAAACTCAATATAGTAATGTAAAATCATCTTCATATAAATCCCAGAATATCTTCTGATTATTTGGTTATTGGCAGATGTTGATGATCTAAAAACGTTATGTAAATGTGACCAATTATTATGTTGATCATTTCAAATGTCATGAAAATTTAAATGTGTATATATCAACATTTTTTTGGCTAATATTGGCTAATCGGTTAACAGCCTCTTAAATGTGTGATAATATTGTGATTTCGATATCGTAATGTAGTCTAAATCAGTATAGTAGTCTATATATAGATAGTAGTCTATATCACTATCTCAGAATATCATCTGATTATTTGGTTATTAGTTGGTTATTCATCGATAATATCAAAATGTTGTGATTACCGACATCAGATGACAACTGAATAATCAGCCTCAAAATAATATCCAAATGTTGAAATGTAGAAATATCAGCCGATTAATCCATTATTTACCAATGTTGGTAATCTCAAATATTGTTTAATAAATCAGTAAGCGGAATGTGACATTTCAATAACGCTTTATAGTGTAAATCTTGATCTAAATCCCAGAATATCACCTATTTGGTTATCAGCCGATGTTGATAATCTAAAAGTGTTGTACCATTATATAAATGTTAATATAGGCTCCAATTCAAAATGGTAGCCAATTGTTTGTTGATAATATCAAAATTGGAAGTCTCAATGTTATGATTTACTGACATCTACGGAAGAGGATTAGGGCCAAGCAATAATAAAAAAATAAAACCATCTCGAGATTAAAGTTGTTAAATTTCAAGAAAAAAGTCATTAAATTTCGAGAAAAAAGTCGAAATAAAATGTTGAGAATAAACTCCGTTCTCGATTAAAGTTAAATTCGAGTCGAGATAAAAGGTTAAAGTTAAATTAAAGTTAACAAGAAAAAAGTCGTTAGATTATGAGAACAAATTTGTTAAATTACAACATTTTATCTCGACTTTTTTTCTCGAAATTTAATGACTTTTTTCTCGTAATTTAATGACTTTATTCTCAACATTTTATCTCGACTTTTTTCTCGTAATTTAACGACTTTTTTCCTGTAATTTAATGACTTTATTCTCAACATTTTATCTCGACATTTTCTCGAAATTGAACGAGTTTTTTCTCGAAATTTAACAACTTTAATCTCAAGATGGTTTTATTTTTTTATTATTGCTTGGCCTTAATCCTCTTCTGTAGACATCAGATGACAACTGAATAATCAGCCTCAAAATAATATTCAAATGTAATGGAAAATTTGAAGTATCTGCCAATTCATCTGTTATTTACCAATGTCATAATCTAAAAACGCCGTAGTGAAAATCTGACTGTAAATCACAAAACATTGGCTAATTAATTACTGTAATTGGCCTGGCAGATTTGAGCGTTTTTGTGTGTGTGTGCATCTGTGCTGGGCTCTGTTTGTCTGTGTACATCTCTGAGCGTGTTTATGTTTTTGCGTGGGCGGCCGTGCCGTGTGGAGTGTGTGGGCCCGACTCGTGTATTAATAGGAGTGTGTGGCAGTACCGTGGGCGGCGACACTCCGCAAGTGGGTTAGAAGCTAATCTGATGCTGACAAACTCTCGGCTTCCACCGCTGTGTGCGTGGCTCGAAGCGTTCAGCCGAAGGAATTAGGCAGCCAGCTTTTTATAGACCTTCCGTCCTGCTTTGTGTCTCTCTCTCTCTCTCTTATTCGCTGAGAGAGGAAGTCAGCGTGGCGGTAGTCAGGGCTTTCCCTGATTTAGCGCAGGGATTAATAACACTGAAAAAAGTAGTTGGGAAAAAAAAGAGCAGAGGAGGAGGAGACACCGAGATACAGGGAAGGAGGGAACGAGGGAGGGTTGGTAAACGGTAGCTTTTACACAAGCGAGAGAGTGAGTGAGCTATCAACACCCAGCCGGCTTTTCAGTCGAAAGCGAAAGAAACAGAAAGAGAGAGTTTCTAGGCGAGGTCTGTCCGCTGTCTGTTGTGGTCGGAGGTGGTTATGCGGTCGGTGTGTGTTTGAGAGAGAGGACACACTCTGAGGGGAGGTCCAGGTGTTCCCCAGCGGCGTTCCTCTGCGATTCAGGGAAATCCGGCTTGTCCTGATACAGACACACTTTCACTGGAAGACAAAAAAACTGCTCCAGCCCTGCCATCACTATATCAACTCTGCTCAGGTACTCTGTGTGAAGGTGTGCGATCATATGTTTACCTCCTTTCTTATGTTGGCTTCTTTTTTTTTTTTCTAGTCTTGACTAGACTAGATTTGTTTTGAATGATTGGCCCTTTCACCTGTCTTTACATACATTAGTATTTTTGACAGTATTGCACAATCGACCAGCTTTGTTTATTCACATTTTTTAATTATTTATTTAAAGTGTTGCACGATTGGCCAGCTTAACATTTGTTTTTTTTTTTGGAGTGTTGCATGATTGGTCAGCTTTATATTTGCATTCAATGAAAGTGATGCACAATTGGGTCAGCTTTGTATTTATTTATTTGTTTGTTTGTGTAACATTATTGCTTGATAGGTCAGCTTAATGTTTTTGTTTTTTTTTTTATTGTTGCCCAATTGGCCCATATTACAGTTGTATTTTTTTTTATTGTTGCATAACTATGCCAGTTAAATGCTTTATAATATTATTATATTTTTATTATATATTTTATATTTTTGTAAGTGTGCAACTGGCCAGATTTGTGTTCATTCTATTTTATTTATTTTTTTTACTGTTCCTCTTTATATTTGTATTTTATAAAAGAATTGCACAATTGTTAAGTTTTGAATTTGTATTTTGTTTATTTTAAAATATTGCTTGATAGGTTAGCTTAATATTTGTAATTGCTGATTGTTGCCTGATTGGCTGGTATTACAACTGTATTTTTTAAAAAATGTTGCATAACTAGGCTAGTTTGAAAAAAAAAAAATATATATATATATAATATTTAATGTTGCACAGTTGGCCAGCTTTATGCACTTTTTTTTTGTCAGCTTTATATTTTACAACTGTATTTTTAAAAAAATGTTGCATAACTAGGCTAGTTTGAAAAAAAAATATATATATAATATTTAATGTTGCACAGTTGGCCAGCTTTATGCACTTTTTTTGTCAGCTTTATATTTTCATTTTATGAAATTGTTGAATTAATTAATTAATTAATTAATTAATATTTATGCTAGTTTGCATACGTTTGCCTTTTTTTAAATTGTTGCATGCCATTTATTTTATTTCTAAATGTTGCATAATTGGTCAGCTTTTGATTATGTTGTACATTTGGTCAGATTTGCGTGTCTCAAGTGTTAGATTTATCCGATCTTAAGTTTGTATTTATTTGTTATTTTTCACTTTTTCATTCTTTTTCTTGTATATGTCAGTCGTCATGTCAGGATTACTGTAGGTTAGCTTATGGTCGATTAGTGCAGCAAGGTCATGAGTCTCTCCTGTGTGCTCTAATGGTTAATAGTCTTAATAGGGCGGCCTACTTTAATGCTGACCAGTGTCAGAACAACACGCTACATGCTCTTTATTTTATTTTTGTTGCCTGGCTGTTTTATTAAAGACTCAGGATAGCCTTTAGGAGTCGTGATTGAGGCTCTGCAGGGGTCACAGGGGGATATTTCCCCTCCTCCACCCCGAGGGCCGAATAACTGGCCTGGGTGGAGAGGATCAGCCCAGAATGGATGAACGGTTATGTAACAGAGTCAGAGATGGACGTAATGCTGCAAACACACAGCACAGACATGGCTTGAGAGTTCTGGTTTACATTAACACCAGAAAGACAAATGACCCCCATTAGCAGGCAAAAAAGTATTGTTAACACAGTCACAGGACGTTCCGTGCAATGTGTGTGTTAAGTAAGAGAGTTTGGCATTTGATGGGCCGCAGCTGAAGCTGGGAGATCTTCATCATATGGATGAATGGTCGGAGAAACAGACAGAGAGAAAGACATGGAGCTCTGAGTATGAATAAAGTTAGCAAAGTAGTATTTGTTTATGCAGGACTCAACAGTAAGGATGACCAGATGGAAATTAAATGACCCTGTCACTATATCTCATTGACTTATTGATCTTTTATTGCAGTTTTTCAAACACTAATATATATATAAAATTTGTTTTTATCACCCATATATTCCCCAATAATTGTATTCGTTGGACCCACTGGGTGTAGACCACTTTAAAAGTTAGACATCAACATAGAAGTAGATAATGAAACTGAGAGAAACTGAGGAAGGACAGCAGAAATAAAAGACGAGAGAGAGCGAGGTGTGGGAGCATAGAAAAGATGAAAAATTATGTGCAGTTGAGGTGCATTGCGGAAGAGGTGAAGATGAAGGGAGAGATGGATAATTGTTATTTGTAGATTCTCCGTATCGCTCGTCTCACAGGGTTTGTTTTGCCGTTTTAGATTACATAATGCTGCCTCCAGCCAGGCTCTAATCGGAGCGGGAAAACACGGAAAACAACTCACAAACAGACACACACACACGGCTGTTCCGACGGTCTGTAACTCGTCATGTTGCTTTGGCTGACACTCTGAAGCGCCAGGCAGCCTGACATACACACACTCACACACATGCTGCTGTACGGTGAAAAGAGCCAACAGAAATCAAATGATGTTCTCATAATATTTTCCTGTAATCTACTGAAACAGATTTTGTATATTGGCTGTATCCTAATTCAAATAGATCCTAGTCTCTTAAGACTAGAATTAGTGTAATGTTTTCAGTGGACTTTAAAAGAAATATGCATTTGGTGCATGATTTTTTTTTTGGCTGATATTACCCACAACGCCTTGCACTATGAAGGAGGAGGAGTTTCTGACAGTTCTCTATAACCAGGGTCTAAAATTATTACTTGCTAAGTGCCGTATAAGCAGTGTTGGGAAACGTTACTTTTTAGAGTAATGCATTACAATATTGTGTTACTCCCTAAAAAAGTAACTAATTGCGTTACTTAGTTACTTTTTATGGAAAGTAATGAGTTACATTACTCTTGTTTCTTTTTCTCACCTGGGCTGGGCTTGCTTGTTTTTTTTAATAACAAAAAATATTTATTTTTGGCAAATGTAAAGGCCCTTTCGCACCAAAAGGCCGCTGCTCAAACAAAACTTTCAGCTGTGCTGCTGTTCTGGATTGAAGAAGAATAGTGTACAGGAGAAGGAAGTTCAATGCTCTTACTTCAGCAATAAAAAAAAAAAAAATAAAATGCAAATGTGATATTTATCTACAGTCATTTTTGCTTATTAATATGGTTGAATTGAATCAAAGAAGGTCAGTAGCAAAGACGTTGGTTAATAAAGTGAGATTAAATACATAAAGTATATTTGCTTAATTTAATATATTTAATTATTACAGGTTTGTGTAAAATTCTGAGATTGCATTTCACATTTTTTTTATTCATTTTGAGGAATACTGAATGTTTTCATGCAAGTGAGATGAATGAGATGAATGAAATGCATGTTCACATTTAATCTAGAATTACAATAATCATCATGTTCACACAGCACACACAACACCTCTGCACTTCATTTCTCTCAACATGGGGACAGGAGAGCTGTCAGTCAATAAATGGGGAAAAAGTAACTTGCATTACTTATTTGAAAAAGTAACTTGGGTATTTTGTTGTAAATTTAAAAAAAGTAATCTGAAAAAAGTAATCTGATTACATAACTCACGTTACTTGTAATGCATTACTTCCAACACTGCATATAAAAGTACAAGTTGGCTTGCATAAAATGTTAATTTGCAGCATGGTAACTTCAGAAAGATTTTCAGAAATATAGATAATTAATACATTCATGTTGAATTGTAAGTGAGGTGATCTCATTATACTGCAGAAATTGCATGTTGTGAATTTTAATTTACAATTTGTAGTTCAGTTCAGTGGAAAGGGTGTCATCACTGGTGTAGTGTTTTTCCCCCTCAAGAATTCCATGTTGGAACATGTAGAGTCATCCTTGAGTCAATTCAGAAGAACAAAATCACAATATGTCATGTGGTTTTGCAAAGGGTGTTCATACTTCAGAATCAAAATGATTGTTATTTAAGCGAAAAGTCATTGATGTGTTTTTATCTAGAGCAAGCGATACCAGGAGTCACAGGAACTAGATCTCAGGTCAGTATGAAGGTGTTGATGGCATGAGGATGCAATAGTGTGTTCGTATGAAGACAGGAAGTGTAAACTTCAGATGAACCTGCCAGAGGGACTCTGTTATTCACAAACAGACAGGAGGAGCCCAGAGAGACAGAGAAACACCTGTCACCTGTCTCCTGAGGCACACACACACGCAGGAAGTCGGATGATTAGTGTGCAGTACTATTGACACCATAACATGACGAGTACTATTACTCATTTTTGGGTTTAATAAGCTTTGTAATGTAACTCTGCAACATTTGTGCTCTAGACATAAATGATTACTCAAATTGTGTGTCAGTGTGTGTGTGTTTTTTTTTTTTTTTTTTTTTTGAGGAGAGGTGAGCTGTTACAGTACTAAGAAAATGATTGATTGTACATTTTTCACCAGGCAGATGATAAAACGAAAACATCCTAATTGACTTGCATTGTAGACGTGAGTCAAGTCTAGAGATCACAATATGATAGAATATCACTGAGACTTGAGCCAGTCAAGTCAAGTCAAGTCAAGTCAAGTCACTTTTATTTATAAAACGCTTTATACAATACAGATTGTTTCAAAGCAGCTTTACAGTGAGAACAGGAAAATAATGGATTCTGGCTGTTGTTCAGCTGAAGGTGTCAAATCAACCAAATTTTGGAAACTTTTTGATTTTGTTAATAATTTTTCCGTAGAAAGACAAACATAAATAGTGATGAAAGCCAAAATATTAAATGTTACTGATTTATATTTACTGAGTAATCCACTATTTTGTAAAGGGGGTCAAAATGACAATTTTCACCTAAGATTTGGAGCCAATTTACAGGGGTGTAAAAATGACTTTAGAAATTTGAACATTTGAACATGGATATCTATGGGACTGAACTATATAGGGCCTTAAAAATGAGGAATACACAAGAAAAGTTTATTAAGAATGAGAATCTTGAAGGATATTAAGATATCTTGAGTGCTTTTAGAGTTACAGGCATGCAAACTTTGGAAAATGCCACATTTATGGCAGTCAGACAGGAATGTTCTATGCAAATTGAGTTGACAGAAAAACACAAGATACATTTCTAATTTCAACATTATTTGTTCTTCAGATATTCCTGTTTGAAAGAAAAAAAGTATCTGCTGTATGCAAAGTGATCCACATTTGGTTTTTGACCACTGAAAATGTGTACAATTTACTCATGGAGCCGCTTTAAGATCTCCAAATCTCTTTGATTGAACCATCGAGGGCCTTTTAAAATGCAGATACCAAAAGGAAAGTTTGTTAAGAACCAGAATCTGAAAGGATATTAAGATATCTTTAAAACTTCTTGAGTTACAGGCATGCACACTTGAGGCAAAAAACACAAGAAGTGTTCACTGATGGCATATAATGAAACAAAGATTGCTAAAGTCAACATATTATACTGTTTAGGTTTGTCTTTCTACAGAAAAATCTTAACAAAATGAAAAATTTGAGCCGGAGACCTCTGGTTGAGTTGACACGGAATGACCCTGAAGTCAGTTCAGTGTTGAACTGATTTTAGTTCAGTTTCAGATAGACTGTCTGTCTATCTACCTATCTTTTAGCTGTCTTATCTGGTTTAAGTTGGACATAGCTGAATTAAGCTGGTCAAACTGGTCTCCCAACATGGCAAAGCTGGTGTTTAGGTGATTTTAGCAGGTTGGTCATCTATTCTCCCAACCCGACCAGCTAATCAATGAATTAAACTGGAGTAATAATTTACTCCTGTGATCAAAGCTGAATTTTCAGCATCATTACTCCAGTGATCAAAACCCTTCTACAACCAGCCTGCTAAACCAGCTATGACCAGGTTGGAAGACTAACTAAGACCAGCCAATAAGCTACACACTATTCCTTATCTGAGCTCGTACTTCCTTTAGGAAATGTAAATCTATAGTTTGAAAAGAAGCCTACAGTTTGATATTATGTCTACTGTCATGAAATTTAACATACCTTCCCTATACTTTTCTATTCCAACGCTTTGAAATGTCATAATGTTATAATCAAGTTTACCCAGCAGTGAGAGAATTCCATGAATGAATGCCATGAACAGCCTCGTACTAATGAGCTCGGAGGGATTAGCATGTTCTCTCTAAACATGACCCATGCCGAATCCCCTCGGCTGACCCGTAACACACAGCGTTCACTGCCTTTTTAGCGCTGCCTCGTCATAATTCCTGCTATTGACTTGGCTAAATCCATTTAGCGGGGGAAATCACAAATTCTCTTTCACATTAGCGGTGGCTAGCGCGGGCAGTAGTTGTTAACGGGCGCTGTGTGGAGAAATTAATGGGTTTCGAGTGGGAGGATGTGGGGAGTGACATGAGAGGTTTCGCTAATTTAATGTGTTTGCGTAAGACCAGAGAGAAATCCTGCCCTCGATCCTTTAAAAGAAATTATGACATGTGATTTGTCAAATGGCCTCATTTAACATAATGTCACGTGACAACAATATAGCATATTGCTGCTTGGAAGAGCTTTTCATGTTTTGGGTACTGTGTGCAGTATGCTTGTATTCTATTGAAGCTCATGACCAAAAGTACTATGGATAATGTCATTGTCACAGAAAATCTGTATTTCTATTCTGTTTAGTTCATTAGAATATAGTTCAAAAGTTTGGGGTGCTAAGATTTTTAAAAGAAGTCTTTTCTGCTCACCAAAGCTGCATTTATTTGATTAAAAATCCAGTAAAAGCAGTAATATTGTGAAATATTATTACAATTTAATTGAACTGTTTTCTGTTTAAATATATGTTAAAATGTAATTTATTCCTGTGATTCAAAGCTGAATTTTCAGCATCATTACTCCAGTCTTCAGTGTCACATGATCCTTCATTCTAATATGATTTGCGGCTCGAGAAACATTTCTAATTGTCACTTTTGAAATAGAAAT
Organism: Culter alburnus; assembly: GCA_028476615.1. NCBI lineage: Eukaryota > Metazoa > Chordata > Actinopteri > Cypriniformes > Xenocyprididae > Culter > Culter alburnus. The sequence goes on along the minus strand of JAOTNS010003948.1, from coordinate 280,338 downwards.
AGTGTTACATTGTAAACGTTGTTACATTCATTTCTTTAAAAAAAATAAAATAAAATAAAATTTCTGTTGGAGTTGTGCGGTTGTGTTAGCGGTTAGCTGAAATATTCCAGATCTGTGGTGATTAAGTGGGCAACACGGGTTCGATTCCAGCCTGTGACGTGTCTTCTTCCCATTCTGCCGTTTCTGCCAATACAAGGTACCAAAATCCCAGAAAATAAATAAAAAGAAACTGAAAGGATTCTTAAGTGAAAGCCAGTTGATGCATCCTCACAGCCTTAAACAGTTCATCTACGAGACGTTGTGTAATTACCGTAAATGGCACGCCAGCTTACAAAAGAAAGCATTGCCCTTTTCTCCTTTTCATACGGTAATATTAATTTTTGATGAGAGCTGGATTCTTTGGCTTCGCTGGAAGTATGGATGAATAAACCTCAGCGGCATAAAGGACGCAAGTGAATGTGCTTTTGTGTTGGTGCGATACAGTCGCGATGACAGCTGCATTCGACACGAACTCCGCGATTCTCTCACAGAGCGCCTCTGAAAGGGAACGGTGATGGAAGAGAGTTTTCTGTCTCCAGCGTGAGGCCTTTTCTTTTTCTCATTATTCAAACTGTCCTTTTGTCACATTCAGATCGGGTTCAGATTCAAATGCAAAGAGACTCTTACAGCAAAGCTGGATTCAGTCTGAGGGAGTGAGAGAGATTGATTGAGTGTAAAACAGGTATGTTAATGCACAGGTATGCTCATTTCAGACCTTGCTGGTTTGCTATTACTTTTCTAAGCAATTGGATGTATGATTTTCAATAGCAAAAAAATCCCATAGGCTTTAATTTTGAAGATAAGATCTGAGCCCTATCTAGAGACCAGAATATCATAGGTGGGATGGGCTCTTTTTTTAAACATGACTTTAATATGTTATCAAGGTCTGCCCTCATCAAAGGTTTGCTTTGGTGACATTTTGGGTGTTGGTTTGCAACGTCTGTAAAAGACACCTCTGTGTGACTGTTTAACAGTATTTTTTTTAACTTACCAATGAGGGGCTTTGGATAAACTGCCAAAAATTCCCCTGATATAAAAAAATTAGCAGGTTATAAAAGTAGAACACAGGGGATTTCCTAACTATGTTTGTTTGTTTTCACACTTACGTTTACATTTGTTCACATGTAGCCAAAATGAGAACGATTTTGTGTAATTGTGTCATTGAGGTTTGAGTGTGTACAAGTATGTGTAACTGGTTTGGCTGCTATTTGGTTTGTAGATCAAAAATGTTGTATTATAGGTTCTTCAGATCAGTGTTTGGTTTCTGGGTTCTTTAAACCCCCAGAACATTGATGGATTTTGAGAATTAGAGTGTAAAAGGTTCTTTGTGGAACTTGTGGAAGGTTCTTCTCTGACATCAGGCTGTTTTTTTTTGTCTTTTAGGGTGTTCACACTCATACACGCAGAAATGTTTCCAGAACAATTAAGGCTGAGAGCTTCTTTCTTCCAAAAACAAATAACAGACTGCAATCTTGTTATCCTGGCTATTTAGATCCGGGATTAGGCCGTGTCTGTTTCCAAACCGAGCGCTGATTGGAAGTGACACTGATTTCCTTTGCCAAGCGTCATGGAGTTTTTGCAGTGTTGTCCAGTGCAGAATCCCAGTAGGAAAGAGAGGCTGCGTCGACTAAAGTGCTTTTCTGTTTTTCTTTAATTTCTTTGAATCAAAACTTTCAAGAGTGAAATCTCATGTAACATGTCAAAAACATGTCTCATTCAAATCAAAAAACAGAAACGAGAAATTATATTTACTTCAAGAAAATGAAACCTACACTCTAAAAAATGCTGGGTTAAAAAAAACAAAACAAAACCCCAAGTTGGGTTGAAAATGGGTTGTTTTAACCCAGCGGTTGGGTTAAATGTGGGTAGTTTTATTTAGCTCAACTATTGTTTAAAATTTACTATATGGCTGGCTTAAAACGAACCCAAAATATGTTGGAAATTAACATTTTACTAATATGTTTAATAAATGAACATTTATTAAATTGCTTATTAATAAATGCTCACCTTTTAATTATTATTATTGCCTCTAGTAATTATGTGTCTGATTTTTAATTTCCAACCTAAAATTTTTGGGTTCATTTTAAGCCAGACATAGTCATTTTTAAACAAACTGCCCAGCACGTTGGGCAAACAACCCAACTGCAGGGTTTGTCCATTTTCAACCCAACTTGGGTTGTTTTAAATCCAGCATTATTTTCATAACAATTAAGCACATTTAGTCCCCATTCTCTTTACTGAAATGCAAAAAAGAAAAAAAAAAATGTTTTTTTTTATTATAAAGTGTTATATAATTTTTTGTTCAATTGTCATGAACATATAAATACAAAAAAAATAATATAATATAATATTGCAAATATAATATTGTCACAATGAAAATCTTATTTGTTTTTCTTTATGCAAACCATATATATTTATTCAGATTTAGATTGAAGTGTGACCTGGACTTGTTTTTGTGGGATTTACCCTTAAGTGTAATCCTGTAGAATCGTGTTTATTGAAATCCCCACAGTCGGATCAGCCCAGGGCTTTAGAGGGTTAAACCTGCCCGAGAGAAAGAGAAAGCAAAAAAGGAGAAGTCCAAGAGGGGCGCTCATAAAGGAGGGATTGTGTGGGATTGTGTGAGGCAGGATAGAACAGGATCGCCCACGCCGAGCTCCAGCACTGATGATGACATCATCTGTTTGTTTGGTCAGGAACGGCTCGGCCTGCCCTGACAGGGATTCCCCGTCCACTCCACATGGACACCATGTGACTTCACTCTGTGTGTGTGTGTGTGTGGTCCTGGTAAACAAAATGTCCCCACAAAGATGGCAATATCTGAAATACTTGTACTTTTGGGGACATTTTTGGGTCCCCATGAGGGTAGGTTAAGGGTTAGGGAATAGTATATACAGTTTGTACATTATGTCTATAGAAAATTCCCCTATATAAAATCTGGAAACCCAGTGTGTGTGTGTGTGTGTGTGTGAGAATGCCTGTGGCGCACAGTCACATTTACACAAGTGCCTCCTATTTTGTGGATTGAAGGGTGTGGTTGCCTTAACTCGGCAAGCAAGACACTTCTTAGAGAAAGAAGAAATGCACACTTTTGCTTTAAACTTTAACAAGCTAGTTGGGTGAATTTCAGAAAATCTGTCAAGAACTCTACTAGACCATATTTCTCCAAGAAAAAAAGAAATAAGGAATTATGTTCTGCATAATAAAGCCCATTTTATGGACCATTAATTTTTTATGACAAATAAATCCCAAATTCTCTTTACCTGTAATGTGAAAATTATTATACATTAAAATTACATTTATTTGCAGTATTTACATCCTATTTTTTCCCAGCCTTTAATTAACGCTGATTCAAAAACTGTTAAGTGCAATAAGAGAATCTGATGTTATGGGAGGCGACAGGGAGCAGCTATTCTGCTGTCAGTCAGACAGACGGCTGTAAACGGACAGCCACACACACACACACACATGCGCAGCTGCACGCTGTTCCAGATCACTCTGGATGCAATATATTATCCTGACACAATGAGGAAATGAAAACTCACTTCAGAGAAGTGTCACAGATTCAAACATGTCAGCTGTGCCTGAAGAAAACAGGTTTGCCAATCTTTTATTTTTAATTCTGAAAATATAGTGATTCTATTTTTAGGTTTCTGTTTCATTTCAGATATTCTTAATTACAAAACATATGTGCTTTCAGCCATTTTAGTTTCTGTTTTTAGTTTATTTATTTATATCTCTTATCTCTGTTGGATACTGTGAAAATGGGAAATGTTATTCATTTCATAATACTGAACTTATGTTGGTTTTACTTTTGGTGTGTTTCGGTGAATATCATATTTTCAAGGCTGATTATCAGATATGTTTACAAATTGAGGAGTGTAATGAAATATATATAAATAATATAAACACTAGGATTTTGAAATATTCAAAAATGGATCATAAAATCTATCAAGCTAAGATATGACTGGTTAACTTTTAACCTGTTGCATTCTCATGTGTTTTGCACATATATCATTGAAAATGTTGAAATAATGACTTGATGGTAAATGGCCTAATTTTAGATTCGGGGAAGCTTCGTGTCATTGTCAGTTCACACTCGTGTTTCCCTGTTTTAAACAGATTCTGTTAAGTCTAGTCTTGAGCTTTAACTTCTGCATCTGAAATGTGAAAAAAAATCGCATTCTTTGTGTAAATGTTTGTCTCTTTATAGTAAATTGGTATATGTCTTTTTCAATTTTCAATGTTCTGAGAGACAGCAATTTATCACTGTTGTAGTGGATGTAAGTTTGTGTTAATAACTTTAAGATCTGAATGAAACAATGAAACATTATATTCTTCACGATTTGATTAAGTGATGAAATGTTTTTAGCCAAAATAGAAAACTATAAAAAAAAAAAAAAAAAAATCGAAATGTCCAAAACTTTGTTTGTTTGATTTTTGGCTGGGTTTCATGTGAATACTCCTAATGCAGATGTCCGAGTTGATAGCGTTTGGGTGCAGTAAATGGTTTGTAAAAGTATTATGGAGTGGCCAATATTGTGTTTGACACATTCTGTTTTTATTCACTTTATTCTTGAAGTTCAGTGTTGTTCCTCTACTCTTTATTGAAATACAGTGCTCTGTTTTGGGAGCTGTGGTTTCAGGCTGTAATGCACTTGGTTTGTTTCATTTCTTCTTTATGGGAGGTAAAAAAACAAAAAACAGGAGCATGCTATTTTGCGTAAAGGCGCATACTCGACCACCCCCATTTCCAGTGGTGTGATTCTTTAGCAAGAACAGCTGTTAAGATTGCAGCATCAATATGACACATGCAGCTCATTTTGGTTTTTCCTCAATTTCTCTTGAGCAAATCCACAGCACAACAGAGCCAGTTTAAAGATCGGCCTGTGAGTGTAAAGATACGCAATGCGTAAAAAGTGACTCCCACCTCCGAGTGCAGGTGAACTGCAGCGGGAAACGCTTCTACCATGCGGATTCTCTCAAGTCCCTTTGTTAGTCTGTTTAGCATTAGTGTTCATTAATTATTTAATACAACAAGTGTTAGTCTCAGGTAAATCAGTCGTTGATGAATAATTAAGGCTGTGAATGAGGTGTGTGTGAGAGAGAGAGACCGCGCGGATGAATCACCTCACCCAGCTGGATCCAGCGGGAACGTTCATTGAGAGAACGCAGGGTCATTTATGAAGGGAGTGAGTGGGAAAGATCCCAGCATGCACTGCAGGAGTAACTCAACTATCCTCTTATCAAAATAGGGATTTATCTGTTTTGTCTATTATTAGCCAAACTAAAATGTCATTTTTTTTTTTTTTTTTTTTATTTTATTTTATTCTGGACTGAATTCAGTGTGCGGTCAGCAATTTTCTTGTTTGTTTGCAAATCCATTATTAGCCACCCAGAAAACTCTAGCAACTGCATAGATACACCCTGACAACCATCCAGAACACTTTAGTAATCAGCATAGCAGTGCCCTTACAACCATCTAGATCCTGGGGACCCACTGCTCTGCACATTTTGTTTATCTCCCTTATTTAACACACCTGATTCAGATAATCATTAGGAAAGAGCTCCATGAACTGAGTGTGTCAAATAACAGAAACGTGAAGAGACAAAATGTGCAGAGCGGTGGGTCCACATGACCAGGATTGAAAAACGCTAATCTAGAACACATAGAACCAAAACATAGCAACACCATGACAACCATCTACAACACTCAGCAACCACATTGCAACACCATGACAGTCACCCAGAACATGTAGCCCTGACGTCAGAACACCTAGATAGCAAACACTGACAACCCCTTGCCATGACAACCACTCACAACATCCAGAACACCCTAAAAACCACCTAGCAGTGCTCTGACCATCCAACACCCCAGCAACCATGACAACCATCTACAACACCCAGCAACCACATTGCAATGCCATGAACACCCTAAAACATGTAGCAGTGCCCTGACGACCATTCAGAACACCCTAGAATCCACATAGCAACACACTGACAACCTTCTAGAGCATCCTAGCAAACACACAGCAATGCCATGACAACCACTCAGAGCACCCTGACAACCATCCAGAACACCCTAAAAACCACCTAGCAGTGCTCTGACAACCATCCAGAACACCCCAGCAACACCATGACAACCATCTACAACACCCAGCAACCACATTGCAATGCCATGACAGTCACCCAGAACACCCTAAAAAAATGTAGCAGTGCCCTGACGACCATTCAGAACACCCCATAAACCACATAGCAATGCCATGACAACCACCCAGACCAGTGCTCTGACAGTAGCAACGCCATGACAACCACCCAGAACACCCTAGCAACCACATAGCAACACACTGACAACCATCTAGAGCATCCTAGCAAGCACACAGCAACACCATGACAGCCACCCAGAACACCCTAAACCATGTAGCAGCACCCCTGACAACCATCCAGAACACCCTGTCCAACCACATAGAAACAACCTGACATCCATCCAGAACACCCGAACCACATAGCAACACACTGACAACTATCTAGAGCATCCTAGCAAACACACAGTAACGCCATGACAACCGCCTAGAACACCCTAAAAACCACCTAGAAGTGCTCTGACAACCACCCAGAACACCCCAGTAACACCATGACAACCACCCAGAAAACCCTAAAAACCACGTAGCAGTGCCCTGACAACCATTTGCAAAACCCTAGCAATGTGGCTGAGATTTCATGGGCAAACACCATTCATATTTTCTTCAGAATGTAAAACTGTAGTTAAATATGATGTGCTAAATGTCTCATGGTCTCTCTGTGTGTTCGCGTTATGGGAATATAAATATAACTGTAGTCTAGGAGGTGTATGTTTGTCCTAAAGATGCGCTGGATCAGTGTTTCACCAGCGTGCCCACGCAGACTTCACTATCAGCTCCGTCTACTGCTGCATCCACCCACCACTTCCTGCGGGGGCAGTCGCGCGGCACACGTGTGTGTGTGTGTGTGTGTGTGTGTGTGTGGAGTTCACAACAAATGGTACTGATTTGTAAGCATTCTTTGTGGATAAGAAGTGTGAATTGATGCCACAAGTGTGTGCGGTGCTGATGTAAGTGTACAGGATATCAGTAACAGATGCGTGTGGCGTGTATGTGTGGGACGCGGAGGTCATGATCCAGAAGTGTGGTATGAAATCTCAGGAGAGTAGATTCATCTTATTTTGCATCTGTAGAAAGGCTGCCACAATTTCACACGATGGTACTTATTTCTGAACTGTACTGAAAACTAAATGCAACTTAAGCATCTGTGACATACTGTAGATTACCAAAGAAAATCATATTGACTAGAAGAATTTGTGTTTACAGTAATGCACATTTAATGGAAGTCCATGGTGCAGTGCACTGAAACATACATCAAAATACACAATGTTTTGAAAGCATAACCACAGGCCTTAAATATTACACTAGTGTTCAGAAGTTTGGGGTTGGTAAGATTTTTAAATGTATTAGATGTTTCTTATACTCACTAAAACTGCATTTATTTTTATAAAAAAAATACAGTAATATTGTGAAATATTATTGCAACTTAAAATAACTGATTTTCTACTTGAATATATTGTAAAATGTAATTTATTTCTGTGATGCAAAGCTCCAGTCTTCAGTGTCACATGATCATTCAGAAATCATTCTAATATGCAGATTTGCTGCTCAAGAAACATTTCTGCTTATTATGCATATTGAAAACGGTTGTGCTGCTTACAGTTTTTGTAGAAACCATGGATTCTTTGAATAGAAGGTTCTTTTTTATTTTATTTTAAATGTATTTACTGTCACTTTTGATCAATTTAATGCATCCTTGATTAATAAAAGTATTAATTTCTGACTCCAAACATTTGTACAGTAGTTGATATGATTTTAAACACTCCTTATCCCATAGACTTCCATTAAGTGTGATTTTGGTAACACTTTAGTTTAGGATCGAATTCTCACTATTAACTAGTTGCTTATTAGCATGCATATTACTTTTAAAGAACTTATTAAAGGATATGAACTCATTCCAGGATTTTTCTCCATATAGTGGACTTTAACACAACCAACGTGTTGAAGGTCCAAATTGCAGTTTCAATGCAGCTTCAAAGGGCTCTACATGATCCCAGATGAGGAATAAGGGTCTAATCTAGCAAAACAATGTCATTTTCTAAAAAAAAAAAAATACTTTTTAACCACAAATGCTTGTCTTGCACTGCTCTGCGATCCGCCACACATTACGTAATCACATTGGAAAGGTCACACGTGACGTAGGCGGAAGTACTGACCTAGTGTTTACAAAGTGAACATGCAAAGGGTAAGTCAAACGGTCTGTACAAAAAAAAGGTAAAACAACTATGTCAGATGATTTTGAAGTTTGAGGAGAAAATGATATGGAGATGATTTCGCCCTACTGCCGTACTTCCTTCTTCATTGATCTCCGTTGAAGTCTATATGGAGAAACATCCTGGAATGTTTTCCTCAAAAACCTTAATTTCTTTTCGACGTCGTATTTGATAGTTAGTTTTAGTGAGAATTGGACCTAATCTAAAGTGTGACCGTGATTTTTATTGACGGTTAATTTTCTGTGGCAACCTCAAAGTCTATTCAGTCTTTTTCAACTCCATCATTTGTGAATATTCATTGATTTTTAAGGGTGAGAAAATGTAGGGAGCTCATTTACAGCTCTGCATTTGAAAGAGTTTCTCGTCACGTCGCTCTCATTCTTTGTGATTCCAGCCGTCTCTTTATTTTCATGCATTATTAAGAGCGGCCTCGGGCTCGCAGTAGCGCGCCTTATCAGTAATGCTCCGTTCTCTGCCACTGACTCCAGAAACATCAAACTCTCCAGACGTTCCTAAAAGTGCAGCTGTTCTCAGCCAAGAAACACCTAGAAAGACCAATTCTGGAGGGGGTTTTTGGAGCCTCCTCAGAACTCTTCCAGTTTTCAGGAGATGTTTGCATGTGCTGTTTGAGGGTTTTGTGGAGATGATACCATTCAGAGCACTGCAAGGTATGTCTCGCTCTCACTTTCCTTCGTCTCTTCTTGACTCTTGACAGGGGAGTCAGGGAATTAGAGAAGGAGACTCATTTCAGGAGAAAGAAAAGAGGAAGTTTGGACAGCGAATGATGATGCAGCTAATGAAGATAGAGCGTTGTGTAATGCGGTCTGAGATGCCGTGTGTGTTTGTGTGTGTTTATATTTGTCTGTCGGTGTGTGGGCTCTGACAGTAATGAGGAGGGGAAGGTTACTGACTCTGCTTCTGGTAAGCAGCTCCCTTGTTTGTCTCTTGCGTGCTGATTGGTGGCTTCAGGCTCATCAGAGTTTCCTGTAAGGAAACCTTGGGAACCCTGTGAACTGTTGTGATGGTCTTTTTTCTAGAAGAGGATAGTCTGTGCACCATTTTCCACTGTATAAATGGTGTTGTGTATCGTCCCTCAAGGTTCCTCATGTTCTCTTGTCACTGGGCTGCTTCTAAACTTTGCTTTGTTTCACTTTCACATTGTGATTTAAAGGGGTCATGTCATAAGAAATCAAATTTTCAAGGTCTATAAATATCAGAGTTTGATGTACTATGAAAATTTTCAGAACGTCTTCTGCCACTAAATAAAAAAGGTAATTGCGACTTTTTTATCTCACAATTCTGACATTTTAAAGGGTTAGTTCACCCAAAAATGAAAATTCTGTCATTTATTACTCACCCTCATGCCGTTTCACACCCGTAAGACCTTCATTCATCTTCTGAGCACAAATTAAGATATTTTAGTTGAAATCCGATGGCGCCGTGAGGCCTCCATAGGGAGCAATGACATTTCCTCTCTCAAGATCCATAAATGTACTAAAAACATATTTAAATCGGTTCATGTGAGTACAGTGGTTCAATATTAATATTATAAAGCGACGAGAATATTTTTGGAGCGCCAAAAAAACCCAAAATAACGACTTATTTAGTGATGGCCGATTTCAAAACACTGCTTCGGGAAGCATCGGAGCACAAATGAATCAGTGTATTGAATCTGCTGTTCGGAGCGCCAAAGTCACGTGATTTCAGCCATTGTCAGTTTGACACGCGATCCGAATCATGATTCGATACACTGATTCATTTATTAATCGATGATTCCTGAAGCAGTGTTTTGAATCGGCCATCACTAAATAAGTTGTTTTTTTGTTTTGTTTTTTTGCCGCACCAAAAATATTCTCGTCGCTTTATAATATTAATATTGAACCACTGTACTCACATGAACCGATTTAAATATGTTTTTAGTACATTTATGGATCTTGAGAGAGGAAATGTCATTGCTCCCTATGGAGGCCTCACGGCGCCATCGGATTTCAACTAAAATATCTTAATTTGTGCTCAGAAGATGAATGAAGGTCTTACGGGTGTGAAACGGCATGAGGGTGAGTAATAAATGACAGAATTTTCATTTTTGGGTGAACTAACCCTTTAACGTTAAAAACGTTAGTCTTTTTCCCCTCTCCATTGGATATTATAACACACAATTGTGAGTTTATATCAAGCAAATCTGACTTTATAACTCGCAATTCTGACTTTTATATAACACAATTCTGAGAAAAAAAGTCAGAATTGTGAGATAAAAAGTCACAATTTCCTTTTTTTATTTTTTTTATTCCATGGTGGAAACAAGCTTCCATACTTTTGTGCACCAAGGCTGCATTTATTGTTTTCTATGTGAATATATTGTAAAATGTAATTTATTTCTGTGGTGCAGAGCTGAACTTCAGTGCCACATGATCCTTCAGAAATCATTTTAATATGCTGATTTGCTGCTCAAGAAATATTTCTGATTATCAGTGTTGATAGCAGTCGTGCTGTTTCATATTAAATCGTGGAAACTCTGATTCTTTGAACAGAAACAGTATATTTTGTAACACGATAAATGTCATTTTTAAACTATATATAATGTGTCTTTGCTGAATAAAAGTATTAATTTGTTTTTACTGAGGGGAAAAACCCTTTTAAATGCTGCAAGGTCAGAGAGCAAAAGGTTACTGTACATGCAATCAAAAGGCTTTTCTGAGTTCAATTTCAAAACAAGTAGATTTGACATGACAAATAACTAACAAATGTTCTAGGCGGATGTTATTTCAGTCCTGCGGCAAAATGTAAGGGTGTAAATCGCAAAACTGATCCAGTGCGGTTGTTTGTGGAAATCCTTGAGCAATCAACTGAGGTTTTTGGCTCCAACAGCGTGGGGTTGGGAACAGCAGTGCTGGATTCGGAGGAATCCTGGAATGAATTCCATGGAAGTGTGTCTTTTGAGTACTTGCTTTGTTATTAGTTTCTAAATGAGTAATATGTGTGTGCAAAGGGTCCAGATAAAAGACTGACAAAGGAAGTGCTATAGTTCACTTCATTTTTGCAGATATTTCCTCCCGAATGGCATGTTTCTTTTGTTCTTTCGGTGGTGTTGTGTTACTTCATGCGTGACAGGACGCATAGGTTGCATAATATGCTTTAGTCATGTGATTCCCATAGATTGACAGGCAGCAGAGATGTTGTCTGATTTGATCACATCTGAGACAGACATACAAATGCTTTGTTGAGTGTGTGGACAAGTCATTCTGATTTAGTGATCCACTCTTAATGTTAGATTCAGGCATTGTATGCTGGTTTTTTTTCTTTAGTGTGTGTGTGTGAGAGAGAGAGAGAGCCCGGCTGGTTTGCGGGCGCTCAACCTCTGTATGCCATAACAAGTCCAACACTATCAGGCAAATGACTTTAACCTTTTGGCACCTGCTCTGTTATTTGTCAAAACACGTGGTGTGGGAAAACTAACAGCGGTGTTACACAGCCAGCCTCTGATGATTTACGTGCTACTTACTGGAGAGCTGAATGCTGTAAACAGTTCAGTCTGTTTTGTCATTGTAGATTAGATAAAATTAGGTAAATTTATTATTAATTTTCCTCCATATACACAGGGCTTAGCAGTAAGGATTTTATTTTTCTGTCCCAGATTTGTACTTAAAAGTCGCTGTTTGGATTTAAATAGGCAAGTGAGTCTATGATTGGATCGTTATTGCAGTGATTATTATGTTTCTAGCATGTTATATGTTTAGCAACAGTTCATCTAACCCTAACTGATGGAGTGTGTAGCTTTTCATTTCTGAAACAACCATGTAGGAAGACTTATCATGGCCATATTCCATAATGACTATATATATTACATATATTATATATATTACACACATTAATGTGTAATAAATGTGTGAGTATAACAGTTCATTATATGTGCAATGTCAATTCAGTTTACTTAAAGCCAGTCAGATTGGAACTAGCTGATTTTTTTTCCCAGCTCTTGCCATTTCTTTGTGCGATATGCATTAGACGGCTTTCGAACAGTCTGAGGCTGAGACTATTTTTCTAATGACCCTGCTCTTCAGGACAGGTACACTCAGTCCAGCTCTCATTTAAAATTTGTTTGTGAATAAGCACCACCCACTCATGTGATATTTATACCCACATGCTGCTCGTACTGCCACGGCCATTAAAACCAGATCTCTGATCACATTAAATTTCCATTAGCCTCTATGTCGTTAGCGCACATACGCTGACATCTAATGAAGTCTCCTGGACCAATCGAGATGACCAGTACATGTTTCTTCAAGGAAGAAAGCCGCTTAAGAATTCCTGGTTGTCATGGCAGCATTAACCAGGGGAAATTTCAGCCTGTATTATTGTCCTCATTTTACCACCTTTGTGCAGCAACTCTTTTTCCAAATCCCCTTGCTAAGTGTTCCACTGAATCTGAGGTTTAGAAGCTGGTGTGGTCTCGCTGTTTTGAAAGGAAAATCTTGTGCTTTTGGGGAAAACATGAGGTGGGAGAGGAGGATGGAGAGAGAAAGATCTGGAGAAGTATTGAGAGAGGACCAACTGCTGTGGTTTGTCCCATATGTCAACTGCAGTCGAACCTTATGCCATTTAATAGCAATGGCAATTGGTCTACACTTCAAGGAGTTCCTTTCAAAACACTACAGTAGATCCACCACATCTACAGACTCATGATTTGAGAACACCATCATAGAGGAAAAGAGGAAGAGAAAATCTCTAGAGGAGATTCTTTGCATTGTGTTCATGACTAGCAACTTTCTGAAGCGTTTCTGTTCTTCTTTCACTCTTAATTTTGTCATGAGGTTCCTTTCCTGTCAGGTCATCAGACTGTGTATTTGTGAAGTAGGTGAAAGCATGACTTTTGAAACTAGAATGACAAATATAGAGCCCTACACCTGACACATTTTTGTCAGATTCTAGCACTTTGTCCTACACTCTCAGAACAAAATGTGCAAAAATTGTACCTCTCTTATTTACCACCAACAGATGGTAAAATAAAAGCATAAATGAAATCTGATCATCATATAAAGCAATCGTATCTCTTCACAAGACTTGGATTAAACTGTTCGATTCAAATTGATTCTTTTAAGTGTTGTTTACCTGGACTTTCAATGGAGGGAGAGTAAACCTCTCTCAGGTTTCATTAAAAATACCTTAAAGGGTTAGTTCACGCAAAAATGAAAATTCTGTCATTTATTACTCACCCTTGTGCCGTTACACACCCGTAAAACCTTCGTTAATCTTCAGAACACAAATTAAGATTTTAGTTGAAATCTGATGGCTCTGTGAGGCCTCCATAGGGAGCAATGACATTTCCTCTCTCAAGATCCATAAAGGTCCTAAAAACATATTTAAATCGGTTCATGTGAGTACAGTGGCTCAATATTAATATTATAGAGCGACGAGAATATTTTTGGTGCACCAAAAAACCCCAAAATAACGACTTATTTAGTGATGGCCGATTTCAAAACACTGCTTCAGGAAGCATCGGAGCACAAATGAATCAGTGTATCGCCAAAGTCACGTGATTTCAACCGTTGGCAGTTTGACACGCAATCTGAATCATGATTCGACACTGATTCATTTGTGCTCTGAATCTTCCTGAAGCAGTGTTTTGAAATCGGCCATCACTAAATAAGTCGTTATTTTTTTTTTTTTTTTTGGCGCACCAAAAATATTCTTGTCGCTTTATAAATTAATATTGAACCACTGTACTCACATGAACTGATTTAAATATGTTTTAGTACCTTTATGGATCTTGAGAGAGGAAATGTCATTGCTGGCTATAGAGGCCTCACTGAGCCATCGGATTTCAACAAAAATATCTTAATTTGTGTTCCGAAGATTAACGAAGGTCTTACGGGTGTGGAACGGCATGAGGAATAAATGACATAATTTTCCCTTTAATTTGTGTTTTGAAGATCAACTAAAGTCTTATGAGTAAATGATGACAGAATTTTAATTTTTTTCCCCCTTTATAGGTACATATTACTACTCTAAGGTACCAATATGTCTCTTTTAAGGAGTTGATAAGGTACAATGTTGTCCCGTCAAGGGTACTGCCTCAGTGAATAGGTACAGTTTTTTACTTTTTTTTTCTTTCTGTGTAACCAGGCATGAAGTTTCACGTAAATCTGTTTTGTCCTACGCATCTCTGACCGCTATAAGCGTCAAGTGAAAGGACAATTTATCAGTTCCTTGATTTCAATATTGGTGTGATGTTGATTTGCACAGTGAAAAACTTTTGGAAACTTTTCCTGGTTAGGACACGGTGTTAATCTCATGTAGCAGTTGAAACCAAGCGTAATCATCTCTGGTAATGATTTTCCTAAAGCATGCAAAGAAGTCACTCTGCTCAACAATGCTCTTGTGTTTGAGGCCGCTTTGCATTCGCTCAGTCCACAGTTGAGGAAACGGCACCTGCAACCACTCTCTTTTGCTTCAACCAAAATATTCAGATTTTGATTTCTCGTTCACAGGCTTTGAGTTCTTCTATCCTTGGTTGAGTTCTCGAATGCCATTACACCCTAGGAATTCTGGGACAGGGTTGGGCAGAGGGGGATCCTATTTGCGGTTCATTAAGTAACAGTTGTTATCTGATCCCTCATATACTGGTGTCCATATGCTCCATTGATTGCTCCAAACGGATGAGGGTAGGATAAATCTGAACGTGTGGTTAGACCAAGCGGTTCAAGCCTATAACCGTCTGTGGTGACTCAGCATCTAGAAATCCCCCCAGATGATGGTGCAGAATGTGATGGTGTTATAATTGGTGATGACTGTGATGTAGTGCTGCTTGAGGTGGTTAAGTGTTACGAGAACGAGTGAAGAGTGATGTGATGCAATGGAAGAGACTAGAGTGGGAATGAGAGAAGTTTCCATTCTTAGAGTTTAGATGAGCCCTCCAGAGATACGGAGCAAGTTCAGGCTCTCACAGACACACAGATCATGCTGACCTTAGTATTACTGAGTGTTGCTGTAATATATATATATATTTAAACAAAACATTTAGAGACCTGCAGTGTATTATTGTAATGCTGGACATTTTGAGCTCTGTAACTTTTAATATGCTTGTGTTGTAATTTAAAGGGTTAGTTCACCCAAAAATGAAAATAATGTCATTAATTACTCACCCTCATGTCGTTCTACAACTGTAAGGGCTTCATTCATCTTCAGAACACAAATTAAGATATTTTGATTAAATCCAATGGCTCAGTGAGGCCTGCATTCAAAGCAATGACACTTCCTCTCTCAAGATCCATAAAGCTACTAAAAACATATTTAAAACAGTTCATGTGAGTACAGTAATAATGACTTTTCAACAATATAGTGGTGGGTGATTTCAAAACACTGCTTTGAAGCTTTACGAATCGAATCAGTGACTCGGAGCGGCACAGTCACGTGATTTCAACAGTTTAGCTGTTTGATAGGAGATCCGAATCACTGATTCGATTCATAAAGCTCCAAAGCAGTGTTTTGAAATCGCCCATCACTATATTGTAAATATGTTTTTAGTAGCTTTCTGGATCTTGAGAGAGGAAATGTCATTACCGGCTATGCAGGCCTCACTGAGCCATCGGATTTAATCAAAATATCTTAATTTGTGTTCTGAAGATGAATGAAGGGTGGAGAACGACATGAAGGTGAGTAATAAATGACATTATTTTCATTTTTGGGTGAACTAACCCTTTAAGAAAGCGGTTCTAAAAAGCATGTTGAGACATTTCCATTAGAGAAAGAAAAAATGAAGAATATTTCTTAATAGTAATTTCACTCAATATTTCTTAATGAAATTATTAAAAATTCATATGTGACTGTAATGCAAGAAATTAATTTTTTTGATTTCCATCTTGAAACACTATTTAATATTTTAATTATGTATATTTTATTAATAAATAATACAATTAATATTTTATCATATTTTATCATCTATGATGGGGACATGAAAATGTACTGCATAACAGGAATGACACATTGTTTCTAGATGATCAAAAGTTTCTCCATTTTTATAACTTTTGTATTGCACAAGTTCCAATTTTACATTTTATTTTTAAGACTAAAAGTTTTTTTTTTCTAACACAGGCTCAGAGACATGTTTTTTCCCTGAATTATACTTGCATGCACATGCAATGTTAGCATGCACACTTGCATACAGTAATAGTTAACTGTCAAAAACCTTTGATTTCACCAGGCCTTGTGTGGAAAGTGATGCTGGATGTGTATTGAAGGGAAAGATTTGCTAAGATTGGGTTCTATCTAAATATATAATGGGTTATATAACAAATTGAGTTTGCATAGAGAGAAAGAGAGGGGTGGGGGAGTTAATCAAGGGTGTGCCTTCAGCCCACTCATCGTGACATAACATGCTGCGATCTTGATCACCGGGCACCCCCTTGCAACTCCACCCTGTTCCTCATGCAGTGAAGAGTGTCATTCCCGTTACAGTGATCCTGGGAGTCTCTGCCACGGCATTTTCCAAACAGCAAGCAAGGATTCTTTCCGAAACTGCTCTGGTTCTCGCTTCACAGTGAGGCATTGTTTTCAAAGCAAACTAGTGTTTGCTCATGCTTTGTAATGGGGTTTTGTGGTTGAAACAGACCACACAAATCTGTTCTGCTTTTAGATGCTTTTTTGTTTTTGTGTATGCCATGGCTGTGTGTGTATGGGTGTGTGACTTGAGGTAGTGAAAGGAGATGATTGCTTCTTATTCCCCTTACAGCACATGTACATGCATACATACAAACACACACTCGGTACACACTGTCCTGGCTGGTCTTATATAATAATCAGTAATTGCATTCTAATATTGGGTATATTCTCAGTGTGCATATCCCTCCCACACACAGAGCAGATGATATGAAATATTAAATGTCTGCTGTACCTGTGAGATGTGGGAAGGAATGTTGTGTTTTTTTGCAGGCCTATACAGTATTATATTATATTATATTATATTATGGTCATATGGTCACCACTGTCTCTAGTATTGATAATATATTGATTTAAAAATGACTGTATTTTGAAATGCTGCATCACTCTGTCCTGCATTGTACCATAATTTATGCTTATTACTGTTATCCCATATTGGATGGGCATGTGGCTAACATGGAAATCTTTCTTTTTCTGTTTCAGATAAAATAGAAGAAGCACAGAAGGAGCTCAAAGACCCCAAAGTTGCACACAAAGGTATGATTCATCATATAAAATAACATTTCTGCGACTGCTCCTTTCAAATAGCATCCACAGGAAGCTTTTCTGTCCTCCCCCTGCTCAATACCAGAACATCCAGTACCTAAGCTATTTCATTCTCTCACGTCTGTTGCTTTAAAAAAGAATTGCTTGGTGTCTTTGTGCAGCAGCTGAATCACTCTGTTCATTAAGTTTTAAAGGCAGAAGCTTTTCTGTGGAATCCAGGGCAAATTCCAGAATATTTTTTCAGATGTGCCTTTATTCGGCTTCTTAATGTTTAAATGTTCTGCCACACCCTTTGCTTGTACTGGACTGTATGACTCTATGATGAGGTTCTCTGGTCTGCCAGCTACTTTCAATGGTCCAGCACCTCTGTTGGCTTTCACCTGCGGCCACCACATTTAGCGCTGCTGTGCATGCACTCTGTGAATGTACCTGCCACACTTTATACCATGGCAGTTAACATGGCTTTGGGTTAACACTTAGGGGTGCAACGATTCTTGGTTAAAAATCGAACCGTACCGTTCTCCACTTACGGTTCGGCACGCACTTGCACCGCGGTTCATTTAGAATGACGACACATCTGTATGGTTTGTTGAAAATAGCAACGTTTGGATAATGTATGTTTCAGTCGATGAATACGCATTCTTGCTTCCCAAAACGTTACAACAGCGATGATGAAAAAGCGTGGACTAAACTGTCACTCTTTGTAAACTTGGTTCACTGCGAGTGCCGTATGCTCGAATATGAGCAGTCATTTACGGCGTCATCACCCGGGTGTTGATGGCGCACGAGCGCAGGTGAGACCTGAACGGTGCACGTTGCTATCTGTGTTTAAACTAAACTCAATTAAGCCTTGCTAATTTAAATGTTCAAGAGCAAGACGTGAAAGAGAATTAGCGCGTGCTGTGAGAAGGTTTGTGTGCGCTCATCCGAAGCGTGCACGCCCTTTATCTCAGACATCGTGCAAATACGGAGTTCTCTTTCAAGTCATGCGTTTGAACGGACAAATTCACACAAAAATGATGTCAACATGCCCGTCTTGGCTTATCCTAACAAACATAGTCGGTTATGTCTTGAGTGAATGTATAACAGTCGAAAAAAGAGCATGTGTAACAGTATCCCCTGGTTTCACAGACAAGGCTTAAGCTAGTCCTAGACTAAAATGAATGTTTGAGCTGTTTCAACTGAAAGCAACTTGCTCTGACATATCTTAAAATATGTCACTGCCATTGTTTTGTCTCAAGATGCACACCAGTAATGTTTTTTTTCTAGTAAATGTTTCTAAAAGCAACTTAAATATCCTAATTGAAGTCCTGTCTGTGAAACCGGGCCTAATTGTACTGGATCGTGCATTATGCCTTAAAGGGAAAGAGGCCTATTCCTGCTGCCTGTGTTTTTAATGTTAATCAACAAATGACAAAGAAATCACTCACTGCTCTTGATTGAATAGCTTTTGTAACTAAATAATCATTAATCTTTATTTAATTTATACAGTGAAGATAACATGCAGTGTTATTTTATATTTGATTATTTTATTCATTTTCTGTACCTGAAAACTACTGTTAGATAGCTGAGAAACACTGTTTATTTTATTTGAATCTTTGCTCTGTTGTATTGATTTGTGCTGTTGCTTGTAGTTTGATTATTTGTTCTTATTTTCTTTATTTTATTTGACAGTATAGTCCTTTTTTCCCTGAACATAGCACATACCGAACTGTACCGAAACCGTTATACAACCCCGAACCGTGAGCAAATTGAACCGTTGCACCCCTAGTTAACACAGGAGCAGCCATTTCAAAGCTGCGTTTCACCAGCATACATTGAAACGCCATAGATGTTGCATAATAGGCTGGAATTGGAAAGTCTTATAGATTATGTAAGACTTTTTATTTTTGAAGCACCATGTTACAATAATAGCATGAAGGATTGATTTTAAATATTAGGTTATTAATAATTAGTTTTATCCTGGCCTTATGTTTCTTAGTGTTCATGTTGGGATGGGTTACATCAGAATGCAACTGGTTCAACACATAAACCCCTTCTCAAAATACTTCTCAAAAGTTCTTTACAGCAGAGTATTATTCAGAAAGGTGTAAAGAATTATGGTCTTCACTCACAAGACTATTATCTTTTAAAAATCCCTGTAGATGCAAAGTCCTAGATTAACTTCACTGGAATACAGTGGCAGGAAAAATGGGTTCTTACTCATCCCAAAAGTCAGTCCAAAGTCCGTAAACAAGTGCGAGTTTAATCAAAAATACAAAAAAATACACAAATGTATTTTATAATGTTACACTTGTTAAGCTTTTATCTTGTGTTTCCTTAAACATTGCCATAAATGATGGCAACGGTAAGAAAACTGTTTCTCCCTTCTTTCCCTGCTTGAGGGGAAACAAGTGGTAACAAGTGGGCGTGGCAGTTAAAGAAACAGAACAGAAATTATACATCCATAAATTATACATACAGAAAACATAAGAAATAATAATGATACAGGAAATATCAGAATTGCCTCTCAAAGAAAGTCACAAAAATTCACTTTGTTATTACTTGCAAATCAACGCTCTAAACCAGGGGTGGGCAAACTTGGTCCTGGAAGGCCACTGTCCTGCAGAGTTTAGCTGCAACCCTGATAAAACTCACCTGCATGTAATCCTGAATACCTTGATTAGCTGGTTCAGGTGTGTTTGATTAGGGTTGGAGCAAAACTCTGCAGGGACAGCGGCCCTCCAGGACCGAGTTTGCCCACCCCTGTTCTAAACAAACAATAATAATATACAAATTATTGACATATTAAATTGGCTCTTATAATCCCGAAAATTCACACAAATATGGGAAAACGGCATTTAGCTATGCTGCTGCATTTGATTGGAACCAGTTGCAGTTTAAAAGATTTGGTATTACTAAATGATTTTAAGGGTATTTTAAAGGATCTAGTTTCTGAGTCATTTGATTGTAATTGTTTTTGAGTGTTTTTGTGTATTTCTGTGTATATAAATTAATGTATTTGTTATATGTTCAACTAAATGTGCTGCCTGTCTTGGCCAGGACCCTCTTGTAAAAGAGATTTTAAATCTCAAGGGTTTTATTTCCTGGTTAAATAAAGGTTAAAAAAAAAAAAAAAAAAAACTGGCAGTGATGTCACCAGTTACCATGTTAATCCTGAATCTGTTAAAAGCAGTTAATTAGCTCAGAGCTCATGGATGTCCTCATTTCCTCTTTCTACGTTCTCTAGAAACATGTAAGGAAGTTATCTTATTAAGGTAACAAACAAACAAAAAAAGTTATATTGAAGTCTTGGTGTAATCCTAACAGGTTATTTGAATTTCTGGGGAATTCTGAAGGCGTCCAGGATTTGATGACTTTGTAGTTATAATGCTAACCACTTCTCTCCACCAACCATGCCAAGCAAAGTAAAGAAGGGAAACCCTAATAAGTGCAGGGTTGCCACAGATGTTCAGGCTTGGTTATGTGTTTTGTAACTACTTGGCGCCAGGCACACAAAGAGCCTTCAGTATAACTTAAAGACCACAGGGAGTCAAAACACGGCAAATGTGGTAAACTCTGACCATCAGTGCGTAATTGTGAACAAGTTTCAGTTGTGTATGCTCTATGGCAGGTTTCTTTTTCCAAATTAATAGTGATTTGTTTTCTGCCAGATGTTGACATAGGTGCTCAGGTCTTATAGCCCAGAGTATCTTGACCACATTCAATCTTGGGACAGATTTCATGAATTCACACAAGCTTATTCATCGACATAAACACCTGCATGCAACTTATGTGTTATTGTCTTTCTCTGCCAATTGTCTGAGAGCTTGTAGAAGAATAGAACAAGGTAAGGCTCATCCTAACTAACACAATTGCAGTGTTGAATGAGATGTAGGAGAGCAAGTTAGGGAGGGTTTAGAAAGAGAGAGCGAGAGAGGGATGGTGACAGAGGGTTGAGAAACGGAGAGTGGGTTTTGTACATAATGATGCGTGGGCCTCAGTAGCAGCTCAGGAGATCTTCTAGATTCCAAAACAGTCTTGTCTATGTGCTAGCTGTCAGAGGCACTGATACAGCTTATAGTGAACTGGGTATGCTAAGAAGAGGATTGTATTTGTTTTTTATTGTGAATTGAAGTTCTTTGTCTACACTACAATTCATCAACTCTCGTTGCTTAGGTATGTTTTGGTTGGTCTGATATCGCAAGATTTTTGCTGTTGTTGATTTGTCTTTATATCTTTTTGTCTGAATTTCGGGTTAAACATACTGTTTATGTTGATGTTTAGGTGTTGTGGAAAGAGCAGTCTATGGTTTGATTTTGTTTTGCTTACGAGCTTTGCATGATGAAAGGTATTCTGCCAAAGGGGGAAGAAATGAAAGCAGAAAATAACAGACATGGGTGTTTGTTTTGAAGATTGACAGGAAAATGTATGTGTAATTTGTGAATTGATAGATTACATAAACGTTAACTACATTTGATCAAGAATCTTACGTAGAGCACACTAATAGAGATTCATTTGGTTTTTAGGTTTTAGGCTTTTTCTGTGCCTTTTTCTATTTGAGCCATACGTGTTATTGTGCTGTACTGTACTGCAGTCAAAACTGTCAAAAATAAAAATATAATTACAGTAATGTCAGTAATTAATTTTCAAGTTTCCTTTTAGAATAAAAATGGTATGAGTAATAAAGGACATTTATTCTGAGTTTTGGAAACTCAAAAACCGCCTCTAATTTAATATTTAAAATTAATCTGAAATATTTGGGTTACACATTTACTCAAAAAGATTTGTAAAGGTTAATATACATATTTTGTTTGTTTGTTTATTTTTTTATTTTTAATGTTTTTCTTTTTTCCTCAGCCTTGTGGATGGTCATAAAGATTTGTCTATAAGGAATATTTAATAGATTATTACTCAAATTATCTGAAAAATCTCAAAAGGTATTGGACAGAGTAATATTAAATGTAATTTGGGTTGTTCATTACAATTTTTTTTCCCCCCCTACAGACACAAATGAAAGTACTGGCAGAAACTCTGAGGGCATTAAAGGACTGAAGAGGAAAAAAGTTGTGGTACAAAACCAGCTAAAGAAAATACCAAAATCTCCTGTCAAAAAGCAATCGCAAACCAAGAAATCCATTTCTCCAAACATCTCTTCATCTAAGGAAGCCACACCCTCTTCTTCTTTCTCAAGCAGTCCATCACATGGATTGCCTGACCCTCAAGATGCTGAAGATGTACCGCAGGAGGCATCTGAATCTAGAGCAGTAAAAGTGGAGCACGAGGAGACATCAACCTCAGAGCCACAGGCTCTCAGCCGCAAAAGTTCTGCAGAAGAACCTTGTGCTGCAGGGCCAGTGCGGACAAAAAGCCGGTGTGGAAACAGCAGCAACAAAAACGCATCTCCCTCTCACACAAGTGCTCCCCTTGAGGTATTGCTCAAGGCTATGGAGCCAGATTTCAATACACTGACAGAAAGGAAGAACAGCAGTCCAATAGGACATCTTGGAAAATCCGTTTCCATTCCTGTCACTTATTCGGACTATGCTGTCGCTATGCCTGCTGTTAATTTCAATGTCCAGTCACAACCCTCATTTGTGCCACCATTCAATGCAGCCAAACACTTCTACAGCAGTGTGGCATCTACAGGGCAACACACAACACAGCAGTATGTGAACATGTCAGGAAATCGTCAGCAGGACAAACCAGGGTTCCAGAAAAGCTACAGTTTGGGGCCTTCACTTAACTTGACGCATGCACCTGTTCCATCTGGATCAGGTGGTTTCCCTCAAAGTCAGCCCCCTGTTGTTCAAACATGCCAGTCTCTGTCAGCCACAGTACCCAACTCAATTCAAGTCCCCGTCACACCTGGTTTCAACCCTGTTCAGATGACAGCTGTGGTCAACTTTGGCGCAAATCAAGTATCTGATATCTCTGCAAAAGATCAAAAGCCAAAAAAGCAAGGGAAGTATGTCTGTGAATACTGTAAAAGAGCTTGTGCCAAGCCAAGTGTGCTTCTAAAACACATACGGTCCCACACAGGAGAGAGACCTTACCCGTGTGTGACGTGTGGCTTTTCATTTAAGACAAAGAGCAACTTATACAAGCATAAGAAATCTCATGCACATGCCATCAAACTGGGTTTGGTTAAAGACTCTGGAAGTGGATCCCTCTCCCAAGAGTCTGACAAAGGTCTGCCAACACATTCTGATGTGGAGGAAAGCGGGGACAGTGATGAAGAAGGTAGTGCAGCTGACTTGGACCCGGATTCTTCACAGAGCAGCCTAACGGCATTATCCGAGAGCAGTTTGCAGAGTGCAAGCATGGTACCAGGAAGTCAAGGAGAATCCGAGCATTTGTTGGTGTTTGAAACTCTGAAACCATTGGTTACACAGAGAGGATGTGAGCCAAAGGTCACTGCTGCTCTCCCTAAAGTGGTTGTCCACCCTGTAAATGTTTCACCTTTGCGTGCAGACAGCCCTAGAGTTACAGATTCAGCACTTGAACATGCCACAGCCCAGAGGCAAAGGGATTTCCAGCCAGCAAACCTACGGTCCAATGTAATGGTTCTGTCCTCACTGAAAGAAGTGGATTGCACAAGTCCTCTACAAGATTCAGTAAGTGAGGATGAAGATCAGCATTGTAAATCACCACTAGGAGGCAGCCATGCCCAGCTACAAAGGCAACAAGCAACTGATTACTCTCAACAGCCACAAGGCAAGTGCCTGCTGAGTCCTCGGAGTCTTGGAAGCACGGACTCTGGCTACTTTTCACGTTCTGAGAGTGCAGATCAAGCTATGAGTCCCCCAAGTCCTTTTGTTAAGATAACTCCACCAGCAGAAACCGACATTACAAAAACCCCACAAGTTCCTCCTTCCTCGGTTGTGACAACTGTCATGCATGTAGCATCTATTGAGAAGCCTCGAGTTCCTTCTGGACAAATGCGTCCACCATTGGAAACCAAAGCTCTATCGCTTGAGGAGCGAATCTCAAAACTGATCTCAGACAACGAGGCTGTTGTGGATGACAAGCAACTAGACAGTGTCAAACCCAGACGAACTTCCCTTTCCCGAAGGGGTAGCATTGATTCTCCTAAATCCTACATATTTAAAGACTCTTTTCAATTTGATCTAAAACCACCAGTAAGAAGATCTAGTTCCAACTCAGACATACCAAAATCTCCTTTCACTCCTACGGACAAATCAAAGCCAGTATTTCTTCTTTCTGTACCACCTCAGTATCCAGCCATGGATTGTTTACCAATTACAAGAAGTAATTCAATGCCTACCACACCTGGCCAGTCAGCTCTCTTCCCCAATGTAACCCCTCAGCCTCACCCACTAAGGATCTGTCAGTCATTTGATGACAAGATTAGCTCACTAAATGATGATGTATTCTCTTCAGCTCCCTCTACTCCAAATTCTGCTGTACATCCTCGTACCCTTGTGAGGCAGATAGCAGTTGAGGATTTGTCCACAAATGATGGTCACGTTCTTATCTCAGTTCATTCCATGGATGAGAGCCATCACGGACCAAGTATTACACATGAGCTGAGAAGTAAGTCTTTTGAGCATGCAACAGAAAGAAACCGAAAACCCCAGCAAAACAAAGGGACGATGTATGAATGTGAGACTTGTCGTAACCGTTACAGAAAACTGGAAAATTTTGAAAATCACAAGAAGTTTTATTGTTCTGAACTGCATGGTCCAAAAAACAAGCCTATGCATGCCAGAGAGATTGAGCCAGAAGTGTTTGGACGTGGAATTCAGCAGCCACTTTTAAACAGGAATGCAGTAATTACTGGCATTGTAGAGCAACCACTCATGGTAAGAAAAAGAAGGAAGATTAAAAGTGTTGGAGATGATGATGACCAATCTCCAACTGAGACCACTCCTCCATGTTCAAGAAGTTTTGACTCCTGCCAGACCTCGACAGGTTCGATAGGGCGACCTTATTCTCACCATACCCAATCTTTAAGTAACTCTGCTACTTTAGGACAAATACAAATCATTGGTAGAGCTGCAGAATCGCAAGAGACAAGACTATCTCCAATAAGAGAGGCTCAGATCAGCACACCAAATAAAGAAAGAGGTGACCTCCAGAGACAAGGAAGTGGAACTTCAGTCATTCGACATACCAACTCCCTCAGCAGACCAAATTCTTTTGAAACATCAGAGTCCATTGACAGGTCATCTCCAGTTGATCCTGTGGAAAAGGAAGTAAAGAGCTCTGTAAAAGGCCATACAGAGGCTGCAGTGAGTTCTTCTTCACAAAGTTACCATGACAGAATGTCTACACCTAAATGTGCCAGCCAAGGGATGGAACCTCATGGTAAGCAAACCTTTACCATTGCTAGTGATGGCACACCTGTACAGCAATCACGGCTTGTGCGCCAGAACAACATTCAAGTCCCTGAAATCTTAGTAACGGAGGAACCAGACAGAGATCATGAAACTCAAGTTGTAGAATCAACAGAGAAACCTGCAGATACATTCAACTGGCCTCAGAGGAGTGAGAGCTTGTCTAAACTGCCGACAGAAAAACTCCCCCCAAAGAAAAAGCGCATCAGACTTGCTCAAATGGAACACTCATCTGGTGAATCCAGCTTTGAGTCAAGTCTCTCTCGTAGCCTCAGTAGAGATAGTAGCTTGTCAAGGTGCTCTAGTATTTCAGCCTCTTTTGACAGAGATGATCCACCAAGATCTGACAGCCCATCAAGGGCTGATAGTGTTGGGAAGCCACCAGAAGCTCAAGGGATCCCTGTAGCAAACAACACTCTTGGAGTGCCAGGCATGATGAGACGCGCTACCTCAGAACAGATCAGCTGCACTCAGTCATCAGTGGAAATTTCTTGTGACTACCGTAGCAAATCCTTTGACTGCAGCAGTATGTCACCCAGCAGGCCTTTGCCACCAATGCAGACTGCCCTGCCAAAAACTACACAATGTCCTCCAGCTACCCAGGTGCCTCTCATTGAAAGAAGAAGAGGGCCTTTAGTACGTCAAATGTCCTTGAAGATTGCACCAGACCCTCAATTGGCAGTGAAACAGACTCCCCCCATCCAAAGAGTCCCCTTCACCAATGAATGCTCTGGGTCCCAACCTAGACCAGTAAATCTGAACACATCTGCACTTGCTCAGTCCTTTGTCCTACATTCTGGAGAGGCCCCGCTAACGAAAAATGAGCTAATGGTTCAAAGCATCAACCTTGGAAGCCAAACCCAACAACCCCAAGTTCATGGCCTTCCACATCCATGGCATCAGACCTCAAGGGTTGTGGCATGCCACATGCAACCTCTGGTCAATATGGGGGCTGGTCAGACAGACATTCAGAAGAGCTCTGATGAAAAAAATCAAAAGAGCTTTGAACCTAAATACCAAATGAATTGCTCCGTTCTAAAAACAGGCCAGACGTATTCTTTAGCAGGTGTGAAAGGCACGCAGATCACATTGCCAGTGCTAACAATACCAATTGCTAATGAAATTAAAGTGTCACAGTCAAATGATGGAATGCAAAATGTCTATGTAGCACAACCAGCTTATCAGGGTGTAATCAATAAGCCTCCAATTGTACTGCCTGCTGGTGCACAAGTTGATACAACATCTCATATAACGCCAGCATCTACACCTGTACCACAGATTCTAATCACCCATGAGCACACCCTAGCACCTGCGTCTGCAGTTTCTAAGGTCAACTTTCCTACGGTACATGTTGTGAACAGTAATTCAAAGATTGGACCAGAAATCCAAGCACACAGGCAACATGGGTCTGTTGCTGTACAGATGAAAAACAACATGAAAACCACTGAGCAAAGCATTCTGTCCCTTGGTTCACTGCACTGTACACAAAAACTGGCTTCTGCAAACTTATGCCCCCAAGAATCCACTGCCTCAAGCAAGCGTATGCTCTCCCCTGCAAACAGCCTGGACATTGCTATGGAAAAGACACAGAAACGGGCTAAAGATGAGCATGGAGCTGCATGTCTCACTGATGGTAGATCTCTGAACTACTTGAACTCAAAGATGTCAGAAATGACCAGGCAGAGGAAGTTAATGCTGGTTAGACAGGTCTGTACCACAGAGCCAGTGGATAGCCCAATTGAGACTGATGCCCCAGAACAATTGCCAGAGACTTCAGAAGCTGAAAAGAACACCCAGGAACCAGTATCTCAGATAACAACAACTGAGGTCAGTGAACAGGAGATGGAGAGCAGAACACCTACCACAACACCTGCTACACATTCTTCACCCGGAGTTCAAAGCTATGCCATGCCAGAGAATTCCACTCTGAAGCCACAAGAGAAACCTGAGGAGCAGCGCTGGTCTCCATCGAAATCTCCTCTGAGGCCTTCAACATTTCAGGGACAAGTGAAGTTAGCTTCTTCTGTGTCTCGTTGTCAACACCAGAGACAGCCATCGGCTGTCTTTCCCCAGTCTGAAAACAGCTACAACCTTCACCTGGTGTTTTCTCATGAAAAGGAAATCCCTCCACATCCAGCAGACAGACCAGAGGATCTCTGCCTACTCTGCATGGGTAGTAAACCCAAACAATCCCAATCCATTGGGACTTCCCACCAAAGTGGTTATGTCCTTGTTTGACTCCAAACAGACATCCAAGAAAATACATTACACCCAAGCAAAAACAACAACTTTGAAATCTGACATCTTGACCTACTCTGGGAAGCTGAAGGATGTCTTGCCAAAAGTAAGAGCATTTTCACTCAACTGATGCTGCTTTAATAGTTAGCTTTTATATTGTTTGCTGTTTTACATTTTAATGCATTTTTTATGGTGCATGCATGATTAAACAAATTCTTGTATTTTGTATTGTTTTAGGTTTTGATTCAGCAAAGATCTGTGCCAACTGAGAATAGTGGAAAAATAAAACCAGAGACTCAACCAATAAATCAGACAGAGCCAGACAGAGACTCTTCCAAATCAGAACCTCAACGAGTGAAGATCTTTGATGGAGGGTTTGTAAATCTTCACATTTATGTTACTCCACTTTCAAAATATTTAACAGGAAATTGTGTTTTAATGTGCTATTTGTGGTATATTTTCAGTTACAAATCAAATGAGGAGTATGTGTATGTTAGGGGACGTGGAAGAGGAAAATACATCTGTGAGGAATGTGGAATTCGCTGCAAGAAACCTAGCATGCTGCGGAAACACATCCGTACTCATTCGGACATCCGTCCATTTCACTGCACGCACTGCAACTTCTCTTTCAAGACTAAAGGTGGGTTCACAGTCTGAAACACTGATTTGAAAGCTGTGATGGGTACATTTTGTTTTCTTCCTCAATTGGCAATTATTGTTACAAATAATGAACAGGACAAAAAAAAAAAAAAGATATTAAAAACAAACTTATTAATACAAACATTTTAATCCATAAAAAATACCATCATAAATAGCAAACTCGTACACTTGCATAAGGACAAATCTAAACATGTTTTTAACTTAAAAGTTTTCATTTATTTTTAATCAAATGTGTCAGAATTTGAGAACAGTTAGGTAATTTAGATCATTCTTAGGAATGGCTGGAAATTTTTTTTTTTTTTTTTTCTTACCTGCCTTTTTTTGAAGACTGTGCCTGTTCTCTTAAAAAAGCCAGTATGATTCATCACAGTTGAACTTCCCACGCTGCACTGCAGAACAGCACACAGTGTCAGACCAGCCCACGTTCCTTTAAGAACTTATTTATCAGTTACTCACCCATTACATAGAGCTAGTGCTTGGGAACATGTCATGCTTATGTAAACCACTCCCATGCCCTGCATCCGCCTCCCACCTGAGTGACCTCTCTGTTCATTTATCCACACAGGGAACCTAACCAAGCACATGAAGTCCAAAGCCCACAGTAAGAAGTGTATGGAAATGGGAGTTGCTGTGGGTATTATTGAGGACCAGGACACAGAAGACTCAGGTAGATGTCTCTCGTGTGTTTTTGGGAATATAAGTCTTAAAAAGATATTGAATAGGGGAGTTTGTTTCATGAGGACCCACACTTTACCAACCAACTCAGAAAGCAGAAACTATAGTTTTGTTTACACCATTGCATCATTTTTAACAACAGAATCAACCTGACCATTAATAGGTTTACTAATAATAGTACCATCTGTTAAATGTGGAATGTCTCTAGCTATGTTATGTTGCAGTGATGATCAATGGCAATGCCACAGTCTAATTAGAGATTCTAAACGCAGTCTTTTTCCTTGTTAACTCTTGGTGCATGTGGGCGGCATACACAGCATTTACCGTGAGGAAATTGCAGCATCTAATTTTAGCAGGAAAGAGAGAGAAAGAAGCTGTGAGCTTTCTCTGGTCTCAGTTACTGAGAGCATATTTGTTTTCCTCTCACACAGTTCCGCACAAGCTGTGAAGCACAGGCTGCATTTGTGGTCTGAGGTGTTAATGTCTTCCCTATATAATGAGAGGAGTATTTCTAGACCTGTCATTCCTTATTTTGCTATGCAGTAGATGTAAAAGCTATAACTCAGGAAAGTGAAAGCTTTTGAAAGACCAAACATTACTTAAAGATCCCTAAAGACTAAGGCTGCATTCACACGGGGCGCCGGCGTTAACGCTTCTCGTTTACTTTGAATGGGTGACGTCATGCGTTGCCGAACTGAATTGTGGGTTCCATCGCGTCGCTTCACTCGCGTTGCAAGCGGCAGAAGTTGAAGATTTCTCAACTTTTCAAGCGCCAACGCAGGCGTCATCCAATCAGATCGCCCTATGCAAAATACCCTAGAGCAGTCGCAGCCAACTGCGTTCGTGCAACACTGGAAAGTAATGTGATTGGCTGTAATCACTATAACGGTCGCGTCAGCACAAGCTTCAGACACGCCCTCCGTCAAGCGTTGACGCTGACGCCCCGTGTGAATGCAGCGTAAAGGTCACACTATGCCAGCGGTGAAATGATTTTGTGAATGATTGTGAAAAATTAAAGTTCCTAGGAGAATTTTCCAAGTAGAACCTAGCTCTTTTGTAGCTATGCGTTAAGATTAGCTGTGCTACATTATACAATTCCTCCTGCTCTTTTTGTTCATCAAGTTGTTTTTCCCCCAAAGGTGATCGAGGAAGAGCAGGAAGTGCTGACAGACAGGACTCAGATGGTGATGACTCTGATGGCCCAGATGATGAAGATAACGATGGGGAAGAGGAAGACGAGGAGGACAGCCAGGCAGAGTCTGGCCTTTCTGCAACACCTTCAGTTTCTGCAAGCCCACAGCATTTTCCTGCTAACCAGGCCGACACAGCTCCTAGCTCTCTGCTAGCTCAGATGTCCATCAGCCCGAACCCAACCCCAGCTCCCCAACCTCAGCCTCCTCCAGCTTCAGACTCCCAGAACTCGGACACGGAGTCTGTGGCTATGATGAGCCCAGTTTTACTGGTCAGACAGATGTCAATTTCTGCATCCTGTTCCAGCCCCGGCCCTAGTCCCACCTCTTTTACATCCCACCCTGCCCCTGCCTCTGAATCCCAGACCTCTGATACTGACTCCGTACACATGATGAGCCCAGTGTCGCCTTGCAGGCAGATGTCCATCGACTACCCTGAATTTGACGTTCCCCCTAGTCCCCCAGTGCCAGGCAAGGGCGCCAAGCTCGGCCAGGTGAGACCCATGTCCTCGCAATCACTGTCTTTCTCGTCGTACATCCCTCCCTCTCTACATGTACACCTCACCCCATACCAGTACCAAACCCCATATGCATTCCAATGTCTTGAGTCTCGCATGCCTGGCACGTCAGCAAAACTGCTTTGAATGCATGAAAAGGTGAATAGAATTTTAAATAGTAGTCAGTGTCTGCAATTTTGTGTTGTTTGGCAGTATTGATAAAAGTATTCATAGCATTGTTTTTTTAACAGGATGGAGTGTCGAGCACCATCTCCCAGCCTGCAAGTGAGTGCAATGCCAACGTTGACCGTGGTACTCAGACCTCTTCTGACCCTCTTCAGGGACCCCTGCACTTTCCAAATGCAGGTCCGATCCACGAGCCCAGAGTAGGAGCCACTACTCATCTCTTCAGCCACCTGC
Organism: Culter alburnus; assembly: GCA_028476615.1. NCBI lineage: Eukaryota > Metazoa > Chordata > Actinopteri > Cypriniformes > Xenocyprididae > Culter > Culter alburnus. Next base: position 248,726 of record JAOTNS010003948.1, on the reverse strand, counting down.
CTTTGCACTCCCAACAGCCCCCTCGTTCCCCATACAGCATGGTACCTGTGGGTGGCATTCAGCTTGTTCCCGCCGGCTTGGCTGCTTACTCAACATTTGTACCTATTCAGGCCGGGCCAGTCCAGCTAACCATCCCAGCACTCAGTGTTATTCACAGGCAGACTGGCAGCCCCCTCCCAGCCCCCAACACCTCGCCCCGTCCAGAAGGTTCTCCGACCCAGCCGCTGGTAGTCCAGGAGCCAGTCAGTAGTGTACTGCCTTGTTTCCCTCTGGGCCAAGTGGCAGGGCTTCAGACACTTGGTGCTCCCCAGACTGCCCTGCAGCCTATGGGTTTGGAGACCTTGAGTGTGGTGGGTTTAGCCAACTCCACTCAGCTGATGCCTCAACAGAGTCTGCCATTAAATGCCACCCTAGGCGTGCAGGTGTTGGCAGCTAGCCCCACCCCTCAGTGCAGCACTGCTTCCCCAGCACAAATCCCTGGCCTGCAGATCCTTAACATTGCCCTGCCTGCCCTTATCCCATCCCTCAGCCCTCTCTCAGCTCTCAGCCCACTCCCTGCAGCCCAGGATAAGCCACGTAGCCCTGAGGGTGTAGCATCTGTACCTTCACCAGCACAGGTTGCAGAATCACTACCAGCAACTATTCCCTCAGCCAGTCCTCCAACAGCCAATCCAGGAGATGTTCCTACAAATGCAAAGCCATCCACAGACGCGAAGCATGTCTCTCAAAACAGCACTAGCGCTGGATCTAGGGATACAGGGGGCACAGAGAAGACAACAGCCATGGTGGAAAAACCAAAAACACCACCACAGCCATCTTTGCTCTCCTCCCCCTCATCCTCTAATGAGAGAGGCTGTGATCTTGCACACAAGGCAACAGCAGGTGGGGCTAGTGAAGTGAAACCACGTCAACCTGTCTCTAGACAACCAGTGACCGATGACTACAATGAAGCCTCCAGTGATGATGAGGATAGACTTGTCATAGCTACCTGAGAGTCCCAATAAAAGCTCTTTCTTTTCTGCCTATGAATTTCTCTCTTTCTCTTTCCACCTCTTTCTCCCTCTTTTTTTGTAAAACTGTGTCACTTTGTAAAACTGAAACACTTCAGGAGGTTTGCAGCTCTGCAAGCCTTCTCTAAAAGCACATTTTCTGACAGTCATATTGTATGTGCAATCATAAATGATGACCAATTATTTTATTTTGTACTCTTTTGTCAGCACCAGACAGTTATTTTCTTTTTGTACATGTTGTATAGACAATTGTGCCTTTTTGGAGTTTCACGTTTAGAAACCTGTATATAATATCTTATAAATCTAGTAGTTGCCTATTAAGTTGATATGGAAGTCAAAGAAGAATGGAGGAAATTTGTTTTATTTTTAAATGTTTTCATTTTGAAAAGTTTTATGTCTATCATAAATTGATGGGGAAATTAATGTTGTACTGATATATAAAACATTTCTATGGCTTTTGGGGGTCAGTGTTCCTGTGCACAGATGTTGTGGTCAAGTATTTATTATATTACACCTGGTGCCCATTTTGAACTCCATAAGTCCATAGGTATGAGTAAAATGGTGGCTTTACATTTGCTGTATCTATAATATCGACAGTATCAGTAAAACCTTGTTTACAAGTGCAGAAACGCCTCTGAAGTCTCCTTTTTTTTCTTCTTTTTTTAAGCGGTGTAATTAGCTTTCTGATTTGCTGGCTTTTTTCTCCTTTAATCAACCTTGTAGAAAGGGTTATTCCTGGGGCTCTCCAAGACACTAGAATTATTCAGCAGTTCAAATCACTAATGAGGAGCTTGGAGAGGCCAGCAAATGACGTCACCAATCAGCTCCTTTACGAGGATTATTGACGGCGACATTGTCCTTGTCTCAAGAGGCTTGTAGCAAAAGCTCTCATTACAGCCCCGGAATGACTCATTCAATTGACAGTATTTGCTGTCTGCCGCTGCAGTCCGCCAAAACTGTGACTCAATAGCGTCACCTGCTGGACGAGTCTTGTCACTGCAGGCAAAGCAGAAGAGTACAGGGCGCATCATGCAGGAAGGTGGGGTGGGGGAGGATGTTGCTTAGTTACCCAGCCCACAGAAGAACATGAGAGTGGGTGAGACTCTCTGAAAACAGTTCTAAACATTCAGTCCATCCACACCTGGTGAATTTAGTCAAAAATGAGAGCAGAACATTGAAAATCACTTGCACATACTAAACTAAGCTGCATCCAATGGAATGCCATTTCTAGATTTGACCGCAAACTAAATCAAACTTTAATCTATTTTAATCCAATTTTCTTTCATTGGTAAATGTGCTGATCTCAATGCATGCTTGTATCAGTGCTGTTCTGTTGGGAAAAAAATGAATACATAAAGATAAAGTATCGTTACGACCTGTATGTACAGGTGAGGCTTAACCTTGACTGAGTGCGATGTCAGAATATTTGGAAAACTATTTCTATATTCATGCCACCCTTGCCTGAGGAGAGCAACATTGAAAAACAGAACAGCATATTTCCATAATTGTCCTTAATGCAGCATCCATATTCATCTGATCTAAATTGATTGCTTTTATTGTTGTCCTAATTCTCTGTCTTAGATGGAACAAGCATGAACAAGCTACACGTATGGAATCTTCGTGCTGTATTTAATACATTTTTGGAGCGGGTGGAGGGTTAGCTGATTGTTAGCACAAACTGGCACGAGTTTCCAGGGTTTTCCATTGGGCAGGGTCAGAGCTGGAGGCTAAAGTTTCTGAACTCCTGCTAGTGAGACCTTTTAAACCTAAAGTGATTCAGGGTAAACCAAATGATTCTAAATTACTCTAATGCATCTGTGATAAAAATAATATTCAAAGCTAGATTTACAAATGTCAAAAACAATTATTTGAATGCAAATTTATACTGTTGAAGCTCGGCCAGTTTTGTGAGTTGTGTTTTATAATTGATTCACTAGTTAAATTGTGCTTTATTTTGTTTAATAGCAGGTTCAACTTACCCCTATAGAGTACAGTAGCGGGGGTTTGTTTTCACGAGGTTTTTTTTTTTTTTTTTTTTCTGGGCAATATCGGCGAAAATGCTCAATAGATTTTTGGAAGCCAAGACTTGAAAATTTCGCGTCTATACGCAATAACAATTTATAAAACGTAACTAACCCTGTTCTAGCCTATATGAATATATAATACAAAGAAATTGTGGAATATATTACTTACATATATTATTCACATTGTTCCCAACCTCTTTTGGAGTCTCAGTATATTTTGTGTGCGTAGTCTGTACTCGCGCGCCCTCTACTGCTCTGTAGGAAAACTACTCCTAAGTCATCTTTCTTACCATAAAGACTTGGCACCGAACGACCGCCCGGCGTCTCCATCCCGCTGGAATCTCAGGAATACAAAGTTCTTATCTCGCTCCACACGTTGCTTGTCTGTGACTATTAACAAACAGCATTGTGTTCGCGTGAGCGAGCGGGCGGGAGGCGGAGAACGCGAGTATATAAGCGCTCCTGTACAAGAGTGTGCTCGAGACTCCAGAATAATGCATTGAGAAGACAGCAGCTTAATAGTGCAAAACTGAAGCTTTTTAACTGGTTGCGAATTTATTGGACTATCACCATTTGTGCCACATCTGGGACTTGCATAAGATTAAATAAAATGGATTTGAGGATTATTTTTCCAGTGTTGTCCATGCTGTCATCTGGAATATTTGACTTTGGTATGTACTTGTTTTTAAGTGTATTTATAGCCAATATTTGTGGAAAATGTTATTTGACTACTTTTTAAATAGTTTATTACTTTTTAAACCATTAAACAAGCTGGAACGTGTTAAAATACAGACAGAAAAGTGCAGGGATCCAGATATAATAAAGTATTAGTACAACATGACGTTGATTAAACAACATATGCTAGATAAAGTTTTAATATTCTTGTAGTCTATATGTTGAGCATCACTGTCATTTTTAACTGAGCGTGACAAATTCCAGATTTTCCAGTCCATCAAACATAGGTTGTGCAACTTAAGAATGTAAAAATCACAGTGCATGTTTGTAGATGGAAATCTTTATCTCACAACAGCTTATGAATTCAACATCATTTTATGATTTTAGCTGCTCCAGCATCTTTGGGTCATGGCACAGCACCAGGCACGTCAATCCCTGCCCACCACTCCAGGACTAAGAGATGTTCCTGCGCAAGTTTTCTGGATAAAGAGTGCGTCTACTTTTGCCACCTGGACATAATATGGGTCAACACACCAGAGTAAGTCATGACAAACATTATATCATGGAAATCAGAAGAGCATATACTATCAAATCTAAATATAGATAGAAAAATATGAATCTATGACATTTCATGACTTATGAATGCACAAAAAAATCTGTAAATCATTATAGAATTATTCATGCTTCATGCTTATGGCATGACTAAATTTGTTATCTAATCATTTTTTTCTTTTCCCCCAGGCGAACAGTGTCATATGGACTTGGAAACGCTCCACGGAAGAAGCGCTCAGTCGCGGAACCTGTTGTGCCCAAGTCACGCTGCAAATGTGCAGATAGCAAAGACAAAACATGCTCTTCATTCTGTCAAGCGAACAATGCGTTACGGTAAGTACACACTGAATGCAAATAAGGTGAACGTCATCATAGTTCAAATCCAGATAGTTTTAATCTTAAGACCAATTTCAAGGACAAAAATATTTAGGACACACTTGTTTTCTTGAGCATGAGCTGTGTGTGGGAACCTCAGTATTAATGTACAGCCATAATATCTGTCACTACATGACTTGGGTGAACTTGCAGAAACAGGTTTCAGTTCTATTTGTGGACCTTTATCAAACTTGCTCAGGAATTGACTGCTGAACTTTCTTTCATAGGTATAAAGCAGTGTCAGACAAGGCGATCCATGCCGCCCAAGGCCACGATTGCGCCGAGAAGCAATGCAAACACAAGCTGGCAGACAATCAGACAAAGATTAGACGGTAAGACGAATCAGATACATATAATGAAAAAAATAAAGCAGCACATTCTTATTCTCATGTACATTTGAGAAATAATTGTGTGCTTTAATTACAAGCCTCTGTAAGATTGATGTCTTTTGTGGCTGTGACAAATAACCTGACATTAATTTTCATGACAGATATAAGTGCATTAACTTTGAAAGTAAATAGTTTTTCGAAGACTCCATTGAGTGGATTTTACCCTCAGTATGTTTGGATTATGGTTTTATTATTATATGAAATCTTAGATTTCAGTCTATATTGAACCCTTAAAGCCTCTGAGCACCTGATTTCAGTTGTACAACTAATGCTTGCCTGGTAAATCTGGTCAGAGGTTCCACCTGTGTTTGCTGTGATATTGACCTCACTGCTTTGTTTTTCTACAGGGTGAAAAACACAGAACAGATTGGTAATGTCCTCTCCAGGGTGAGGGCCGTCAAGAACATCCATCTTCTCCTGGAGAAATGGCGAGTAAGGCAAGCACCACAGGCCACGAGCGAGGATGTCTGAAAATGCTGCATCATAGAGATCAACCTTTTGAGCTTCGCTGATCCACTACAGGATTTACCTGAATAAGAAGCTCCTATCTACTCATTCTTTGCACATGTCATGCAATCTGGTGTCATCAGGTGTGTTGGAATACCTGCAGATGCAACCGTTTTGGATTGCGGTCTCTGTCATGTGGTCTTCACTCTCGGGGCGTGTCAGCATCGGTGTGGAGCTCAATGGGAAGAAGAATCAAATCTGATGGAGATGTTGACTGAAACAAACCAAACCTCAAATTATCAAGACTAACCTCTACCAACTTTTCTGAGCTAGAACTTTTGGTGCATGGGATTAGTCAGAGAAGCCACTGTGTCCTCCACACGGGACGCTTAAGATTAAACTGATCGCAAATATAGACTTTGCATTGAAGATACTTGTTGCACAGGAGGAATATGCTGTAACAAATTAAAACTGTGGACTCCAGAAACCCAAAGTGGGGTGTGATGCCCATCCAGACACTACAAGCCAAAGACTCTGGTGGAAGAACGGCTCTGGTTCTTGTTACTGGACTTTATACACTGTAAAAACATGAAGCTCTGCAATTGCATCAATGGAAATGTTATTTTTTTACATTTATATTAAATATCTTTAATTAAGCCATATTGGCTAATACAATTTTTCTCAATGTTATTTCTATGAAATTATTATATTTAATTGCCATTATTGTGGTAACCATTTTTAGGTAATAATAAATATTTTGCATTATTTAAACAACTTCAGTTGATTGTGAATTATTCTGTTTATTTTGTTTAAGTCCCACTGAAATGCATCATTTCATTTACGGCAATCATGTTAAGTTAAATGTAATCATGCATATATATATATATATATATATATATATATATATGCTAACAAAAATGCGCTAAAAAGTACCATGGTTTATTACGTAACTATTTTAATCTCTCAGTAGTACCATACCGTATATACTGTAAAAGTACCATGGTCTCACCATTTGATACCATCACTGTACCATGGTGCTGCCACGTTTTTGTAAGCAGACTTTAGTTTGTGCCAATTTTGTCTTTTAAAATGATACATTTATGAGCAACATGGTGACAAACACATAATACAAAATATATATTTTTATTAACATAACTTTTTTGAAGAACCCAATGATGCTTCACAAAGCACAAACAAGCAATTTCAAACACATAAACAAGCACGCATGAACGAAACCCAAAAGAAGCAGGTAACATACAATAATTTAATTACAGGGATCAGTGAGTTGGTAAGCCTTCAATGAACACAGGTCAGATGGCTTATGTGTGAGCTGAAAAAGGCACATGAAAGATGAAGCAAATTGGATATGGTAAACAAACGTTTTCATCCATTAGTTACATATCAAATATCAAAAATTTAGTTTAATCTTAAGGCAAATTTTTCAAACTTTAAGACAGCACTTTAAAAATATATATAAATACTGAAAGCATTGAAAAGAAGGTGATACATAATTGGCAATGACAGAATGGTTCTTGGACTGAAAGTCTGGACCGAAGATCTGGGTCAGGTGTGAGATCTTGGCAGATTTGGGTCTTGAGGGATTGAGTCTTGGGTTCGAGGGTCTGTCTGACTACTATCCTATTATTATACTATACGATACTCTCTCTCTCTCTGATACACACTGATCAGGCATAGCATTATGAGCACTGACAGGTGAAGTGAATAACACTGATTCTCTCTTCATCACGTCACCTGTTAGTGGGTGGATATATTAGGCAGCAAGTGAACATTTTGTCCTCAAAGTTAATGTGTTACAAGCAGGAAAAATTAGCAAGCGTAAGGATTTGAGCGAGTTTGACAAGGACCAAATTGTGATGGCTAGATGACTGGGTCAGAGCATCTCCAAAAACTGCAGCTCTTGTGGGGTGTTCCCGGTCTGCAGCGGTCAGTATCTATCAAAAGTAGACCAAGGAAGAAACAGTGGTGAACCGGCGACAGGGTCATGGGCGGCCAAGGCTCACTGATGCGTGTGAGGAGCGAAGGCTGGCCCGTGTGGTCTGATCCGATCCAACAGACGAGCTACTGTAGCTCAAACTGCTCCAGAAGTTAATGCTGGTTCTGATAGAAAGGTGTCAGAACACAGAGTGCATCACAATTTGTCAAACATGTCAGTTTCTGAGTAATGTAATTTAAGCCACAAAAAAACTTCATTCTGTAAAATAAGTGCAATGAACTACACAAAATAAAGTATTTCGAATATCTCCTGAACATTTATAATTACCCAAAAATCAAACAGTTCACCGCTCATACACGTTATCATAGACTGGCTGTCGGCTGCAATATGAAAACTAAGAACTGGACAACACACTCATGGGCATCAGTCACTTCACTGAATACTTGCCAACAAAGAAATAAATTACTACCTTACGATTCATCTGTTTTCAGATCCATGTCATTTGAATATCACAACATTGATGTCTTTCAAAAAATAACGTGCACAATACATGGTAGTATTTACGAGAAGCAGAGGTCCAGCAAGTCACGTATTTCCTGGAAAACTCAAATAACTGGATGTATTGACTACGTCATAGCTTTCAGAGAGAGGGAGAAAATGGCTGTCTGTCAGAGACAATAACGTGCATAATACATAACGCACATAAGTATAAATTTGTTCTTCACTCGCTGAAATTGAATCTGAATGATCAGAGAACTGAGTGAAACACCCAACACTGCAATAAACGCCAATCCAATTGAAAAACTTTGCCGGGTTAGTGAACATCGTTCAGCATGTTGGCTTTGACAGACATTTTTATGCACGAACTACGCATTCTGATTCTGACATTGCTGATTTGAATATTTTCAATAATTTTCTATTCTTGACTGGTCTTTTTTCCATAATTTTGGCATTCAGTGAACTTAAATGAGTGATCTTGAGACGATCCTGGTAGTCTTCCAATTTGACTCTCATATGCTGATTTAATATTATAAACTTGACAGGTGATTTTTATAAAAATTGAGTTTGAATACTATCAGTTTAAAAGATTAAGGCAATTATCAAAGTTTGATAAAAACGTTGTTTAACTTTCCAATAAAAGATGATACATTTTTACAATTCTCCTTGGTTAGCCCCTACTACAACAAAAACAACCTATATAGAGTGGTCTATGCTCTATACCTTATATGCCCTGTTTATTAAAATTAATTTACACCTACAACATCAAAAAAGTATGTTGACAAGACTCCATCCACATTGCATTTCTGCATTACAGAAGCCTAGGAAAAGACATAAGAAAATACACCCTGCAGGTAATTTCCAAAATATCATTTTGATTTGCCTGTCTTTGTCCATATGTGTAGAAGAGAGCAAGAGAAAGAAATATTCTAGGATCCTATAAAGTTGAGCACAAAGGCTGACTCTCCTCTTGAGCTGTGCACTTTTCGTATGCGGGTCTCCAGAGGACTGGAAAACTGGCGTAAGTCATTAGGGCTTGAATAGAGCTTGAGCACAAATAATGGGCCATTATGGCACAAGGAATCTCCTCGAACCGACAGGCATTCAGTGTGTATGGAGCGAACAATGGAAGATACTCTGGGAGGGGCGGACACGCCTCGGGCTTCTGACGTCTCTGCGTGCTGCCGGGGTCACCGCCCTGAGTTACCTTCACACACACACACACACTTACACAAACAATGCATCTACCTTACACACACACACACTGCCACATAGAAACACAAAACATTGACGCAAACATGGACTAAATTCCAGTGAAGTCCCGGGACTGTTATTTTGAGTTTAACAGTGCTGGCTGATGGCTGTTCCAGCTCAGTCTCTTCACTCACCATCTCAGAACTAGGCAGTCATATGAGAGTTGATTGATGGGATCATGGCTTGTTGAATGGGTGCAGATCAGTGTTTTAAATGATCTAGGCTGTCTTTTGCACTCCTAAAAATACTAATTATTCGGTCCCACTTTATATTATTAGTGGCCTTAACTACTATGTACTTACATCAAAAAATAAGTACAATATACTTATTGGGTCCATATTGAATTGCAAAACACTTTTGCTGCTATTGAGGTGGGATACGTTTAAGGTTAGGGAAAGCTTTGGTGGTATGGTAGGTTTAGGGTAGGGTAAGGTGAGGGGTCAACGTGTAATTATAAATGTAATTACATGCAGGTGTTTTAAAATATAAGTACAATGTAAAAAATGTTTGTACACAATAAGTGCATTGTATCAAATTAATTTAAATTAAGTACATAGTAGTTAAGGCCACTTAATATAAGTGGACCAATTATTCTTTATATGGCTCAGAGATCCTCCTCAATAAATAAATGTGTCATGGAGTGCAATTGCACTTATACAGGTGAGCTGACTCACTAATATCTCTGCAGTCATCCATACACCTGGCGGAGAAGGATGACACATTGGATCTTTAACAAAAACAAAGTATTGCAAAACCTTGTTATAATGTTTTGGTCAAATTTTATGCCAGCATTACATGTATTTTTGATGAATTAGACATTTCCAAAATGCAGTGAGCACATTTATCAAGGATGGCGAAAAAAGTGAGAGAAATTAAAATACGTTTTAAGTCCAATGATGATGAAAATAGGTGAAGTAGTTCAAAATAGCAGCTTGGTTTATTAAAGAAAGCAAAACAGATCTCCAAACGGGTGCGAACACAGTGAAACAGCATGCATGGCACAAACAATACCGGACAATGAATTGAATGAACTGAGGGACTTAAATACACACGGATAATGAACTCAAATATGAACAGGTGTGTTAATGAATCAGAAATTATAGTAACCAACAAAGAGTGGGAAAATGGAACAAAGGAAATGGGTAACAAAGAGAAACAAACTAAAAGTCCATGAAAATGAAAGTAAAACGCACTAATTGTGACACCAATATTTGTGTGCGCTCTTATTAGACTATTGAGTCGATGCTGGCTACACTTCTGTTCAAAAGTGTTTTTTGTTTGTTTTGAAAGGAGTCTTCTGTTCACCAAGGCTACATTTATTTGCTTAAAATGCAGTAATATTGTGAAATATTTTTACAATTTTAAAGCTTTCTATGTGAATATATTTTAAAATGTAATTTATTCCTGTGATCAAAGATTAATTTTCAGCATCATTACTCCAGTCTTCAGTGTCACATGATCCTTCAGAAATCATTCTGATATGCTGATTTTCTGCTCAAGAAACATTTCTGATTATTATTTGAAACAACGTTTTTGTCAAATCTTTTACTCTCACTTTTGATCAATTTAATACATCTTTCTAAAAAAAAATCATATAATAGAATATTGTCATATAATTAGAATATTGTGAAAAAGTTCATTTTTTTATTGTAAATTATTTTTAAAAATTAAACTTTCATATATTCTAGATTCCCTACATGTAAAGTAAAACATTTCAAAAGTTTTATTTTTTATTTTTTTTTATTTTGATGATTAGAATGTACAGCTCATGAAAGTCCAAAATCCAGTATCTCAAAATATTAGAATATTTCCTAAGATCAATCAAAAAATGGATTTTCAAAACAGAAAAGTTCAAGTTCTTTAAAGTATGTTCATTTGTACACTCAATACTTGGTCGGCAGCACATATTACAGCAAATGACTTGCTCCTAGCACAAATTACAGCATCAGTGAAGTGGCATGGAAGTGATCAGCCTGTGGCACTGCTGAGGCACTATTGAGCCTTCAGATCATCTGTATATTGTTGGATCGACTGTTTCTCATCTTTCTCTTGAAAATATCCCATAGATTCAAGGGTCAGGCATGTTGGCTGGCCAATAAAACACAGTAATATCATGGTCAGCAAACCACTTGGAAGTGGTTTTTGCACTGTGGGCAGGTGCTAAAGTCCTGCTGGAAAATCAGCATCTCCATAAAGCTTGTCAGCAGATGGAAGCATAAAGTGCTCAAATCTCCTGGAAGATGGCTGCATTGACTTTGCACTTGATAAAACACAATGGACCAACACCAGCAGACGTCACGGCCCCCCAAATCATTACTAACTTCAGAAACTTCCCACTAGACTTCAAGCAGCTTGGATTCTGTGCCTCTCCAGTCTTCCTTCAGACTCTGGGACCATGATTTCAACATGAAATGCAAAATTTACTTTTATCTGAAAAGAGGACTTTCGACCACTGTTCACTGTCCAGTTCTTTTTCTCCTTAGCCCAGGTAAGATGCTTCTGACGTTGTTTCTGTTTCAGAAGTGGCTTGGTAGTCCTTTTCCTGAAGATGTCTGAGTGTGGTGACTCTTGATGCGCTGACTCCGGCTTCATTTGACTCATTGTGAAGCTCTCCCAAGTGTTTGTATCGGCTTTACTTGACAGTATTCTCAAGCTTGTGGTCATCCCTGTTGCTTGTGCACCTTTGCCTACCCAGTAAAATCGATTTAAAAAAAAAAAAAAAAAAAAAAAAAATTGGAACCAAAAATTACATTTTGACCTGACCATGTTTTGTTTAAGTGTTATCTGACATAATTAAGATTATTTTTTTCTGACATTAGATATTGACTCTGAGATCTTGTCATATTTTTTTTTTTTTTTTTTAAACTATAGTGAATAAACTGTATTAATGAATGAAATGTTCAAGGTGTCTGAATAAATTTTGGTTTGACTGTATATATCTTATATATATAGTTTTGAAACAGAGCTATCATTTCACAAGGCCAGGTACTTCATTCTTCATTCAGTCTTTTCATCCTAATCCAGGTTTCTCTGTGGTAAACACACATTTCAGACACACACAAACACACCTCTACGCCTCCAGTCATCTCCATCAGCAACAAAACAACTTCAAAAAGCTATTATGGAAGATCCCCAAAACATTCTCAGAATTCTTTTTTGACAGATAGCAATTTGCAAATGTCTAATGAGCTCAGATGTATGCACTTATTGTGCTTGTATAATATGAAAAGTTGGCACAATAGATGGTGGGACGTTTCGACCAAATTTAGTCTCACTAACTAGACTTTTGACTATTTACATAATGTTTTTTTTTTTTCTCCATCCAGATTTTAGACAAGTACTGATAATGTGATGTTTGCAAACTCTGACTCGAGCCTGTCTACATGCGTTTTTTGCAAATCTCTAAAAGAATCTGAGATATGAAAGAGATCCACATACAGAGTAAGTAGTATTATATCTCTGACGGAGATTTAAAAAATTTGATATAGTGCTGAGGAGACTTGATATAACATGCATGAGAACACTGTGATTTTCAGATCATATCTGTCTTACAGAGTCTGTTGACACTGCCAGGAAAGCATCATGTTTTTATACTCAGAAGCAGAAAGTGAAAGTTAGACTGTCTATTTTACCAGAATAAACAGACATATTTTACTTGAAGATGGTGAAAAACAGCTCACTGATAAAAAAAAAATGGTGTAGAAACGTTTTCGCTTTGGTGTAGAAATTGGTGTAGAAATTGCTAGTAAATTTCCTAAATAATTACAAAGAAATGGCAAGTAACACATTGAATTAAACATGAAATTTTGAAGTAGAAAAACTGAAATACATTTCTTATAATGTTTAAACCTTAAGCTAAGCTTTCAGTTCACCAAAAAAAAAAAAAAAAAAAGACACAGAACTTATTATTCCAAAAACTATTACCACTTCAATACTAAACACCTCGGGAAAAGAAAGAATACGTCACAGGTGTGTTTCGAGTAATATTCTGAAAGAAAAAAGGGTGCGTGCGAATGGGTTGCGGTCATGAACTCATCTAGTCTTTCACATAATACTGTATTCGCTTGCACTTGACATTTAACCACCCAAAAGGTAAAAAACCATATATAGGTGCTGCAGGCAAAACCTGCTAACTACATACTGAAAATAGAAAAGTGCTCCGAGTGCATTCCAACATACTGCATCATCAAAGCATCATCAAAGCATCCTGGCACGAAACACAAAGGCCTCTGGGAACTCTAGGGTCCCTTGCCGCCACAAATCAGACAACGCCTTTTACCTTTTGCCAGGTGAGTAGAAATGTCTCCTTTGGCTGAACCAGATGCTGTCTGGATATTGGAAGGAACGCCTACGCCAAACCTTCCATCATCTTTCATCGGAAGGATCCTGCTCCATTGAATTCCTGTTGAAATGCCGAGAAGAAGATTTGCAGATTTCAAATAAATGCTTAACGTTCTATTCATCAAAGAATCCTGAAAAAAATGTATCATGGTTTCCACAAAAATATGAAGCAACACAACTGTTTTTAACACGAATACTAATGAGAAATGTTTCTTGAGTATCAAATCAGCATATTAGAATGATTTCTGAAGGATCATGTGACACTGAAGACTGGAGTAATGATGCTGAAAATTAAAAATATATTACAATACAAAATATTTTAATAATATTTCACAATATTACTGTTTTTACTGTATATTTGATCAAATAATTTGACTAACATCAAGGTCCGAAGTGTGGTTTTATTAATGTTTAAGTAAGCCTGATGTTTAAAAGATGCAACTTTGATGCTAGTCATCTCATTTACTATTTGAAACACAACTAGATGGCACTTGGGACGTGAATGCTCAAATCGTCCAGACAGACAAAGGTCTGTTGAAGAGATCCAAAGATTCCCCAACCCGGAATACTACAATTACTCCTGCGATGCCACAAAACGAGACATTGTTTCCAAGTTGGAGGCTCCTGACAGACCTTAATGGGGTTCTAGTAAGCTAAGGACACATTCTTTCATGGATTTTTTTTTCCTTTCCCAAACACCATTTTTTTTCCACACTGCTGTCACTCTCATATACTGTAACTGAAGCCTACTTGACACCGCATACCACACTAATAGACTGAACAAAAACAAATAAGATGGGGAACACTATCCTGGGGGAGGAGTTCCTCCTCAATGCTGAAATTCACTGACCTCATTTTCAACAAAATTGTAGTTAATAGTCTATTTCAGGTAATTAGACTCATCTTATTTCATTGTTTTGGTGAGGCACTCTGGAGAAAAATCTCAAAAGAGGAGTACTTGAGTCTGAGTACTCATGTTAAGTAGCTGTTATCTAGCACAATGTGATTTACTCAAGTAGGACATCAAAATCCTTCCTGGGACATTCCTACAGTATCAGCCAATCATAACCATGATGCTTAACCTTAATATCAGAGAACAGTACGCTCTTAGGGTTCTTGACTTGATTTTTAAAATACCATTCATGCCAAAAAAAAAAAAAAAAAAAAAAAAAGGTTTTATATAAAGGTGTCTTCAAGTCCTTCCGTAGTCAATAATTTTATCCCTTTGAACTTAACGTTTATCACCAAAATGACATATTTAAATGTTTTTTCCTTGAAAAACATTTCTTTGTGCCTTAAAACAGCTTGAATGTAACTCTACACCCTTGCCTCATTTTGTATATGCAGTTCTATGAATATGCAAATTAGCCCCGCCTCCACTCACTCGCCATTTTCCACTCATTGACAGTCACACATTGGTTACAAAGTAGTTTAGCTATTTCAAGCCACATTTTTGAGACTGTCTTTGTTCACTGCAGTTTAAAGGTGCCATCGAACGTTTTTTTACAAGATGTATATGTCTAAGGTGTCCCCTGAATGTGTCTGTGAAGTTTCAGCTCAAAACCCATAGATTTTTTTTAAATTAATTTTTTTAACTGCCTATTTTGGGCATCATTAACTATGCACCGATTCAGGGGCTGAATCAAAGTTCACACAGCTAATATAACCCCTTAAAAATGGATCTTTACAAGATGTTCGTCATGTATGCTGCATGCATGCTTCGGGTCATGTGAGTATAGTATTTATTTGGGTGTTTATATTTGATTCTGAATGAGTTTGAGGCTTCTGCATGGCTAAAGCTAACATTACACACTGTTGGAGAGATTTATAAAGAATGAAGTTGTGTTTATGAATTATACAGACTGCAAGTGTTTAAAAATGAAATAGCGATGGCTCTTGTCTCCGTGAATACATAAACGATGGTAACTTTAACCAACAGTAGCCTACATTAGCAACATGCTAACGAAACATTTAGAAAGACAATTTACAAATATCACTAAAAATATTATGATATCATGGATCATGTCAGTTATTATTGCTCCATCTGCCATTTTTCGCTGTTGTTCTTGCTTGCTTACCTAGTCTGTTGATTCAGCTCTGCACAGATCCAGACGTTAATACTGGCTGCCCTTGTGTAATGCCTTTCATAATGTTGGGAACATGGGCTGGCATATGCAAATATTGGGGGCGTACACCCCGACTGTTACGTAACAGTCGTGTTATGTTGAGATTCGCCTGTTTTTCGGAGGTCTTTTAAACAAATGAGATTTATATAAGAAAAGGAGGAAACAATGGAGTTTGAAACTCACTGTATGTCTTTTCCATGTACTGAACTCTTGTTATTCAACTATGCCAAGATAAATTCAATTTTTAATTCTAGGGCACTTTTAAGGAGAAAATACTCTTGAAAAAAACACTTGAATTTGCACATGGTTAGTCTTGAAGCATATTAAAAACATCACAATGACATATAAACAACATTAAAAGCTTGATTTTCACCACAGGGAAATCTTTAAAGAAATGTCTTTCACCCTGTGGTGAAAATCAAGTTTTTAATGTTGTTTATATGTATATATGTGCAAACCATGTGCAAATGTACATTCCAGTGCTGCAGTGCTCCAAAGACATGGTTTGGAACCGCCCCTGTATCCTACCATCACAAACACGTAACCAATCCTGTCAATGTGCGGGATGGGCAGGGCTTTTTCACAGTGAGCACAAGAACACCTTTAAGAAGGGATAGGAATAATTGGGTACATATAGCAATATAGCGTGTGAATTTTGTATGATGTAGGCCTATATTTCGATGTTACTATATGCCTTTCTCCACTGACTTTCAATGATGTTCAAATCATTTCTATGGATGCTGAATTTTAGAAGGCAGCTGTCTGACAGAGATAGCAAACAGGAACATGGTTTGTGTAACATTAGCAACACATTATTAGCTGTTTGATAACGTAGTCAAGTCAAAGGCTAATCATATTAATTTCCATTATGTGTCCGACGTTGTAGAGAGCGACACATAAAACGCATTTCCATTCTGATACATCAACTTGTAGACGAGCCTGTATAATTCACTCTTCCACTTCTTCTGAATCAGTGTCTGGCTGAATTAAACCAATATTTCCACTTGCCATTGTGTACGGCTTTTTCACAACAAAACCCACCCAATTGCTACTTAAAACTAGCCTAATTGCATTTCAGGGGGGTCCCCGGTAACATTCGCATTCCAGGGGTTAATTTATGTTATTTGGGGTTGTTTCAACCCACGGACATGAAAACCTACCTGCGGCAAAGCCGCAGACTTGGCAACACTGAATCCAGTAGTGGTGTGATTGAGTGGAGGCAGGGACAAAGTTGCATATTCATGCTTTCAAGTAGGTCTATACTAAATGAAGCAAGCGTAGAGTTACATTCAAGCTATTTTAAAGCATGAAGAAATTATTTTCATAGGAAAAACATTTAAATATGTCATTTGAATGTGGAAAAAATGATTGACTGCAGGGTTATTTCAAATTTTTCTAGTCATAAAGTATGTTTCCAAGCTGTTTAATTCATAAAATTAATCATAGCAGCAAATCATCATATTAGAATGATTTCTGAAGGATCATGTGACACTGAAGACTGGAGTAATGATGCTGAAAATTCAGCTTTGATCACAGGAATAAACTACATTTTAAAATATATTCAAATAGAAAACAGTTATTTTAAATTGTAATAATATTTCACAATATTAATGTTTTTACTGTATATTTGATCAAATAAATGCAGACTTGGGAATCAGACGAGACTTCTTTCTCACAAAATATCTCACAAAATTACTGCTTTTTCTTTCAAAAACATGAGCCCAAACATTTGAACAGTATATACCCTCCAATATGGGTTCAAACTCATAGCTATAGCAGATCCAGAGGTGCCAGTTTTTAGTGAATGGGGTTTCGGTGTCAGCGTAACCCATCAACATGTCATTTCAGACACAATACGAACAGACGGTGCTCTGGCTCCTCTTCTGTTGCGCTCAACTTTCCTACATAAGAGGACAGACTGAAAGAACAGAGCTATTATCTTACTGCTATTATCTCATGACACCAAAACATCAGCATCACACCACAGAATGTTCTGGCAGAAATTACAGAATAAAACATAAATAAATGCGCAGTGTTACCGGAAATGATTTTGTCAGAAACAAAATCAAATCAGTACACCTTTCCACAATGTTTCAAAAGAGATTCACTGAGAAACACTATTATAGCCGCCTGCTCTTTTTGAAACATTAAGGCCTAATGACCTGACTTCTTCCCCTTTGGCTTCTCATGCACTCAACCTGATTTATGTCAAAACACTAAACACCAGCTTTTATTGGGGCAATTCAGGGGGTTTTCAAGCTATTCAGAGCACTCTTGTGAAAATAAGGAACATTATAAAATGTATAGTTCCGGCCATTGATTCTGACTGGTTGAACCACATTTGAAGCCATTGTAAAATTCCCGAAAACATACAGCTGACCACATTACATATCGCTGCGCCACTAAATGTGTATGTTGCTGTGTCTGTCTTAGCAACCACTCTTAGCAATGAAAACATATGTTTGTTCTCAGTTGATATTGTTCATTGAAGCTTACTGTATTATATAGAAGAGTATTGTGAGAGAGATATCGAGTGACTGAGTATATTACCTGCATTCAGATTTAGCATTTTCCTTCAGGTCAATCCTATAATAATAAAAAATCTGTTTGAATGTCCGCTGCGATCTTGTCCTTTTAACATTTAATGGGTTTTCCCGTGCCCTGCTAGTCAAAGCATTTGTCATTTGCGTCCTGTTCCGTGTTCTCAACAAATTTCAATATAAAAGTTTTTGCGACTGAGTGACTCGCTCATAAATCTTTGCCGCCATCTAATGGCGTAATAATGTAACTTCTGTTGCTGTTCACGGTCAGGGACTATTTTGTTCCAGTGGAAGGAAGGAAGGAAGAAAATATAGTTGTAAAAAAAATTCAGCGCACTGTCGCAGCTTGCAAGAAATCCAATATCGAAAAAGAAACGTGAATTTCTTCAGTCACTGGAACAATATGAAACACCTCAGAAAGACTATGGCCAAAACATATTTCTGTGCCAATAAATATTAGATATCTAGCAAGCTCTGGTAGTGTGAGAGACTGTATTTGTAATACACACCTGCAACCATTCAGTGTGTGAGGAGTGTTTATTTACTAAACAGTTTTATTAGAATCTTTTATAGGTTATAATTTGGTTAAAGGTGCTACAGAGGATGTTTTGTTTTATACATTTTTGCAATATTACTTGAAACTGTCTTTACTAACTGATAAAAGACTATTTTTTAGGTGCACTGAAAGTAATAATATTAATATACATCATCTGTGCACGAGGTAGGGCCTTAAAAACATCAGCCAATCGTTTACGCGATCATCATGTAAACGATCTGGCTTGTCAATCACTGCCATTACGTTCCTTGTGAGAGACGAGCGCGGCTGCGCGCTCCAGTAACTTTCCACACTCCACAGGCGCCGCATGCAATGTTTTTGTCAGGAGACAGGAATAACAACTGCAGATTATGAGTTACCTGCGGTGAGTCCGACATAATGAATCCACTAACACGACACAGCGAATGCCGGTGGTAAACACTCGTGTTCCAATACTCGTGCACGAGTTTTGGGAGGCGTTCCTTCGAAATGAGCTGTGAAGGAGGGGGGTTGTTCTTACGCATGCGCTCATTTCAAAAACTCAGTAACAGTCTTTGGTTTCTCAGTCGACGAAAAGATCCTCTGTAGCACCTTTAAATCATTAAATTTAACTTATATTCAAATAATTTAATCTAATATAATGCCAACAGCACCACAATACTAAAATAATATAGAATAAAATAAATTGCATGGATGTCTTTCTGATAGACTTTCATCCAAAGAAACCAGCAGGTTTCTCTATGAAAATCAATTGTTTATACTAGATCTATCTCTGACTTCAGTGGTCCATGATAAATTAATAAACATTTCTTAAATGTTTAAAGTTTATTTCTAATATCTCATTCTGGCTTCAAAACTTCCTGGGAAGTTCCCATTGAGGATTAGGAGGTTTGTTTGACTTCACTGGAATTACATGCACCTGTTAGGAAATGCATAATTTATAATTCTCCTATTTCTAGTATTTTCTGGCAAGCTTTATAACTAGTAAACACATCCTATAAATCCATTCGTGATCTGAAAGCAGCAATAGTGTTGCTTTATGTTTTCATTTGGGAGACTAAGCATTTGATTGGAAAACAGACGTAATGAAACATTAATGACAGCACTTATTACCCTGGCAGCCATCAGCTCCATGACCTCAAGCTCTAGAATAAGGTTATACATGATTGTAGGACAAACACAGCAGCTTGTTCCATAATATTTAAATGCAACAATGGCATTTGCCAACACGATGACGAGGGAGAGTGACATAAGATCATTCATACAAAGAGATGTGCCTAAAGTTTTAAAAATGTCAGTGTAACTGCCACAAGACATGAAGAAGAAACTATGTGGTGTCTGACAGTGTGACGCAAATACAAATCAAACTGAGACTGTTTGCAAGAAGGCAAAAGATAACAAACATAATGCAAAAAAAAGAATAATAAAACTCTATCAGTCTATACCCTTTCAAATAGAGATAATGGGCCAGATTTAAACAGCTTGCACCAATGCAAAACCTCTTTTGACATTAAAAAGGTACTTTCATGATTTACTAAAGACACATGGTGAAAAATTAGTGCTGAAAAGGTGTGGACACATTTATTTTTGCTGCTGATTTTATTGCATATGCATTTGTATGAGTTTCCCTTTCAGACTCAAAATTTAGAGAGCATTTAAATGAATGGTTTGCACTAGTCAATTTATTGGTATTTGCGGCATTATTTACTGCCAAAAAAATCATGTCTTAAAATCAGACGCTAATTTGTGCTGCTCTTGGTGGATTGTGTTAGTCAGTATAGAAATGATCCGGCCGTGTCTGTGTTCTATAATTTGATAGATAGATCACACACAAAACTTTCCACTCCCATCGGCGTTTTTTTGGAATTGCGCTCTCACAATAATTTGCCCTGTTTAGTAAATCTGGTCCAATGTGTGAATAGGACCTTTTCAAAAATATCAGTAAATCAGTTCTAGCGATGAGATGTTTGTAACATTGCCATTAAATTACCGATATGATGTGTGAACAAAGAATGAAGATTACCAGTATAAGCACGTACGAGATCTGCTTTGGGCCAATCATAAAGCTCTGTCGGAGCTGTTTACAGTACGTTTTGATGCTTTAAGGGTCCGTTTACACAACACCGTTTTAAACTTTTTATGCATTTTGGACATTCATTTACACGATAACAGCGTTTTGGAGTCCTGAAAATGCAAACTTTTAAAAACTATGTTTCAAAATGCATGTTTTTGAAAACAATACCGTTATCGTCTCAGTATAAACTACAAAAATGCAAATTTGTGAAAATTTGCCATGCGCATGCGTATTACGTGTTCAGTCTACAGGCGCGAAGTGTTTTTTTTACAAAGTAACATCGCCAACTACTGGCCTGGCAGCAGAATACAGTGTTTTTTAATCATTTTTGCAGAACCGTGTGAACGGGGATGGTTTTGACAATGGTGTCAAGTCTACATGAAAAATGCAAATGAAAAACGGTTCTGTCTTTAGTACATCGTTGTCGTGCCAGTACCTTTAATTGCTTTTTATGTAAACATGCACTAAGAAAATCTGACCATTGTCGCACGCTTGCCTTCTTTTCTATTCATCAGTGCCAGAACTCTGCTGTTATTGCATAACTGCAATACTATAGTAACTATTACATATCTCATGTTTTTAAGAGCAAAATCGCATACCGTGTGACCGTCTCCTTACACCTGTCACTCAGAAGTAAAGAAAATGGAGTCAAATTAGACAGACAGTGAAACTAAATGTTTCTTTTTATCCAGGTGGGTGAAGAAATCGGATCAGAAATTAAAGGTCATTTCTGATGATTGACATCACAGGAGTTTTGTATGTTGGTACAGATGTGTGAATGGTAGCCTATCTTACCTTTAAAAGACGGAGCGCCGTTGCATGTGTGAACAGCACATTTGTGTAGGCTGTTTGACGGAAAAAGTTGTTCTGCTAATTTACGGTAATTTACCAGGATTGCTGTGTGAAAGGGGCTTTTATAGTAGGCATTTACTACAGTATTTTATAGGAATTTATAGTAACTACTGTAAAATCTTAGAACAATTTGTGAAATGCAGGGGAAATAAATACAAAATATTTTACATTTGTAACTCATTTTACTTGCACAATTTGACAAATTTCCATTTTCTTTTCTTTTGAATAAACGGGTTAAAGAACACTCTAGTTGGGTTGAAAATGAACAAACCCAGCGGTTGGGTTAAATGTTTGTCCAACCTGCTGGGCAGTTTTATTCGACCCAACTGTTGTTTAAAAAATTACTGTATGTCTGGCTTAAAATGAACCCAAAATAGGTTGGAAATTAAAAATCAGGCACATAATTACTAGAGGCAACAATAATATTCAAAAGGTGAACATTTATTAATAAGCAATTTAATAAATGTTTATTGTTTAATATTGTTTAAATCTTATTAATAAATTTTCATTTCCAACATACTTTGGGCTCATTTTAAGCAAGCAATACAGTAATTCTTAAACAATAGTTGAGTTAAATAAAAGTACCCAGCATGTTGGGGAAACATGAGTCAAAACAACCCAGTCATGGGTTTGTCCATTTTCAACCCAACTTGGCTTGTTTTTAACCCAGCGTTTTTTAGAGTGAACTAACAGCTGTAGCTAAAGTTTTCTGTAGTGTGACTGATAGTGTGCAGTGAAGGAAAGCAGGCTGTCTGGAGTAACACTGTGATGTTTTCATACAGATACTGATGTCACTGGCCTGAATCAGTCTCTCCGTCAGACGTGTGTCTCGCGGCATGAAACAGGTCAAAGCAGGGGGCCAAGAGGATGGAAAACATGCAAAATACCTGTCTGTCAGTTATGTCACACTCTTTTTACAGAAAGAAATAGCTTACATTCTCATCTGTTATTGAGTTAAATGCCTCAATTACAGCACAATGTAAAACCTAATGAGTTATAATAATTATTATTGTTTTTGTCTCCTCCGTACAAACAGTCAGCAGTGTGAATTCCCTGCGTCCGGATACAAAGCAGACCTCCGAGGCCTGTGCTGCCCATGCACTGCCATGGAATTCTGGGTGGCTGGACCACAGAGGTCACCACACAGCAATGCTTTGCTCCACAGACCTCAACCACACTGTGCATTCAAGCTTTGAATAAGACAAACAAGGTATAAAGAAAATACAGTTCAGCACACTGTTGCAACGTGCAAGAAATACAATATTGAAAAAGAAACATGGCATTCTTCATTCCCTAGGACAATATGAAATATCTCAACACTAAAATATATATTGCTGTGTCAATAAATAATAGTTTTCTATGAAGCTACGGCAGTGTCAAGGATTTTCTTTGCAATATGCCCAACCTGCAACCATTCAGGTATTTATTTACTAAACAATTTTATTAGAATCTTTTATCAGCCAGGTGGATTAAAATTATAATTTAGTTAAATAATTGAATTTAAAATTTAAATAAAAATGTTTAATCTAACTTAAGGGTAAAATGCCAACGGTGTCAAAATAAAATAAAATAAAAATATTTATTAGCATATTTTATCAGCCAGGTGGTTTAAAATTATAATTTAGTAAATTATAATTTAAATAATTTAATGTAATTTTTAAATTAAATATTTTGATCTAACTTAAGGGTAAAATTCCAATGGAATCAAAATTAAATTAAAATAATAAAATAAAATCAAATAAAGTTTTATAATCAAATTTGATCAGCCAATAATAAATAATTTATAAGCTAAATAATTTAATTAAAAAATTAAGTATTTAAATCTAACTTACAAGTAAAATTCCAACTGTATCAAATTAAAACAAAATAAATAAAATAAAATAAAAATATTTATTAGCATCTTTCATCAACAAGGTGGTTTAAAATTATAATTTAGTAAATTTTTAATTAAAAATTTTGATCTATTATCAGCCAGGTTGTTTAAAATAATAATTTAGCAAATAATTAAATTTTTAAATCAAATATTTAAATTTAACTTACGAGTAAAATTCCAACTGTATCAAAATAAAATAAAATAAAATAAAATAAAATAAAATAAAATAAAAACAAAATAAAATAAAATACAGTTTTACTAGCATCTATTATCAGCCAGGTGGTTAATTTAGGTAAATAATTTAATTTTAAATTAAATATTTTAATCTAACTTATGAGTAAAATGCCAACTGTGTCAATGGTTTAAAATTTTATTTTAGTTAAATAATTTAATTTAATTATTATTTAAATTAAATATTTTAATCTAACTTAAGGGTAAAATTCCAACGGTCTCAAAATAAAATAAAATAAAATAAAATATAATAAAATAAAATATTAAATTTGGACTGCATTCTTCACCTGTAGCTGTGATTTCTGTCAGTCAGTCTGCATGCGTTTGTTGTTTGGAGGCAGTGAGGAAACACACTGCCAGTGTCTACACTAACATCCTGTCGTCTGCAGTCCACAATTGTTTGTGTCTGTGCCATGATTGTTGAGGGCCTTTTTCAATATGATCACCATCATCGTGTTCGTCAAAGGAATTTTTACAATGCAGTACAGTAGTTTATAGGAAGTGTGACTGACTGTACGTGGAATCTTGCACTACTGGAATTCCAGGCCACAAATTAATAACCTTGACGTATTTGCATTTTGTTAAATGCCAGGAATCTATGGTATCATTTAAAGCCACAAAGATAGTTTACCTATAAAAACACATTATTATCGCATTAAAGACATTAGCAGATATAAATGAAACTGTGAAATATATATTTTTATACAGTAACTGCGTAGTTGTTGATGTTATACCATATGATTCTTCAAAATGAAATAAATCATTATAATCATTAAAAAGCTAACATTCACAGTAAAGGACTAGATACTTCCACTTTCTGTTGAGGATCTGATTAGCACCTTATTCGCTGAAATATTTATTCAAATTAGGTAGGCCAATGGTGCAAACATGCACACAAATTGCAATTTTCATAATGCAATTTCCAATCTTGCAGGTCAGTCCTGAGTGATAGTTTGAGAAAAACTAACTGCAATCTGTCATACTTGAACAAGACACCTGAACTGAGTCTGCAAACAATTATTAAAATGTAGTTATTTATTTAATAATATAATTTAAGGGTATGCAAAATAAAATAAAATAATAAAATAAAATAAAAGCTCTCCTAAGAAACACTTTCTGTTTTTTTTGTTGATAATATCATTCATTTGAATTGAATGAATATTTAAATAAATAATCTAATTTAAAGGTACAAGCAAATTAATCAAATAAAATAAAATAATAAAAGCTCTTCTAAGAATGCACTTTCTGGTTGTTTTATTGATAATATCATTCATAATTTAATTTAATTCATATTTAAATTAAATAATCTAATTTAAAGGTACAAGCAAAAAAAATAAAAAAAATAAAAAAAATAAAATAAAATAAAATAAAATAAAATAAAATCTCTCCTAATAAAGCACTTTCTGGTTGTTTTATTGATAATATCATTAATAACTGAATTTAATTAATATTTAAATTAAATATTCTAATTTAAAGGTACAAGCAAAATGATAAAATAAAATAAAATAAATAAAATAAAATAAAATAAAATAAAATAAAATAAAATAAAATAAAATAAAATATCTCCTAAGAAAGCATTTTTTGGTTGTTTTATTGATAATGTCATTTATAATTGAATTTAAAATTTAATATAAAATATAACTAATTTAAAGGTACAAGCAAAATAATAATAAAATAATAAAAAAAAAAAATAAAAAATAAATAAAATAAAATAAAATAAAATAAAATAAAATAAAATAAAAGCTCTCCTAAGCAAGCATTTTCTGGTTGTTTTATTGATAATATCATTCATAATTGAATTTAATTCATATTTCAATTAAATAATTAACTTAAAGGTACAAGCAAAATAAAATAAAATAAAATAAAATAATAAAAGCTCTCCTAAGAAAGCACTTTGATTTTTATTGATAATACTGTATCATTCATAATTGAATTTGATTAATATTTAAATTAAATAATCTAATTTAAAAGTAGGAAAATAAAATAATAAAATAAAATAATATAAAAACTCTCCTAAGAAGCATAATGTTTGATAATATCATCTCTGTTGCATGCATATATTTCCCCCTGAAACACTTCACAGATTAAACTGGAATGCAGTGCTAAAATAAAAGGGGCCAAGGGGTCCCGTCTGGACGCAGGGGACACAGCAGCACAAATGAGTTTATCGTGCCGTCCACTGACTGCTGTTTGCTCAAGTGACAACTGCATCCTGTCTGAAAAGTGTCGCTCTCGTTTTCAGACCTCTGCATCCGAACCAGACTGCAGTCTGCCCCGTATCAAGCACTTATCACCCGCCTCAAACAGGCCAAAATGCTGGCTGAAATTCAGACATCTGCACGCTACAGGACGGTGCAGAGGAAGAGAACAGATGATACGGCAAGGTATATCAGAGTTTGGAACGAGACTTTGAGATAACTTCTGCATTCCCTAACAGACTATTCATGCACTTAAAGGGACAGTTCACCAATTTACTCACCCTCGTGTTGAATCTTATTTTTCTTTAAAAAATCATGTTCTTAAAATTTAGCTAGTTTTTGAAAAACATGAAGGTAAGTATTTTTCATTTTCAGGTAAACTAGTCCTTTTTATCTGTTTCCCTTGTTATCTTGATGGATTGAAGCGAATGAGGGATGAAAAGATAGATGCATGAAACACGCTGCCCTCACCCTCTCAGTTTATCTTGGCGCGTTGTTTGTTATTCTAGCCTCGATGTTTCATGTCAGAATTCTTGTGCCCTTTTGTCAAGAAGAGCGATTCTACAAGAAAGAAAACAAACAGCTTTCAGAGGGTCTTTTCAGGGGCAGGGATGGGCGCTCATGAGCGATGGATGTTGGGACGCTCTCATTAGGTGACTAGTAGGGAAGTGAGCGGCTGCTGGTGTTAGTTCAGGGTCAGCTCACCTATTCACACAAGCTTCTGTGTACACAAACATGTCCAGAGCTTTCACACATCAAGATCCACTAAAAAAAGTTGAATTTGGACATTAACTGAATTTAAACAGCCTCATTCAGTGCTGATTAAAAGCAAACAACTACACTAATGTTCAAAACTTTGGAATCTTTAAAGGATTAGTTCAACCAAAATTTAAAGGGATAGTTCACCCAAAAATGAAAATTTGATGTTTATCTGCTTACCCCCAGGCATCCAAGATGTAGGTGACTTTGTTTCTTCAGTAGAACACAAATGATGATTTTTAAAGGTGCCCTAGAATCAAAATTTGAATTTACCTCGGCATAGTTAAATAACAAGAGTTCAGTACATGGAAAAGACATACATCGAGTTTCAAACCCCATTGCTTCCTCCTTCTTATATAAATCTAGTTTGTTTAAAAGACTTCTGGAAAACAGAAGGTAAAAGTCGCCGTAATCTTTACTGACATTGTCTGTAATGATTACTGAGATGGCACATTCGGACAGGACTAAAATCACCGAGAAGCTCTGGTAATGATTACTTTACCCCCACCTCCCCATGTAAAACATGTAAAATCCCGTCCGAATAGGGCTAAAGTCAGCTACATCTTGGATGCCCTGGGGGTAAGCAGATAAACATCAAATTTTCATTTTTGGGTGAACTATCCTTTTAAATTCTGTCATTAATTACTCACCCTCATGTTGTTCCAAGCCTTTCGTTCATCTTCAGAACACAAATGAAGATTTTTTTGATGAAATGAGAGCTTTCTGTCCTTCTATAGACTGCCTTTGCAACTGGAACTTTGACGCTTCAAAAAGTTCATGAAGAGATTGTCAAAAGAATCCATATGAATTGAGCGGTTTAGTCCAAATTTTCTGAAGAGACTTGATCACTTTATATGATGAACAGATTGAATTTAGGTTTTTTTTCACATATAAACATTGATCAGCGAACATAAAAGCTCAAACTAACCTGAATGACGCACGAGAACAAACCTCTTCCGGAAGCTCAAACATGCTGCAAAGGCCCGTTCACACCAAGAACGATAACTATAAAGATGACTATAACGATAGCTATATTTGCGTCTGTCCACACGAACGAACGATAATGGTCTGTTTATTATAAGCTCACGCGCTGCGGTTTCAAAGTGTGTACAACATGTTTTTGCTGTTCTTGTTGCATTTACACGGTTTTAACCAGCAGATGTCCTCAGCATGCTATGTTTCAAGTGAATAGCTAGTGCAAACGAGTCAATATAGTGGAATAAAAAAAGGCCTAGTCTTTTTCACTGCAACTTCAAAGGAAGCAATGTTGTTGAAACTAGTGCTGGATACCTGAGGTAATTTTATATTACACTGTTTGCTAGCCTGGCAATGTCTCCGCAATGGCGTCTGCCATTTTAAATGCGCTAGCCCTTTAATTAGAATGGATTCTGATTGGCTGTCAGTGTTTTATAGTTCAACGGCTGGGGAAAAAAAATCGTTCTGAAAGTGATCCTAACGATATTGTTTCTTTATATCATTGTTGTTATAGCTGTGGTGTGGATAGTGATATTCTTTAACGATTTCCACAAAAATATCATCATTGATGATAATAATAAACATCAAATCATCATATTAGAATGATTTCTGAAGGATCATGTGACACTGAAGACTGGAGTAATGATGCTGAAAATTCAGCTTTGGTCACAGGAATAAATTACATTTTAAAATATATAACAATATAAAACAGATATTTTAAATTGGAATAATATTTTACAATATTACTGTTTTTACTGTATTTTTGATCAAATAAATGCAGCCTTGGGGATCAGAAGAGACTTTTTTCAAAAACATTTAAAAATTATATCAACCACAGTTTTTGGAAGAGTAATGGTGCTGTTTGGCAAAACTAAAAAAAAATTTTTTGTTAAAAGTGTTCATTGTTTTGACGATATTGACAGCTTGCTGTCAGCATATTCACACTCATAAATTGAAAGGGAGCCAATTCTGACATTTGCCCAACCCCGGTGTTGCACAAAACACTTGTACTAATTTCTAACGGAAACATGCTGTTAATGCTTAATGAAAGAGAGAGAAAGAGCAGAGAGCGGTAGGAGGTTAAGACCACGGGGCAGGTGAAGTGGAACGGCAGGTATAGAGCTGAATGCAGCCGTCCTCTTTGAAGCACAGCCGTAACTCAATCCTGAGGTTTGGACTGGAGCATAATGGTGGTCTATAGTCCATTCAGCACACGGAGGGAGTCCAGGCCCACCAGCGGATCCTCTTTAAAACACGGCGCCTCCTGAGAGCAACTTATCACCTTTAGCCTCTCACTGAAAGGACCCTCTCTCTCTCTGCACCCTTTCGTCTTTGTTGTCTGGTCTTTCTTTTCCTCTTAGGGTAACATGCATTTTTCTGGTTCATTGCTTTTCAGGGAAGCAGGGGTGAAAACGGCACAGACATGGTCGAGGGCCGATGGAAGGCTTTGTTCAGGGAGGTTATTTTTCTTTTTTCTTTAGGCTCATCACCCTGCTGACCTTTGACCTCATCATAAACTCAATCAAAGCTGGTGAAGGATTTTTCACCAGCTTCTGTTGAACTTCAAATCCCGGCTGATGACAGTAATTATGTTGAAATATATTACTGAAGGTGGGGAATTTGTTAGAAAGCTGTGCTTTGATGGCTGTAGCGGTGAATTAGTAGAGTATCCGTATGCTGACAGACTGTCTTAAACCCTCTCGGAGAAATGTGTCTCTAAATTAAAGCAAACTAACAACAAACTAAGAAAAAAGTCTATACAGTGTAAAAAATTATTTTCATGATTTGTTATCGCAACATTTTTTCTTTTGTCAAATCAACTTGGATAATTAATGTGGTTCAGATAACACAATATTTTGAGTTTCTGTTGATTAAATCAATCACCTTCATTGTATTAACTCAAATTTTTAATTTCAGTGAACTCAAAATTTTAAGGCAACCAGGCAACACCCTTGCACCCAAAACAGTCATAATTTATTTTTACATGACCATATTCTCTTTTTGACTCTATATGTAATTGTTGATACTGTGCCTGTGATATGTATGTAAATGACCTCTGTTATGATTGGCTAACGATTCTTGACTATTCTCAAAGGGTTAGTTCACCCAAAAATGAAAATGATGTCATTAATGACTCACCCTCATGTCGCTCCAAACCCGTAAGACCTCCGTTCATCTTCGGAACACAGTTTAAGATATTTTAGATTTAGTCTGAGAGCTTTCTGTCCCTCCATTGAAAATGTATGTACGTACGGTATACTGTCCATGTCCAGAAAGGTAATAAAAACATCATCAAAGTAGTCCATGTGACATCAGTGGGTTAGTTAGAATTTGTTGAAGCATCGAAAATACATTTTGGTCCAAAAAATAACAAAAACTACGACTTTACTCAGCATTGTATTCTCTTCCGGGTCTGTTGTCAATCCGCATTCACGACTCCGCAGTGACGCTGCTTGTGACAGCGGTTGCTGCTGTGTAGGAGCTTCTTCCATCGCTCTTAGTTCTTTGTCCGTGTATTCGGGTTCAAATAAATATGGCTGAGCAAAAAATGCAAGTCTTCCTCTGTGTCGAAATCCTTAGACATGTTTGCGAAGGTTGTTTTGTTTACAGCGTGCGTCTCCCTCAGACTGTAAACGAAGCTCGGGCGCACCAGATAACACGCCAGCAGCGTCACTGCGGAGTCGTGAACGTGGATTGACAACAGACCCGGAAGAGAATACAATGCTGAATAAAGTCGTAGTTTTTGTTATTTTTGGACCAAAATGTATTTTTGATGCTTCAAAAACTTCTAACTAACCCACTGATGTCACATGGACTACTTTGATGATGTTTTTATTACCTTTCTGGACATGGACAGTCTACCGTACATACATTTTCAATGGAGGGACAGAAAGCTCTCGGACTAAATCTAAAATATCTTAAACTGTGTTCCGAAGATGAACGGAGGTCTTACGGGTTTGGAACGACATGAGGGTGAGTCATTAACGACATAATTTTCATTTTAACGATTGGTGAATAAAAGTATTCATTTCTTTTAATAAATAATTAAGTATGGATATTTTCAGATCTTACTGATCCCAAACTTTTGAACATAGGTTTCCACAAAAATATGAAGCAGTTCAACTGTTTTCAACATTGATAATAATCAGAAATGCTCCTTGAGCAGCAAATCAGCATATTAGAATGAATTCTGAAGGATCATGTGACACTGAAAGGATACTTTGACTAGAAAGTTTCAAAAAAACATAATTTATTTGAAATAGAAATCTTTACTGTCACTCCTGATCAATTTAATGTGTCCTTGCTGAATAAAAGTATTAATTTCTTATATAAAAAAATCTTACTGATGGTAGCATGTGTATATATAACTTAATATTTACATCATAATTTGATTTTAATATAGTGATTATGCCATATTGAACTACAGTACAGCCATTCAAGTGCAATAATGAACACAATATAACAAATATAACCTTCTATATGAGTTATTGCAAACATCTCAAACACTAATATCTAATAATCCTAAAACTATCCCAATTTTTTTTATGATACAGCAACAAAACACTGTTAATAATAAAAACTGCACTTTATAAGTTCTTCAGACTTTCATTATATTCTAATTGTATGCTTGCGTTCAAATTTGAATTCTTGATTTCTTTTTTTTTATTGAACAAATTCATTCTCAAACCTGAATAAAGCACAATCCTGGCACAAATTAAGAATCTGCTTATCTTATTTATTATAATATTGATATAGACACAGTCATAGCGTATGAACTGAAAACATAGTGGCTCACATTCAACATTTCCAAAGCTCTGACTCACTTGTTTTGCCACTGAAGCCTTTTGCAGTTTCAGTTTCTGCACAAAGTTTCCTCACAGACATTAATTCAGCTTGTATAAGTATTCTTAGCCGTCTCCAAAGAGTAAATATTTTCAGGTGTGTACAATGAATATATCAGTCTCCCATATTCAGTTTCTTTCTTTTCATGAAGGTGTGGCTTTATTCAATTCACCTGCCATTTCACAGCATCTGTGGGCATGTGTTGCCAACGCCGTGTTGACAACCTTTGTTTGTAGATACCATAGAAAACTTTTGCTGCCGGCTGCAATAATCGCATACTTGATGAATCATTGGCATTATCACAGGAGAGCTTACTGTAAGAGACCCAGATTACGATCTTATTCAGAAGTGTTTACTACTAAACCTTCATACATTCTTTAGGCCCAAGAATAGCAGTTGTTTATTCTGTGGAATCATGCGGAAAAACTCTACATAGCACAATAATCTTGTGCCATTGACGCTCATTGGCTGGATGATAAGTATGAATGTCCTCAGATCATAAACAACCTTATCTACATGTTCCAAGTGAATCTTATGCTGGTGTATCTCTCTCTGTGATGCTAGTGTGCATTTTATTTCTTAACCCACAGCTACACATGGCCAACCAGACACCCAGTGCAATGAAGGAACTCATTTCCAAGAAATCAAATGCATGCTTAAGCAAATATAATGTCATTTTCCTCATACCTTGGTTGGAGTAATATTTTGATTAGTTTGCATGTTACTTTCAACTTAAGTCAACATGAAACTCCATTCACTATTAATTTTACTGAATAATATAATGACATTCTAAGTTAAATAGGAAATACTGTACAATAGAGCCCTAGTGAAAAAAAAAAGTATACTTTATTGTATTTTAAATATATTCCCTTTTTCTATAGTACACTGCAAATATACTAACAAAAAATGTACTATCATTAAATATATAAAAAGTATATTAGTATCATATTTTCACAATGCAACTTTTAACACACTTTAAAATAATTGTACTTTTGTATATTTTCTAAAACATATATTTTAGAAAAATATACTTGAAGTGTAAGTTCAGTTTATTTTTTAAAAGTGTATTTATTTGCACTTTATAAAAATATATTTGAGGTATATTTTAACAGTGTGCTGAAAATGATCATTGTAACAATGCACTGAAAGTATATTTAAAAAATACATTATTTAATATCCTGAAGTTGTAGTGTATCTAATGTTAAATTTGAGTATATTTTTAAGTTTAATTCTTCATCCTTGGAATTCATTATATTACTTGTGCTATTTATTTCAGTATGAATGCATTACAAGCCCATTTAGTATATGCAGTGTAGCCTATACAATTTCCAAATATGTGTAAATGTTTATTAAGTTTACACTGGCAGAATCATTTTACAATCGTACACACAAATCTATATTAAACAACACACCAGCAGCACAAGTAATGCGAAAAATTATGTCGAGTGGCTGGTTAAACTTATTGGAATTCAAATGTCTTCAACTTGGTCTGTGACCAATCAGATTTTGTTGCTCATTCAGCCAATCAGAGCTGCTGACGTCACGGTCGTCGTCTGAATCCCCTCGCTCAGTCACTCAGGTGAAGTATAATGTCGCAATGTATAATTTATTTAATAAAACACTGAAAGCGCAATACATCGCTCAATCTTGGGGATTCTGACCAGTTCAATCAAGTGACATCGCAGACTGACCGTGATGGCGACGACAACCGGCTAATCTAATGGCCTACGCGATCCTGAAAGAACCGGAGAAAAGTGCTGCTATTGGGAGGTGAGTTGTAGTCTACCAGTTAACAAACTTTATTTTATTTTCTTTAACAAACGGAGAGCGATATTTCGGCTTGATATCTCCTTTTTGAGTTTGTGTGTGGTGTTTTATGGCACATGTTTGTATGCAGCACCAAAACATTCATATGATTGGTCAAATCGGCCCGTATTCTGTACGATATTAATTCATAAAGTGTTTTATGCTTGACTATAGTTGTACCGAAAACAATATCGACATGCCATTCTGATACAGTTCCCTGCTGCTAATCCTCATTTACTGTTCAAAAATAGTATTGGTTCAATGTAGGATTTAGACAGACTATTGTAAACGTGAATAAAGAGTTGAACATGCTCTTATATCTTTGGTATATTCTGTCAACAGATGCTGTTCTTCACGAGTCTATGCGGTCATCACTGTGCCATCAGACACATGTATTTGTGTATAGAGTAGTGATGTGTCGTTCTTGAACGATTCTTCATTTGAACGAATCTTTAATGTGACTCGGGAAGAACAGCAGAGGAGAAGGAGTCGTCTCGGGGGGTGATTCGTTCAGTCGCGCATGTGCAATATTCTACAGGTTCTGTACTGCTAGTAGTAGTTCACCTGATGATTCAATTGATTAGTTCATTTCATGAGTCTTTCGGGTTTTGAGTCGTTCCTTAATCACGTGACAGACCCATACGCTACCAATGCATTCTGAGCCGGAAATAGAATTGATTAGTTCTTTTTATGAGTCTTTCGGGTTTTTGAGTCGTTCCTTAATCACGTGACAGACCCATACACTAAACCAATGCATTCTGCCGGAAGAGAATTGATTAGTTCTTTTTATGAGTCTTTCGGGTTTTTGAGTCCTTCCTTAATCACGTGACAGACCCATACGCTATGCTGTGTGACCCAAGCACATTATATTTATTAGTAAATAACGTTAACTCTCCAGTTTTGTTTGAGTTTGTGTTACAACTGTTAAAGCTGAAGTTATCATAACCTTGATGTTTTAAACTAACATTAATATTCAAATTTCAAAAATTCAAATTCAAAAAATGTTATTTGCTTTTAATTTATGTCATTATGTCCTTTTTGAGCAATCTTCTTATACATATATTAGACCAATATGTCAAGTCTGCCTAGGAAAAGCAATTATATAACAGCAAACTCAAAATTGGAGTAAAAATGAACAAACTAGGCTATAAATACTTTGTATTGTAGGCTTGGATTATTATATTATTATATAGCCTAGTGTTTATTTACAGATAGACAGTCAAAAAGATAAATTAATCAATATTTTATTTATAACAGGGCTTTATTTATTTAATAATAACACACCACAGATCCTCAAGAAACAGTAACAAAAACAGTGACAGAAATGTCAGAAATAGCGTATGGGTCTGTCACGTGATTAAGGAACGACTCAAAACCCGAAAGACTCATGAAGAGAACTAATCAATTCTCTTTCCGGCTCAGAATGCATTGGTTTAGTGTATGGGTCTGTCACGTGTTTAAGGAACGACTCAAAAACCCGAAAGACTCATGAAATGAACTAATCAATTCTCTTACCGGCTCAGACTGCATTGGTTTAGCATGGACTGCCTGTCACGTCATTAAGGAATGACTTAAACCCGAAGACTTGTCAGACAAGAGGTGAGGTGAGCTTAATCAGCTTGTCATAAACTGAAGACCCAGGTAATGAATTAATCATTTCTGAATCTTATAGCATTGTAGTTTTGTATCGTTTGTAGTGGGATCAACGTTTGCATAAGTAGTAGATGTGTTGGGGAAGTAACACATAACATTTTAATTACATTTTGCTAAAATGAACGAAATGACTCGAAAAAAGATTCGTTCATTTTGTTGAACGAGACTCAAAAGTCCGAGTCAGTAAAATGATCCGAACTTCCCATCACTAGTATAGAGGGTCACCATGGTCCAATATATATTTTTTTCTTTAATGAAAAACACGGTAAGTTTTCCTGAATCTAAGTTTAAATAAACTTTTGGATTTGTCAATGAAATATGTCTCTTCATTAGTGATGTTGTTACATTTTATTTATTTTAATGGCCTTGAAAACAAATGCATTCAACTTTGGGAAAATGTGTTAAACTGTATTTAAATAGTAGCACAACTGTATTGTGTGAGATTATGTAATTCAAAGTACAGTAGTCAACATTTGAAGTGGATCAAAAAGTTAGGAAAACTTTGATTAAAGGTTTTGATCCGCTTCAAATGTTGACTGTATTATACAAAGTATAAGTAATAACAAAGTGTATTGTTATTGACTGCAAAGTGTGTAATGTTTAATATTTGGAATAAGCCAAAGGTACTGAGCATACAGTATATACTATTACCTGTAAAATAATATATTCAGTGTATATTGCTTGTGTTTTCTGAAGACACTCGTAATTATTTTGTAATGTACTTAAATCACAAATAAAGTGTACTTATAACGCAAAGTGTACTCATAACAAATAAAGTATACTTATAACACAATAAAAGTAACTTAAAGTATACTTATTTCTGTTAAATACACGTATATAACAAAAAATACTTTTAACACAATAAAGTATACTTAACAAATTAAGTACACTTTAATCACTAATCAAGCATGTAATTAGTCCCTACACAGACATATACTTAAAGTGTACTAAGTATACTTGAAGTTGTTCCAATTTAGCACACATAAGTATACTAAATATACTTAAAGTTGTATTTTAATACTACTTAATTTCAACTTAAATATACTTAGTACAAAATTAGTTGTTTCAAAATAGCACACTTTAAATGAACTAATCATTAACACACTTGAAATATACTAATAATTAGTCTTGCTGCAAGTATACTTAGTATACTTTTTTTTTCACTAGGGAGGAGAT
Organism: Culter alburnus; assembly: GCA_028476615.1. Lineage (NCBI taxonomy): Eukaryota > Metazoa > Chordata > Actinopteri > Cypriniformes > Xenocyprididae > Culter > Culter alburnus. The sequence continues at coordinate 212,566 of JAOTNS010003948.1, read as the reverse complement.
GGGACTTGGGGTGGGACTTTTTGCAGAGTAAGACTTCTGCTAAGCGATATAGTAAGAAAAGGGATCTAAGTCATGAGATATTAATAGGATATCATATAGTCAATTTTTTGCTGCATCAGGAAATAAATCAGGAAACTGGTTTTGAGTTAAATACGTGTGAATAAACATATTTATCAAGCATGTATAACATATGAGTTAAAAATAACTGCTTAACTATGATTCATAATGCATTTGTAAATTACTTATTAGTCATTAACAAACACCTTTATAAACCCTTTATGAAGGGAACCTTAAAGAATGTGTTACCAGATTTTGTTTGCGCACATTACCAGATGTTTTCACTACATGAAATTCATTTCCCATTCATTTCTAATACAATAATTTGTGACCACGAGGAGTACATGTTTTTCAGGACCATTTAACCTTTTCAAATCATGTTTTTTGTGCTCACATAGCAAGTGCTAAAACCTTTAGCAAGCTTCCTTCCATTCTGATGAAGTAAAAAATTCTAAAAAACCAAAACATTAAATTTTTTGATCAAAAAAGACAAGAACACCAGAGTATGGAAGCTTGTTTCTGCCACTAAATAAAAATAAAAAAAGGTAATTGCAATTTTTTCTCACAATTCTGATATTTTTTTCTAGCAATTATGAGGTTTTATCACGCAATTCTGACTTTATCTCTCACAATTCTGGATTCTGACTTTATCTCTTTCTGCAATTCTGACTTTATAACTCACACACACTCGCAATTCTGACTTATAACTAATTCGACTTTATAACTCGCAATTCTGACTTTATAACTCCCAATTCTGACTTTATAACTCGCAATTCTGCTGATTTTATAACTCGTTCTGACTTTATAACCAATTTGACTTTATATAATTCTGACTTTATACAATTCTGACTTTTATATTCTGATCTGATTCTGACTTTATAACTCACAATTCTGACTTTATAACTCGCAATTCTGACTTTATAACTCCCAATTCTGACTTTATAACTCGCAATTCTGACTTTATAACAATTCTGACTTTATAACTCACAATTCTGACTTTATAACTCGCAATTCTGACTTTATAACAATTCTGCAATTCTGACTTATAACTTTTATAACTCGCAATTCTGACTTTTAACTTCTGACTTTATATCTCGCAATTCTGACTTTATAACTCGCAATTCTGACTTTATAACTCCAATTCTGACTTTATAAACTCCAATTCTGACTTTTAACTCGCAATTCTGCTTTTAAATTCTGACTTTATCTCTCGCAATTCTGACTTTATAACTCAATTCTGACTTATAACTCGCATTCTGACTTTATATTCGCAATTCTGACTTTAACTCGCAATTCTGACTTTATAACTCACATTCTGACTTTATAACTCCAATTCTGATTTATAACTCACAATTCTGACTTTATAACTCCCAGCAAACACAATTCTGACTTTATAACTCGCAATTCTGACTTTATAACTCCCAATTCTGACTTAACTCCCAATTCTGACTTTATCTCTCGCAATTCTGACTTTATATCACGATTCTGACTTTATATCACCAATTCTGACTTTATTTCACGCAATTCTGACTTTATCTCTCGACTGACTTTATTTCACACAATTGACTTTATAACTCGCATTCTGACTTTTTTCACGCAGTTCTGACTTTATCTCTCGCAGTTCTGACTTTATAACTCCCAATTCTGACTTTATAACAAGCAATTCTGACTTTATACTCGCAAACTTTATCCCAATTCTGACTTTATATCATGCAATTCTGACTTTATAACTCCCAATTCTGACTTTACAACTTATTTATCTCTCGCATTCTGACTTTGACGCGATTCTGACTTTATAATTCTGACACGATTCTGACTTTATTCACGCAATTCTGACTTTATATCACGCATGACTTTATTCACGCAATTCTGACTTTATCTCTCTTCTGACTTTATCTCTCGAAATTCTGACCTTGCAATTGACTTTATAATTGTGAGTTTACATTTCACAATTCTGAGAAAAAAAGTCATAATTTGAGATATAAACTCGCAGTACCTTTTATATTTTTTATTTCATGGCGGAAACAAGCTTCCATACCAGAGGGTTAAAATTGTGGATCTAAACCAAAATCTCTGCTGCACTGTCGTAATTATTATTATATTTTAAATGCTTTAACCTATATATATATATATAATATATATATATATATATATATACAGGGAGTGCAGAATTATTAGGCAAGTTGATTTTCTGATCATTTTTTTTTCCAAGCACATTTACCAATTCCAATCCACATCAATCTTAATAACTACTATTAATATGTTTTTAATCATTTATAAGTGATATATAATTGTTCATGAAGGCTGGAAATGAAGAATGCCCTATATTCAGGTGTGCAGAATTATTAGGCAGGTTTTCTTTTACAGATAAAATGAGCCAAAAAGAGATTTAACTCAGACTGAAAAGTCAAAAATTATTAAATACTCATGAGAAGGACGCAATACTAATGTAATACTAGAAATTGCAAAGTTAAAGCATGACCATTGGACAGTGAAATGCTCATTGGGTCAGCGGGGTCATACAAAACAGCTGGAGAAGAAAGACACGTTAACTGCAAAATATTAAGAATTAAGGTGAAGAATTAAGTGTGAAACCATCAGGAACCCTTTAGTCTCCAGCGCCACCATTTCCCAGTACTGAAACCTACCTGGAGTCTTCAGAAGTGTGAGGTGTCAGGATCTCAGAGACTTAGGTTAGGTGAAGAATCCTAAAAATGACCCGCTCTTAATAAGAATCACAAGCTGAAGTGTTATAAAATACATGAAGACTGGGTTTTATAGGCCTTATAGACAGACAGCTTGAGAGTGACTCCTGAAGGACCAGCACCACATCCTCTTGTACCACTGTTTGAAGAATTTCTTCCAGAATCTGGCAGTAAGGTGTGGGAGTTCATTTTTAGTCCATCTCTTATCCTGAAATGTCCATCTTGCAGAGATGGACTAAATGATCTTCCAAAACTTACTGCCAGATTCTGGAAGATAAATTCTTCAAACAGTGGTACAAGAGGATGTGGTGCTGGTCCTTCAGGAGTCACTCTCAAGCTGTCTGTCTATAAGGCCTAAAAACCCAGTCTTCATGTATTTTATAACACTTCAGCTTGTGATTCTTATTAAGAGCGGGTCATTTTTTAGGATTCTTCACCTAACCTAAGTCTCTGAGATCCTGACACCTCACACTTCTGAAGACTCCAGGTAGGTTTCAGTACTGGGAAATGGTGGCGCTGGAGACTAAAGGGTTCCTGATGGTTTCACACTTAATTCTTCACCTTAATTCTTAATTATTTTGCAGTTAACGTGTCTTTTCTTCTCCAGCTGTTTTTGTATGACCCCGCTGACCCAATGAGCATTTCACTGTCCATGGTCATGCTTTAACTTTGCAATTTCTAGTATTACATTAGTATTGCGTCCTTCTCATGAGTATTTAATAATTTTTGACTTTTCAGTCTGAGTTAAATCTCTTTTTTGGCTCATTTTATCTGTAAAAGAAAACCTGCCTAATAATTCTGCACACCTGAATATAGGGCATTTTTCATTTCCAGCCTTCATGAACAATTATATCACTTATAAATGATTAAAAACAATATTAAGTAGTTATTAAGATTGATGTGGATTGGAATTGGTAAAATGTGCTTGGAAAAAAATATGATCACAATTGCCTAATAATTCTGCACTCCCTGTATATATATATCATATTATAAAAAAAAAAAAAAAAAATTTTTTGGAGTACTGGATTAATACTTTTATTCAGCAAGGATGTATTAAATTAAGAAAAAAATGGCAGTAAACATTTATAATTTTACAAAAGATTTCTATTTTAAATAAACTGTCACTGTTCTGTGTGGCTGTAATAAAGCGTATGGCACAAGGAGATTCGAAGAAGTAGTATTTAATAAACTTAAAGATCACTCAGGAAATCCACACTAAAACAACAACGTAAACGAGACCGTACAAAGAACTGAATGAACTGAAGGCTTAAATGCACAGACAGAGTAATCATCGTAAAACAGAACAGGTGCGTAAATTAGGAACTATGGAAACTAATAAGCACAGGAAACTCAGGCAAACCGAACAGGGAAAACTAAACCAAAACAGAACATACATGTTACATAAATGCGGTTCTTTAGCCATCAAAAAATTCAGAAAAATGAGAACAAAATATGAAGCAGCACGACTGTTATCAACATTGATAATGTTTCTTAAGCAGCATATCAGCATATTAGAATGATTTCTGAAGGATCATGTGACACTGATGACAATATTATTGCATTTTTGATCAAATAATTGCAGCCTTGGTGAGCATAAGAGATTTCTTAAGAGAAAAATCTTACTGAGCCCAAATTTTTGCATTTTTTATGTGGGGATTAAGAAGTATTTAAGCATTTCTCTCTGTGTAGAAAATAAAAGAGCCAAGTGTCTAGTATCAAACGCAATCTCAGATGCCGTGACAGTATTCCGCTCCAGTGCACGGCATGTTATGTCACAGTCCAAACCCCAGAAGACTTGTGCTGTAATTGCTAATAAACTGCTCTTTTTGCTGGTATGAACCAGCATTCGTTCTGAACAGGGGCCTCAAGCTTCATCTCACGCAAAGTAGCCTCCTGTGACACTGAGAGCGCGCTAACACGGATCAGGGAGGAACCCCAAACACGCTTAACTGCTCTCACACACACACACGCTGACAGGCGGCTCTTTTAGCCGGTTAATCCGCAGACTGATGGGAGGATGAGAGAGCGACACGGCAGGCGTCTGGGACCTCCGGACTCAAGCGGTGTGAGCTGATGTCACTCTGCTTGACCGACCCCCACTAACTCCTAATAAACACATCCAATAGCACTGCGAGGACAGGACACACACTGGGCCAGAGCTGGCTCTATACACAAACTCAGATTTGATACAGGTGTTTTTCAAATGAGTTTTCTGTGAACATAATTGATGTGTGTGATATATAAGTACAAACTGAACTTTCACATGTTCTGGAGACAGTATGAGTGGTTCTTGCATGTATAAAGGAACATTTAAACAAAATTGTCAGTCAAATCACTTAGAAAAGAAACAGCACACCTCTTTCTTAATAAGACACATATTTAATAATAATTAGGGTTTGGGGCTTTTAAGTAGAGTGATAGTTATGTTAGTCAGGTCATGAGAGACAGCTGATACCAATCAAGTCTCAAAATACAGCTAAGCTAATGCCGTTGGAAAGTTTGGGGTCGGTAGATTTATTAATGTTTTTGAAAGAAGTCTCTTCTGCTCACCAAGGCTGCATTTATTTAATTATAAATACAGTAAAACAAAAATCAAAAATCCTAATAGGGGTTTGGTACAAGGATATACAGTACACCTGACCATCAGGAACATCTTAAGGCATCCACAAGCTATAAGATAATCAGGCCAGTTTTGGACCCAATGCTCCCCTACCGACAATCCTAGGTAAAGTCATGATTATCTTGATGGTACTGCAGATTATCTTATCAGATTTTCCTGTGGTGTGAGGTGTGTTAAGAATGATTCATTCTGCTTGGAAGAACGTCGGAGCCGCCCTGATCTCAATATGGTGCAATTCCCAGATAATCAAATAATCAGAAAGTAAGCTGACGGAAGACAGAAGACAGAAACACGACTTCATCCAAACCTTTTCCTTTTTTTTTACCCCTGCAAATTTTCTGTAAAAATCAGTCCAAACACTATTATCGCCATTTATTCTTGCCCGTCGTCCGCCATGTTTGTTAACTCTAAAGTCACGTTTGACTGCAAGAGATTTTGTAAGATGTTCACGATGTGACCAAGTAAGTTGGTCACATCGTGGCACTCCACAGTCCACACACTATGGAAACAAAACAGTTAAATCTGTGTTCACTGTTAAATCTATCTCTGACATTTTGAAAATCTTTTAGTGTGGGCCAGCCTTTAGATGAATCTGTGCTGTCAGTAATTAAGACTCAATTGCCTGAAAAAGCTCTTGATGACTGACGTGAACGTACATATCTTTTTAACACATTTTTACTCTGGTAAGCGTGCGGTAGAGCAAGACCTCAAGACAGGATGACGAATGACTCTCTTTAAATTAGGAATGTAAAGTTCAGAGTTGGAATGTAAAGTTCTGAGTATGGAATCTATGTACAGTGATGGAATGGGAGCCATCAAACACATGCACTCTACACAAGTGGAAAATATTGAGAGATGAGCTGGAGTAAGATGGAGCAAGAGACAAATTCAGCAATGAGTAATGAGAGGTGATGTTAGAACAGACACAACACTCTTAATGTAAATATAAAGGTTTCTCATTGGTTCTTTGCAACACTTCAGTTTAATCAAAGAAGCCTCTTCTTATCAAGAAGCTGTTGCAACATACAATAGCGTCTCATGTACTGTGTGTGTATGAATGTGACCAACAGTTTTGAGCAATCTTTTGCCACAAGTTACAACCCATGTAAACATCTTTGTATTCGTCATGCTAGAGTTGTGCAAATGGGGGTTCTTTCTAATCTCTTCACACAATCTCTCGTCTCTGTAGGCCTCAATTGTCGCTGTTGCTTGCATGCTTTTTGTCTGTTCTGTTTATGCAGTTATTCTTCGAATACCTTGTGAATCGATGCCCCCAGGGCACAGTTGCCACCTAGTGGATAAACTAATTACTGCGTTTACAAAAATCCGGCGGTGCGTGTACAGTATGCGCGTACTCTTCTGATGACGAAATTGGCATCACGCGCACTGTACGCTGGCCCTCACGTATGCGTAAAAAGTGAACTATACATTGTGCTTAAGTTGCCAAAAGCAAAACCACTCGCGAAAACTCGTAACACATGTTATACGCACGTTTGTGCAGTGCAAAGCGGCTCTCTTGTTTCCACCTTTAAATATAAAAAAGAAAAAGTAATTTTTCTTGTAATTGCGAGTTTACATCTGAGTTTACATTCTGAATTGCATGATATAAACTCACAATTGCGAATAACATTAGAATTGCGACATATAAACTTGCAATTACGAGTTAAAAAGTCAGAATTGCGAAATACAAACTCACAATTCAGACGTTTTTCTCAGAATTGCGTGTTTATATCTCATAATTCTGACTTTTTTTCGCAATTCTGAGTTTTTTCTTGCAATTACGGCTTTATATCTTGCAATTATGAATTCTTTTCTCAGAATTCTGAGATATAAAGTTGCGAGTTAAAAGGTCCAATTCTGAGGGGTAAAAAATACTTTTTTGTCAGAATTGACAATTCTAAATTTTATTACATGCAATTGTGAGTTACAAAGTCAGAATTGAGATATAAACTCGCAATTCTGACAAAAGTCTTTTTTCCCCCTCAGAATTGGACTTTTTAACTCGCAAATTTATATCTCACAAGTCTGAGAAAAGAATTCAGAATTGCAAGAAATAAAGTCGTAATTGCAAGAAAAAAGTCAGAATTGCGAAAAAAGTCAGAATTATGAGATATAAAGTCGCAATTGCAAGAAAAAAGTCAGAATTGCGACAAAAAAAAAAGAGTCAGAATTGCGAGTTTATATTCTCGCAATTGCAAGTTTATATCCCACAATTTTGACTTTAACTTGCAATTGTGTTCATTCTTTAAATGTGAGATAAAAAGTCACAATTACATTTTTTATTTTTTATTCAGTGGCGGAAACAAGCTTCCATACTCTTGCACTGTATGACCTGACAGACAACTAGTTGTCCAGTCCGGTTACGTTCACACAGCACAAGTTTTTCGAGAATGCAGTTGTGAGGCCTGAAAATTTACAGGTGTGAGCTTGGTTATAGAATGCAGTAAATAACTGAACTGTGTGAGAACGTAACCTTTTTAATACAGGACTGACAATACAGGACTGACTCTTCTCTTGCTGTGTGAACGTGGCCATAGAACTAGAGAATAAAAAGTTGTTTTTGGAACTTTTGGAAAAATTCTCTTCAATGACATCAGACTGCAAAGACTCCTTCTAAGTGGAATCTGTCTATACAGAGTGAAGAATGCATGTTTCATATGCTCTCCAATTCCAAATTGTGTGGAAAACTGAGACACTGCAGTCCCCGCAGGGAGCGTTACAAGTACAGTCTGGGTGCCGAGGGGCACCTGCAAAGAATTTTCAAGCGAGAAACATTCCATTCATGCACAGTGACCTCACAGTTCACACAAGAGCATTCCAGGGGCGCTGAGGTGGAGAATCCGGCCCGGAGAACGAGAACACATTCCATGACCACATGTGAAGCTTCTGATATCATACTGTTGCAATGCAATCACAGAACATTTAAACTGTGTAAAAAAGTGCAAATATCTAATATGATTTTATGGTTGACAGAGTGTATGGCTTGGAAAAATAGTGGCACAAGATAATTGAAACAAACTACAGTGAGAGCAATTCTGGATCTCAATTCACATATGAAATGCTAGTAGGCTTGAAAGCACTGAGCACCTATAAACAAAAAAGTCTTCAAAACCTGCATTAAACACAGCAATTTCAAACAACACTCAAAATTGAGAGTCTACTAGCATTTTTTATCACAAGGCACCGACAGAACGATCCTCTCATTACACACCTTGTTTTGTTCTGGAGTAACACATAGCATGCATCACTCATGTCTGGTGTTTGTGTATACTTCTTTGAGGAATCTGGGATGTATGAAGGATCAGAGAGGACATTTGAGTGAGGAGCGTAATGTGATATTTATAGATTGAGATGTGTTGGCTGACCGCAAGGGGGTCTCAATGCCCTGACAGGAAGAGCCACTCTGGAGAGCCGCCACCTGGAAGTACTTCTCAGAGGTCGGAGGTCAGATCTATTGAACATGAGTGACAACATCTACACATAAACATACTGACATGAGTCCGTGGATTAGAGAGACACTGGGATTTAGCCTTGAGGCTGTTGTTTAGATAGTGCTGCTGCCAAAACCAACTAAATGTTCCTCATTAAAGGGATAAAATGAAAGTCATCCTTTACTTACCCTCACGTCATTCCAAACCTGTATGACTTCCTTTCTTCTGTGGAACACAAAGTCCACACTGCACTTTTATGTATTACAAAAGCAATGACAAAAAAACACTTCTACCAGAAAGACTCGGGAGGCAAGATAACATAACATTTATATTTATTAACAATCAGCAAGCAAAATATTGTGAGATAGCTCTTTGGCGGAGGCCCCGTCCGTAGCTCGCATCCTGAGGGTTGCGGACTCTGCATCTCCTGCCTGAAGATGGCGTAGCCGACCCCCTGGGAGGTATGGACAGGTATGGAAAACGGGTTTATAAAGTGCAAGTTTTTTGAAAACAATACCTTTATCGTCTCTGTGTGTAAACTACAAAAACGCAAATTTATGAAAATTGTGACGTCATGTGCATGCGTATTACATGTTCAGTCTACAGGTGCATAGTGTTTTTTTTTTTTTTTACAAAGGAACATTGCCAACTACTGGTCTGGCAGCAGAATACAGCGTTTTAGTCATTTTGGCAGATCTGTGTGAACGGGGATTGTTTTGACAATGTTGTTGTCTGTATGTGAAAAACACAAAGGAAAAACGTTTCAGTTTTAAGTACATTGTTGTCATGTAAATGTACCCTTAATGCAAAAGTACTTTGGGCCTCTTATAACATGCACTTGGAAATGCAATAACTGCCAATCATCTTCCCAAACTTGCAAAGAGAAGCGCTTGTAAACAGGCCGTCAACAAAAGAGAAGCTATAAGGGGTCTATGATAAATAAAATAAAAGCTTGATGCTTTAAGATTTGAAAGTGAAGAAATTAAAGGTGCCCTAGAATTAAAAATTGAATTTACCTTGGCATAGTTGAATAACAAGAGTTCAGTACATGGAAATGACATACAGTGAGTCTCAAACTCCATTGTTTCCTCCTTCTTATATAAATCTCATTTGTTTAAAAGACCTAGGAAGAACAGGTGAATCTCAACATAACACCGACTGTTACGTAACAGTCGGGATCATTAATATGTACGCCCCCAATATTTGCATATGCCAGCCCATGTTCAAGGCATTAGACAAGGTCAGAACGTCTGGATGTGCACAGCTGAATCATCAGACTAGTTAAGCAAGCAAACAATAGCGAAAAATGGCAGATGGAGCGATAATAACTAACATGATCCATGATAACATGATATTTTTAGTGATATTTGTAAACTGTCTTTCTAAATGTTTCATTAGCATGTTGTTAATGTACTGTTAAATGTGGTTAAAGTTACCATCGTTTATTACTGTATTCACGGAGACAAGACTGTCGTTATTTTAATTTTTTAAACACTTGCAGTCTGTATAATTCATAAACACAACTTCATTCTTTATAAATCTCTCCAACAGTGTGTAATGTTAGCGTTAGCCACGGAGCACCATCAAACTCATTCAGAATCAAATGTAAACATCCAAATAAATACCATACTTACGCGATTAGACATGTTGCATGACGAACACTTTGTAAAGATCCATTTTGAGGGTTATATTAGCTGTGTGAACTTTGTTTATGCTGTTTAAGGCAGTCGCAAGCTCCGGGGGCGGGGAGCACGAGAATTTAAAGGGGCCCTGAATCGGCGCATATTTAATGATGCCCCAAAATAGGCAGTTAAAAAAATGAATTAAAAAAATCTATGGGGTATTTTGAGCTGAAACTTCACAGACACATTCAGGGGACACCTTAGACTTATATTACATCTTTTGAAAACACGTTCTACGCCACCTTTAAGACAGTCATAAATATTATTATTATTATTATTTCATGGTCATACTGATATATAATCAAAAATCGCACTATTTTTGGTGAAACTGTGCAGCCCTACAAACAAGCACAGTAAACCTGGAGTTGTTTTTCAAATAATAAAATAAAATAAAAAAATGAATGAACCTTTTAAATGATTTAAATGTCACAAAACCTGCAACACACACTGAAGAAAATGAGTTGATCAAGAAGAGAACTTCCCCAATCGCTCATTAATGACAAACTCAAATGAGCCACATTTCCTTCTGGTGTCCTTGAAACTCTTGCAGTTGCTTCAACAAATGGAGTCCCTCACACAATGATAGGAAACATTAAAATGCATTAATATCGTGCCGTGCATCTCCTGCAACAATGAGACTTGATAAGGAGCCAGAAATAAGAAAGGGCTGGTTAAATGTCAGCGCCCGAGGTTTAATTATAGGGACTGTATTCACATGAGTGGGCCGAGAATTGTTATGAAAATGATGTTTTAAATCAGTGGCTTTCAACTAGTTCTGTTTAATTTGTTATGACACAAAAGTGAACTAAAAATTTAATATAATTTAATAATATAATATAACAATTCATAAATCAACATTCTAAACATGGGGCCAGGAAACTAGAAATGTTGATAAAATAATTATTGAAATCTATTAATAATAATTATAAATATAAAATTTAATTAAATATAAGTAAAAAGAAAAATATTTGAAAAATAAAATCTTGGCAGTTAAAAATTCAACAAATTCATGATTCAACTTTCTAAAGATGTGGGCCGGGGAAGACCAAACTCAGAAAAGAAAGTGAGAAAGTTTGTCACACCAAGTAAAGAAAAACATTTCACAAGTTTCAACAAATGTGAGCATATCACTAGTTTGTGCGTGTCGCAGACGATAAGACGCATCCTTGTCTGAAGAATGCACTCCGTTTTTAAGTCAACAAGCAAACGTCCTGATCCATAACCATGCTGATAACCATTTGTTCAGATTAACTTAATCAGAAATGAGGGAAAGAATCCCGCTTTACCGCGTTGACCTGAAACCCGACGCGGTAATGTGGGTGACATTAGCAAAGGCTGCAGGCTCGACCGAGGGACCCTTATTTAGTCTGTTCAGCCCTCTGACAGAAACAACATCACTGGGATAGTGTTCATCATGTCTCAACTGATGAAGGAATGCCAATGTGCTCTGTGAGCGCAGCCTGACCTGAGCGCAGTCACACCATCACATGGACTCACAAAAGAAAAATACTGAACACCCCTCAACTAAAACAAGGGGGGCAACTTCCTCTTTTGCTCCTCTGCCTTCTTCCCATGTGAAAAAAGTACATTTCTATAATGTACTTCATATACTAAAAATTCTTCTTTAGTACTTCTTAAGACCATCTTAAGAACATCTAAGTGTTCTCAACTGTGACAGCATATTTTGAGACAGCATGAAATATGAACTAAAATGTGCTTTTAATATACATAAAAAATATATTTAGATACCACTTGTACATTTGAACCCATAGTTTCCTACAAGTGGTCATCAAATAAATTTTTTAAATACAGAGATAGTATATTAAAAGCACATCTTAGTTCATATTTCATGAACTTTTTAAATAAATAAGCAATTTTAACCAGGACACGGACTGTGTCATTGCATAACCTATCAGTGACATCTTACCCGCATTACTCTCGATTTCTTGAAGAAGTGGAAGTGGCGACTGCGGCATAATAATAGTTCCACTGCTCTAGAGCCGCGTGTCGCACTCATCTCTTATTAGCAATCACTCCAGCCACCTCGTTCAGCTCCCACAACACACAGCCCTGCTCTGCTTCATATTACAGTAATGTTTATAACATCCCATGATTCCACGCTCAGTCTCAGCATCATCAAGCTACGCCTTTGTTTTGAATAGGCGACCTCTAGCTGCGAAATGTTACATATTGTGCCTTTAACTAACTTTTGCCTCAATAGATGACATATCAAATGTTTAAACTGAGAAAATGTATCATTTTAAGGGAAAAATAAGTTGATTTTAAATTTCATGGCATCAACACATCTCAAAAAAGTTGGGACAAGGCCATGTTTACCACTGTGTGGCATCCCCTCTTCTTTTTATAACAGTCTGCAAACGTCTGGGGACTGAGGAGACAAGTTGCTCAAGTTTAGGAATAGGAATAGGAATTCTTGTCTAATACAGGCTTCTAGTTGCTCAACTGTCTTAGGTCTTCTTTGTTGCATCTTCCTCTTTATGATGCGGCAAATGTTTTCTATGGGTGAAAGATCTGGACTGCAGGCTGGCCATTTCAGTGCCCGGATCCTTCTTCTACGCAGCCATGATGTTGTAATTGATGCAGTATGTGGTTTGCATTGTCATGTTGGAAAAGGCAAGGTCTTCCCTGAAAGAGACGACATCTGGATGGGAGCATATGTTGTTCTAGAACTTGGATATACCTTTCAGCATTGATGGTGCCTTTCCAGATGTGTAAGCTGCCCATGCCACACGCACTCATGCAACCCCATACCATCAGAGATGCAGGCTTCTGAACTGAGCGCTGATAACAACTTGGGTTGTCCTTGTCCTCTTTAGTCCGGATGACATGGCGTCCCAGTTTTCCAAAAAGAACTTCAAATTTTGATTCGTCTGACCACAGAACAGTTTTCCACTTTGCCACAGTCCATTTTAAATTAGACTTGGCCCAGAGAAAAAGCCTGCGCTTCTGGATCATGTTTAGATTTGGCTTCTTTTTTGAACTATAGAGTTTTAGCCGGCAACGGCGAATGGCACGGTGGATTGTGTTCACCTACAATGTTTTCTGGAAGTATTCCTGAGCCCATGTTGTGATTTCCATTACAGTAGCATTCCTGTATGTGATGCAGTTACATCTAAGGGTTAAATGTATCGTTATACTCCTAATGCACAGACATGCTGCTTCAAGCATGTAAGGTTTGCTGCTGATGACATTCATAAATACCTGTTGCAGATCTAGGCAGGTGGAGCTGGGGGAGGTGGAGGGTTTCAGAGGAATTCTGTGTTGCAGGACCAGCCTACAGCAAACAAAGAACCAGACTTTTTAAATGTTGAACGAGCAATCTCATTGGCTGCAGGATCAGCAGAGGCTTGTGTCATGTGCTAATGATGTGTTTAACATATTGCATGTTAAAGAAATACTGTATCAGCCTGCACCCTCTAGAGTTTTATGACTGAACAAGATTTGCATAATGAAAATGCAGCCTATTTAAAGGTCTGTTAAGTTTTTTTTGTTTGTTTGTTTTTTGCATTGTGAAATTGCAATTATTCAAATGTTCATGATAATTAAAGCACATTTTCCCTCCAAATTCTCATTACCATATAAATAACTGCATAATTATCATCTTAATGTCCCAAATTGACTTATTTTTCTTTACACAAGAGGGATTATACTGTGTTTTTTGGGGGGATAAAATATAACTGGGACGTTTAGTTAAATTCACCAGATTCTTTCCACAAAATGTCATGTGAATTGTTCTGAAATTTTGATATTATAAACAAAATCCCTTGAACAGAACGGGCATCGGAAACAACCAATTTAAAAACAATTATCTTGCTTTGTCACATACTGTATTCTTCTCAAGCGTACAGATTAGTTTCTAATTAAACCCTCAACTATTAATATGAAGAGCATATGGGCCATTATTGTCTTGGCCAGTTTTGCCTCTCAACACAATATAAACTCTCCAGCAACAGGAAAAACACACTGGACCCTGTTCAAGCTTTTCAGCAATTCGGGAAGCCCAGCGCAGTGCGCGGACAGGACGGGGGTCTCCTTTTATTGCAAATGCCGATTGTTCTCAAACGTCAAAACAACGTGCGCTGGGCCTACCATGGGCTGGCATTGCAATAACAAACAATCTAAATTCTTTATACACAATCTGAATTGTTCAATGCTGAAAAAGCTGGTGGATCATTGCACAGCCAAGCTGGGTGCACGGATCGGCCTCTGTGACATGAAACCGCAATAACAGGAACCACTAACCGACCTCTGCAGCGGTGCAGATAAGAGCCGTGCTGAATGAAGCCCAGAACGCACCGTTACTGTAATGATAACAACAGAATGGTGACTGGAATGCCAAAGATGCAGGTAATAAAACAAACACGGTCCGACTTCAAATAAAAGGTGGGGAACTGATGGAAAGTGATATAAACAAGCCGATAACAGCCCTCAGGCATCCCAGCACACGTTAAACTGACACTGGAATGCCATTAACCATAAGGATGTGTCACATGAAATGTGTTTCTTTTGACAAGCTGAGCAACCACACAAAAGCCAGGGCGAGTGCTGGTAGTTTCCAGTGTAATGGAAAACTCATTTAAGAAACACTCCATAGTTTACTCAGACTGTTATGTCTGTTCAACCATGTGAAAACTCATAATTCCTATAAAAACAACACGAGATGTCAGATAGCATGACCATTGTCAATACAGCCTGGCATGTTGATTAATAGTCCGGCTCGTTACACTAATTGTGTGATGGAATTTAAGTGGTTTTTAAAACAGTGTGAAGTCACTACTTGATTATGTTATCATGCAACACAATCCACATCAGTTATATGGACTGCAACAGCCGTGTTCCGGAAGTAAAAACTCATTCACTTTCACCATAGGGAAATTGATTTTTTAACAATAACTTAAAATACAGACCTAATGTGAGCTCTGAGGTTGCTAATTAATGATACTTTTGTTGAAGCCATCTTTTTGCATTATATCAACTCATTTTTAAAACTTTTTTTAAGTTTTGTGGCAAAAAACTACATTACCCATGATGCTGTACATAAAATTCCACCAAATCAGAGAGTCGCAAATATGGTGAAAGAATTCAGCAGGGAACACTACAAATGACTCAATCGAGTTGGTCTCCCTATGCTTCTAATATTGTGTTGGTCCCCCTTTTGCAGCCAAAACAGCCCTGACCCGTCGAGGCATGGACTCCACTAGACCCCTGAAGGTGTGCTGTGGTATCTGACACCAAGATGTTAGCAGCAGATCCTTTAAGTCCTGTAAGTTGTGAGGTGGGGCCTCCATGGATTGGACTTGTTTGTTCAGCATATCCCACAGATGCTCAGTTGGATTGAGATCTGGGGAATTTGGAGGCCAAGTCAACACCTCAAACTCGTTGTGCTCCTCAAACCATTCCTGGACCATTTTTGCTTTATGGCAGGACACATTATCCTGCTTAAAGAGGCCACAGCCACCAGGGAATACCGTTTCCCTTGCTATGCGAGTGAGCCAAAATGAAATGTTATGGAAATTCTAGCAAATATTTGAAAAGCCAAAACAATAGTTATCAGTTATGATGATCTGAATGGGAAAAGAGAGCAAAGGGTCATGCCTTCCGGTCATGCCTTACATAATTCTCTCATCATGACCAGGCTAAACTACGGTCATACAAACGCAAAGATGTTGACAATGAAAACCGACTTGAGCAAAGCTAATGGAGCTTCTGTAATGCGCCTGATATAAACAAAACAGAAATATTGCCCAGACCTGCCTTTCAGAGTGCATGGCCTTGCCTTCATCACAAATATAGATTAATCATTACAAATACAGACACACAAGTAATCGTTCTGTCTTTAGGCGCTGGACGCGTGCCAGTGGAGAAGCCAGGCAATAAGGTCAACGGAGAACAAGTGCCTGTAGGGGCGTGGTGGGGCTTGGAAAAAGAGCAACATTAAGGAGTGGTTAAACTGACAGTTGTGCTGGAACAGGATTTTAGACAGCGTGGACCGCTCAATAAAATATGTATGTATGTATGTATCTATCTATCTATCTATCTATCTATCTATCTGCCTATATGTCCATATCTATCTATCTATCTATCTATCTATCTATCTATCTATCTATATGTTCATCCATCTATCTATCTATCTATCTATCTATCTATCTATCTATCTATCTATATCATCTATCTATCTATCTATCTATCTGTCTGTCTGTCTGTCTATCTATCTATCTATCTATCGTCTGTCTCTATCTGTCTATCTATCTATCTATCTATCTATATGTTCATCCATCTATCTATCTATCTATCTATCTATCTATCTATCTATCTATCTTTCTATCTATCTATATGTTCATCCGTCTATCTATCTATCTATCTATCTATCTATCTGTCTGTCTGTCTGTATATATCTGTCTATCTATCTATCTATCTATATCTATCTCTATCTATCTATCTATCTATCTATCTATCTATCCATATCTATCTATCTAATATCTATCTATCTATATCTATCTATCTATATCTATCTATCTATCTATCTGTCTCATCCATCGGTCATCTATCTATCTATATGTCCATCATA
The DNA here is from genome assembly GCA_028476615.1 of Culter alburnus. Lineage (NCBI taxonomy): Eukaryota > Metazoa > Chordata > Actinopteri > Cypriniformes > Xenocyprididae > Culter > Culter alburnus. The sequence continues at coordinate 195,482 of JAOTNS010003948.1, read as the reverse complement.
TTATCTATCTATCTGTCTGTCTGTCTTCTGTATCATCTATCTCTGTCTATCATCTGTCTCATTGTCTATCTATCTCCATCGGTCTATCTATCTATCTATCTATTGTCCATCCATCCTATTCGGTCTATCTATCTATCTGTCCATCCATTGGTATCTATCTATCTATATGTCCATCTGTCGGTCTATCTATCTATCTATCTACCTATCTGTCCATCTGTCGGTCTATCTATCTATCCAGGTCGGTCTATCTATCTATATGTCCATCTGTCGGTCTATCTATCTATCTATATATCTATCTGTCGGTCTATCTATCTATCTATCTATCTATCTATCTGTCTGTCTATCTGTCAGTCTGTCTATCTATATCTATCTGCCTGTCTGTCTATCATATAAACGCTACAAATTTTAACTAACTACCTATCTATCTATAAACAAGTCTGTTTCAACGCCTGAAATCTGTGCTACCTGTTAAATGTCACGCCTGCAGCACCACAGCTATGAAACCGCTTCCAAAACCGCTGGAGCACAGCATGAGAAATAACAGGAACTCACCCTTCAAATCAGTGGCCTTGCAGAATTTATGCCTAAGTGCGGGAAAACCAAAGGGTCTGACCAGACTAACACCATGTTCTCCTCTGACAGAAAAACAATGCCCCTGCTTGACGCCCATGTTTGCCTTTCTGTTCTTGGCTGTTTGTGCGATCCATATTTGCCCAGGAAAATAACTCACTCCATCTTTGATGCTTGTGACAGCTCTACTGGCTTCATCTACTGTGTATTTTTGGGATGTTATGTTGTTAAAAATAGTTTTTCCTGTAAAAAGAGAAAGAACAGACTGTGATTGTGAGGTTCTATGCATGTTAAGTGTATTTCCAAACAGGCTGATACAAGTTCCCATTGATCAGCTGTCTACTTTACTGATCCCAGACAAACCACAGCTCATTTATGACAGCTAGAGCTTGTTGCATGTCTGTCATCTGCATAATATACTGCAACCTAATGTACATTCTTGTGCTTTCTGCCAGTTTTTTGAGGACATCATTATCATTATACAATATATTAGGCCAATTAAAACAAGCACATCAAGACTTAAAAATTACAAGTCTTCAAGATGCTAAAGTGGTGCTTTAACATCACTTTGAAACAAAACCTCTACACTTAAATATACAGTTCCCAAAAGTCTTGTGAAAAAATGTTTAGTATGTGTTTTGAGGCCTTATTTCAGTGTTTTTTGTTTGTTTGTTTTTTTGTTGTTTTTTTTCAAAAACCATGCATAATTCTCTCAAAAATACAAACATGTACATACTTGTTGCTCACATATTACAGTTTTTCTCCATTGGTTTGGCTCATTTCTTGAAACAGAAATTACATTCTCAAAACATCATGGACAAACCTCCAAACCACTTGGCAATTGTTCACAACAGAATTGATTTTCTCATTCATTTCATCAAATTGCAAATGTCTAAGTACATGTCTCAATGTCTCAGTACATCTTTGCAAATGATTAAGTACAGGTAGCCTACATTTAGCACAATTTCCAAGTGAATAGATCTTGTTGATCTAAACTGATTGTGATCTCAGTCTAACTTGAAACGTGTCAGCGTCATTTCATGTATAGTCATCACATGCACAATAGTCTGTTCAATTGTCAAAATTAGTCAAGAACATAATACCATGAATACCATATATGAATCCTTGAATCATTTGATACATTTTTTACAGCAATTGACAGTCAGGTGAAACTAGAACTTGACTAAAGAAGGAGCTTTATTTACAGCACTGTAGGCTGTATATAATTTTCATTGTTTTTTGTTTGTGTGTTTATATTACAGTATATTATGCTGTATACATTTTCTTTTTACTCTGATGTATGGAAGTTACTTTATGTGTGTGAATGATAATGGTTACAATTTCCTTGGCAGTATGAGTGCAATGTGTGATGTCAAACCTTGGAGGCTACTCTTACCCTAAAATCCTATTTCTTTTTTCAGTTTTATACACAATTGTATTCTGTTAGCTAGACAAAAACAGTACAGTAACCATTGTCAATGAAGGACTGGGCTAAGACTGAAAGGTGGACATGAGGGATATTTCAATGGTCCTCTGCCATAACAAAACATCTAAACATTTTGACTTGCAGTGCTTACACAATGCCAAAGGGATGAAGCATTTTGGGGGCACTGACTGTTTAAATGAGAAGGAAATTTAGTTTTGACAGATGAGTGAACAGTTTTGGGAGAGATATGAGCTTTTGCAAGTGAGCTATAGTGTTGTGCTGAAATATAAGACTGTTTTGCCAAATGATCTTAGAGTTTTGAGAATGTAATTTCTGTTTCAAGAAATGAGCCAAACCAATGGAGAAAAACTGTATTGTAGCCTAGTTTGTGCTGAATACAATGTAATGAGACTTTTGTCATTAATATGTTTATAAGCAACTGAAAAAAGCACAAATGTCAGGGCATGTTAAAACTTCTCCAGGGCCCCAAATTAGCCACAGAGGGTTAAAAGGGACGGATTCAGAGATTAAATGTATTTGTAATATTATTTGTTTTTTTATATATTATTTTGTTCTGTCATTCTATCATTAAATGAAAGATTTCAAGAGAAAAAATTGCAATGCCAAGTTAAACTTTAATAAACATCATCATCTGTTTGTGATGCACATGCAATTTGTCTAATTATACAGAACTTCTTTAGGATCGACTATTTATTTTACCCACTACTAAATTATTAAAATGTGTTTAGTATATTATCAGTACGGAAGAGGATTAGGGCCAAGCAATAATAAAAAAAAATAAAAATAAAACCATCTCGAGATTAAAGTTGTTAAATTTCGAGAAAAAAACTCGTTAAATTTAGAGAAAAATGTCGAAATAAAACGTTGAGAATAAACTCGTTAAATTTAGAGAAAAAACTCGTTAAATTTTCAAGAAAAAAAGTCGAGATAAAATGTTGAGAATAAACTCGTTAAATTACGAGAAAAAAGTCGTTAAATTACGAGAACAAATTCGTTAAATTATGAGCAAAATGTCATTAAATTTCGAGAAAAAAGTCGAGATAAAATGTTGAGAATAAAGTCATTAAATTACGAGAATAAACTCATTAAATTACGAGAAAAAAAGTCGTTAAATTACGAGAACAAATTCGTTAAATTACGAGAATAAATTCGTTAATTTAATGACTTTATTCTCAACATTTTATCTCGATTTTTTCTCGAAATTTAATGAGTTTTTTTTCTCGTAATTTAACGAGTTTATTTTCAACATTTTATCTCGACTTTTTTCTCGAAATTTAACGAGTTTTTTTCTCGAAATTTAACAACTTTAATCTCGAGATGGTTTTATGTTTTTTATTATTGCTTGGCCCTAATCCTCTTCCGTATGTCAGGGTTTTGTCACTTCTGTCTAGTTTGTTTCTTGGTTTTGTAACAGAGCTCTGACACTCCCGTTTTTGTCCTGTCCTCGTGTGAGCGTACGGTCTCGAGTGTTCTCGGGCCGTGCGCTCTCTTGTCTGCGTGCCTTGTTTCATGTTGGGAGCGTGGCGTTCGGATCCCGGCACTCATGTCTAGTTTGGTTTCGGTTTCGTGTCGGGATTCGGATACTCGCGCTCCCAGTCCTGTCTTTTATTGTGAGCGCACGGTCGAGTGTTCTTTCACTTGCCGTGCGTTCTTGTCTCATGTCTTGTTTGCTACACAACATGAAAGCACGCGGCACAAAACAAGAGCGCCTGGCCAATAAGAACCGACCAGGCGCTCTTGTTTTGTCATGTTTTGTGCCGCGTGCTTTCATGTTGTGTAGCTTGCAGTCTGTGTTTCACGGGCTGCGTGCTCTCATGTTGTCTTGTTTTGTGTGATCACGTGGCTTATGGGTTCTCTCATAGTTGCGTGTTCATGTCTCGTTTTGTGTAAGCACATGGCTTGTGATTTGTCTTCATTGGCCATGTGCTTGTGTTTTTGTTTTGTTTGGTGTGAGCACATGGCTTGTCATGTTTCTTTGTGCCATGTGCTCTCATGTCTATTGTCTTGACCCCACCCATCTTGTTACCTCATTATTGGTTGATTTGCCCCACCTGTCCTCCCTCATTACCTGCCTTGTTTGCTCTCCTATTTATTCTCCGTGTTTGCAGTCCTGTGCTGGATCGTTGTCGTCGTATATTCCCTTGTGTGGTCTAGTCTAGTCTAGTCTAGTCTAGTCTGGTCTGGTCTGTTCTGGTCTGGTCTGGTCTGTTTTCCCCCTTGGTGTAGTTTTTGTTGTGTTTTGTTTTATTTTTTATTGTTAATAAAAAGAGCCCTTCAACCTGCATCATTGAGTCCTCACTCTTTCCACCACCCAAAACCTGACAGTATATATTCAATGTAGACAATGTCAGAGAGATCGTGCATAATGTTTCTGGAAGACTGATTCTGTGAAAGGCATGTAGAGGCAATGGCGTCTATAAAAACAAGCCTGGTATGCTGAACACGCGCCAGTCAGAAGATCAGCAGGTAGACAGAACAGACCCAAGTACCAAAACCCTGTCATGCAAATCTGAATGATCTACAACAGCACATCCATGTGAATAATGTGCCCTCCAATTTCATGTCATAATGACGCAAACAGCTTCGACTGGAAGTGGGGAAGTGGGTGGCGATGTGGTTTTGAAAGTAAGCCCAGATTCCTAGAGAAACATCTTCAGACCTCACACCCTCCTGTGACACCGTAGACGAGCACGTCACTTTGCGTTTTTGGCAGAAACTGAGGCAAAAGGTTACATTTTGCATCTCAGACCCTGGGGTGTGTAAATATTTGCTGAGCCCATGTCTGGTTGCATAGGGGATTAGGGAAGCCAATCTCTTTGCACGCTTCATTCCTGGACTCACGCCATTAACAGGGGATGCGTCAAGGATGGTGAGCTGCAGTGTTCACAGTTATTGCACAGAGCGCCGTCTGTATGCGGGACGACTCATACAAAGTGTGAAGTCACGAACACCCACATGGGATTACCGTACGAGAGCTGCCAATCAGTTCACACCGGACTGGGCAAATGGGTCAGTCAGGGTGCACATGTGCTCATCAAAAATACCAGCATGCAATGCAGCTCATATTCACTAATCTACTTACAGGGTTCACACTGGGTGGAGAAAAGTGAAATGCAAAAGTTCAAAAGAAAGAAAGAAGTTTGAATGTTGCTATTTTGAAATTTTAAACAAACAAAATGCACTTTTAGTCTGCAGTGGCATTTGAAATGTTTTAACTAATCATCTTGTAATGAATGTCATTCTACTTTCTGAGTATGAATTATCATATGCAGTAAAAGACAACAATATACATGCACTGTAAAAGGTTTTGCCACAAACTCAACTGACTGACTTCTCTCCTTTCATGAGTCTCTTTAGACCTTACTGTACATGATTTATGAGCTTCTACAACTTTTATCCTCCTAACTGATATCCTTTCCACAAATAGAAATAAAAACAGTATAAAGAAAAATGAAAAACAGTTTTTCTCTTAGTCTTATTTAAGTGCAAACAATAAGTGCACCATAATCAAAGTACTTTCTCAATATTCAAAGTGCGGGGTATTGAATTTGCATTTGAATTAACGCTTTTTACTTTCGATTTTGTGATCGCGTGTACTCTGTGAATAGGGAGCGCCGGTGCTGAGCGCGCAGTCTACAAGATAAGACATTTGTCAGACGCTTTGGCTAAGTTGTGCAACGAATCCTTCGCCATCGTCATGTCAGTCATCTTGTCACTTACTCTCATCACGTGATCAGTGAATTCTGATTCCAGCTGCACTACGTACGGCTCAGCAGCTCGTGCTGGATGGAATTGAAGCAACCGTTATGCAAATGAATTAAATGGTTTTTATTTCTATAAAAAGCAAAATGACAGGAGGCGTAAATGTAAATGTAGTGGTGGCATATTCTATCCTCACACTCTGTCATGGCAATATCACAGGACAGCTTTTCATCTCAATGAGAAATCTCATCACATTTTAATCTTGCAAGATCTTGTCCCTGACAGCAACATAGTGTTGGTCCAGATCCGGCCCACATCTGGTCCACGTGTAATCCACATGTACCAAATGTGGGCCAGACCTGGGCCACATTATGTTGCTGTCTGGGGTGGTACAAGATCTCGTCACACTCCTATTATTCTCCCCTATTATCATTATTATTATTAAATAATTTCCCTCTGATTTTAGGCATGTGTTATGAGTAGGGTTAGGTTTAGGAGTAGGTATAGGGTAAGGACTAAATTTTCAGAAATGTTGTTCCAGGAACAACAAGATACTTTGACCCAGGAACATATCTTACATTGACAGTGACCCATAGAGTACAGCTCCCTTCCAACCATTCATTCAGAATTTGAGCCTGATGATATTGAGCCTCTTGATATTGTCATCATGGAATATGGCCTTGATGTGTCTTCCTATGGTTGTTTAAGAAATGAAAAGCTACACACTCCGTCAGTTAGGGTTTAAAAAGCTGTTGCCAAATATATAACATGCTAGAAACATAGTAATCACAGCAATAATGATCCAGTCACAGACTCTTAAGCATTTGCAAATTTAAATCCAAACAGTGACAAAGAAAGAAAGAAAGAAGAAGAAGAAAGAAAGAAAGAAAGAAAGAAAGAAAGATTGTGCAAAACAGAAATTAGGTTCTTGAGATGTCAAGGCATAAACCAAGTGAGAATAGATAAACAAACAGGTGGAATCTTTATATGGCAGGTCAGATTTCTACCAGCTTGTTTACTGCATGGCTGTAGAAACATGTCCCTCATGGCTCACCATACACTGTGTTAGCTAATGCAAGGAAAGGATGTTTTCCAATGCATTATCATCTGCCGAAACCAAACTCCATCATGGCTGTTAGGGGACTTTTTCATCTCTTATTTTCATGAGGGCTTGAAACATTTCACCTCTGCTTACTAAACTTCAGCGCAGCTCTCAGAACTTGCCGTGCTGCATTCACACTGACATCAGTTTACAGATGTATTACATACCATCACTGTTAATGTTCATCAGACCAGCTAAGACCAATAATTAAATAAAAAGCCAGTTTTTAGCAGGCTCTTTGCCCACAACACCCTGAAACTTCTGCAACAATTTTTTTTGCAGTAACATTTTCATCAGAAATAATTTTCATTTAATCATATTTTTCTCTTCAATGCACCAGCACAAGTGGTGTAAAAGGTCATTTAAACTCACAGAGGTACATAAACATATTGTAATTAATTTAATGTAATTTTTTTAATATATAAAAGGAATTGATTCAGTGTGAATATATACAGGTGCTGGTCATATAATTAGAATATCATCAAAAAATTGATTTATTTCACTAATTCCATTCAAAAAGTGAAACTTGTATATTATATTCATTCATTACACACAGACTGATATTTCAAATGTTTATTTCTTTTAATTTTGATGATTATAACTGACAACTAAGGAAAATCCCAAATTCAGTATCTCAGAAAATTAGAATATTACTTAAGACCAATACAAAGAAAGGATTTTTAGAAATCTTGGCCAACTGAAAAGTATGAACATGAAAAGTATGAGCATGTACAGCACTCAATACTTAGTTGGGGCTCCTTTTGCCTGAATTACTGCAGCAATGCGGCATGGCATGGAGTCGATCAGTCTGTGGCACTGCTCAGGTGTTATGAGAGCCCAGGTTGCTCTGATAGTAGCCTTCAGCTCTTCTGCATTGTTGGGTCTGGCATATCGCATCTTCCTCTTCACAATACCCCATAGATTTTCTATGGGGTTAAGGTCAGGCGAGTTTGCTGGCCAATTAAGAACAGGGATACCATGGTCCTTAAACCAGGTACTGGTAGCTTTGGCACTGTGTGCAGGTGCCAAGTCCTGTTGGAAAATGAAATCTGCATCTCCATAAAGTTGGTCAGCAACAGGAAGCATGAAGTGCTCTAAAACTTCCTGGTATACGGCTGCGTTGACCTTGGACCTCAGAAACACAGTGGACCAACACCAGCAGATGACATGGCACCCCAAACCATCACTGACTGTTGAAACTTTACACTGGACCTCAAGCAACGGGGATTGTGTGCCTCTCCTCTCTTCCTCCAGACTCTGGGACCCTGATTTCCAAAGGAAATGCAAAATTTACTTTCATCAGAGAACATAACTTTGGACCACTCAGCAGCAGTCCAGTCCTTTTTGTCTTTAGACGCTTCTGACGCTGTCTGTTGTTCAAGAGTGGCTTGACACAAGGAATGCGACAGCTGAAACCCATGTCTTTCATACGTCTGTGCGTAGTGTTCTTGAAGCACTGACTCCAGCTGCAGTCCACTCTTTGTGAATCTCCCCCAAATTTTTTAATGGGTTTTGTTTCACAATCCTCTCCAGGGTGTGGTTATCCCTATTGCTTGTACACATTTTTTCTACCACATCTTTTCCTTCCCTTCACCTCTCTATTAATGTGCTTGGACACAGAGCTGTGAATAGCCAGCCTCTTTTGCAATGACCTTTTGTGTCTTGCCCTCCTTGTGCAAGGTGTCAATGGTCGTCTTTTGGACAACTGTCAAGTCAGCAGTCTTCCCCATGATTGTGTAGCCCACAGAACTACTGAGAGACCATTTAAAGGCCTTTGCAGGTGTTTTGAGTTAATTAGCTGATTAGAGTGTGGCACCAGGTGTCTTCAATATTGAACCTTTTCACAATATTCTAATTTTCTGAGATACTGGATTTGGGATTTTCCTTAGTTGTCAGTTATAATCATCAAAATTAAATAAATAAACATTTCAAATATATCAGTCTGTGTGTAATGAATGAATATAATATACAAGTTTCACTTTGATGGAATTAGTGAAATAAATCAACTTTTTGATGATATTCTAATTATAGACCAGCACTTATATATATATATATATATATATATATATATATATATATACATGAAGGTATGTATATGTATATACATACATGACACGCTGCTGTACAATAAAGCATACATGAATTACCCGTATCACAGGTAGAGGTGGAGGGTTTCTGAAAGCACACTGCAAACTGCTACGGTAAATGCAAACAGAGTACTTGAAGGTAGAGCAGTGAGCTCATTGGCTACTGATACAGCAAGAACCCTGTAGAGAATTATGTGATTGCAAACAGATTGAGTTAAGGACCTATTAGCCTGCACCATCTGGAGTTTCAAGACAGAACTTTGTATTTGTGTATACTTAATATTTTTGTCTGATTCAAATGTGTTGCAGGACACTGATGATAATTTGCAATATCAGAAAAAAAATGATGTAATAACTGTGATATAATAAAGAAAGCACCTCAAATGAGAACCGCCAAGATGTTTTTTTCCATGTGGCATAACAGACAGAGTGTTATCTTCTGGGCCATCAACGTAGTTTGGAGTGATGGCTTTGGTCCAGCGGAAGGAGGGTCTCCAAAACCTGGCATGAGTTCAGCTCCAACATTGCATAATATCTGCAGGAATGTGCCAGAAGATAAGCAAGATCTGTAGAAACAATTCATAGTTACATGAAATATTATCTTGTGTTGTGAGGTTTGAACTGATTATATACTCTAATGAAGTATTTTAGGAGGGTTGAGGAACCAGAGAGGTGAGCAGTTCGGTTCTAAAATGCAAATCACTGAACATGTTTTAGCACAGTTTGACGTATGCTGCAAGAACTTTGGCTGCAACGCAAAATCAGCTAGTATGCATGTTCATACTGTGCAATCTACACAAACACACACACACACACACACACACATGCACACTCAAATACATACATGCATTAAAGAAACCACCCGCATATACAAATGCATATATGTGTGGCTTTTGCAAGCACTAACAAACCACATATAAATACACATCAAATGAACACATTTACCCTAATGATTCCTGTGAATTTCTCTGGCATACAGGAGTGAGGTCCAAGGCAAACTTCACAGTGATTTATTAATATCTGATGTGCACAGGTACTATCAATCACTGTGTGTGTTTGTTTGTGTGTTTAAAACCTTAGCCTCAGGGTGGGTTTGAAATGATCCTGTATCTTAAACGTTCTATTCATCAAAGGATCCTAAAAATAAGTGTATCACGGTTTCCACGGTTGATTTCTGAAGGATCATGTGACACTGAAGCCTGGAGAAATTATCCTGATTTGCCATCACAGGAAAACATTACATTTTAAAATATATTAAAGAAGAAAATTGTAATAATATTTCTGCATTTTTTTTTTGTATTTTTAATCCAATAAATGAAGCCTTGGTGAACAGTGTTAGGGAAAGTTACTTTTAAAAGTAATGCATTACAATATTGTGTTACTCCCTAATAAAGTAATGAATTGCGTTAGTTACTTTTTATGAAAAGTAATGTGTTACATTACTTGTGTTACATTACTTTTGCGTTACCTTTTCTCACCTGGGCTGGGCTTGCTTGTTTGTTTTTAATAACAACAAAAAAGTTTTTTTTTTTTTTTTGCAAATTAAAGGCCATTTCACATCAAAAGTGAAATGAATCAGCCTCAGGCTGAAGGAAATGCATATTTTTATGCCTGTACAGTAGAGGCACAGCTCAAACAAACCTTTCAGCTGTGCTGCCATTCTGGATTAAAGAAGAATAGGATACAGGAGAAGGAAGTTCAACACTCTTATTTCTAAATCTAAATATAAAGTCATTTTTGCTTATTAGTATGGTTGAATTGGATCATTGAAGGTCAGCAGCAAAGACATTGATTAATAAAGTGAGATTAAATACATGAAGTATATTTGTGTTATTTAAAATAGTTAATTATTACAGGTTTGCATACAATTCTGAGATTGCATTTCAATGTTTTTATTATTTTGAGGAATACTGAATGTGTTCTTGCAAGTGAAATGAGTAAATGCATGTTCACATTTAATCTAGAATTACAATAATCATCATGTTCACACAGCACACACAACACCTGCACTTTATTTCTCTCAACATGGTGACAGGAGAGCTGTCAGTCAATAAATGTGAAAACAAAGTAACTTGCGTTACTTATTTGAGAAAGTAATTTAGATATTTTGTTGTAAACTGAAAAAGTAATGTGTTATTTACTAGTTACTTGAAAAAGTAATTTGATTATTTAACTCAAGTTACTTGTAATGCATTACCCCCAACACTGTTGGTGAGCAGAAGAAAATACTTTCAAAAACACTAGAATTTTTTACTGACCCCAAACTTCTGAACAGTATAAATATAGAGTACATCACCCTTATTAAAATCAAAATACAATGTAAATCAGTTTTATAAGAAATGATGCTTTGTATAAATTAAGTCTTTAATCTCTTTATCCTAGAATGTCCTGTTCTAGAAAACATCCACTAAAAGTGGCAACTTGATCTATCATCCTGTTTAATGTCACCTGGGGCACCGCCGACATGTCATGCACTGGATGTTTGCTTCAAGACCTGAACCGACTGGATGTGTTTGCGCTTTACCATAGCAACAGAACCTGATCGAGCTGGCCGTGCAGGAAGTGCTACAGCAAGGACAACAGGAAGTGCCCTGGCTCCGTCGGCCAGGCTTCGAAGAATTCCAGGAAGTTATTGTACTCTGTGGAATGAGCAGTGGAATGCAGCATGTCTGCGGAGCAGCGCAGTCCCTGGCCATGTTGTGAGTCACCAGGCGACGGCTTTTGAAGATAACAGCTCATTTTTTCATGCATATGTGGCATAACGCTGGCAGAGGCCTGGGCCTGTCTGGGTTCTCACTCGCCCTGACTGCATTTCTCCTTCACAAGACACAGGACAGGCTGAGACATATTTGTTTCTCGAAATAAAGCTTTATATATATATATATATATATATATTATAATTTTTTTTTTTTTTTTTTTAATGGATGTGGCCATCTTTGAAATAACTTTGGTAAGAGAATACGGGCTTGACTCTTGTTGCACGTTCATACAGAATGTATCTGAGAAGCTGCTGCAAGCTGCTGTTTGAAGAGGCATTTCAAGACTGCTGTAAGCAAATGTGGTTGTCAATCACAAAAACTGACAGTGTAAATGTGGCCTTTCACTCAGACTCACTCAAAAAAAAAAAAAAAAAAAAGCCTAGATTTCCCAAAAAAGTATGTGTGTACTTTCTTCACTGAGTCAAATATCTCCAGGCAGGAACTCTGTTTGTCAGATGACAGTCAGAATTACAGTTGACAGTGAATGCGATAATTTCTTGTTACGTCAAAACACAACATACATATTCATCTCAGAGAAGAAAGTATATGAATTTTCCTTTCATTTGTGTCATGTCTTTCTTGTTCTTGTTTTCTCACAACTTGTATGTTTTGTCTGGGCGCGTCAGAGTGAACTGGGGTGCTAATAGTGTTTTATGTATGTGTATGTAGCCATGCACAGCAGATCAATGGCCAAGGTTAGGCTTTTAGTTAAATAATACATTAAATTTCATTTCATATACTCCCAAAACACTTGGAATACACGACACGTGTTGCATTGGATCATTCTGTGACACTTTTGAATTTTTTTTTTTTAAATTTGATGCTGGTTGCAATTCACTGCCATATATGAACGAGCGTGAGTGGGATATATTTTTTATTTTTATTTTTTACAAATTTGTGGTCCATAAAAGAAATACGGCATTAGAAAAATACCAGGGTGAGTAATTTATGACTTAATTTTCATTTTAAGGTGAACTATCCCTTTAAGAATGAACAACGATAATGCATTAGAAGCAGGCACTATGCACCAATGCACTTCTCTAGTCTGTTTTTTAAAAAATATATTTGTGCTTATTTTGTATTAAGACATCTTACACAACCTATTACAATACATTTGAAAGTAACGCCCTGAAACTGCTTGTCTTTATTCTAGGAATCATCTGTTATGAAACTCAAATGCTTCTTAATTTATATATTTTTAAAAAAGGAAGTGAAAAACATGGGTGTGAAAAACAGCATGGACTTGAATAAATATGAAATTTTTCCTCAAACATCAGCATTAATAGGAACGGAAGTCTTCTGCACCACTTTTTTTTCACTATTATGCACACTTAGGCTAATTCACGAATAAAAACCCTCAACATAAGTAGTAACCTATTACTTAGCAATGTAATAAAAAAAACACTCAGAACACTTTAGCAATCACCCACAAAACCTTAACCTGCTGAGTTTTGCATATGCACAAACACCACTAAAAAATATAGTTAGGGTTTTCTCTTGTCCTCCAGGCTAATTCGATTTTATTCCATCCCTCAGTTTTTCCTTCATTTGATCCTCCTCTAGTTCCACCGGCTAAACTGGCAACACCTCTAGCCAATCTGAGTGAGGAACTGAAGTGTTCCGGAAGGTTCGGCCTGACAGTCGATCTCCCTAACGCGTGGACAGAGGTGCGCAGGCTGGAGGGCAGGGGTGAAAGGTTAAAGGTCAGCCCTGGTGGCTAAGCTTTAGCAAAAAAACATGGCTTTGACAGTCTGAGCGACACACTTTCGTCTCGCTGACATGGAAAGCCTCAAAGCTCATCAAAACAAACCTTCCCTCTACTGGCTTTTACTGGATTAACATAAGAGATCTGGAAAAGCCTAATAGTAAATGAATTTAAATGAAGTTTTATGTGATGGGTAAGTTTAGTGTAGGGGGGTAGAAAATACAGTTTGTACACTATAAATATCATTATGTCTATGGAAAGTCCTCATAAAACATGAAAACCCAAAGTGTGTGTGTGTGTTTGCAGTGTTGACAGAGTGTTTTGGTATGTGATCCTCTGGTGTAGAGAATGCCACGTTGGCTCACACTCCTGGTGTGTGTTTCAGCAGTCAGGTTAATGACTTTGACCTCTCTGATGAATCCCTCCTGTTTAGTGAAACTAAGGAGATAAAGATCAGGATCTGTGTACCTGTTTCCAAAATGACACTCACTTTGATGCCAAACTGGGGGACAGCAAAAACAAGTGACAAATTGTGTTGAACATGGTGAAAGTGATGTAATCTTACTGATGGTCAACAGCACTTTTGATCAAAATGTGTATCTGGCAAGCAAAATAAGGTAAGATCTTACAATAAAGGACTCATTTGTTAACATTAGTTAATGAATTAACTATAGCAATTTTGTTTATTTCATAAAAATACAATTGTTCATTGTTTGTTCATGTTAGTTAACAGTGCATTTTAATGTTAAAGTCACCAAGAAATCAAAATCGACAAATTGCAATATTTAATTATAAATTATACTACAGGGCTGTTGGATCGTCCAATCTGATTGGTTGATGAACATTGTAAAGTGTTTGCTATTATTTTCAGAGAAATGTTCTAGGCAGGTCTTGACCGTGTTACAAGTCCATATCTCTCCGCCAAATGATTTCAGTTATTTCAATAGGTCCTTACAGTCTACAACTGCAAAAGAACCAAAACCCACAATGACACTGACCAAGCAAATAAATATAGTAAACAGATGAAAACAACAAATTATTTTACGTATTTTACGTTTTATTATGTCCTGAAAGCACATACTCTCTCGCGCTCTCTCTCAAACACACACAAACACACAAGCGTGTTGTCAGCGCTACTCTGATGATATTATCAGTAAAATAGTTTAGCAACATAAAAGCTACATGACATTTCTCACTAGCTAGGTAACAACTGTGCGGTTCTTGAGGTAGATAAACGTACAGTTTCGCTGTTAGTAGAGACACACCTGCCGAACACTGTTGGGAGACCCACAGACTCGGGCAGGCTAATTCATATGCTTACTCTCTCTCTTTCTCTCTTAACTGCATTAATAACTATATTATTCTGCCATCAATGGCTTAAGCCTTCATTACTAGCTCTAAAATGATGTTTCAGAATTAGCAATGGAGGCTTGGGATGAGATGCATAAGAGAAATTAGTCCCACACACAAGTGTTTTAAGGACAAAAATATGACAGATGTCTTGAAATACAAGTTCTTGAGGTGTGCTAATCGAAGTATAAGCAGAATAATTGACTCCGGAACATTGAATTATTAGAAAATAATGCAACACACAAGGTGTAAAACCCTTGGTGTTATGCTTTGCATCGTGGACGCATTACCACCTTGGGTGTGCATTATTTCCTAATAATTCAACAGCCCATCGTCAAATATTTCTTACATAAATGATTTATCCAGGCACACCATTTTTTTAATGCATGTGTCCTCACAATCTTTAATCAAAATCACTTCCCCTCCCCCTTGCAGCTTCTTTGATTATGTGTTTACTGGCGCAAGTGTGGGGCGACCTGTCAATTCAAGTCCTCTTTTATTTTTTGAGTTATTTTTATCCATTCCGCATCTCCCACATATGTGTGTTTTAGCAAGGCAGTCTGTGTTGCAAGTTGGTGAATGATGATACTTGCCAGGTCACTACTCTGCTTTATTAATTTATCCAGAGTAAAACCCGGACACCGCCACACAAATGTGGCTTTTTGTTAATGACTGTCCTACTACAGGATTTAACACAGAGTAACAGCTCACTACAAGACACTGGAACAGTCTGTCACCGGCAATTCTAATTGCATTTTTCATCAATTAATTTAAATTATCCTTTGACTATGTTCTGGCCCGCCATCTAGTGGCGAATTTTTTTTGGCCTGATGCCAAACTTAAAGAGATAGTTCACCCAAAAATGAAAATTCTGTCATTTACTCACCCTCAAGTAGTTACAAACCTGTTTGAATTTCATTGTTCTGGAAGATATTTGGAAGAATGTCAGTAACCAAACAGATCTTGCCTCCCATTGACTACCATATTATGAAAAATAATTACTATGTTAGTCAATGGGGGGCGAGATCTGTTTGGTTACTGACATTCTTCCAAATATCTTTCTTTGTGTTCAGCAGAACAATGAAATTCAAACAGGTTTGGAACAACTTGAGGGTGAATAAATGATGACAGAATTTTCATTTTTGGGTGAACTATCCCTTTAATTGACCCTTCGCAAAGACCCGCCCCCCTTAGTTACTGTTGCTCTGTCGTGCTGTCACGCTGCACAGAGTGAAAAATACATCTGACAACATGTCGACAGACAAGACAGAGCAGGTTACTTATGATATTAAACAATATCCCAGCTTTAAAACTGTAATTTTTTTAGAAATTCGAACAATAAAAACTGTTTTGTGGCTCTTTAATGTGTCATGACAGATTGTTGTAGCGCCTCAGCTCAAGCGGCTCGTGAACCGATCATCTCTTCTTACTAGTTAATTTATAGCATCAAATAAACATGAATGAACATCAGAAGGTATGTTGTTTCTAACACGGAAAGATGTCAGTACACACCATTATTCAAGTTCAAGTCCACCGATGTTAATCTTCTAACTCCTGACTGCTTTGTCGGACAAAATTCGGCGTTATGATTGGTTAGATCGCTTGTCAATCAAACTCCCAGCGAAGACATACAAAAAACACCTTTTAAGATGTTTATGACTCATTAGAATGTATACAAAACTGCTTGAAATATGTTTAGCAGATGTTTGTGGACAGCTTTCCAGATGAAGCGTTCTTTAAAACAGAGTTTGATATGAGGTGTGTGCTGTCTTATAATTCCTCTATATCTGTTTTAAATCCATTGATCACCATTCTGTGTTTCTGCTTGTTCATACACAAAAATACAAATGAATGTTCAAATGAATAAAAGACTATATCCCGTCTCATATACTGATAATTTATCAATAATGTTATTTAATGATATTATATTGTGTAATGATATTACACTTTTGCAGAACGTGCCATGGTCGCGGAGTTCTATCATTTGACCAGCGGATGTCGCTAGAGTGTCACTGCTCCGCTGCTTTGCGTATGCGTAGAAGTTTCTCATTATTACGAAAAAGTTTCGCATTATTATGAGATGTTACGTCATTATTACGAGAAAGTTTCTCATTATTATGAGATGTTACCTCATTATTACGAGAAAGTTTCTCATTATTATGAGATGTTACCTCATTATTACGAGAAAGTTTCTCATTATTATGAGATGTTACGTCATTATTACGAGAAAGTTTCTCATTATTATGACTCACAGAATTATATTTTTTACTCAACTGTGGCAGAAACGGACTTCCATAGGATATGTCACAATAGGGAAGAAAAGACTATCAACTTCCAATTCATGCTGACAGCAGATACAACTTTTCATTTAAAAAAATGTATTGGTAAATGTTGAAATTTACATTATTTAGCATCAATAAATGATAGAAGTACTGTTAATTTTAAATTCACATTATGTAGTTAACGAATGTTAACAAATGAAACCTTTATTGTAAAGTGTTAACCAAAATCATTTGTAGTGGCATATGAAAAAAGAAAAAAAAGATTAGATTGAAACTAATAGATCGAAACATCTCAAATAAATCAACAACAGTCTGGACAAGAATAAACTCATCCTAATGTAAATACGTACATTCAGTGTATTTTTGCCTATTTATATTTCTTCACTTATCAGATGCTTTTATCCAAAGTGTTTTAGAATTATGAACCATTTATTCTACTTTATTTTTAGGTCATGTGTTCAAGATGAGCACAAAACACTATCTATTGTCTTTCAAAGTTTATTTATTACCTTGGCATGTGGACAGATTTCTCTGGGTTTACGGCTCACATTTGCATGTGTTTGGCGCCCTCAAGTGTTTATTCATGGAACGACATTACCAGGTTAAGGTGTTTCCAAAGTGTAGCCTACTTTTGAAAAGGATGTTCATGAAGAATGATGCATTTATCCTTTTACCAGCAGAAGCTAACTGACCACATCCTGACCAGACACTTTTGCTGTCCCATATTTATTTATTTACTCCTGTGATCAAAGCTGAATTTTCAGCATCATTACTCTTCAGTGTCACATGATCCTTCAGAAATCATTCTAATTTGCTGCTCAGTTATTAATAATGATTCTTATTATTATCAATGTTAAAAATAGTTTTTGCTGCCTAATATTTTTGTTGAAACTGTGATAAATATTTATTTAGGATTCTTTGATGAACAAAGTGTAGTAAACAGCATTTAATTGAAATGTAAATTGTTTATAATCTTTAGCACTATAAATGTCTTTATTGTCACTTTTGATCAATTTAATACATCCTTATTACAAGAGTATTTATTTCTTTAAAAAATATCATAATTTGAATTGTAATGTTTTTATGTTTCATGGTTTTCACAAAAATAAAAAGCAAGAGCGGAAAATTTTTTTTTGCTTTGCATCACAGGAATAAATTACATTTTAAAATATATTCCAATAGAAAACACCTATTTCAAATTGTAATTATATTTCACAATATTACAGTTTATATATATTGTAATACCTATATCATACCCATGTCATTATACAAATTGTGTCCTCTGTCACAAAAACGCACGTGCGCACACGCAGCACAAGCACAAGCACACGCACACACTGAATCATTCCAAACTTTTGACTGGTAGTGTATGTATTATCTTGTATATTAAAAAATAAATTTGTAAAATCTATTATTATATTTATTAGTAATATATTTGTGGACCTTTGACTATTTTAACCTAAAAAAATATATTTTTTGTGACTTTAACATTTCGAGCAGCACCACGGACAGCTCCACACACACCAGACTGTCCAAAATGACCCAAAGCATGGATCGCGGGGTGATAGAGGGGCATAGTTTGCAGAACTTCGTGCACTGGATGAGAAGCGCCACGTTTTAAATAAGAAAACTTTTCATAATCATCCATTATAATGCATTATAATTGCCCCAAATAATTGTTTAATTATAGGCTACACAAAGACTTCATCTTAAGATTGTACATCCTAGTCTGTAAGACTGTACATTCAGGGGCGGATCTAGAAAATTATTTATAGGGTGGCAAAGAGGTGGCATGAGGTCTATGAGGGGTGGCAACACCAAAACAAGTGCCCATGCATAGTTTTTTGGAGATTTATGGCCTGACATACACAATTGTGTTCACAAACATTGCATTACCACAAAGTAGTCTATATACTGTTTAAAATTAAAAATTAAATAACAAGATTTCAATATCCATCATTGCACCAAGTAAAGGCACTATATGAAAAACATCAACAGATTCTAAATGAGTCTGAGCTTGTATCACTAAAGGAGATGAACAGTTTTATTAATATTACACAGGCTACTTCAATGGTATGAATCACATGTTTTAGTGTAAATTTAGTGCAAAGAGCAACAAAACAATTTTTGAGTTTCTGTTATTAACAGAGGTGGGAATGTCTGTGTGTGTTCACCCAGAACACCCTATCAACTACATAGGCTACTCTAGCAACACCCCAGCAAGAGCCTAGCAACCATCCAGAATCTTCTAGCAACACTTTAGCAATCACCTAGAACATCTATATTCTATATTCTGGCCTAACTGACCATTTTTTTTACGTTTTTTAAACAAGACTTTAAAGGTGCCCTAGAATTGAAAATTGAATTTACCTCGGCATAGTTCAATAATTAGAGTTCTGTACATGGAAATGACATACAGTGAGTCTCAAACTCCATTGTTTCCTCCTTCTTATGCAAATTTGATTTGTGCAAAAGACCACTGAAAAACAGACGAATCTCAACATAACACCGACTGTTACGTAACAGTCGGGATCATTAATATCATTAATATTAATACGCCCCCAAATTTTGCATATGCCAGCCCATGTTCAAGGCATTAACCATGTTAAGCCAGCATTAATGTCTGGAGCTGCACAGCCGAATCAACAGACGTTAATGCAGGTAAGCAAGCAAGGACAACAGTGAAAAATGGCAGATAGAGCAATAATAACTGACATGATCCATGATAACGTGATATTTTTAGTAAACTGTCTTTCTAAATGTTTTGTTAACATGTTGCTAATGTACTGTTAAATGTGGTTAAAGTTACCATCGTTTCTTACTGTATTCACGGAGACAAGAGGCGTCGCTATTTTCATTTTTAAACACTTGCAGTCTGTATAATTCATAAACACATCTTCATTCTTATAAATCTCTCCAACAGTGTGTAATGTTAGCTTTAGCCCCGTTAGCCACACATAGGCTACTATCGAACTCATTCAGAATCAAATGTAAACATCCAAATAAATACTATACCAAAGACTATAGAATAACACAAGACGTGTCACTCATATTGTTTTGAATGGGAGAAAGTGCAATGCGCAATATGGCGGAATAAGCCCCGCCTTCTAAATTAGAGCCAATCGCCGATTGGTAAAGTCATTGCGTCACTACAGCAGCCGTTAGAAGCTCCGGTTTTTTATAGAAACAGTCAGACCCACGCCTCCGAAATGAGGCACAAGTGACGCGCATTTAGGTCTGCGCATGCGCATTAGCTTGATTCAGCCTATAATATACAGTTTTTTGTCATGATTTGAGTGTTTGGAAAAAAAATTATGAGACAGTTGTTGTCAGATTTCATTGGTGATTATTACAAATATGAAATTTGATCGAAAGCTTGGCAAACAGCTTTGGAGAATTTGATGTTTCAAAGAGATAGGAGTTGTACTTGCATGCCCGAGAGGCATTTCAAAGATGGCCGCCAAGTGAAATGACTTGTCTTAAAGAGATTTTGACTATACTTACAAGATCTGATATGCTGCATGACGAACACTTTGTAAAGATCCATTTTGAGGGGTTATATTAGCTGTGTGAACTTTGTTTATGCAATGTATTATAGAGTTGTGAGCTCAGGGGCGGGGAGCACGAGCATTTAAAGGGGACACACACTGAATCCGCGCATTTATAATTATGCCCCAAAATTGGCAGTTAAAAAACTGAATAAAAAAAAATCTATGGGGTATTTTAAGCTGAAACTTCACAGACACATTCAGGGGACACCTTAGACTTATATTACATCTTGTGAAAAAGCATTCTATGGCTTTGGCTTTATGACAAGCCATCATAAATTTGTCTTTCAAACTTTTCAGTCTTATTGTTTTTCTTGATTGTTAACGCACAATTCATGAAACAATTCAACATTTTCTCACAACTATAAACACAATCTCAAAATACACCAACTTGTACAAACCTCAAACTTCCAGGTCAAAATAAAATGTTCTAGTCAAAAACTTATTCTTGTCTGACAAAATCAAACTTTGGCATCAGATGACACAAAATGTAACAAATACACAGACTACTGCACTGCCCAGTGAACACTAGTGAGATCAATTCATATAACACTGTAACAAAAATACCTCTTACTGGGATTCAGGAATTATTTTGCATATACATTTCATTACAGTATACAGTACTATAGCAGTATATTGGTCTTCTGACACAAGACTATATCCCTAGGCAATCATTTCTCAGTTCTGCAAAAATACAGTAGGCTACACATAACAAACGTCTACAAAGAAATTTGACAATCACAACATTCAGGTTGTACAACGTGCTCCAGTACATACTTCCCTCATCTAATACTGTGTTTAAAACCATGTAAATTATTCATTCAGTTCTCTCTCATATTTTGACTTTTGTGTCATCAGTTTTGCTACCAAATGTTGTCATTGTTAAACGGTTTGAGAAATGTTTATTTTGAGAACTGAATGAATGCATTGGGAAACTGGGCCAACTGAATCACTTAATGTGTTAGCAATCGAGAAAGTTAAAATACGTTTAGATTCTTACCCATCTCTGCTATTATTTTCTGTGATCGGGATCCTATAATTGATTTCATGTTATTGTTTCGTCGGATGACAAAAAGACCTTTATCCATGATGAAAGTGGAGCGGACGGTCGGTGAATCACGCCAAAAAATTGCGAAAATGAATCTCAGACATATTCGGATGGGATTACATTTCTCACAGGACTTCTGAGTTAGCCGGGAAGCAGTAATTTTCCGATTCACGTATAAATAGGGGAAAAAAATCGTAAGTGAACTTGGCTGCGCTGTGTTTTTGACTCTCAAAGAACCGGTTCATAAGAGTCATTTGTTAATGAAGCTGACTACACTGGGCGCGCTGCGTGCGCGTGCAACCATCATGCCGTTTATTGAAAGAAGTGTTTTCTTGCCTTTATTTTGCGTTACGCTGACTTTTTTTTAGGTTATCACATTGAAGCGCCGCTTCTGAAAAGCAGTACTTGAAACACTGCTTACATTTATATTTTATTCTGTGATAATTTTGGGGTGGCAGATGGGGTGGCAAGCTTTTTCTTAGGGTGGCAGTTGCCACCCCGGTAGATCCGCCCCTGGACAGTATGTTTATAAAAACAGAGGGTTTCTTCCTGGAAGTTGCACATACCTTCATGCTTCGACAACAACTTCAGCTTTATTTTTGGTGATCTGGTTCAGCACAACTGAAGATGCACCTGTTTTTTGTCTCGGTGCTGCTGGTGTTTGGCTTTCCGTTCATCATGACTGATGTTGTAGATTCATTTGAAACATGCAAAGACTTTTTTTTTAAAGAAAAGTCTCCGGTGTTTCCTGGCATTCTGGAGAATTCAGTCTCAATGAATCAGAATCAGTACAAAATAATCTGTCAAAAAAACCAAAATAAATACAGATTTGCAACTTTCTACGACATAAAAAATAAGATCCCTTTATTCTCAGCTTACAAATATACTGGGCACACAGGGACACGACCACAGAATGTTAAATGGAAGACAGAGCCACAGGTGAGGTTGCAGTTTCTTTTCTTCTTTTTCCCCTGTTATGTTTAAGAAAAAAAAAAATCATTAATGTTTCATTCTCTTTGCAAATTATCTGTTCTGTATAGCTTGAAGACCCAAATGCTGGAATGAATGTTGCATTGTCCAATCAGGCTTTCAAAGGAGACTATACGACCAACAAGGAGGTGAATCGTGGACACCTATTTCCCTGCTGCCATGCAGCTGATGAAGACACTACCAAATCTACATTCACACTGACCAATGCTGTGCCGCAGTACAAAAGCTTTAACGGTGGTAGCTGGAGTGACATGGAGCAAAAAGTCAGAAGTGTCATGGATTCTAAGTGCCGTGATGAAAAAAATGAAAAAAATATCTTGGCCTATGTGTTGACGGGAGCTGTGCCGAACACCAAAAAACCACCACAATTATTGAATAACAGAGTAAACATTCCTTCAGACATGTGGACAGTGTTTTGCTGCTATAACAGAGAGAGCAAAAAATGGGTGTCTCAAGCTCACTGGGCTGAAAACAAAGATGAGAGCAAAGGCAAAACTATCAGTGCAAAAACACTGGTGGAATTACAGACCTTTCTGAAGAGCAAATATAATAAAGAAATCTCATTGTTTAACGGTGGCTGTTTGGATCATTTAAAAGCAGATGCAAGTCCGCCTCCAGTCCCAGATACTTGTGAGGAGCCAGACGACGAGAAACAATCATGGTGGACCTACATTAAAAATATACCAGCACAAATTTGGGGAACGATAATTGACTGGTTACGTGGCTAGTTTGTCTAAATGTAAAGTTGGCATGAAATAAAAAGAGTATAACAGATTTCTGTTGATAACTCTGACCCTGTTATTTCTTTGACAACTACAAAGCCATACAAATAAATGCTTTCAAATCATGCAAAATGATACTTGTCTCTATAGCTTTATTTATGTGTTGAACCGTCCAGTGATTTTGGCATAACTCAAGAAGTGAACCAAAGATAGTAGAATGCTAGAGAAATACTGCTAATATTAGTTGCAAAAGACACAGATCAGGTCACAAAAGACAAGTCAAATGGAAACACTAGGGCTTGGGTTGATTCTAAGAAGTGGCTCCAAATGCAGTATAAATGCGACTACGTTGCAGGGCTTATACTGGAGTATAGATCATGTGTGAAACTCACACTCCAGCTCTATTTCTAAAGTCTATGGGTTCAAAGTTTTAAATGTGTGAACATCACTGTTGTGCTGCTGGCGTTCAGCTGTCCATTCATCATGTCTGAAGTTCTACAAACTTTTGATAAATGTAGTGAGTTTTTCTTTAGAGGAAAGCCTCCGGTGATTCCTGGCATCCTGAATCCACGCTCTGAGGACGTTCGTTACAAAAAAAATCCGTCAAAAATATAGTTCCAAAGAAAAAGGCTCCAAAAATGCAGGTTCAGGATATACGTTTGCAACTCTCTATGACACAACAAATAGGATCCCGGTTTTCTCAGCTTACAAATATACTGGGAGAGGAAATTTCAGAAGACCAATGATTCCATGGATGGTTGAGCCTCAGGTGATGATTTTCATACCTTGTTTTTTTATGATTTAGAGAACATGCCATGTATCACATATGTTGTGCCAGAGTGTTACTGTCTGCATGTGATGAATTTACACACATGGTACAGTAATCTATCATTTACTTTTTTCTGTAAGTGTTTTACAGACACAAAAAAGTGCTTCAGCTCCTTAATCATTGGTTCTGTAGTTTTAGTTTTATATCAGAGTTTATACAGTATGTCTGCCATTCAGTGCTGATTTTACTTCTAGTCCATAAATGTAGTGTCTTAAAAGGTATATATTGACCCAAAAAAAAAAAAAAAAAAAATTTGTCAGTATTTATTCAACTTCAAAATATAAATAAATAAATAAATTGGGGAAGAAGTTATATCCTGGGTAAGTAAAATGAGCAAGTTTTAGTCAAATGCGATAACGTTAACTAGCATTTTTAGGAAAAAGAAAATCAAAATGACCCGAACACAACCTGAGGGTTAAATTATTATTATTTTTTATCCTATTAAGACCTTGATAGATTAATGGTTGTTCCATGGAAAAGAACTCAATCAAGATTCTTCTAAATTCTAATTTTGTGTTTTACATGAAAACACATACGAATTTGTAACGACATTAAGGAGCGTAAATGACAATTAAAATTTTTCAGTCAACAATTCCATTAATTAGTAAGGTTCATCTCTTAGAGTTTAATGGCCATTTCCCTTTCTTTTAAACTTCTGTAGCTCGAATTTTCATGATTTTCAACAGTACAGGAAAATCATGGGTCTCTCAAGCTTATTGGGTCATAAACAAAGAAGAAAGAAAACATGAAGAAAAAACGATCAGTAAAAAAGAGCCTGAAAGAATTACAGGACTTTCTGAGTCAGAAATGGGTGAAAAATGTACAGCTGTTTGAGAGCAACTGTGCAAAAAAAACATACAACCTTCTAAAAGCAGCATAAAGATTCCAAATCACTGAAAAATCAGTTATGTTTGTAGGATTAGAGGCCTGTCAACTGTCAAAACACTTTTGTTTAGCTCCGCCAGAATCCCAACTTGGATCTTACAATCATCCTGCTTCTGACTCATTGCTGTCATTTTTCTCATAAGCCCTTTTTGATGGTCCAATTATGGAGTTTCAAACAAAATTGAAGAATTTGGGGGTAATTTCTGATGCAAATCTAACATTGAGCCACATATTCAAAATACTGTTAAAACATCTTTTTTCATCTTAGAAATATTGCCAGATTGCGTCCAGTGCTGTCTTTTTCTGTTGCTGAGAGGTTGACTAACACTTTTGTGTTTACTGTATGAATTATTGTAATGCCTTGTTTGGCTGGGGTGTCAAAAGCTACCCTAAACAAATTGCAGGTAGTGCAAAATTCGAAAATTAGAACTAAGAATAAGAGATCATATTACTCCTATTTTGGAGTCTTTTCATTGGCTCCCTGTTAGGTTTAGGGTCGATTTTAAAATTTTGATGCTTACTTACAAGGCTTTATGTGGGTTAGCACATCAATATTTGTCCAAGTTTTTAATCCCCTATACTCCAACCTTCATTCATCTGAAACTGGTCTTTTAACTGTTCTGCTAACTGGTGTAAGATTGATGGCCCTGTGCTTTTTCTTTATTAGCTCCAAAATTATTGAATTCTTTACTGATTGAGACAAAGCAAGCTAAATCTCTTAGCATTTTTAAATATCGCCCTAAAACTCTTTTTTTTTTTTTAGGGTAGCTTTTAATTAAACATTTCTATCAATTTGATAGTTTTATTTTTAATTGTTTTGATTGCATATTCTTTTTTTTCTTTTTGGCTATTGTATTATTTTATATGGCGTATTTTGGTGTTTTATTAGTTTTTGTAAAGTGCTTTGAGATGTTCATTTAAAGGCGCTATAGAAAATAAAGATCATTATTATTTTTAGCATTTAATTTTTGTACATATGTCTGAAGTCCAGAGCCTGTTATAAATGGGACTGTGTGTAAACTGTCAAACTTTCTCTAATAAAGCTTGTGCAAATGTTGGCATATCAGCGTTATTTTCCTGTCTAAAGGGAAATGAGGACTAGTTTATTATCTATTGGTGGGGTGTAGTGTAGGTCTCATAATCTCAAGAGTCACAAAAACATCATTTCTCTTTCTTGCACACGATCCCAGTTCTCTCAGACAGCATGTGATCAGTTCTCCTGGTCAAATGTGCACATAGTTGTCAAAATGTCCATCGTGTCATTTATGGCTTAAGTGGACGTAAACAGGTGGGTGAAAACAAGATATGTGTGTCAGTATATTACATCCATGGATTCGGTCTTAAAGGGACAGTAGTCTAATTAAATATGTCATTAATGTTAATAAAACAACAAAAGATGTTAAATAAATGTACATGGTAATTAAACCTACTGTATCTGAAAAACAAGTTTATTTAATTTGTATCTCTATCATATCTCTACCGTATTTGTTGTATTGTTTGTCATTTGTTTGTAAATTTCTTTTTATATAACAACAATTAAATGCTATGCAAATATATGCCCACTCATCCCGAGATCATCCTGACTCATTTTGAGACTCACTCCAAGTAAATGTTGTTGTCGATTGCAAAAACTGACAGTGTGAACGTAGCCTGTATGTGAACCTAAGTGTATTAAGGAATGAATTACAGGACTGACAAATCTTGTTGGCCTAAGTGAACTGAACATGTCCCCTCCCAGCCACCATATAATTAGTATCAAACAACGCACATTGTATTTTACAATGCCAAATTGTTGACATTCTGTCTTATGGCAGCTTGCATTTAATCATGTTTTATTGCTGGGGTCTCAGAGATATTTCCCGAACAGAACATAAGGGTTAAAACAGCTCATCCAAAATATTTTTTCAACTCCTCACGTCAATTATGATCACATCATTGTTTATTGTGAATCCATTGACTATAGGCTACACATGACACGAGTTGTGGTCTCATTGTCACAAATTAAATTAGATTAGATCCGATTAGAGAGAACTGTGTTGATCCAAGACAAGAGTGATTCCATGTCATGGACTTCCGATGCTTTGTTTGGTCACGTGCTTTTTCAAACCATAGATCTGCTCCGCGATGATTTAGATATGGTGCAGAAAACAAGTCTGACCACCAGATGTCACTAATGCGCACTGTGTTAAAAGCTTCGAGTAATGTAGCATTTTTCGCCACAATTTTACAGAAATTTTATTCATTTTATGGTTTCAAGTTCATTATGTAATCCTCCAAAACGATTTTGCAGCACAGGTCACGAACAGAAATGTTATTTCATATTAAGTAGATGAGTAAACTGCATTCAATAAAAAAGCATGTATTGATATGACAGTTGAATACAAACAATAATGCCACGATTTTGATATTAATATAATTTATACACATTCACACTTGGACGTAAATATTTTGCATTTTATTGTTAATACGTAAGTATTTTTATGTTTTAGTGCTATAAATACATCAATATCGCATGTTTTTGTGTGTATGAAAACGTAAGTAAATGTACGTGTGGTGAAAACA
Organism: Culter alburnus; assembly: GCA_028476615.1. Classification (NCBI taxonomy): domain Eukaryota; kingdom Metazoa; phylum Chordata; class Actinopteri; order Cypriniformes; family Xenocyprididae; genus Culter; species Culter alburnus. Next base: position 167,894 of record JAOTNS010003948.1, on the reverse strand, counting down.
CACTTTACTGTATGTAAAAATACACACGTATTCTCATGAGATCCCGTTGGACGAACACACACCCCCTTCCCCTCCAGAATGCTTTACATTTATTGAAACAATAATTTCTCATTGCTGAACATTATTGACTCTCTCTTTATTCATCTGTTCTTGTGGTTTCTCAATAGAGTTCATAAAAGTTATTAATGTGAAAATCATCGCTAACGTCACAGAGTTGTTCTAATAGCGGGAAACATTGTAACGCAGTTAGAACATGCTCCATCTGTGCAACTTTAAACACTGCTAGTGTATTCTGCTAGTTAGGTGAGCATTAAAGAACTATCCAAACCATTAAATTGGAGATTAAAATAATAGAAGATTTGTCTCGTAAAAGAGGGGACATTCTAAAACGCTTAACGTAAAAAATTAATGTACTAAGACCAGGTGTTCTTTAAGACCACAAACGCCAAATAACACAAAAGGCCACAGAATTTAACACGCGGAACACTCCAAGGCCACAACATGAGGGCATTACGGGTGACATTTCTGTCCCCAGGACATTGCGTGTATAAATATGCATGAAAATTAACTCTAAAATACGCTTTATTATTAACTGCCCTGAACATTAATCTAACTGCAAATGTAAAATAAATAATTTAAAACACTATTAAAAACTACAGAGAACGCTAAAAAAATAGCATTTGTTACACATCCCCACTATCTAAATCTTAACTTTATCATGAAATATAATCATAAAAATCTTTCAGATTTTTTTTTTTTTTTTTTTTTTTTTTTGCATTGTTGTGTGACTCCATATACCATCTATGCTAAACGAAAATGTCATAATACATTCATAATATGTTATATAAAATACATTTTTGTGGTTTTCACTCAGTTCTGTTACCCTCACACATTGCCCCTTCTAAAAAACTTGGAACATGCCACAAGACACATTTTCAACAGAAAGTTGCATCATCTGGATCTTATGCAGGCCATGAGAAGACCAATAGTAAGTCCTCTCATTTTAATTTCTGTATATTTGATGAAAGTGTAACTATGACTGAGAAGGTCAATCTCAAAAGTTATTTGTTTTGTTTTGTTTAAGAAATTAATATTGCTATTTACCTGTTTCAGTGTTGTTATTTGCTTGTTTTTAAGTTAAGGCCACATATGTTTGAATGCTTGAACAATTATGAAATTAAGTAACTGCAATACTTCTTTTGTTTGTTATAAGATAAGATGATTAAGCAACAGTTGTGGAAGTTAGGTTTTTGAGTTTGATGTTTGTAACCAACCACAATGATTAACGATATGAAGAGAGCATGTTGCAACCTCGAGCAGAGGTGAGCCAGATGAAGACTTCAGTGAAGAAGAGGAAGAGTGCTTGAAGAAGTTAAGAATTTGTCATCTCCATAAATATACCTAGTATTAAAGCTAATTGCGTGATGGTATATTAGCATAAACTCATAATGAATAACATTTAAAAATACAAATTTATATAAATTACGTATACAGTTAATAAATACTATTCATATACAATACGAAAATAGTTTGCCAAGTTAAAAGAACATTAGGAATGTTTTTTCCACTCTGAATTTTTACATTTATAGAATTTAGTTGCATTTATTTTTCTCTCAGTTGTAGGCAAAGCCATGATTCCTGCTCCACAATTGGCTGCAGCTCTTACTGATAGTGTGGCTTTATTTCTGTCACATGTCTATAAGTTCTTATTAATAATAGTTTGGTTTGAACTCACTGTTGTGGTGACCAGTGTTTGCTTTAGTTAGGCTCTTGGCTTTTATATGTGTTACAACCACGCCTTCCCGGACTCCAGTTCCCATGATCCTCTTTGTCTGCACACCTGAACTCACTTCCCTCATTCAGTCTTCCCGCCATTTTCCCGGATTCCCTGCACCTGTTGTCCTCGTCAGCACTCCCTTTAAGTTGGCCTCACTCCCTGCACTCCTTTGTCGGTTCTCTTGATTGATTTGATGTGTTGTGCTAATGTTATGCTCCGTAGTGTGAATAAAGCCCTATATTTGTAGATTTCCGTATTCGCCTCGTCTCTACAGCATCACATTGTGACAATATGTTTGTGGTCTTTTTAACAGTGTGTTTATTAAAAAACATATAATTTGTTGAAAAAGAAGCCATAAACAAAGATGATCAGGTGATATAATTTTTATCATAAAGTAGTTTCAAAGAAAACATTACTGAACATTACTTTTTCACTATCAATATGGTTTGCTAGAGATCAGACATTCTGAATTTTGATATTTAGATATATAGGATAAAAATGCTCAGACACAAACACCATCAAGAATCAGCATATGAATCTCAACAATGGTGACATGTTTCATGCCGCAATGCATGCTGGGAGACACCATAGTATAAAACGTATGGCTCCCATCATACTTTGTGGCATGAAGTATGTCACCATTGGTGAGATTCATGTGCTGATTCTTGATATCTATGTGTATTCGAATTCTATTGAGCAATACACAACAGAAGAAGAGACTGATAGCAAGTCATCAGATAATCATCTTAGAGAAGTAAGGTTATGTAACAGTTGAACAGCAGGTATAGAAAGACAAAAAACGGTGAAGACCACAGCATGAAAGGAGGGGAAGCTGCAAGACTTGATAAACATTCAACTACAGGGTTGGTTCACACTTGTACTGACTATGCAATTACAGCCGAGGCCTTAGAAAAGTCCAGACAACTCACAGAGACAGAGGATAAGTATGCCCAATGGAAAAAGGATTTGATAGACGCTCAAAAAGATGGGGTGCCAATTTTGAGTATGTGGCATTCGATCAAAGCAGACATCCCTCATGAAGATAAAATCAGATTGTTGTGAGAAGTGGGCAGAAGTTTACCTGGAGGACACACATTAGCCATAATACTAAATAATGCTAGTAGTAAAGAAATTCAAACTAAGTTAGCAGAATATGTAAGCTATACAAAACAGCACGTAAAGACTAAAAAAGTAGCACCTCAGAATAAATATAGAACAGAACAAGGAGTTTATAAAGGTTACCATAGTAAACCTAAAATAGGAGAGCAGAAAAAAAATAACACTCGATTCCAGAGTAGACAGAGTTGGCCTAGCCCATGGAAGAGGAATAATCAAAGCCCGAAAAACTGGGGAACAGGAAATCCCAGAATAATGAATAAGACAGTTACACCTGTTAAGAGTAGTTATATTCCAGAGGAAAAATGGGACCAAATGACTCCAGAAGAAAGAAGAAAAATAATAGAAAAAAGAAGGATAACACTTTACATTAAGGTTCCCTTTGTAAAGGGTTTATAAAGGTGTTTGTTAATGAGTAATAAGTCAATTACAAATGCATTATAAATCATTAATAAGCAATTATAACTGCATTAAAAAAAGGGCGACTTTAACGCAATACCTGCCAAACAGTGAGCCGTTTTTAACTCACATGTTATAAATGCTTAATAAATGTATTATTTCACACTTATTTAATTACACTGAAGGGTTTTCATTTGTGGTTTTCTTATTAATATCTCATGACTGCCACTTTTCTTACTATGTTGCTTACCAGAAGTCTTACCCATGATACTCTCCAAAAAGGTCATGATGCCTATCCACAGCAGTGTATAAAAACTGATTTCTTCTTGGTTGCAAGCAGCATGCAGTGGAAGCAGCCAAGCAAGCAGACAAGCAAGCAGACAGATGGAAGCTGCGTTTAAGTAATGCGTCTTATTTGAGAGTTGTCAACTGAGTCCATAGAAATCAGATAATATGGTGGGGTTGGAATTTGCGAATCAGCTGATAGCGGAGCTTGACTACGAGGCCCGCCTGAACTAATGCAGAATGCTTGATTTCTGAACAGTGTCTTGAGGTGTGGGAACCATAGTATAAGTGGCATAAATGACTCCGGGCCGTTGAATTATTAGAAGAATTATCATGTTTTGGCCGCATTACCACCTTGGGTGTGCATTACTTTCTAATAATTCAATGGCCCCTCATCAATTATTCCTTAAATAATCACTTCCCCTCTCTCTTGCAGCTTCTCTGAAGATGTGTTTACCGGCGCAAGGGTGGGGCAACCTGTCACTCATAAGAGATCAACCAACAGCAAATCACAGCCATCCAACCATCTAATCAATTCCCCATGGACAAAATCAAGCCCCGCCCTACCTTTTTTCTTGTTGGAGAAGCCCTTTCACTCAGATATAGGCTACGTCACAATAGGGAAGAAAAGACTATGGCAACTTCCATTTCATGCTGACAACACATACAACTTTTCAAACTTTATTGGTAAATGTTGAAATTTACATAGCATCATAAATGATAGAAGAACTGTTCATTTTAAATTAACGTTAACTAATGTAGTTAACAACAAATAAAAATCTTTATTGTTACCCAAAATCATTTGTAGTGGCATTTGAAAAAAAAAAAAAAAAAAAAGATTGAAACATCTTAAATAAATCAACAACAGTGGGGACAAAAATAAACTCATTCTAATGTCAATACATTCAGTGTATTTTTGCCTATATATTTCTTCACTTATCAGATGCTTTTATCCAAAGTGTTTTACAAGTATGAATCATTTATTCTACTTTATTTTTTAGTCATGCTTTCAAGATGAGCACAAAACACTATCTATTGTCTTTCAAAGTTTATTTATTAGCTTGGCATGTGGACGGATTTCTCTGGGTTTAAGGCTCACATTTGCATGTGTTTGGCGCCCTCAAGTGTTTATTAATGGAACGACATTACGACGTTAAGGTGTTTCCAAAGTGTAGCCTACTTTTGAAAGGATGTCCATGAGGAATGATGCATTTAGCCTTTTACCAGCAGAAGCTAACATACTATATCTCATATTTAAATAATTAAATGATATTATTCCTGAATTTTCAGCATCATTACTCCAGTCTTCAGTCACAGTAAATCCATCTGATTTACTGCTCAATTATTATCAATTATTGGTGCTCAGTTATCAATAATGATTCTTATTATTATCAATGTTGAAAATAGTTTCTGCTGCTTAATATTTTTTTGTTGAAACCGTGATAGTTTTTTTAGGATTCTTTGACGAATAAAGTGTATTAAACAGCATTTAATTTTAAATAAAAATAGTTTATAATCTTTAGCATTATAAATTAGTCTGGCTATCACCAGACCAAGCTCAATTTAAAATTGAACATTGGTCTGGGGAGTTTGCTATGTATTTCCCACTGTCTATGGTATTTCCTACTGCACAAGAGGCGTGATCAACGAGCATTAGTCACGCAATTGGATAGTCCTTCAACCAATCAGATCAACGATCCGGGTGACGTACTTTGCAGAGCGATGCGAAAACTCCAGACAGGTTTACCGTGTGTCTCAATCAGCTCCCTAGTTCAGTAGTCAGGGCACTGATCAAGGAATCAGCCACATTCACTTTCATGATATTACTGATTCACGACCTAGGGAACTAGGGAGCTGATTGAGACGCAGGGTTAGTTTGTATTGGTTTGCAGCATTGATCCGCGGTTTGCAGAAGCAGCAAATGGCATCGAGCGATTTTTGCAGGTTGTGCAAAAAAACATGAAAGTGATCGGTATTTACACCCACTCGAGCAATTTGTTTGCTAAATAAAGAAGTCATTCAGCATCGTCGAGAGGTTAAAAGGCGAATCTGATACTGTCCTGGTTCAGTGTAAATGAACGCGGAATATAGCCGCCCTAAACTACATCATTGTCATGACAACCAAAAAGAATTCCAGTCAGCTCAGGCGGCGCGAGATTCAAGAAGCAGGGAGACGAAACATATAGAGCAAATAATAAAAATATTGTCTACCATCAAGGGGCATTGAAGTAAAAGAGTCCTGTACTCATATCGTGAAGCAAACCACCAAATAACAGCAGAGAATCGTCGTGTGTCATCAATCGCCGTTTGTAATCTTCCTATGAAGAGACGGATCAACGCTCTGCTACGTCCCTTACGAAAAACTAGTATACTTCAAGTTCATTTGATCAAGTATACTAAAGTAATGTTCAAGTATATTTTATGTAGTAAGTATAATATCAATGTACTAGTAGTAAACTTGTAAGTGTACTATTTTAATACCGCTTGGGACTAAATTGGCCCAATTGAAGTATACGTTTAAGTGTACTATAAGTGTAACAGAAGTAAACTTAACTAGTTCACATTTGTACTGCATCTGTACTAAAAGTGAACGTATACTAGTATACTAGTAGTTTACTATTTTAATACTAGTAGTAGCTACATTTTAGTATACGAAAGTACACTTTGAAATATACTCTCGGTAAACTGCTAGTTTAGTGCAAGTAACTTTTAAGTTTCTTTAAGTGAACATGACATCACACTTATAGTTTACTTTTTTATATATTATTTTTGCACTTTAAGCATACTTCTATGTTCCTACACAGCAAAAACTGCAGTGTTAAATTAACTCTCCAGGGAGTACATGTGAGACCATACTCAAGAGTGTTAAAGTTAATGAGATAATTAAGTGATTAATTGAGTGATGATTGAGCATTATTGAAGACACCTGATGATAACAAGCAGAATCACCAAAGGAGAAAAATCACTATTTTTAAGCCACCATCGTGGAGATGAGGGTTTGCTTTAGTGGAGCTCTTGACCCTTGACTTTTTAAAATAAAATTTTGTTTGGGTTGTTTTAACTGAGTTATAACATCCAGACAAACAAATGGAAAAAAATGATTAGGTGATGTTGGTTATGTTTTCACATAATCATTATTTGACCTGAATCACTGAACTCATCTAGAGCCCAATCTCTGAGTTAGATTGACATTATTGATTACAGCAGCACTGTGATTATATAGCAGAGGATCAGCTTTATCAATATAATCTGAAGGATTTCACAAAAGTTGTTCTGAGCAAAAAAAAAAAAAAAAAACCTTTCACTTAGGCACACACAGACATCAAGAATCAGCCTGTGAATCTCAACAATGGTGAGAATAATAAAGCATGTTGCAGTGCATTCTGGGTGCCACCAATCAAAATTCATCCATGGCTCCCATCATGCATTGCTGCATGAATAAATTATGAGCTGAATTGTCTTAGTAATTTTCTTTATTCTCATATTTTATTTTGTTCCGTTTATGTGACTTTTTAGTAGCTTGTTTTCTAATGTTCAGAGTTGATCTGTTGATCAGAATATGTTGCTTGTCACCGTCATTGAGATTCACAGGCTGATTCTTGATGTCTGTGTGTGCCTAAGAGAAACATATATATATATTTTTTTTGCTCAGAACAACTGTTTGTGAAATCCTTCAGATTATGTTGGTAGAGCAGAGCTTGTGCTGCTGTAAACAATAATGTAAATCTAACTCAGAGATTGGGCTCTAAATGAGTTCAGATATTCAGACCAAATTATGTGAAAACATAACCAACACCACCTGACCATTTTTTCCACTTGTTTGTCTGGATGTTATAACTCAGTTAAAACAGCCCAAACAAAATTTTTTTTTAAAAAGTCAAGGGTCAAGAGCCCAACTAAAGCAAACCCTCATCTCCACGATGGTGGCTTAAAAATTGTGATTTTCTCCTTTGGTGATTCTGCTTGTTATCATCAGGTGTCTTCAATAATGCTCAATCATCACTCAATTAATCACTTAATTATCTCATTAACTTTAACACTCTGGAGTATGGTCTCACATGTACTCCCTGGAGAGTTAATTTAACACTGCAGTTTTTGCTGTGTAGTATTAAAATAGTAAACTACTAGTATACTAGTATAAGTTCACTTTTAGTACAGATGCAGTACAAATGAGAAACGTAGCTGTGAACTAGTTAAAGTTTACTACTGTTACACTTATAGTACACTTAAACGTATACTTCAATTGGGCCAATTTAGTCCCAAGCGGTATTAAAATAGTACACTTACAAGTTTACTACTAGTACATTGATATTATACTTACTACATAAAGTACTTGATACTTGAACATTACTTTAGTATACTTGATCAAATGAACTTGAAGTATACTAGTTTTTCGTAAGGGACATTTCTCTCAGATAAGGTAAATGCTTAACACAATCGGCGTCACTGTGATTGTGCATTGTTATTTTGGAGTGACGGTCGTGCGAGAGCCGGGTAGATCAGATAGAGTTTGAAAGCTGCTTGCCATCGCTTCTCTATCGTCATCGTGTTATACCCGCCAATAGCGAGCAAGGTGGATAAGCCAGTCTGTGATTGGTTCCCGCAAAAGTGTAACAGCGCAGCAGAAATTAATGCATGGGTTTCCAGACTGAGTTGCCGAGCGAAATCAAATCACCGGCAGATCAGGCTGGGTTTACCCAGACTACAATATAGTAGGTTTTTGTATGAAACAGAACAGAATTTAATTACTGATCATTTTGCACTTTTACAACATGCAATTTTTGTCTGTTCTGCCAAGAGGTCACTAATGCAGTGGTTCTCTACAGCTCATTGATTGCTTGTAAAGTTCCTTTTCTAGTCGCTTTAATGATAAAAGAGTGTAATAAATGTGATTTAGTAATGTTATTTTATTACTGCATTTAGATATTGGTCTGATTGGGTGAGAGATCTGAAGGGATGAATACAAGGAAAAGCTTTGTAGACACATTAGCAATGCAGCAGGAATATATGTCTGTAGTCTTTATATTATATGCCATAAATTTTTTTAAACCATGAACTTATGACTCAAAATGTTAACGCTGTCAAATGATTATAATAATTCAAAATAAGAAAAAAAAAAAAAAAAAAAGAAATGTTTTGTAGCATACATTTTGAGTTCTTATTTTGAATTAAAATCTTTTGACATTTGACATCTTAACATGATTATACTGGTCAAAATAAATTAACTGCAATAGTAAGAAAAAAAGTCTTTTTAATCCTCATGTCCAAGAATGTGAATAAGGGCGACAGCCGGAAGCACATAAATACCATAATGTACAATTAATCATTTTATGCACATTACATGTGTATTAACTAACACAAAACTGGCATTAAGACTTGTGCTATAGATAAATAAATATTGTAAATGTAATGTGCGCTACTATTTCAAGTCTTTTAAGGCCATACTATAGGTTTGTTTGAGAAACAGAATGGAATTTAATAACTGATAATCTGATAATTTTGCATTTTATTTTGTATTTCTCGGTTTTTTTCTTCACAAGAGGTCAGTAAGAGTCTACAGCTTTATTGAAGGCTCTGGTGTGATCAATAATTCTTCTGAATTTCATCATTTGTTAGTTGCTATAATGGTAAAATAATAATAAATAATAATAAATGACTAAATGTAATGCTATTTTATTACTGTATCTAGTCTGATATTGGTTTGATTGGTTAAGACATCTGAAGGGATGAAAAAAGTGAAAAGTCTTGTAGAAACATACGAGTAAAGAGCAAGGCTGCAGGAATATATCTGTTCGTAGTCTTTATACACCATGTTTTCTTAAAAGGCAGCTGGATGTATTTCATAAATTGAAATAATTTTCTTTCTTAAAGGGTTTGTTCACCTTCTGAGTGGAAATTAAGTCATCATTTACTCACCATGGTGTTGTTCTAATGTAGTATAGCTCCTTTTTCAGACCAAAATATTTTTCAAAATAATATTAAAAAAAAAAAAAAAATACAACACTTGTCCACAAAATGGTAGTAAAATGCAATCAGCATCAAGTTTATATACATATAAAAAAGGTGCAATTAAGTTGTATAAGTGTTATTTTATTAGGTGGCATAATCTGCTACAGCAAGATCTAAATGCTGAAAATGTGAGATTTTATGCTTAATGTTGGAAGTTGTATTTGAGAGATTTGACTGCACACTCCTCACTTGCAGAAAGTTTTTTATTGACCAACGTTTCAGCACAAAGCCTTTCTCAAGGTATGAAGGTTATAAAGCAATACATACCTCATTCTTCTCATTCTTGGAGAACACAAACATTTAATTATACCTTATTTTTAGAGACGATCACATGTAGTCAAACATGTAGTTGCCAAATCTGTTATTCAGGCTCATAACTTCATTACCTCCAGTCTGTATTAATATGGATGACATTTTATGTGACTTCCTTATCCTGAACAAACTCAAGCAGCACTCAAGACTCAGCGGACACGTCTTCTGTCAGACTCATGAAATGGATTCAGTCTATGCAAATTCTGGTTTCATACTATCAACAGTGGCTTCAGATGAAGAATGCTCTCAATTCAAAGGTAAGGCCGTGGGCCGTAAGGGGTGTATGGTTTTCTTTTGTATGTTCATTCAACAATTATATACATGGTGGATGCTTTTGTCTAAAGCAACATCAAGGTGTACATTTTTATCTGTTGATAATACCAACAAATCCAGCATAAACCAACATGGATTCCATGTTGGTCCAGGCTAGTTATATAGTTCTGGTCAAGCTGGTGGACCAGAATATTCATACTGTTCTCAAGCAAAACAGAGATGATGAAGCTGGTTCACCAGCATGATCTTGCAACATTTAGTGTGAGTAGGCCAGCTGTCTGTATGCAAGCAGTGTTTTGAGGACAATCATTGTTTTTGCTTATTTCTGTATTTAACACACTAACACACTGCTCCAGGTGTGCGTGTTCACTAGGGGTGGGAATCTTAAGTCACCTCACGATCCGATTCTGGGAGTCATGATCCGATTCCAAAATGATTCTTGATCTACTTTTTTTAAAAATGATTATTAATAAATTAATGTTTTCCAACTTAAAATAAAATCCTTACATTTACAGTGCTCAGCGTTAATGAGTACCACGCTAAGCATTTTAGAATGTCCCGAAAATGCGCTCCATTTCAGATCCATTTTCCACGCAGATCAGTACATGCAGGTAGTTCATAACACAGCCAGCGTTCACCGTTCTAATTTGTTTTTTAACTGTATTATATAAATTTTAACATCTACCTCCACTATTTCCCAGTCACTACTGTCGTGGCCTAATGGATAGAGAGTTGGACTTGTAACCCAAAGGTCATGGGTTCGAGTCTCAGGTCCGGCAGGGATTGTTGGTGAGGGGAGTGAATGTCCAGCGCTCTCTCCACCCTCAATACTACGACTGAGGTGAGACCCTTGAGGCACCCCAGGTGCCGCAGCGTTGGCTGCCCACTGCTCCTGGTGTGTGTTCACGGTGTGTGTGTGCACTTGGATGGGTTAAATGCAGAGCACAAATTCCGAGTATGGGTCACCAAACTTGGCCACATGCCACTTCACTTTACTGTCGTTGTCTTAAAGTCCCAAAATGCATTGCGTTGCTGATGTCATGTTCCCGGACTCTATTTGCAGTTGATTTCATCTAAGGCTGTGTGGCTGCGAGTCATTTGAAGTTGTCATGTTTCTGCCCATCTCTTCCCTTTTTTTCTTTTCTTGTTGTTTCTCTTATATTCAGTGGCTGTACTTGTTAACCACAGGTGTCATCAGTAATGCTTTAAAATTATCACTTCTAGAGTCAGTCTACTTAAACTGCAACATTGCTTCATTAGTGACGTCTATGCATATCCTCTATTAGGTGCGTTTCCATCTTTTCTAGCGGGTGACGCTGGTATGGTAACCTAGTGGTAAATAAAACACTGTGTCCGAGCATTCATGAAAGCTTTGCTTAAACACTTACTGAGTGATATTTAGGAGGGAAAAAAACCCAGCCTTGCAAAACACAAGGCCTACTCAACTCGGCTCAGAATGAATCATTTTAGAAATTGACATGTCTTTTACATTATATTCAGATTAAAATCTGGAATTTCACTCACTAAAGTGAAATAGAATCATATTCACACAATGAAGATTGCTCACAGATTGCTTCAACACTCTGGGATCTGCTCCGTCGATCTCTTTCGATTTCCACTTCACTCTTCTCGCTCTCTGACGATAACACTTCAGGCTGACGCATCGACTTCAAAAGTTCCACTTTGCAAGTAAACTCAATCACATTTCAAGTTAGATCAATACTTAACCCTGGGATTTTCTATAGAAAAGCTCTGTGCATGATGATCTGCTCTCATGTGCTCAGTGCTCATGGTGAAAGCAGCGCTGGCGCGACCAGTGGGCGGGACATATGAATGCGCCGCTACTATTGGCTTTTAGGGGTGTCCCTCACTGCAGCACAATCAGTGATTGGATGAATCTCTCTTTTCCTTTCAAAACACTTGTTCTTTCATTTTCTTAACTTTGTGCCTGGGTTACCTGGGTTACATCAATCAATCTGGGTCAGATCTGATTTCCACCTCTTATTTGACTCTTTTGGCTCAATGTTACCATATTTTTACAGCCAAACCAGGCGAATACATGATATTAATTATAATAAATGTCTTATCACACTATAACTTTATTTATTTAGTTTAAAGAATGATTAAATGCAGGTTTTCATGGTCAGTTGCAGGCGGATTGGTGGTTTTAGAGTGGCCTTTTATTGTGGCCAGCCTAAGGCACACCTGTGCAATAATCATGCTGTCTAATCAGCATCTTGATATGCCACACCTGTGAGGTGGATGGATTATCTCGGCAAAGGAAAAGTGCTCACTAACACAGATTTAGACAGATTTGTGAACAATATTTGAGAGAAATAGGCCTTTTGTGTACATAGAAAAAGTCTTAGATCTTTGAATTCAGCTCATGAAAAATTGGGGCAAAAACAAAAGTGTCAGTTATTTGAACAGAGAAAAGTCAGCTGTTAATGCAGTCAAAATGCTTGCGCAGCAAAACTGGCCTAAAGCAACCATGATGTGTGAACTGGTGTGAAGTTTAGCATTTGACTTCCTGTGAGCAGACTATAAGTGTTTAAATTGTTCATATGCTATTTTCAAGGTTCCTCATTTTGTTTTGGCGTCCCCATCTTTATGAGGCAATAATTCTATTTTTCATGCACTTTGATCTTTAAAACTTTGCAGACCTTTTGCATTCACAAACAGCTATATTACACATTGCATTAAAGGTAATATTCGCAAAGGAGCATAATAGGGGCACTTTAAGTTATGAAAATGCTATGAAGCCTTTTAAGTAACAGTGATTTTTTTTTTTTCATGTGTCATGATATAAAGCTGTCACACAGGCCTAGTTGTCACAAAAACCTCAGATATACAATTGCAAATATCCACATTTTCTCTTACATTTATATTCATTTTCTCTTATCTTTTGAGTGGTCACAATAAAATCACACTGGCAAACATTCAGACAAGATCAACTATGATGAATGTAAATTTTAACTGAAATTTTAAAATGTTCTCAGGAGTCAGGACAAAATACATTTCAGGTTGAAAATTTACTTTGTAGAAATGAACTGTAATTTCAGGAATAGTGTCAGACAGCAATGCAGGACTGATTTAAGGGTTCAGATGTAAAATATTTTCTCATATTTTCTTTATCTTATCAAATTTCTGACCGCAGGTAACTCCACTGAACAGCAAGAATGAGAAGTCACTTCTCCTAAGAGCACTAAAGTTCTTCTGACTCTTCTGGGTTTCTCTCTTGTTTTTGCTCTCGGAGGTCTCTGTACTCTTTGGATGCTTTGTGAGTAAAACTGATACTTGATATTTGCTCTGTGCAGGGTTGTATTGACTGATTTAATTTAAGTACATCTACTTGACCTCAGTGTTGGACACTAGCATCATTGCAACTTGTAATACATATTTTTCAGTAGCTTTTTATTTTCAAAATCATACTTTAGTAGGCAATCACTGCCAAACAAACCTCAAATATTAGACATATTAAACTGCAATTAATTTAGCCTAAAGCACTAATTTACAAACTCTATTCAAACCAGGTTTTTTGTAGATAATTTCAGTGCATAATAAGGACTTTCCTCAAAAACATATATTTTCCACTGCTGCTATTGTTTTGTCTTAATCAGATAATCATAAGCTTGCTGATTTCGAATCACTGAATGAGCAGCACATCATGGTTTCAAAGCAACTGGAAGCTCAAGAGATCAACAGCACAGGTGAGAAAACGTTCACTTGCTTGTGACAACAGTACTATTCACTGACCATAGTGAGGAACTATTTGCTTGTTTTCCCATTTTCTTCAAGTTATGATGAGAGAGCTGGACAAATTTAAAACCAATTACAGTAGAGTTAGACAACAGCCTCTGCTTCATGTTGATTGCCTTTTATTTGACATTTTCATTCCAATTCAGCATATAAAGATAGTCTCATGCTTTTCAGTCCTGAGGGTGAGGTCCATCGCTGTGCGTAGCTCCTGCATTAACCCTGGGTCAGAACTACCCTCGTGCAGCTCTTTTACTGCCTTGGCTTGATACACTTGCAGGAGAGCCATGGCATGCAGGGCGGAGGTGACCTATCCAGCGGTGCTGTAAGCCTTGGCCGCTCGTCTGGCATGTTGACTGTAAGATGATGACACCTGTTGATTCGTAAGCTACGATGCAAGTTTCTATAGAAGAACAAAACGTCATCAGCATGGCAAAATTATCCAGCATCAGCATGGTAAACAAAAACACCATGTTGAATCACATATTGGCAGTTGTAGTTTTTATGTGTGCTGAAAAAAAGGAAGCGGCGAAAGAAGAAGGGAAAAGAGCTTGAGGTAAGCATTTTTAAGTTTTAGCGCCATGTCGCGTTGATTTCATGTCACATTTTTATTGGCTGGTAGACGTAGGTCGTAGCAGCAACTGTCAGAAAATAATCATAGGCTATCTTTGTTCACAAGACCAGGAAAACACCCAACTTTGAACCTCTCTCACTGTATGACATAGGACCACCGATTAAGAGCCACGATCACAGAATTTACCCCGACTGTTTCACAATGGCCATCTCTTTCATCTGTGACAGCCAAAAATAATAGTCCTGGCCTGAAGACATCTACATGGCAATATTCAGTTACAGTCAAAGCACCACCTGTTGGCAGCAGGAAGTGTGGCACTTTGAAATTACTTTGTAATAATTCTCCTGTATTTACTCGCTTACATGCATGCCGGCCACTGTTCACTGTTTTCTTAAGGCCAACGGGTGGCGGTGAGCCCGGGTGCGAGGGCCCTTTCTGCGAGGGCATCTTTAAAGGTGCTAAAGAGGATGTTTTGTTTTATACATTTTTGCAATATTACTTGAAACTGTCTTTACTAACTGATAAAAGACTATTTATTAGGTGCACTGAAAGGAATAATATTAATATACATCATCTGTGCACGAGGTAGGGCCTTAAAAACATCAGCCAATCGTTTACGCGATCATCGCGTAAAGGATTGGTCCTCTGGCTTGTCAATCACTGCCATGACGATCCTTGTGAGAGACGAGCGCGGCTGCGCGCTCCAGTAACTTTCCACACTCCACAGGCGCTGCATGCAATGTTTTTGTCAGGAGACAGGAGTAACAACTGCAGATTATGAGTTACCTGCGGTGAGTCCGACATAATGAATCCACGGCTTTAAGTCGCGCACACACTTAACGATTGTAAGGCCGATTATGAATGTAAATTGATACTTATGACTGATCGCGCTCAAACGCGTCCAGTCAGAGCCAGTTGCGTTCAGTCTGCGATTACAGTCGGTGTTCAAATTCCATGTGAAAGAATATAAATCTGCTTCAGGAGCAGGAAACAATCGCTGTATGTTGAGCACAGTCAGAATGTTTTAGCTAGTCGTTAAATGTGTGCCCGGCTTAATAACACAGCAAATGCCGGTGGTAAACACTCGTATTCTGATACTCGTGCACAGTTTTGGGAGGCGTTCCCTCTAAATGAGCTGTGAAGGAGGGGGGTTGTTCTTACCCATGCGCTCATTTCAAAAACTCAGTCGACAAAAAGAACCTCTTTACCACCTTTAACTGTCATTGGATTTCTGCCATTTTGGATTTTGTTTTTTGCTAATGTGATTAGTCATTTGATTTAATTTGCGGCTCTATTGCCCATGACTTCCTGTGCTATTTTTATATCTGTAGTGAGACAGATAAGTTTTTGTGACTTCCTTGAACTCAATCACTCAGAGGCAAGACGTCTGTCAGATTAATGAAATGGATTTAGTCTATGAAAATTCAGATTACATGCGTTCAGTAACTTCATCCAGTGACAAACGCTCCCGATACAAAGGTCAGACAATTTATTACAGTTTATCAATTTTGTTACACAATATAATGATAATAATTTCTACCTACCTATCTATCTATCTATCTATCTATATATATAGCTTTCATGTAATTGTAATTTTATTGCTTTGGCAATGCAAAATGTACATTCATACAACGAAGCAGGACAAATACTTTTACAATGTATACAGGTAAATTTTGAATTAATTAAATCAAGCGATCAAATCAATGACTGTCAGTTCTCATTTAATCATTCTGCATCCAAACTGCATACAAACATCAAAGTTCTGAGCATTAGAAACTTCTTTTATTAAAAGCTAATTCTGAGTAAAAATACCAAACTGATTCTCAACCATGATTTAAACTGTTTTGTTGTTGTTTTGCTGCACATTTCAATTCAGTTCAGTTCACATTTATTTGTATATACTGTAGGGAAAACACACCCTAGGAAGTAAAATTAGCTCAAATTAAATAATTTATTAGGGAATTATGAAGAGTTGCTAGTTTATGACCGAGCAACTGAGTCGTCCAGCGTTCATTTGCTCGAGCCGTAATAAGCTCTTGTAGCGGATATAAATATCGAACAATTGTGAAAACACTGATTAGAGCATGGTAACGTTTTAAGATTGACAGTTTAAGACATTAAATTATAGAAGCACATAATACAAGACACTTTCTTTTAAAAATCTACAAGAGACTTTATTATTAAACACAAACTAATCTAACACAAACACACACACACATTATACGCGTTGCAGTAAGGAGGAAATGAGAGAGAAAAGTTTTGTTAGGGCAACTATAGTTGCGCAGTGTATAGTTGTCATTTCCTTTGTAAGTTTTTTTCTAGATGTTTTCATTTTTATTTCTCAATGACTCAAGAAAACATCCAATAAAGGATTTCAAGAACAAAAAAAAGGTATTCACTTCCTTCCTGTGACATGAGGCTGTCAACTTCCTACCCTTACTTCCAGGAAGCAAAGCGAAGGCAAACCCTCCCAAAAAAGTAATTTCATGTTAACATTAGAAATTTTTTGTTGACATATATATATCTACGAATCACAAGGGTCTCTAGAATCATCCAAACAAACAAATCTTACAAGAGATCTATAGTTTTTGTATACTTAGTCAATGTCCAAGCGGCAACTATAGTTCCGGTGGGCAAATGCTTGTAAGTACATATATCATGGGGAAATGGGTATACTGTGTTTAATGGGTTAATACATCAAGGTATTGGCTTGTTTAGTGCTTTTGCTTTCATAATATTTTTTGTTATATATTATATTTATATTTGTTAATTAATTATTTTTTAATTAATTTTTTTTTGTTTGTATATGTGACCCTGGATACAAAACCATTCATAAGGGTCAATTCTTTGAATTAAGATTTATGTGAAAGTGAATATATATAAGCTTTCAATGATCTATGGTTTGTTAGGATAGGACATTTGGCTGAGACTAACTTTTTGAAAATCTGTAATCTGAAGGTGCAAAAAAATTGAAATATTGAGATAATGCCTTAAATTTGACCAAATGAAGTCTTAGCAATGTATATCCACTCACAAAAATTTTTTTATATATTACAGTAGAAAATTTACAAAATATCTTCACAGAACATGATCTTACTTTATATCTAATGATTTTTGCCAAAAAGAAAAAAAAACAATAATTTTGACCCATACAATGTATTGTTGGTATAGCTACCAATATACCCGGCACTTCTGACTGGTTTTGTGGTCCAGGGTCACATATAGGAGTAATTTTTTTTTAATGAATGATGTAATTTAACTTTTGATTCACAATGCTGTTAGAGCAACTTAATGGCTGGACTTTGTTCTGCACTATGTTCCACCACTTTAAGACTAAGGATGTTGTTTGTTGTGTTTTCATATTCAAGAAAATATAAGCTAGATGCAACTTTTTTGTGTCACATTTAATGTTCTTTGACTTGATTGATCTGTTATCTGTTGAAAGCAGTTATTTTGAGTTAGATGCATAAATGTTATCCTCCTATTCAAATTTTACATTGAGGGGTGCATACAATATTTGCCCACCGGCAACTATAGTTGCCGCACATTCAAACACATTTTTTAAGAAAAAAACAAAAACCTGGGAAAATAATGCAGAACATGTTCACATAGGACACTATTAACAGGATTATATGCATGAAACCATTCAGAAAAATTTGGGCACAAATGGGTTAAGAGAGAGAGTGTGATATGATTAACAGAATTCCTAGCAATGCATTTCAAAGACCTCAACGAACCATGAATCATAAATTTGAATGCACCAGTTCAGTTTTAATCTGGAGGTAATTGCTTGCATTGACTTTAAATGTGAATTTCCCTCGTTGGAAAGGGTTTTCCAAGTCGATGATTCGTCTCTTCAGGTCCAGACAGTGATTAGGTCAAAACCAATCACGTTTGAGCTTGCTGGAAAATTGAAGTCTCTTTGTCGTGGCTGGAGTTAAAGATGAAGCAGCAAAAGTCGTTGGTTGAACTTTGCGGAAAAACTTAGAACACAGGACTTTCAGCGGAAAAGAAAATTAAGTAAAAGCAAAGAAAAGAAAAATGAGTGAAAGTTGAATGGCTTGAATGAGCTGCTTGTCTGTTCTTCTTGTTACTCCATAGTTCTTGGTTGTTGTCTTTTCTTGGTTCTTTCTAGAACTAGGTTCTTTCTTGTCTTTTGTCTTTGTCTTGACTTGAACTAGTCTTCTCTTGCAGTTTGACTATTTAAACTTAGTTGTTTGTCACACCTCAGAGGAGTTCTGGCCAATCAGATATCGTCCTGTTTCAAAAGGGCTTTCCTCTGCCCCCAATAAAACATAGGTGTTACTCATAGGTCTGTCTCTGCTTTAGCAGAGTGCCGTTTTAACATAATTTCTATTAAATGGAATATGATACATTTTAAACAGATTTCATTCAAGCCATAATTTAGGAAAGATGAAAAGAATTAAATTAAGTCCAAATAAGGCATACTTTCAGTCATTCAGTCCAGAGCTAACACATTTACATGAATTGTGAGTGTTCTAAAGCATAACTGGTTACAGGTACTATTAGTGACACATAATGCAATGTAAGTCCATTTAAAATTGTTGGAACAATTTTGATGCAGTTTTATTTGTAGAACAGTCTCCGTTGGCTTTTCTGTGAAGTAAGGAAACAAAAGGTCTGCATTGTCTCTCTGTTTCTTTGATCTGGTGATCAAAGAATCTTTATCTTCTTGGGTGACCATTTGGTGTCGCAAATGACTGAGTTCATCACTTCTCCTTCTGTCAGGAAACATGGATGTTGTAAAAAGTAATCAGCATTGGTTTTCTCTGCAGACGAGTTGGAGCCGAAACCTCGATTCTGAATTAGAATTATGTTTTGAAAGAATCATCTCTGAATGATTCATTTGTCTGGTTCGTCCATGGTTCCTACAATACATATCATTTCAAAGCAGCTTTACAGAAAATGCATGTTTCTACATTATATCTGATATCAGATGTGTGTCAAAGTAATGTCAATATGTCAGGAATGTTCAGTTCTAAGATCATGCAAATCATGCTAGCATCATGTATTCATTTAGGCAGAAACAATGAGCTCATTAAAGGAGTGGTTCATTATGATTTCACTTTTTTAACTTTAGTTAGTGTGTAATGTTGCTGTTAGAGCACAAACAACATCTGCAAAGTGCGCTCAAAGTTCAATGCAAGTGAGATATTTTCGTTTAAAGAATTCTCTGTTTAAGGACTACAACAAACGGCTGGTAGGGACTACAACTAGCTTCTTCCTGGGCTGGTGACATCACTAACCCTAAAATTTACATAAACCCCGCCCCCGAGAACACGCAACAAAGGGGGTGAGGCCATGGGTGTGTCTCAATCAGCTCCCTAGTTCAGTAGTCAGGGAACTAATCAGGGAGTCAGCCATTTTAAGGGCACTGAAACGTTCGCTCCCACAATCCCACAATGCACCGTGAAAACCAGGGAGCATCAATGCTCACTATGCTCACTTAAAGGATTAGTTCACTTCTAAATAAAATTTTCCTGATAATTTACTCACCCCCATGTCATCCAAGATGTTCATGTCTTTCTTTCGTCAGTCGAAAAGAAATTAAGGTTTTTGATGAAAACATTCCAGGATTATTCTCCTTATAGTGGACTTCAGTGGACTCCAAACGGTTGAAGGTCAAAATTACAGTTTCAGTGCAGCTTCAAAGCTTTTAAATGATACCAGACGAGGAATAAGGATCTTATCTAATGCAACAATCAGTCATTTTCTAAAAAAAATACAACTGTATATGGTTTATAAACACAAATGATCGCCTTTCAAATGCTTCCACCATTCCGCTTCCGTATTCTTCAGAAAGCTTACGCTGTATGTCCTAGCCTATGCCTTCCCTATTGTACTTATGGAAAAAACGGAACTGGCGCCATGTTCGTTCCATAAGTTGAATAGGGAAGGCGTAAAGGCTAGGATTTTCAAATGACAAGTTGCTGTCTAATACCCAGGTCTTTAACTGTAGAGGATGAAGTAACAGTACAACTTGGATAGTTCCCTGTTTAAATAAAACAAATTGTATCCATCAGATAGGTACAAACTAAACCACATTAATGCCTGGCCCTGAAGCACGTCCTGATATTGCTGAGTTAGATGCGTTCCTGGGTCAACATATTTTGTTGATCCTGGAACAACATTCTAGTCTGAAAATTTAGTCTTAACCCTATTCCTACCCCTAAACCTAACCCTACCCATAAGTTATCCCAAAAATCAGACGGAAATGATAGATGAATAACACTGAAGCACCAATTCATGATTTTAAGTCTAAACTTGACATAATCTGTAAACTTGTCCCTCAAATCTGATTGGTTGATTTGAATGTTATTCCAGGATCAACAAAAATGTTGACCCAGGAACATGTTGAACTCAGCAATATCAGGTTATGCGTCCTGCAATACCAGTGTCATTTTCTAAGAGTATGTCATGATCTATAGTGTCGAATGCAGCACTACCAAGTAAAAAATATCAAGTGAAAAACCTTTCCTCAAGCCTTTAACCTTTTCTCAAAATTATGAACACAACACCAAATCTACAAACCCAACTGTACAAAGCTCACAGTTTTAATATAAAATCAAAATGATAACCTCTGCTTTATTTTCAAATGTCTCACAAACCCATCAAACACACAGACATACTGAACACTGATAAACACTTTGAATGCTTCAACATACTGTAACTGCTACTGTACACAACATACAGTATGCAGGTAGAAGGAACATTTATTGTTAAGAATGTGTACTTTTTTAGGGTAGTTTTTATTGTTTTGGGAAAATAGTAAAATGCTGTAAATGACAACACACTTAAATTAATATTTAATGTGCATTTATTTAAATATTTGTCAAGTTCTTATGTTTTACACAGCATTATGTACAACATTTTCCCTTATTTATACATATGTATATCTACTGTATTTTCTTCTTCTTTTTTAGATGTTTGACTTGAATACATAATTATTATAAACTTACCCTGACTTCTAATCACAGATCAAAAGACCCTCAAGAAAGAAGCTGCTCTACATAAATGTGCTAAAGTTCTTCTGATGGTTCTCAGTGTCGGTCTCGTCTTTGCTCTCGGAGGTGTCTGTACCCTGGCAGTGCTTCTAACACATGCAACACGTAACTATTTTACTTCTAAACTTATCTTTCATGTCTAAATTTAAGCATGTGATATTCTGTTTATTTGTCATCTGTTGCTTTTTTTAAATTCAGATTTCAATGTGTCTGTGTCTGATCAGGACCACAATGCCACAGGTGAGGGGAAAATTTCACTTCTGATTTGTGCAGAGAATAAAAATAGCTTAAATGTCTAGGCTACCACCACAATCTGATGCTGTGCTTCTGTGTTTTGGATGCAGATTACAAACAACAGTTTGATGAGCTTCACAACCAGCTTGAGGAGACACTTAGAAAGCTGAACAGATTAAATCGTATATGTCTTTGATTTCAACCTTTTGCAAAGTTTAAAAGACATTCTACACACATACTGTAAATAAGCACAATTACTAAAATAAAGATAAAATTAGTCTGAAAAAAAAGAATAATTGAATTGTCACTAACTCTATCTCAAAAGACAGCACAGGTTGTGCACTTTGTTCCATCCACTGGATTCATTTTGGGGGAAAGTGTTACTACTTCTCTACGGTCAAGATGAACTGGACACAGAGTCGAGATCACTGTGTGACTCTAGGAGGACATCTAGTGATCATAAACAGCCAAGCAGAGCAGGTGTGTTCTGCAGTTCAACACTTTGTATACTCCTATAAATAAATGTTCTTTATTGACATGCATTGTTCAGTGAAGAACCTTTAAAGTGGCTAAAATTCAGAAACCCTTGTTGTTAGCGATCCCTAGTGGTCATTAAGTGAACTGATTCACCAGTGTAATTAAAATTACACTGTTATGACAGTTTTCTTTATAGGCCTGAATTAAGACTTCTTTACGACGACTGATGACATTTTTAGCAATCAAAATATTAAGCTGAAGAAAAAAACTAAACATCACTGTAAATATTAGGTCAACATGAAACATCAAACCATTTTTACTTCTATGACGCTGCATATTTCTGAGTGAAAGGCAGGATTTTTTTTCCATCTGTAACTGATTTATAAGCTAAAGCAGAAAAGTAGAGAAGTATTGGAAATTAATTTGTTTTGTTGTGGTTTATTTTCTCTTAGAAGTGTGACTTCTGCTATTTCTTGAAAACTGCTTTATGTTGACCTTAAATAGTATACAATTCTCTGCTCTGAACCTTATGTGTCTTGTGGTGTTCTTCAGGGATCCATTTTAGCTCCCATTCAATTTACATTGTATATGCTCCCATTAGGGTCGATCTTTAGGAAACATGGGTTGTCGTTCCATTGCTATGCAGACGACACTCAAGTTTATTTACCCCTAAAACCTAATAATAATGGCCTGGAAACACTTAGGGCCTGCCTATCTGACGTGAAAGCTTGGTTATCTTTAAATTTTCTCAATTTTAATGAAAATAAAACTGAAATCATAGTTTTTGGTTCATCTAACTCTCCTAGTCAAATAACGCTAGGTAATTTAACACTTTCTGCAAAGCCTTCAGTGAAGAACTTGGGATTTGTTTTTGATGATGGTCTAAAATTTGACAAGCAGATAAATTTAGTAGTCAAATCCTGTTTTCTTCAGCTTCGTAAAGTAAAACCTGTCTTATCTTTTAAAAATTTTGAAAGAATAATTCATGTATTTATATCATCAAGGCTAGACTATTGCAATTCACTGTATTACGGGATTAGCCAAACAGCTTTATCCTGGTTACAGATTGTACAAAAGACTTTTGACAAGCACTAAAAAACGGGACCGTATTACTCCAGTGCTACGGTCTTTGCACTGGTTGCCTGTACGATACCATATTGATTTTAAAATTCTTCTTTTAGTATTTAAATCTTTAAATGGTTTGGCCCCTCCTTACCTTTCGGATTTACTGACAGAACATCATCCAGTTGTGTCTCTCCGGTCTAATCAGAGATTGTTACGTATTCCGAAAACAAAGCTGAAAAGTAGAGGTGACCGCGCCTTTTCAGTAGCTGCTCCCAGATTGTGGAATGCGTTACTGTTCAGTATTAGATTTGCTCCTTCCATATCTGTTTTTAAATCTAGGTTAAAAACGTACCTTTTTGAACTAGCATATGGATAAGGATGAAATTTATTGTATTGTGTGTTTTGTTTTTATGGTTTTTCTTATTTATATGGTGATATATATTTTTTTTTTTCTTTTTTTTTTTTATTGTCTTTTGCATTGATGTTAAGCACACTGCTCAGCTGGTGTTGTGTGTAGTAGTTCTATAGAAATAAAATTGCATTGACATTTACATTACATCTGATGTCACTATTTTCTTCATCAGGATTTTCTTACCTCTAAAGTTAAAGTGACTCACTGGATTGGTCTGAATGATTTGGACACTGAGGGACACTGGTTTTGGGTGAACAACCAGCCACTTAATGATTCAGTAGAGTAAGAGCTTCTATAATGATTAAAATACAACCTTTGCATGGAAAAACAACCAATACTTGAAGCTACTCTGATGTGTTTTGTTTTTTCGTTCTTCAGATTCTGGATAAAGCGAGAGAATGGAGTCAGAGAGCCTGACAACTGGACTAAAGGCCATCCGGCCGGTGAAGACTGTGCTAGTCTGGGACATCCAGCGGGAGAGACGGATTTCTGGACAGATGCTTTCTGTTTTCAAGTGAAAAGATTTGTGTGTGAAGCTGCTGCAGCGGTTTAATTCAATCAATTTTCATTACTTTGAATAGAAATAAATGCATAGAACCCATTCATTTGTAATGCGATGATATATCAATAATACTGAAAACATATTTGTCGAGTTGTCAGACATGATTAACTATTGCTGTCCATTTAAAATGAAGAGACAACTTGTGCCCCTATTATGCTTATTCAGACATTAATGCAGTGTGTATATAGCTGTGTGTCAATGTAAAAGGTCTGCAAAGTGCATGATAAATAAAGTTTTCTGCTCTACAAAAGCAAATTCTCTTTATATACACTTCCAACAGCGATACAACAGCAACACTGTAAGAAGAACACTGTAAAATGTACGGTAACTTGCTGGCAGCAATTAGCAAGTAAGTTGCCGTGTTCTATTCCGCAGTATGCTTACTGTAAATGTAATCACAGTAACTATTTTGTTACTGTTTACTATTATACAGTATAATTTTACTGTAATAATAAACACAGTAACAAAATAGTACCTGTAAATCGAATCACAGCAACTATTTTTTTACTGCGTTGATTATTACAGTAAAATTACTGTATAATAGTAAAAACGGTAACAAAATAGTTACTACTTTAATGCTGCGGAATTACTTGCTAATTTTCAATTTTCACAGTGTTCTATTATTACTGCTGTATTTTTTTTATCACAGCAAATATAAGATTACTGTAAACTGCTTTAATTGTGTACTGTAAAATGAAGACATGATTTTTGTCACAAAATGACATTTATTTCAAACATTTTAAATGTGAAAATACATAGGCATAAAATATTTTACATTATATACACATTTATAGGCTATACATTTTTATTATTTGGTATACAACACTCCTAAACATACAAAATCCATCATCTTTGTTGAAGTTGAATTAAAATGTCCAGATACGATTGGTAATAAATAAAACAGAAAGTATTGTTTTCTAAGCATTCATCATAAAAGTCTGTCCTTGAATGTTTCCTCATCTTTGTGACTTTCCTAACGACGCATTGTAACAATTATACTATATTATTGTCACACAATGGGTGTGTGTGCTGGCAGACAGAAAAATACTATTGCAGCATTGAATATAAATCCAATACAAAGTTTAATAAATTCCCTAAAGGTAAGACAATCCACTAAACAGGCAGAGTGACACACCTTAACATAATCGTAACACCAAACAGAGAATGGAGACAAGGCACAACTTAACTAGTTAATACAAACGAGATTAATTAATCTAACACAGCTGAAACCAAATGAACTAATGACAGTTACTATAGAAACAAATGAAAAGCATGTTGCTATATGGTCATGTAGATTATTTTACACTAAACTTGTGGCCTTGAGAACATATGAACTTGAGATCATGACAGCACATCGATTGGCCACAACAGAACAATGTACATAGTTCATAATATCGATTTTATATCAATGAAGTTCCATATCGATCAAGTTCCCGAACAAAACTCATTGAACCAGTCTCCATAATGCTCATTTCTCTTCTCTATAAAGCATGACTCAACATATCGTATACAGAGTTAGTACGTACCTGAAATGACTGTCATGGTTTCTTTGATGCAGCCTAAAAGAAAAGGGTTAAATGGTAAATGAAGGGTCCCGTGACAGTTAAAAACAAACACAATGACAATACAATGGCATATTATGCTTAAGTTACCTTGTTGAAGTCAAATCCTAAAGAAATTGTGGAATCTCTTCCATAATAAATGTCTTTATTGTGATTCACACACTCTAAAAAATGCTGGGTTGTTTCAACCCAAGTTTGGGTCAAAAATGGACAAACCCAACCATTGGGTTAAATTTTTAAATACATTTTTAACCCAACGGTTGGGTTTGTCCATATTTGACCCAAACTTGGGTTGAAACAACCCAGCATTTTTTAGAGTGCAGTAAAAAATATATTTACTGTAGAATTTACCCACCATTAAAATTTAACCAGATTTACAGAAACATGCTGTATACAGGTTCTACAGTAAGGATTTGTTCATTTTACAGTAATAATGCTGTGAAAACTACAGAAATTTGTTACAGTGTAATGATGCTAAAAAAATCAACTTTGCATCACAGGAATAAATTACATTTTAAAATATATATATTTTAATAGAAAACAGTTGTTTTATATTGTAATAATATTTCACAATATTACTGTTTTTACTGTATATTTGATCAAACAAACAAAGAGACTTCTTTCAAACACAATAACTGTAGTGACAAGTATCATTTTGCATGATTTGGAAGTGTTTATTTGTTTGGTTTTACTTTACATAGCCGTCAAAGAAATAACACGGACAGTTTATAACATAAATTTGTACTCATAAGAATTTACTCCATAAAAGCAGGTTCAAATTAAAGCTGGAAACAAATGAATTAAGGATTACCATGATTTTTGTTCACCTTGTTCAGTATATGAACAGTAGTATGGATTTCACTTATTTAATGTCTGAACAGTCATTGATGAACAGTTTGTATTCTTTGTTATATTTTTTCTTGAGAAACTCCTGTAATTTCTCCAGTGTTTTTGTACTGATAGTCTTATTTTATCTTTGCTCTCATCTTTGTTTTCAGCCCAGTGAGCTTGAGACTCCCATTTCTTGCTCACACTGTTATAGCAGCAGAACGCTGTGTGAGGGAACGTTTACTCTCTTATTTAAGGGTGCACTTCCACTCGGCACAGCTCCTGTCAACACGTACGCCAAGGTGTTCACAGCGTTGTCTTTGTCACGGCAGTGAGAATCCATGTAAGCTCTAACATTTTCCTCCATTTTGAGCCAGCTACCACTGTTAAATGTCTCATCCTGCGGCACAGTATTGGTCAGTGTGAATGTAGATTCAGCAGTGTCTTCATCAGCTGCATGAGCGTTGGGAAATAAGTGACCACGATTCAACACTTTCTGTGTCCAGTAGTCTCCTGGGGAACCCTGATTGTCACATGGTTCACGCATTTCATCACCTAAAGTTTCAAGCTGCAGAACAGATAATGAAGAAAGAGAAAGAGAACGATAGTCAATAGATTGCTCAAAGAACTTGAGAAAATCTGAAACTACATTATCGCCTGTAGAATGTAAAACCAGACAAATAAATGAGTTGACAAAAATATATAACAAACATCACCTGCGGCTCAATCATCCATGGGAGATGTGGTCTCCCTGTAGCACTCCCAGTATATTTGTAAGCAGAGAAAACAGGGATCTTATTTGCTGTGTTGTAGAAATTTGCAAATCTGTAAGCGTTCTTATATTTTTGACAGATTATCTTGTACTGATTGTTATCCTGTGAGACTGAATTCTCCAGAATGTCTTTAATCGTTGGTGGTTGTCCTTTTAAAAAAAACTCACTGCATGTGCTGAATGAATCTACAACTTTAGTCATGATGAACGGAAAACCAAACAGCAGCAGTATTGAGACGACAAACAGACGCATCTTCATCTTAAGTGAATCTCAAACCAAAAGAAAATGTTAAAAATAAAACTGCTGAATCTGCATTCACACTCACTAACAGCGTTCCACTGAAGAACAATGTAAGGATTGGTAGATGGAATTACACTGAACATAAAACTAGAACAATTATGAACGACTACTGTCGTGACCCTAAAAAACACAAAAATGTTTTAGCCTATGTGTTGACCGGAGCTATACCTGGAAACAATAATCTGAATGAGAAAGTCAACATTCCCTCTTACATATGGAAAGCATTCTGCTGTTACAACAGTACAGGAAGATCATGGCTCTCCGAGGCTTACTGGGCCCAGAACCAAATACAAGATGGAGGGGGAAGCGGTACCCTGGAAGATCTGCAAATATTCTTGAATGAAAGATGGGGGAGACAAGTACAGTTGTTTTACAACAACTGTCAGTAATTTTAACACACAACCAGATAACAGCCTTCTTCACTCAGAGCAGAATCTAGCATCACACTATCATTTCATCTGTTTGTGGGCTTAGACCCAGCTAACACAGCATGGTGGGGCCCAGATGGGTGTCACCTGGGCAGCCTAACTGGGGCCTAGACATTTTTGTCCACGGTTTCCATGGAGGCCCCACATGGGTTAGCCCAGATGAACTGAACACTGCTCAGTGTGCACACTACAGGCTGTTAAATGAAACACAGAAACATGCTGGAGTTAATGAGATAATTAGGTGATAACGAGCAGAATCACTGAAGGACAGAGAAACAACAAGAACTACGACTTCAGCCACAGCCTTCGATGAAATCAACTGAAGATAAAAGACATTAAATCTCTGAAGATCTGATTAAACATCTCCACAAACAGCATACCAGCTTCACTTATTACTAACCAGACTGACTTTATTTCTGACATTAATCTACAGAAGTTGTTATTGAGAATTACCAGAGGTTTAGATGTTGATGATTTGTTGAAAATAAGTTTGTTTTGATGTCACCGTGATCGAGGTCAGCACTTACTTCAGTTAGGCAGTTTGACTCTTGACTGTTTCAGTAATAATGTTTCTTTGGCTGATCTTGCTGTTTGTTATGGCAAGAAAAGCAAGAGACAATATGTTTAGTGTTGTCAGCTGTTCAATGATATGAATATAATTGTCATCATGTTATGGCTTTGTTCACTGATCTAATGACGGAGCTTAATATGAAAAAAATGTTATTAATTTGGTGCTGGATCTTCTCCAGAACAACTAAAGAAAAGTTACAAAAATCAGATCAGAATAATAAATCTGAAAAATATAATGTACATTAAATGCTTTAAAACAGCTGCAAGATTTATTCACACACAGACATCAAGAATCAGCGTATGATCTCAACAATGGTGACATGCTTCATGCTGCAATGCATTCTGGGTGCCTCATACAAAACCCATCCATGGCTCCCAGAATGCATGCAGCATGAAGCATGTCACCATTGTTGAGAATCATACGCTGATTCTTGATGTCTGTGTAAGTGAATCTTGCAGGAGATTTGAAGTGTTTAGTGAACAATATTTTTTCAAATTTTCTGATTAAAACTTTTTTTAGTGCTGTAATTCAAGAGGAGATCCAGCACAAAGTTAATCACATTTTACTCCTAAAAACCTCAGTCATTAGATCAGTGAATTAAGCAACTAAATGATGACTATATTTTTATCATTTAGCAGCTGACCACACCGTCTCTTGTTTTTCTTGCCATAACGAACAACAAGAGAAAAAATTTAAAGTTATAGTTAAGAGTCAAACTGCCTAACTGAAGTAAGCGCTGACCTCGATCACGGTGACATCAAACCTAACTTATTTTCAACAAATCATCAACATCTAAACCTCTGGTAATTCTCAATAACAACTTTTGTAGATGAATGTCAGAAATAAAGTCAGTCTGGTTAGTGATAAGTGAAGCTGGTAATGCTGTTTGTGGAGATGTTTAATCAGATCTTCAGAGATTTAATGTCTTTTATCTTCAGTTGATTTCATCGAAGGCTGTGACTGAAGTCGTAGTTTTTGTTGTTTCTCTGTCCTTCAGTGATTCTGCTCGTTATCACCTAATTATCTCATTAACTCCAGCATGTTTCTGTGTTTCATTTAACAGCCTGTAGTGTGCACACTGAGCAGTGTTCAGTTCATCTGGGCTAACCCATATGGGGCCTCCATGAAAACCGTGGACAAAAATGTCTGGGCCCCAGTTAGGCTGCCCAGGTGACACCCATCTGGGCCCCACCATGCTATGTTGGCTGGGGAGGTTTCTGCCAAAGTGATTCTGAGCTCTTCCCTGTCCTGATATCTAACAATCATAGATGTTCTAGAAAACTTTAAGGACTATTCTAGTAGATGCTTCTTAAATTAGTGTGTAAATGCTTTTCTTCTTTAATAAAGCTGGCAATTGCATAGCAGAAGAAATTGTGTGAGTTATTTATATTTGTATACAAAGCTTTAAGGGAACTGATACAGCACCCTGTATGTGACATGGTAATCCATTATTTAAAACTAAACTCTTGCAAATATTCTAGAAATATTACATGTGTTTTTTATGACTTCATATTGATTACAAACAAACACAGAACATGTGTACTTTTACATGACCAAATAAACTAGTGAAAGCAAAAATGTGAAGAATTGGTGAACATTTTAGGGCTATGACAAACTCCGTTTCATATTTGTTCTCTGTCAAATTCTTGGCGTTCTTTACAAGAGGACACTGTTGACAC
Organism: Culter alburnus; assembly: GCA_028476615.1. NCBI lineage: Eukaryota > Metazoa > Chordata > Actinopteri > Cypriniformes > Xenocyprididae > Culter > Culter alburnus. Next base: position 137,477 of record JAOTNS010003948.1, on the reverse strand, counting down.
TAACACTGAAACCACATCAGAAACTTGAAGTAAACAACACAGAAATACAAGTGAGTTAGAAAAACGAAAGTGTTTTTTTATTGACTGGTTTACATGCATTCAATGAAAGATGAAAAAACACCTTTGTTTAAATATCTTCAATGTAAATGTTCTCCAGTAGGATTTTCTTGTCTCTAAAATTAAAGAGTCGTACTGGATTGGTCTCAATGATCTGGACACTGAAGGACACTGGGTTTGGGTGACCAAACGCTTAATGAAACATAACTGGAGTATGAAAGGCTTTGTCTTAGTTTGTTGATGGGGGCCCAGAAGTCTGAGACCACATTGCAATTTTAATTTATTTAAGCCTAGAAAAACAGTTTTAGGATTTTGGAAAAATAATTGCATGAAATGAAGAAATAATTTCAGACTGTCTAAGTCACTAAACAAATGTAAGTAAATTAGTGTCATTGATCATGTGACTCTGTAGACAGTCAGAATCCTTTCTTCCATTAAAGCTCTATGGAATATTTAAAATGATGCTGAAGAACATGATCATCAGGTTTTGTTCATGTCAGCTCCAGTGCTGCCCAGCCAGCAGAGCCATGTGGGGCCCAAATGGGTTTGACCTGGGCTATCTAACTGGGACCCAGCCAGTTTTGCACCCAGTTTCCATGTAGGCCCCACATGGATTTGCCCAGATGAAATGAACACTGCTTAGTGTGCACACTACAGGCTGTTTAATGTAACACTTAATCAGTGTTGGAGGTAATGAGATAATTAAGTGATTGAATAATGATTTTGTATTAGTGAAGAACACCTGCTGTTAACAAGCATAATCACTGAAGGAAAGAGAAACACAAGAACTACTTCCAGCCACAGCCTTGGATGAAATCAACTGAAGATAAAATACATTACATCTCTCAAGATCTGATTAAACAACTCCACAAACAACATTAGCTTCACTTATTACTAACCAGACTGACTTTATTTCTGTCAGACATCTACAGAAGTTCGTATTAAGAATTAAGAAGAGGCTTAGATGTTGATTACTTATTTGAAAGTAATAGTTTGATTTGATGTTACCATTGTGGCGATCAGTGTGTGCTTTAGTCAGGCTCTTGACTTTTTAACATTAGTTTTTCTCTTGACAGCTGTGTCTGTTATGGCGAGAACAGCAAGAGAAAATATAATCAGATGCTGTAAGCTGATTGATGATAAGAATATAATCATCATATATTGGCTTAACTCATTGATATTATGTGGGAGGTTTATACGGATAGTATGTTATTAATTTACGGATAGTTTATACGGGTAGTATGTTATTAATTTACGGGTAGTTTATACGGGTAGTATGTTATTAATTCTGTTTTATTGTTATGATTCTACAGCAAGAGAATAATAGAATTTAATCAGAACATCAAACGATTTATAACACACCATTTACATATTTTGGGCTGTAGTGTGCACACTAAGCAGTGTTCATTTCATCTGGGCAAATCCATGTGGGGCCTACATGGAAACTGGGTGCAAAACTGGCTGGGTCCCAGTTAGATAGCCCAGGTCAAACCCATTTGGGCCCCACATGGCTCTGCTGGCTGGGTGATCTGGTCAAGTCAAGTCAAGTCAAATTTTTTTATATAGCGCTTTTACAATTGGTAATTGTTTCAAAGCAGCTTTACATATTAGAAGCACAGAAAAAAGGGAAGTGGTTAAAAATAAGCTGTACAAACAAGCGTGGTAATATGTAACATATACAAGATGGTGCTACATTAAGCCAATGTCGGCTGACTCCCAGGGTTGGAAAAAACCCCCTAGGAGAAAAACCCAGCGTGCTAACACTGGGAAAAAAGTCCTAGGAGGGAAAAAACCCCTTGGAAGATATATATAATATATGTAAATGGATATGGAGATCAAAATCTGAATTATACATTTTATTATAGAGATTAAAAATAGATTATATATAAATATATGTAAGCGGATACGGGGATTAAAAATCAGAATTATAGATGCAGCCAGAACTGGATCTGTAGGCCCATTGTCTCCTGGGCTACATTGTAGGCAGGTCCAGACACAGGTTCTCCATCTGATCTGGATACGGCCTGGATCCAGCACCCGGCAAACCTCAGGATAAGCAGAGAGACAGATATTAGCGTAGATGCCATTCTTATTCTGATGTACAGGTATATCTAGTGTTATAGGAAATGTTCTCGGTTCCGGCCGACCTAAGTATTGCAGCGTAACAATCCTTTAATGGATTTGAAAAATGTTATGTATTGATAATGTGTTATGTGTATGCAAGAGCAAAGAGATGTGTTTTTAGTCTAGATTTAAACTGACAGAGTGTGTCTGCTTCCCGAACAATGCTAGGAAGATTGTTCCAGAGTTTAGGTGCTAAATAGGAAAAGGATCTGCCGCCTTCAGTTGATTTTGATATTCTGGGTATTATCAACTGGCCTGAATTCTGAGATCGCAATAGACGTGAAGGACTATAATGCATTAAGAGCTCGCTTAGGTACTGGGGCTAAACCATTTAAAGCTTTATAAGTAAGTAGCAAGATTTTAAAATCTATACGATGTTTAATAGGGAGCCAATGTAATGTTGACAGAACTGGGCTAATATGGTCATACTTTCTGGTTCTAGTAAGAACTCTAGCTGCCGCATTTTGGACCAACTGTAGTCTGTTTAAAAGCCGAGCAGAACAACCACCCAGTAGAGCGTTACAATAATCTAGTCTTGAGGTCATGAATGCATGAACCAACTGTTCCGCATTTGTCATTGAGAGCATATGTCGTAATTTAGATATATTTTTTAGATGGAAGAATGCGGTTTTACAGATACTAGAAACATGACTTTCAAATGAAAGATTGGTATCAAAGAGCACCCAGGTTCCTAACTGAGGACGAAGGTTTAATGGAGCACCCGTCAAGTGTTAGAGAGTATTCAAGGTTTTTTCGTGAGGAAGTTTTTGGTCCAAAGATTAGGATATCAGTTTTTCTGAATTTAATAATAAGAATTTCTTGTCATCCAGTTTTTAATGTCAGCTATGCATTCTGTTAGTTTTGTGAATTTGTAGGTTTCGTCAGGGCGCGAGGAAATATAGAGCTGAGTATCGTCAGCGTAGCAGGAAAACTAACACCATGCTTCCTAATTATCTGTCCTAAGGGCAGCATGTACAGAGTGAAAAGCAACGGTCCTAGTACTGAGCCTTGTGGTACTCCATATGAACCTGTGATCGATACGACATCTCTTCATTTACTACTACACTGATAACGGTCAGATAAGTACGATTTGAACCATGCCAAAGCAGTTCCACTAATGCCAATATAGTTTTCAAGTCTTTTTAAAAGAATGTTGTGATCGATAGTGTCAAAAGCAGCACTGAGATCTAATAACACTAATAGAGAAATACAGCCACGATCGGATGATAAGAGTAGATCGTTTGTAACTCTAACGAGAGCAGTCTCAGTACTATGGTATGGTCTAAATCCTGACTGGAAATCCTCACAGATTCCATTTCTTTCTAAAAAGGAGCACAGTTGTGTTGAAACTGCCTTTTCTAGTATCTTGACAGAAAAGGTAGATTCGAGATTGGCCTGTAATTTACTAAATCTCTCGGATCTAGTTGAGGTTTTTAATAAGAGGTTTAATAATAGCCTGCTTAAAGGTTTTTGGCACGTATCCTAGTGTTAGAGATTAATTAATTATATCAAGAAGTGGACCTACGACCTCTGGAAGCATTTCTTTCAGTAGTTTAGTCGGCATTGGGTCTAACATACATGTCGTTGATTTTGATGATTTGATAAGTTTAGATAATTCTTCCTCTCCTATAGCGGCGAATGATTCTAGTTTTACCTCAGGGACACTACAGTGCACTGTCTGAAGCGAAACTGTAGACGGTTGCATGTTTATAATTTTCTCTCTAATATTATCAATCTTGCAAGTAAAGAAGTTCATAAAGTCATTACTGTGCTCTATGGAAACGTCAGCAGTTGAATCTCTGTTTCTAGTTAATTTAGCCACTGTGTCAAATAAATACCTAGGATTAGTTTGTTTTCTATTAAGAGATTTGAAAAATAAGTAGATCTAGCATTTCTTATAGCCGTCTGTGTCAATCATTTTTTCTTTCCACGAAAGGCGAAAAACTTCTAGTTTTGTTTTCTTCCAACTACGTTCAGCTTTTCTCACAGCTCGTTTTAGAGCCCGAGTGTGCTCATCATACCACGGCGTTGGATTAGTTTCCTTAATCTTCTTTAGACGTAAAGGAGCGACTGCATCTAATGTGCTGGAAAAGAGAGAGCCAATAGTTTCTGTTGCAGCATCGAGTTCTTCTAAGTTGTCAGGTATACTAAGGCGATGAAACTGCTCGGGGAGATATTTATAAAGCAATCTTTAGTGGTAGACGTGATGGTTCTACAATATTTATGGCTGGGTGGTGGTTTTGTAGCCTTGGCTAATTGTATTATACACGAGACTAAATAATGATCTGATATCATCGCTCTGCGTAGAATTTCAACAGCATCAATATCAATTCCATGCGACAGTATTAGATCTAGGGTATGATTACGACAATGAGTGGGTCCTGACACGTGTTGTCTAACTCCAATAGAGTTTAAAATGTCTGCAAATGCCAATCCAAATGCGTCTTGTTATTATCTACATGGATATTAAAATCACCAACAACAGGACTTTATCCGCAGCTAGTACTAACTCTGATAGAAAATCTAATCAGAGTTAGTACTAGTGCTAATTATATACTAATATATTGTTATATATATTATATATATATATATATTATATATATATATATAAACCCTTTATTAAGAAAAATGCAAAATAACAGCATTTTCACTAGTGGTGCAAGAATTTTGGATCCTCACTGTATGCTGAATAAGACTGTGTTTTCATGTGATTATTTTCATTTATACTTTATATCTGTAAAAATGAAGTACTGTAATTCTTTAGGTTTTCTTTACACACATGAGAACTGCATCTGTGTATCTGATTCTGCTGTTAAAGGTTTTGGTTCATAAAGGAATCTGGAGAAAATTAAACTGATAACTCTTTTCTTTGCTCATGCACTTCACAATATATGGTCTTGCACACCCATTTATTATTATGCATTTAAAGGTGATAGAGAGGATTTTTTCGTCGACTGAGAATCCAAAGACTGTTAGTGAGTTTTTGAAATGAGCGCATGCGTAAGAACAACCCCCCTCCTTCACAGCTCATTTCAAAGGAACGCCTCCCAAAACTCGTTTACCATTCGCTGTGTCGTGTTAGTGGATTCATTATGTCGGACTCACCGCAGGTAACTCATAATCTGCAGTTGTTACTCCTGTCTCCTGACAAAAACATTGCATGTGGCGCCTGTAGAGTGTGGAAAGTTATGGAGCGCGCAGCCGCGCTCGTCTCTCACAAGGAACGTCACGGCAGTGATTGACAAGCCAGAGGGCCAGTCGTTTACGCGATGATCGCGTAAACGATTGGCTGATGTTTTTAAGGCCCTACCTCGTGCACAGATGATGTATATTAATATTATTCCTTTCAGTGCACCTAATAGTCTTTTATCAGTTAGTAAAGACAGTTTCAAGTAATATTGCAAAAATGTATAAAACAAAACATCCTCTTTAGCACCTTTAAATGAATAGTGGATTTATTTTTGTCTACTCTGTTTATGCCTGTTGATTTCATATGTACAGATCAAGTATTTCCTATTTCTTTTGCAATAAATACATTTTAATATACTGCCACATGTATGAATATTTTATTTTTTTTTTCTTCTTGTCCGCTATTCAAATATTTCCTATTTGTTTATCTTTTTAATTAAAATGCTTAAAAAAAAGCACTCTAGTAGACATTCATTTTCACAGTTTGACTAAGCTGTCGATTTCAAGAAGACAACTGGCATTTGTAACATACGCGATTTCAGCATTTGATACACATATAGAAAAAAAAAAAAAACTATTACAAATGTTAAAAACAATGTTCAGTGTTAGATTAATTTAAATGATAATTATTAGGATCATGATGCTTTAGTGTCTGTTCTGTCACATTCTATTCTTATTCTTTCTGTTCTCCACAAGAGGGCGCTATTACACCTTCAATATTACTTACAAATTGCGTTAGAAAGTCACATCAAAATGTGATCCATGATGATCTATAAACCTCAAAGTAATTACATTATATTTTATAAAGCCATTTTCTTGTAATTGTATCTTACAGTTTTCCCTGTTCTTGAATCATGTTCTTCAAAGTTCTTTAATGACAAGTTTAGTTGTAAACGATGAGTTTTCGCCTAAAAAAAAAGAGGGGCAAATTAAAAAATAAATGTTGAATCAAATTGCATCAATGAACTAAATAGATCTTGTCTCTCACTTACATCTGGTCAAAGAATTGAATCAACATCTCAGCATATGTTTTGTCAAGTCATGCATCGTGGGGGAAAAAAAAAAAAGGAAAAAAAAAACCCCACACACACACAAAACCTATGAATACTGGATCCATCCTTGTGCCTCAACTTCTCCACAAGCCTCTTCCAGCACTTGAAAAAGACTTACTGTAAGGGTCGTGATCATATGCTTTCCATCTCCAAGAGAAGAATATGCTGGAAAGAACACCATCCTGAAATGTCGGTGCTGAATGGTGAAAGTGGACATTGTCCCACAACTACACAATTTTGCTCAGTTTTCTCCTGATCACCCTCATTGATTTCATTGAGGGAGTTTAAACAATTTAGAAGCCTTTCTGTGTTTCTGATTTCATTTGAAACTTGTCTGTACCCTGTCCTTCTACCTCTCCTCCACCTTTCTTTCCTCTTTCCCTCTGTCCATGTCTTCTTATATTACCTTCTCTTGCTCTTCCCACTAATTCCATTGCCTTCCAATATCTATATCTTCTCCCTCTTCTCGTCTTCCTACATCCTCAACTCTTCTTGCTCCATCTTTCTCTTCCTAAACCATCTTTTTCTACCTCTTTCGCTGTTCCTCTCCCTCTCAGTATTGTCCTCTCCAAAACCTTTCACTCTCTTCTTCCTCTCCACTCTCATACCACTTCCTTTTCCCATTCTTCTTCTTTTTTGTTTTTCTTTTCCCCTTTTATAGTTTTTGTAATTGAGATAGCTGTGTAAACAGTTAGGAAATTTGCATTTCCAGTGTTGTATTACTAACCCATCACATAGGCTATTTATTTGTGGCTAATTGAGAACATTCCAAGCGCAAGTGAGAATTTAACAAATAAGAGTTTTGTTTGTTGTGTTTGGAAAAATGGTGCACAATGTTTCGAGAAAATGATGCATGTGAAATAAAGGAAAATTGCTGTAAGACTGTAACAGAGTCAACTTTCTCTCTCCAAACTTTTCATTGGCTCGCTCATGTCCTGAGGGAGCGGCATCCTTCTCAAGCTTTAAAAGATCACTAGTTAAAGTAGGGAGGAGAGTCTGGGAGAGTTAGATGTTCCGACATGAAGATGATGAACCTTGACTAGAAGAAGTCCTTGACAGACTCACTTTTCATTTATCAAAGTCACTCTGCATCAAACCTGTTCTTGCTCATCAATACAACTTCAGCTTCAACAAATTGCATCAAGACAATCTTTTTCAAACAGGCAGGACATGCAAGTATCAAACTTAATATTTCTTTATTGATGCACTAAGTATCACCTTCCCCTTGTCACTGAGGTGCGTTAACTAAAAATCTGATTGTACCTTCAAATACTACCATAATTTCATGTCTAAGCTAAACAATTTTCATGTTTGTTTGACTAGTTTAAGCATTAAGTCTAGTTAATAAAGTCTTGTTTTTTTTATTGCATGTGATGCCATTTGTATATTATGCTTATAAACCGGAGTCCCTAATCATGCTGATTGTTGCTATATTCTCTTAAACAGTGTCGCAGCATCAATATTAGGGTATTATTGTCAATGGTCAAGAGAGTATTATCAGTCTACAGACATTCTCATTAAACATTCGCTGAACACTTGCTGGCCAGATTTCTGAGAAATTATAGCAAAGCATATCCTTAATGTCATTCAAGAGCCCAAAAGAATTGTGAATTTGGCATTAAGAACAGTAACGGTACTCAAAAGAAGAAAGAAAGAATTAAAGCGTTTTGCACAAGACCCTTCAGTGTGATTTCCGCCAGATGTTTGGATAGAATGGAATCTAATCCTCTTTTGGATTTGCTTATTTTTGGTAAGTTTATGTGATGTGTATCTTTTCTCCAGTGAAGTATGTCCTGCTACATTTCACTGGAAGCAAGCTATGTAACTTAAACTTACCACAAAAAAGCATATTCTATCATTTGAAGAGTTTAGTTTAAAATAATTGTGGACAGTAATTGATTTTTTTTTTTTTTTTCACTGAATTTTTGAGCTAGAGTGCTCAAACTTTTATTCAAAGCATCAAATCCACCAATTCAAACCTCTATAAGAATATTCCAGCCTTTATGAGTTGATGTCAAATACATGGTGTTCCCTTGTTACAATCTACCCCACTACCAGGGTAGGTTGTTGTACCACATGATGGGGTAAACTGTAGTAATTACACACAAAAAAAAAAGAGCGAAAATAGAAGCCATATTATGCAGTATGCTTCAAAAATAGGTTTATTGAAACAATCCATAAGAACAATACAAAATCGTCTGATATCGTCTGAAATTCAACATGTTTGCTCTTAAACATTCATTTTGGATTGATCTATTTTTAGAGTTCGCACTAAAAAAATAAGAGTTTTATGTCACAGACAATTGCACAATAGCTAGGTTATGATTCAGTTCACGGCACTTCTCGTTCATTTCTATGGTATCCGCAAACAGTGATTGACTGTCGCACAACTCTGCAAGAAATTCAAGGACGTCACTACTGTAATGTGATTTGTTATCAAAACATGTGATTTAAGTTAGCTGTTACGCTTTCTCCAATGCTAGAGCTACAGACCCTTGTATCTCCCAATAATAAGACCATTCACTAAAAATGGATTTGAACTTGGGTCAAATCTATCTGCCACACAACTTAGCCCAACACTCATGCTATTGTTGACAAATCAAGTGTCTTCTGTAATTTTGTCTGGCCCAACCAGACGTCAGTGGGCGGAGTTAGTGTAAATAGCCTCTGCCAACAAGGCGGTCTATTTGCACTTATTGTAATTAGACACTCCGTATCTGGGAATAGTGACACACACCCTCAACATGGCTATGTAGCTATTACATTGTATAATGATATGTAGCCTGTTTATTTTACATAAAGAAAAATATAGGCTATGTTTATTTAAATGTAAAATGACATGTGGGTGTTTTCAAGCTGAATGATAGTACACTGACAGTTAAATGTTTATTTAAATCTTGCCTTATGTTTTTCCCGTCTGTACAAATCACTCTTATTACTGTACTTGTACGTCTGTGGCTTTCTTGTTTATAACAAAAGTTCAACCAGAAGGGCACGTCTTCTATTGGATTCATGAAATGGATTCAGTCAATGAAAGTAATGATTACATGCCAGCTTCAGGTGCCAAATGCTCTCGGTACAAAGGTGAGATATTATTACTGTCATGTTTTAGAGTTTATATTCTGCTCATTTCTGTTTAGAGAGTTCAGAGAGGTACAGTATTGAACAGTTTCTGAGAAGAAAACAGACATCGAGATCATATTAGCAAGATTATCACAGCAGAAAGACCTTTTAAAATGTTTCATTCATTCATCAAATATTGGTATATTGGAGATATCAAATTGGTGTTTCTTTTTAATAAGCACAGTAACTTTTTATCATGTGACAAATATCAAGAATCCTCATTTTGTTTGTATTAGTTTTAATTTCGCCACAAATGCCATGAGGTGTTTTGAAGACATGGTATGTCTAAGAAATTGATCAAATTTGTAATTTGTGAAATTCAGGAATTGTTATAGACAGTAAATAATGAGGAAAACATTACTGACCCCTGCAGTCAACTCCATTCAAATGCAAGAGCGAGAGACAGAAGTCATTTCTCCTAAGTGGACTAAAGTTCTTCTGATTGTTCTGGGTTTCTCTCTTGTTTTTGCTCTCGGAGGTCTCTGCGCTCTCTGGACACTTTGTGAGTATAACTGATACTTTATTAAATGTGTTCATTACTTAAATATAATTAATTATACTAAATTTTATATTGAATTAGTTTCTTATATATATTTGCATACTGAATTGTAACTGATCTTGTCTGCCTCTCATATTATTTAATAATTTATATAACTGATGTTGATTCATATGTAGAGCCTCTATTTAAAGCTGCAGTCCGTAACTTTTTTGATTAAAAATGATCCAAATTCAATTTTTGAGCAAGTACATAACCAGCCAGTTGTCAAAACTATCTCCTTACTTAGCCTGATTCACAAGCTTGTAATAATGTTTTAGAATAAAATCAGTACTTGTGGGTTTCCACAGGAAATTCAAGCATGCAGCCGTTTGTCTTTGCGTCATTACATCATGTCTGTTTACATAAAGAACGAGTCCCAGCTAGTAGGCTAAATCACATGTGAGGATGCTGCTGTTAGCGGACCATTTATAGCCTTTTCTCACAGCAGCTGCAGTAATTAAACGTATCATTTTGATGGCGGATTGTAATCCAGAAAGGTCCAAATGACAATCATCAGTGACAACTGGAGATTCAGCCGTAGTCAAAAGCAAAAGGCTTCGGACTGCGGAGTAGCTACAGAAATTGAAATCTACAGATAACGCTAATACACATTAATACACAGTCACGCAATGCTGATGTTGTTAACATTAACAACTTGAGAACAAAGTAGTACAATAATAATAGTAATTTGCATGGTTTGACGTGATCTGAGCTAAGTGATCGTTAGATTTAATTACCATTGGTAGTGCGATTTATTGCTTTTTTTCTCAGTTGGTCAGATCAAAAGTGGCAGACATGTTACTTACTTGTTCAGAAGACATTTTCTGGTAAAAATTCCAAGACGCAGAATCTTTGATTCCGAAGTACAGTTGTAACGAACGGGACTCACAGGCAAGGGATCCAATGCAGCGTCTTTATTGAAGTAGAGTGGTCGTACAGGCAGTGGTCAATAGGAACAAACAGTGTCAGAGAGCAGGCAGATTCGTTGTCATGAAGCAGGCAGTAAGAGGTCAGGGCTACAGGCAGAGTATCAAAGTCCATAAACAAAGCAGTAATCCAACAGGTAACAGGCAAAGCTTCAACCACGATAAACAGACCAAGACGGTAACAGGCAGACAGACAGGGATAGATGCTCAGAAATGCAAACACGGGGTAAGGCAAGACTTCACGCTTGACATGAGGAAACAGACAGCTTAAATACAAATCTGATGAGCTACACCTGTGAGGTAATCAGAGTCCAATCACGGGGCTTGTGGGAAGTGTAGTACGAAAGTGCGTGGATGTGTGTCAGTGATTGAATGATGAGGACCAGTTGGTCTGTAGGTGTACAAACAGAGTCCAGAGACAGGGATTGTGGGAAATGTAGTGAAGCAGTCCGTTGCGTGTGTGTGAGTGAATGAATGCTGAATGGCAGGTGCAGGTGATATGGAAAATGGAGTTCTGGTATGAATTAATAGTCTGGACTGGAGTGCCCTGTTGGTGACTGTGCAGGGCACTCTTCTGTGATCATGACATAGCCCCCCCCAAGGAGCGGCTTCCATACGCTTCTTCACCAGACACAACAGAAGATTCCGGGAGACAGGGGAGTGAAGACCGATAGGTACCAGAGATGGAGCAGATCCTCAATAACATACCCAGGTGGAACACACGGCCATAGCGGAGTGCAGACGGCCAGGGCGGCGCAGACTCATGGGCAGGTACAAGGGCCAGAGGAAATTCTGGAGTGGCTTCTGGTGCTAGAGGGCCTCAGGTGCTGGGCTTACAGACAAGATCGGGTGCTGACTTGGCGACAGGGATCGGTGCTGGCTGGCTTGCAGACAGGTCAGGACTCGACCGACCTTGGAGATCTGGAGACGACCCTTGGGATCTGGAGAGACCCTTGGAGATCAGAGACAGGCTCTTGGAGCGACCTGTGACTTGAGTTGAACTTGGGCTGGCAACTTGAGACTTGACTTGGGACTTGGCTTGAGGCATGACTCTTACTTTGACTCGAGACTTGACTTGGACCCTGACTCGAAGCTTGACTTGGACTTTGACTCAAAGCTTGACTTAAAGCATGACCTGAAGCATGACCTGAAGCATGACCTAAAGCATGACCTTGACTTGTAACTGGACATTGACTGGTGGTTTGACTGTGATCAGTGGCTTGACTTTGACTTGAGGTTGGACCTTGACGTGAGCCTGGACCTTGACGCAAGACTGACCCGACGCCCTGGACCCTGACGCAAGACTGGACCCTGACGCAAGACTGGACCCTGACGCAAGACTGGACCCTGATGCAAGACTGGACCCTGACGAGAGACTTGACTTGTGACTGGCTCCACGTATTCAGGCAAGGCAGCCATCTGACGTGGAGACAGGGGGAGAGAAGCCAATACGTTCAGGAACAAAGAGGGAAGAGCCATCTTGATTATTGATGCAAACGTGGCGGCGGCCATCTTGTCCATAGACACAGGTACGGCAGCGGCCATCTTGTCCGGAGACACAGGCGTACTTGAGTACGTTGCAACCAAAGAGCTCATGTGCAAAGCGTCCAGCGGCCTTGCGAGCGAAGCGTCCGGCGGGCTTGGGAGCGAGACGGCCGGCGGAGGTCCAGGAATGCCAGCCGCTCGTGCCGAAGACAGCGACGGATCAGCCACACTGGAACGCAACCCTCTCCGCTCTCGAACAGCACCAGTGACGTAACGTGAGTCTGAGCGATCAACGGCGATGTGACTCTGCTCAGGAAGATCAACAGAAATATGGACTGGTGTTGTTGTTGTTGTTGTTATGGACGATGCCATCTTGTGAATGTCCTCTTTAGCGGCAGCCATTACATGATTCAGCATGGTGTCGTGTTCCTCCACGACACCCACAGTAAAACTAGAGCCACTCAGTTGCAATGCTAGGTCAATATATTGTTCCAACGTCCCACTGGGATCGTAAAACGGAATGACGGAACTCAGCGAATTAGACAGTCCTCCTTGGAAAAAGATCATGAGACATACCTCATCAAAACACGTTAAATGTGCCAGTCCAATAAACTCCTTGACGTAATCCTCTAACGCTCTGTCTCCTTGACGGAGACACATCAGCTGAGCAGATGGATTCATATTGCCGAAACGGAAACACTCACAAAGCTGCTGGATCTGGTGGTGGTGAAGTCTTCTGTAACGAATGGGACTCACAGGCAAGGGATCCAATGCAGCGTCTTTATTGAAGTAGAGTGGTCGTACAGGCAGAGGTCAATAGGAACAAACATAGTGTCAGAGAGCAGGCAGATTCGTTGTCATGAAGCAGGCAGTAAGAGGTCAGGGCTACAGGCAGAGTATCAAAGTCCATAAACAAAGCAGTAATCCAACAGGTAACAGGCAAAGCTTCAACCACGATAAACAGACCAAGACGGTAACAGGCAGGCAGGCAGACAGACAGACAGACAGGGATAGATGCTCAGAAATGCAAACACGGGGTAAGGCAAGACTTCACGCTTGACATGAGGAAACAGACAGCTTAAATACAAATCTGATGAGCTACACCTGTGAGGTAATCAGAGTCCAATCACGGGGCTTGTGGGAAGTGTAGTACGAAAGTGCGTGGATGTGTGTCAGTGATTGAATGATGAGGACCAGTTGGTCTGTAGGTGTACAAACAGAGTCCAGAGACAGGGATTGTGGGAAATGTAGTGAAGCAGTCCGTGCGTGTGTGTGAGTGAATGAATGCTGAATGGCAGGTGCAGGGTGTATGGGAAATGGAGTTCTGGGGCCTGATGTATAAATGTTGTGTACGCACAAAATGGGCATAGAAATATGCGTACGCATTTTTCCACGCACATATCGGGATTTATAAAAAATAAACTTGGCGTAAATAAGTGCGCACCGTAAGGATGCTCTTGACCGTGCGTACACACTCTTTTAGAAGAGTATGTGTTTTGGCGACACCAACTGGCCCAAATAGCAATAACTATTTAAAATGAAAAACTTCTAAATTATCCTATTACATCACCCAATAAATCAAATTGCATCAACCTGAATTATCATTATCAGCATTCTTAACCAGATGCAAATACTTTGAATTTACTAATTTTTTTAATGAATGGGCTATAAAAAGGTATGTGCGTATATAACATATCATCATAATGGATGCTCCCCCCAGGGGAGACAAAAGTGATATGAATTGAGATAGTAGATGTGCTACTTTCGATCACTTTTCCAGTGACACGCTGTTTTAATGACAGCGAGGAGCGCTGGAAGCACAATAATTCCTCTTTAAACCACACTGCAGATGTTATGACAAAATATTTTTTCGAGAATGACGATCAGTGATGCACACTTAACTTAGATATTATGGAAGACACTGCTGGATTCGGTGGTCGAACGGTCCGTTGTCCAGTTTGAATAGGTCCAATAATATCTTACTGTACAACCACAGCTGCAGGAGGTGTTCGTGTGAAGGATCTTCAAATAATTACCATTTGAAGGATATAATTTGAGGAAAACGGTAAGATTTGCATGTTTTCTTTTAAAAATACTTTGTCAGTGACGCGCCGTTTCAGACAATTGTATTTACACTGCAATAAATAAGTGCCTATAAATAATAGCCTATAAACTTCCTAAAAGATATGTTCACCTTATCAGCAAAACTGCATAAATTTGATTTGAATTGTTTAAAACTATTATAAACTATTTATAACTATTTATAAAGGGATTTGTGCGCAGGATCTGGCGTACACATGGTTTTATAAATCAGATTTTTTTTGTGCGTACGCAGAATCTAGCTTTTGCGTGTACGTACACTTTTAGGATGAAATCTACGCAAAGTTTTATAAATGAGGCCCCTGGTATGAATGAATAGTCTGGACTGGAGTGCCCTCTGGTGACTGTGACGGGCACTCTCTTCTGTGATCATGACAACAGTATTCACACTGATGTTGTGACTGACAGCAAACATTAGATTCATCCGCGCTGAGGAGCCGTGCCGAGGCACAACCCAGTGAACCCACACGTAAAGATGATAATTTCGCAAATGACTGCAATTGCAGGTTTCAAACAGAGATGGCGACAAAGAGGCAAAACTAATGGACTGCAGCTTTAATATAAGCATTTGGTTAATTTAGGCTAAACTATAAGCTTATCATTTCCAAACCTAGTTTGTCAATGAAAAACATACATTTGTAATATCAAGTAAATTTATAATGAGGTGATATTTCAGTTTCACTTTATTTTGATGGTCCCTTTAACGCATTCTGTTGAGTACAAGTAATGTTGCACCTACATGTCTACAAACTCTCAATAGAGTGTGAGTAGAGTATTAGTAGACTGGTAGGGTTAGGGTTAGAATAAGTTCACATGCACTTGCAAAGTTACATATAATCAGTAGAATGTCTGTTCATTAAGAGTTAGCAGATACTAAGCAGACAGTCTACTAATACTCTAATGGGAGTTGACATGTAGTTACTTGTAGTCAACAGAATGTTTAAAAGGGACCATCAAAATAAACTGTAACCGAATTGTCTAAAACTGCTGCTGCTGCTGCTATTGTTTTGTCTTTAATCAGATAATAATAAGCTTGCTGATTTCGAATCACTGAATGAGCAGCACATCATGGTTTCAAAGCAACTGGCAGCTCAAGAGATCAACAGCACAGGTGAAAAAACTATATTTCATAAACGGCAAAGTACACATTTGTGACGTTTCGTTAACAGAACTGAAAATGAATGCTTGTTTTCCCAATTTTCTTGAAGTGATCTTAAAACCAGTTGACATTTATAATTTGGCATTTAAAATGCTTCATGGCTTCTTGTTTCTCTTTTACATTTTACTTGACTTTTCATCAGCCCTGAAGAAAGAGTTTGATGATCTTACAGCCAAATACAACGCACTTAATGTGTCCTTTAATGATGGTGAGTGTCAGTTTACAAACTGAGTGCGACACAAAGTGTGAATATTTTTGCTCATGGATCCAGTTTTATTAAGTTTATGATCTAAATAATGGAAGGTTTAATCACACTTTATTCATTACTCACAGCTCAGTCTTGTAATCTCTCTGTGGATGGCTGGATATATCGTGGAAAGATGTATTTATTCAGCTCTGAGAAACTGAACTGGTGGAGCAGTCGAGATGTCTGTGTTTCTAAAGGAGCCGATCTGGTCACCATAACCAGCCAATCAGAACAGGCAAGTCAGATCAATTGTTATATAAATTATATTAGATCTGAGCATAAGTCAGCTTTCCTCTTTAAAAAGATTTACTGAATATTAGATAGTAGTAGTAGGAGTTGTGGATACTTTATTTTGACAAATATGTTTAAACATATTCTCACTTGAATGAGATGAAAAATTCAGTCAGGGCTAGTGAATCTGCTCACCACCTCATGGGGCATTATTATTAATAATAATATGTAAGGGATAGTGTAAATTGAGCTGGGTGTTATCTTAAAATAAACAAGGTGAAGAACACCTCAAAACAAAGGAGAGGAGTTCATTTTACGATAACAACCAACTCTAAGTACATAAACCCTACGGCTGTGTGAGAGTCGAATGCTTTTGATGACAGTCAAAGGCGCAGATTTATGTTTCCGCCGGTGGGTGTCCATATTCCTCTAAACCTCCGAACCCTGCTGGACCCATTCCCCCCCCCCCTTTCCATAAGCAAATCTTAACTGGACTACGCAAGGTGACATTTTACTCAATAATTAATTAGTTTTAAGTTTTTCAAGAGTGCTGTCTTTTTCTCCATGCGATGGTGAGCTTGATGAATTCATTACACAAAAGTTATGTGTCTCGTGAAGAGAAACACTCGAATTCATTAGCAACCAAACAAAGCACATATTCTTTCCATGAGTGTTGTTGCAACTCGCTCTCTCGCTGATATGCCTGGTGATTTTGGAGTTAATTATTTAAAATGCAATTCATCATCGTGCAAAAAACACAAAGTACAAGCTTTTGTGTCAGGTTCTTGATGTTTTTCCGTGAGTGCTCGGATAGATGCCTATGATTACGGTCACTATCAGACAGAGGAATGTTGCGAACGACCAATCAGAATAAAGTATTTCAGAGAGCCAAGCAGGGAGTCTGTTATTGCACAATAAACCCGGACAGGGTGATCAGTCTTGTATCACCCTAAAAGGGGTTTCTTTTGCGATAACAGCAAAATATAATGTTTATATTATAAGCTTACTTGTAAAGCTTGAGAGAAGAGAAAAACAGTTCCTAGCAATGTGGTTTTGCACAAAATAAACATGTATAATATATAAAAATGCTTTATTGCAAAATCACATCTCTCCACTGAATTTTTAGCTTTATGTGCCTTTTCTCAATTAGATGTTTCTGATCACTAAAGTTAAAGGATGGCACTGGATTGGTCTCAATGATCTGGACACTGAAGGACACTGGGTTTGGGTGAACAACCAAACTCTCAAAGAAACTGGAGTACAGTAAGAACTCTGTCTGCAATCCTTTGTTAATCAACGTCACTATAAGAAAATCACATTTATCATGATCATAATTATCAGTATAGTAATGAAAGGAACATAAAAATAATTGGTCCCACTTTATATTAAGTGGCCTTAACTACTATGTACTTCCATTTAAATTAATCATTTGAAACAATGAATTAATGTGTACAAAAGTGTTTTTATATTGTACTAATATTATTTTAAAAATACCTGCATGTAATTACATCTGTAATTAATTTCTGTAATTACATTTATAATTACACGGTTGACCCAACCCTTACACCGTACCCCTACCCTTAAACCTACCCATACCACCAAAGCTTTCCCTAACCTTACCTGTATCCCACCTCAATAGAAGCAAAAGTGTTTTGCAATTCAATATGAACCCAATAAGTACATTGTTCTTATTTTTTGATGCAAGTACATAGTAGTTAAGGCCACTTAATATAAAGTGGGACCAAATAATCTTTGCAATATTGCCATATTGTACAAAAACGACAGCTAGGTTTTCTTCAAAATATTGTTGAAAGGAAGAATATGGTTTTAACACTGACTGCCTGTTTCTGCTATTAAAGGTTTTGGTATTGGGCACCTGATAACTGGAGAGGAGAAGATCCCACTGGAGAGAACTGTGCTATGATGAGAGATGTCAAGCAGCCAAATAATTGGTCTGATGTTTCTTGCAAACATAAGTTGAGGTTTATCTGTGAAAAGAAAATGTAACTTATCTCCATCAGTGACATGAAATGAAAGAGGTATTTTTTTGTACATGTAAATTTAGTGAAAAGAAAAACATCATGTCTTCTTTTGGATTTGCTTATTCAGTTAAAATGTTGCATTTTTTTTTTCTCCAGTGAAATGTATCTGTTTGTGTTTTGTCTGGCTTTTTTAAAGTTTAGAAGCTCTAAACTATGTCAAACCAACTGCGAAAGTAGCTTTTTTATATTAAGCTCTCTCATATGCCATCTTGTAGCAATTTTATGCTTTATATTTAGAACAATAGATTTGGCTGCAGATATGGACTGTTAAGGGATCTGTGCCTTTTACATTTCTATCTAAATATTCATAAGAAATAAAAGTTATTTGTTATTTAACCCTATTATGCATGAGTTGTCAGAAATACTAATACATTTTTTTTTTTTTTTTTGACAATTTCTCATTTAGGGTTATGAACTTGCCTGCAAAGTTTTGACACTCTGATGTGTTGTAGAATGCATGTACAACATTTCTGATGATTTTGATGTTCGAGGGACAATTTCATGGTTAACTGCAGCAAAAAAATTCTTGTATATATTCCCGTTAGTTTCTCAAATACCCTCTGAGAGTATTTAATTTACATTTATGCATTTGGCAGGCATATATATTTATCCAAAGAAATCCATTTTTATCAATATTAATAACGCTGGGAATTGAACGCATATTTTTTTAATTTTAAATAAACAAAAAATAATTACAATACTGTTTATAATATAATATATCTTTTTTAAAAATCAAATGGCTAAAAATAAATTGTTCTCATGTTTATTTTTGCTGTATAATGTGAGAAGTAATACAATTAAAGGTTTACTGTTTTTACCTGATTTGTTTATTTATTTATTTATTTTATTATTGAATTTGGAAACAAAGATGAAGTTCTCAAGGTGAGTGCATACCTTCACTCTAGGGGTCTAAAAAACTGAGAAAAAAAGAAGTCAGGAATCTGGGTGTGATTCTGGAGTCAGACCTTAGTTTCATTAGTCATGTAAAAGCAATAACTAAATCAGCGTACTATCATCTCAAAAATATTCCAAGAAATAGATGCTTTATTTCCAGTCAAGACTTAAAGAAACTTGTTCATGCTTTCCCAAAAAGACCATAAGACAGCTGCAAGTCATACTTTTTTTTTTCCTCAGTTGGTCAGAACAAAAGTGGCAGGCATGTTACTTCTTACTTTGGTCATACTACCACCGGTGCGGTGACAGACAGCAAACATTAGATTCATCCACGCTGAGGTGCTGTGCCGATGCACAACCCACGTAAAGATTGTAATTCCACAAATAACTGCAATTGCTGGTTTCAAACAGAGATGGCGACAAAGAGGCAAAACTTACAGACTGCAGCTTTAAAACGTGGAGACTAAATATACCACCATAGCAAATTTCTCACATTTGTCATAATATCAGCATTATATTCTATGGATTCAATGCATTTGCAGACAATACAGTGACCTGTAACTGTCAAATAACTGTATATTCACTGTTATAGAGTGCCATTAAATATAGATAATATGATGTGGGTTTTCATGAAATAAATAGCCTAAATAAATAAAATAAATAAATGTCAATATAAAAACACACCCAATAATTGTCCAAACAGAGAGTCTAGTGCATCATCAGGTTCATCAGGTTACTTTTGAGACATTGCATACATTTCCATTGATTTCCATCACTTCCATTGATTTCATATGAGGTTAATGATATTCTCGACCACTTTGTGTATGCAACTTACAAAAAAAGTTGTTGAAGCTTTACACTTACTTCATAAGTTGAATACAGAAGGCAGTCTGGCGGAAACTAGTTATTTTACTTTATAACTTGTTAAATATGGACAGAAGGCCTTTATTAACCCCCGGAGTCATGTGGAATACGTTTGATGGATGCGCTTTTTTGAATTTCAAACAAGTGGTTTCTGTGCACTGCAATTATAAAGCTGAGGAGCATCAGGGTCATTATTAATATAAATCTGAATGTATTCGTCTGAAAGAAGAAAGTCATATACATCTAGGATGGCTTGAGCATGAGTAAATCTTCGGGTAATTTTCATTTTAAAGTGAACTAATCCTTTAACTGGCAGAGATTAGTTGTTTCACTGAATTTTGATTCAGACTTTTTCTTCATGACACATTTCCTGTCTTTTTTACTTCCTTATTTTCAACTAACAGTTATTTGCCACTGTAAATCTTCTGTCAAACAAATTTAATGGCTTCAGTCTATGAAAATTCAGATTTCATTTTTTCAACAACTGCTTTAGGTGAGAAATGCAGTCAAAGCAAAGGTAAGGCTGGGAATACTTTTATGTATTTAAATTAATTTACGTAGTATTCAGTTCTGTTTCATGATAGTTCTCCACTTTTGTGGGAAAGGAGAAGACACATGTATCTTACTCAAATACCATTAAAATATGAACTTTGGGAAAATTTAGGAACAGGGATGGGATTCGTACTCTGCATCACTGTGCCTCGAGCAATAGCATAGGCCTGTGCTCATTTGCTACAATTGGCTCTAACAAAATATTACTTTAAAATGCTGGTAAATTGTTTGTGTTTTACATATTTTTTTAAAGGTTTATTGTGCTGTAGTGAACTGATAAGAGTGAGTTGTGTGCATCCAAGGGTGATAGTTATAGTAGAGCTTTTAAACATTCACAAAATAATGTTTAATGTCAATGTTTTTGGTTTTGGAAAAAAAAAAAAATCCATTCATTTATTTAAATACACTTTTACTTTCTGTACATCCTGTTTTTAGTTTGTAAAATTATGGCACAGGTTGTGGGAATCTAGTGTGTAATGGTGGCAGCACGCTATGAAGATATACATGACAGTTTTTAATAAACTTTAGAAAACTTTAATCACAGGAACCAAAACACACAATACATAAATGAGAACCAACCAGGAGTAACTAAGGTTTGTTTACTCAACAACAATGTACTAAAAATGGAAGTTTTTCGCATACAGATGACAGTGTTGTCAAAACGATCCCTGTTAAATGTGAAATTGCAAGAGAAAAAATATAGAAAAAATATAAAAATATATATATATATTATATATATATATATATATATATAATATATATATATATATTTTATATTGTTTTTTGAATATATTTTATATAATATATATATATAATATATATATATATATATATATATATATAATATATATTCATCAAATAAAGAAAACAAATCTATCCGGTAAATTGAGTTTCAGATCAAAATAAATGGAGATTATTGGTTGTGAGCACATAGTGCAACCTGGAAAAAACAAGGAAGCTAACTGGCCATTGAAACTGCATGTCACATATAAAACGCTGTACTCTGCTGCCAGGCCATTAGTTGCTGATGTTCTTTGTAAGAAAACTGAACACGTAGTACCTGCTGTCCTGTAATTGAACAGCCAAAACGCATAAAGAGTTTTCTGTTTTTAATTGAAAAAGGCCACTAAATCACAGGGTATAAATACACAGCAAACAAAGGGAGCTAAATGAAACACAGGTGAAACTAATAGGGCATAATCAGTAACTATAGAAACAAAATCAGCAAACAGGAACAGAACAAAACCAAACTAAAAATCAAACAAACTGAACATAATGTGTGTTTTCATTTCTCTTCAGAGATTTTGGTTCCTAAATAGAAATTCTGATTATGACAAACAACAACTTTAGCTAAACTGAGGCCATTATATTTGTGTTAGAGATTATTAGCGTCTTCTGATTCAAATGTATCTAAATTAAAAACATGTCAATTTTTTTTTCTTCTTCTCCTTTAACACGCTGGACTTCTAATCACAGGTCAGGAAGAAGTCACTTCATCTAAGTGGGCTAAAGTTTTCGGTATCTCTCTTGTTTTTGCTCTCGGGGGTCTCTGTGTTCTGGGGATCATGTGTGAGTATCACTGATATTAAATACTCATTGATGATGCTTTTAACTTGAACATCAACTGGTATTGTTTTCTTTTAAAGATAACAATAAGCGTTCAGATTTTGAATTACTGAACGAGCAGCAGCACAACACATCAATGCAACTGTCTGCCCAACAGAATTACAGCGCAAGTGAGTAAAATATATTTCATCAACTATAGTGCATGACACTTTTTCTTGTTCATAATGAAGCCCATTCAATGAGTGAAACATCCCAAAGCATGCCATCATTTTCTATGATCTGAAAATATGTTGTAGAAGTTTCTATGTTTCTTTGTTGTAGAAGTTTCAAACACTAAAGTTTGTTTCGATTGCTTCAACATATTTCTTGTGCCTCCAAACTCTAAACACAAATGCATAACTTCTCACCCAATACCCCATACTTCCTATTTCAGATGAAAAATGAAGCTCTCCACTCAAAGCCATTGTCTTGCTTTACTCATGACCTCAAACATTACACACAAGCCCTAAAAACAAACACACTACAACATAGTTTTACACTCTAGTGAGAGCAATTCAAAACACTGGCAATCAGATAAAGCTCAATGTCTATTACAGTATACAACATAAATAGAGCAGATATACAGTATGTTAAATACAGCAGATCCAGTGAAATGTGTTAAACGTTTTGAGAAATGTGTCTTTGTTTCTAGAACTGAATGAATGGTTTGGGGATATTGAGTCAACTGAATCAGTTATAGTGTGTCAGCAATTGAGAAAAACTGTAATAAACAACTGTTCAAACACAAATCAGAATCTCAGGATATATAAAGTGTTGTATTCAAACAATCAAAAAAAAAAAAAAAAAGTAAAGGTGGAAAAGAGAGAATGGGAAAGAGGAAGGAGAATTTATAGTGTTTATGTCAGACACAGAGTCTTTCTATAAATGGTTGCTTCCTTTTTTAAAACTTAACTATTCATTTTCTCTGTACCAGTCATGGAAAGAAAGTTCGAGAAACTTACATCCAGGTACAAAAGTCTGAGAGAATGGCTTTCCTTTCACGACGGTGAGTTTTGTCAGACTCATGCACACAGATGTGTAATCAACTATTGATTCACCTCGGAAAGGACTTAACTACAAATTCTTATTCTTTAATATTCACAGCTCAGTCTTGTAACCTCAGTGTAAATGGCTGGATGGTTTGTCGTGAAAAGGTTTACTTCTTCAGCACAGATAAATGCAACTGGTCAAACAGCAGAGATGTCTGCATTTCAAAACAAGCTGACCTGGTCACCATAAGCAGCAAAGTAGAACAGGTAAGTTGGAGAAACTTTATAGGCAAAAGAAGAAGTAGAAGAAAAAACTTTGCCTGAAGCTGCACAGCAATACAGCTCCTGTGCTTTTTCTAGGACTTTCTGGTGTCTAAAATTGATGAGACGCACTGGATTGGTCTCACTGATCTGGATACTGAAGGACACTGGGTTTGGGTGAATAACCAAACTCTCAAAGACACTGGAGTACAGTAAGAACTACTGTATCTGTCATAAATCTATATTAATCCGTTATATCTAAGCTGTTGGCTAATTGACATAAGAATAAGCAAATAACACATACTAGATTTGTATTTCCTAGAATAGTTACATGCAAATAGTTACTGTTACATTTGTAATGCTGAACATTCTATGAAGTTGATGTTAAATGTTTGTTTCTGCTTCTAAAGATTCTGGACTAAGAGGCAATTTGGGAAAAGTGAACCTGATAACTGGAGAAAAGATCCCTCTGGAGAAAACTGCGCTAGTCTGGGAAATATTGACGGCAATTTAAAGACTTGGTTTGATAATCCTTGCAAGACAAAAAAGAAGTTTATCTGTGAAAAAAAATATCCATTCCCCTTTACCGATGACAACAACTGATACGGGAACATTTTCTTTGTATGTTTCTTTGTTTTAAATGCAGCTAGAATATTCAAAGCTGCTCTTCTTGTAGACTTGTTTCATGCTCATGAAAGAACGTAACGACAAAATCTATTTTGTGTACAGTTTGTGCTGTAAAAACTGCATCAACTGAACTTTTATGTTATAACAATAACATTTAGACTGCAATCCATGAACTTATTTTTGCGCCTGTTCTCTGGTTGTTTTTATCTATTCTCCACTAGATGTCACTACTGCAGCAACCTCTACCTTTAACAGCTGTCAAACATTGCAAATTAATAATTTCACATTTAACATCCAATTTTCTAATTTTTACTATATACAAAGCACCAAGCTGTAAGACAAAGAGAGTCAACTTTCTCCAAACTTTTTATTGGCTCACTCATGTTCTGAGGGAGTGGCATCCTCCTCACGCTTCAAAAGATCCCTAGTTAAACTAGGGAGGAGAGTCTGGGAGAGTTAGATGTTCTGACATGAATATTATGATGATGATCCTCGACTAGAAAAAGTCCTTGACAGACTTTACTTTTCATTTATCAAAGACCCTCTGCATCAAACCTGTTCTCGCTCATCAATACAACTTCAGCAGAGATCAACTGCAGCTTTAACAAATTGCAGGACAAGCTTTTTTCAGACAGGCAGGACATGCAAGTATCAAGTTTAATCTTTCTTTATTGATGCACTAAGTATCACCTACTCCTTGTCACTGAGGTGTGTTAACTAAAAACTGATTGTTCCATCAAGCTGCTGATCTGCTGCATTTCAAGTGCTACCATAATTACATGTCTAAGCTAAACAATGTGCATGTTTGTTCAACTACTTTAAGCATTTAGTCTAGTTAATAAAATCTTGTTTGCATTGCATCTGATGTTGTTTGTATTTTATGCTTATAATTTGGAGTCCCTAATTATGCTCATTGTTGCTATATGCTTTTAAATGTGTTGGATAAATATTAGGATATTACTGTCAATGATCAAGAGAGTAATATCCTATTATAGTCTATAGACATTCTCACTAAACAGTCACCAGACGAGTGCTGGCCAGATGTTGGAGACTGATTCTGTTAAGAATTCCCCAAATCAGTTACTCCAGCTCAATCCAAATTATAGTAAATTTGTAGCATGTCCTTAATGTCCTTCCAAAGCCTCAAAGAATTGTGAATTTGGCATTAAGAACAGTAACAGCTCAAAAAAAGAAAGAAAAACATCAACTAGTTTATGCAGCTGTTTCTCCACCCTCTATAGACAAAAGAAATGTTTAGATTCCCAGAAATTCCCTCTGAAATTCCCTCTAATAGATTCACTCTGATCTTTATTATATAATTCAAAAGTAGAAATATAATTTCTAAAACATGCCAATAATATCTTACCTCTGTCCTGTAAGCATTTGCCATCCGAAGCAGTTGAACACAGTTTGAATGCTAGGAAGCACAAGGAAATGCAAGAAGTTTGGATGAATGGAGGTAATAGAACAAATTAAAGTGGATACATTTTATTATATAAAACTATATATATATATATATATATATATATATATTACTAAAAACCTTTTTATGTGTAGGAATACTGACAACATCTAAAGCAAGACCTTTCAGTGTGATTTTTGCAAGATGTTTGGATAGAATCCAATCCTTCTTTGGATTGCTTATTTTTTATCTTTTCTCCAGTGAAGTATGTCCTTTAGCGCTTCACTGGAAGTAGGTACTTATTTTTGAATTAATTATTTTAATAGTATGAGTGTGTGTAGTATGAATGTAATCTGGATGTACTACATTCGCCATGCTGTCATGACCTAAATTTTTTTGCATTGTAAGATGTCTTTAGATAGACTACCAGTCATTCATTGTAAATGTATTTTAAATGTAGAAGATATGATATATAACTATATTAAATGTGCGTTTATGTACAGCATCTTTAACAGAAGACCAGACCTGAAAGTGATTATGGACATTGCGTCTATAAATGTTGTCCCAGTATGGGACAACATAATGTTGAGTGGAGCAGCTATTTTTATTTTTCAAAATGGCTGAAACCTGGAGGAATACATAGAGGAGTTTCTCAACACTTGCCACCTTGCCAGTTGCGATGACGTCTGCGTGATGGAAGACTTCCGGTGTGGACTAGATGACGACATTCGCTTCGTCATGCCCCATGGAGATCCGTGCTGGTCCCTAAAGGACTACATCCATTTTGCACTGTGGGTGAATGGATCCACATTCACAATGGACGAAGCGGATGTTGACAGTAACATCAACGTCCAGTCCCACCTCACAGACGTCTCGCAGCCTGACCCAGAACCCAACCCGTCTCCACCCCAATCGACGGACTGTACGCCAGAGCCCCCCCTGCAGACTGGATGCTTCTTCCTGCTGTGACCGGTGAGCCAGTACCTCAGGAAAGGAGGACAACGCACACCATCGACCCCGAGCCGAAGCTGATCGAAGTGTCTGACCAGGGGTGTGAGCCATCGTCATGTTCCAGTACCTGGGGGATACTCGTGGAATATGAGGGTATGGTTGCGAGTCCCACCCATCCTCCCGCCACTGAGAGAGCACCGGCTGGATTTATTGGACGATTTTGATGAGGTTGGTGAGAGTCAGTTTGTTTCCCTTGATCCAGCCAGTATGTATCTCATCATCTGCAGTTTTGTTAACCCCACCCAGCCTCCCTCTCCCACCACCTCTTGAAACAGCCATCAGGACTGCTTTATTTTTCGTTGGGTTTTGTTCTGTTCTCCCGTCTGTCCCTCTGTCCTCAGCCTCAACTACCACCCAGTCGTCAGTGTTTCCCATCAGTCCCGCTGTATCTCCATCACCTCCTCTCAGTGGCATGGACACTCAGCGGACCTGCCGGGAACCACTTCCTCATGGGTGTGTTGAGCCCGTGGCTCCGCCTACAGCCTCTGAGCGTGCTGGTCCACCTCAACCGATCGTCCTGACTTCTACGCCGATGCTCCTTCCACACTCGTTTCCGGCAGTGACCATCAGCCATTCGGCTTCACCGGGTTCCCTTGGACCATCGGCTCTCTCTACCCAGGTCAGACCTCGCCACTCCTCCGCGTCCGTTGCCCTCCGGCATGCTCCACCTTCCCTGAACATCACCTCCGCCCTCGGTCACTCCAGCTCAACCTCTGGCCTCCGGATCCCTATCGTCTCCTCGGAGGGGCGTCGATTTGGCTCCGTCACGGCCACCCTGGTCTTCAGCGTCCCATCACTCCCTCGGCTCTCCAGCTGCGACGTGGGCTTGCCATACCGAGGTTACAGTTCCGTCTATCGTCACCAGGATGTCGACAGCCAAGTAGACACATTGGCTCCTCCCTCCATTTACTCCACCATGGGCTGTCGTTCTGGTCGAGCTCTGGGTCTGCACCATCTGGACTTTCTACACTTCTCCTCTGTGGCTGCTACCTCCATCTACTCCTCCATGATTTATTCCATCTGCCTCAACCGTCTCTCTGCCTGCTCCTCTCTCCATCCCTGCGCCTTCTCCTCACACACACCTCCCAAGCCCCCACCATCCCTCCCTCTACTCCTCTGTTATGGTGCGAGGACGCGCCTTTCCGAGAGGGGGCGTAATGTTACAGTTCTGTTTAGTTGGTTTCATTTTCATGGACTCTTATTTCCTCTGTTTAGTTTTCCCGCTCTTTCCTTTGTCATGGTTACTAATATGATTTGCTATCACTCTCAGCTGTTTCCATTTAATCTCATTTACCTGTGTATTTAAGTTCCTGTGTTCCAGTATACTCATAGTTCCAGTATACTCATATATTTTCTTTGTGCGTTTATGTACAACATCTTTAACAATTATATCTGGATATCACGTTTCAATGTTCAACTAAAGATTTCCACTTGTTTTCAAGTGAGTGCAGCATTTAAAAACAACTATTCCTTCCCACTTCCAATTCTTCTGAATGTTATGTAGGACATTCCTTGTTCCTTATTCACTAGTGAAGCTGACAACTTACTCATGTTCTCCATTCCCGCCTGTTCCTCCTTCGCGGTTGAATGAAACCACATGAAAACAAACATGATCTGTGCAATGCTTCCAGTCGACATAATGTCAGGAAGGAAATTATAAGAGAGGGAACTACAATAAGCTGACCAGATTTATTTTCATAAATCCACAGCTAATTGCTATGATAACAAATGTCTCAGTTTCCATATGACAAATTCTGAAAAAATATTGAACCAACACTGTAAAAAAAAAAAATTCCCAAGTTATATTTCCCAAAATAGATTTGCATTTCCTAAAAATAAAGAATAGTGTTAAACGTTTAGGTAAGTTTCGTTCCATTCCTTTTCATTCCCCTTTACTGATGATGGAACTTTACTTTGCTGGAACATTCCAACTATAACCTCTCCCACAAAAACTCACTGTAGATATTTTTAATGAACAAACTATTAAATTTAATAAATATATATATAATATATATAATTTTTGTGATAATTTTGGTTTTGTAACTGCATGTATACACTGTATGTGAATATATACAACCATAGATGCAACATCTTTAAACAGTGACACACAGCCTCAATGTCGGTATGTACTGCACATTACACTGTGTATATTTACTGATACATAGCCTATTTTACATGCATACGTGTTTGTTTAAATATAAAAGGACATGGGTGTTTTCAAGCTGACCCTTACGAAAAACTAGTATACTTCAAGTTCATTTGATCAAGTATACTAAAGTAATGTTCAAGTATATTTTATGTAGTAAGTATAATATCAATGTACTAGTAGTAAACTTGTAAGTGTACTATTTTAATACCGCTTGGGACTAAATTGGCCCAATTGAAGTATACGTTTAAGTGTACTATAAGTGTAACAGTAGTAAACTTTAACTAGTTCACATTTGTACTGCATCTGTACTAAAAGTGAACTTATACTAGTACACTAGTAGTTTACTATTTTAATACTAGTAGTAGCTACATTTTTAGTATACGAAAGTACACTTTGAAATATACTCTCGGTAAACTGCTAGTTTAGTGCAAGTATACTTTTAAGTTTTCTTTAAGTGAACATGACATCACACTTATAGTTTACTTTTTATGTATTATTTTTGCACTTTAAGCATACTTCTATGTTCCTACACAGCAAAAACTGCAGTGTTAAATTAACTCTCCAGGGAGTACATGTGAGACCATACTCAAGAGTGTTAAAGTTAATGAGATAATTAAGTGATTAATTGAGTGATGATTGACCATTATTGAAGACACCTGATGATAACAAGCAGAATCACCAAAGGAGAAAATCACTATTTTTAAGCCACCATCGTGGAGAGGGTTTGCTTTAGTTGGGCTCTTGACCCTTGACTTTTTAAAATAAAATTTGCTTGGGTTTGTTTTAACTGAGTTATAACATCCAGACAAACAATGGAAAAAATGATTAGGTGATGTTGGTTATGTTTTCACATAATCATTATTTGACCTGAATCACTGAACTCATTTAGAGCCCAATCTCTGAGTTAGATTTACATTATTGATTACAGCAGCACTGTGATTCTACAGCACAAGATCAGCTTTATCAATATAATCTGAAGGATTTCACAACAGTTGTTCTGATCAAAAAAAAAAAAAAAATCTTTCACTTAGGCACACACAGACATCAAGAATCAGCTGTGAATCTCAACAATGGTGAGAATAATTAAGCATGTTGCAGTGCATTCTGGGTGCCACCAATCAAATTCATCCATGGCTCCCATCATGCATTGCTGCATGAATAAATTATGAGCTGAATTGTCTTAGTAATTTTCTTTATTTCATATTTTATTTTGTTCTGTTTATGTGACTTTTTAGTAGCTTGTTTTCTAATGTTCAGAGTTGATCTGTTGATCAGAATATGTTGCTTGTCACCGTCATTGAGATTCACAGGCTGATTCTTGATGTCTGTGTGCCTAAGAGAAATATATATATATTTTTTTTTTTGCTCAGAACAACTGTTTGTGAAATCCTTCAGATTATGTTGAGAGAGCGGAGCTTGTGCTGCTGTAAACAATAATGTAAATCTAACTCAGAGATGGGCTCTAAATGAGTTCAGATATTCAGATCAAATAATGATTATGTGAAAGCATAACCAACACCACCTGACCATTTTTCCACTTGTTTGTCTGCATGTTATAACTCAGTTAAAACAGCCCAAACAAAACTTTATTTTAAAAAGTCAAGGGTCAAGAGCCCAACTAAAGCAAACCCTCATCTCCACGATGGTGGCTTAAAAATTGTGATTTTTCTCCTTTGGTGATTCTGCTTGTCATCATCAGGTGTCTTCAATAATGGTCAATCATCACTCAATTAATCACTTAATTATCTCATTAACTTTAACACTCTGGAGTATGGTCTCACCTGTACTCCCTGGAGAGTTAATTTAACACTGCAGTTAACATAGAAGTATGCTTAAAGTGCAAAAATAATATATAAAAAGTAAACTAAGTGTGATGTCATGTTCACTTAAAGAAAACTTAAAAGTATACTTGCACTAAACTAGCAGTTTACTGAGAGTATATTTCAAAGTGTACTTTCGGATACTAAAAATGTAGCTACTATTAGTATTAAAATAGTAAACTACTAGTATAAGTTCACTTTTAGTACAGATGCAGTACAAATGTGAACTAGTTAAAGTTTACTACTGTTACACTTATAGTACACTTAAACGTATACTTCAATTGGGCCAATTTAGTCCCAAGCGGTATTAAAATAGTACACTTACAAGTTTACTACTAGTACATTGATATTATACTTGAACATTACTTTAGTATACTTGATCAAATGAACTTGAAGTATACTAGTTTTTCGTAAGGGGAATGTCATTATGCTCTGTTAAATGTTTATTAAAAGCCTTTTGTATTTCCCGTCTGTACAAATCACTCTTATTACTGTACTTATACATCTGTGTCTTTCTTGTTCATAGCAAAAGTTCAACCAGAAAGGCACGTCTTCTATTGGGTTGATGAAATGGATTCAGTCAATGAAAGTAATGATTACATGCCAGCTTCAGGTGCCAAATGCTCTCAGTACAAAGGTAAGAGATTATTGTCATGTTTTAGAGTTTATATTCTGCTCATTTCTGTTAAGAGAGTTCATATTGAACACTTTCTGAGAAGAAAACAGGCATCCGGATCATATTAGCAAGATTATCACAGCAGAAAGACCTTTGTGTAAAATGTTTCATGCTTTTGTTAAATGAAAGGGGTCATGACATGATTTTTTTATTATTATTTTAATATGTTCCTTGAGGTTCACTTATAATGTTTTGAAATGATCTTGTTTTTAAGGCACTACTCCATTAAGGCTCATCAGTAAATGGCCACTTTTATGATTGGCTAACATCTTTTCATGGGAAACTGTTTCAACGCCCACTCACTATTGCACATGAGTATTTTAAAATCATTATCCATATAAAACCATCATTTACAGACAAAGCATTATGAAATCATTTACTTATGGTTTGTGATGTAGCTGCTGTCAGATCCAATACAGTTAGTTGGCTGCTTCATCTTTCAACAACAGTTTCTTTGCAAACTCTCCAAATACAATGTGCCTCGTTTACAAAACAATATGCTCAGAACAAACATATAGTCCTCCGATGCGATCCTTGATGACATTACGACTTCTTTCTGATGCTGGGATCCTTCTGAAGTCTGTACAGAGACACAAAAGAGCTGTTCAATATATAGACGCAACAAAGCAACTGAATGCAAGTGGGCGGGGCCTATGGTGCGATGATGTAAAACTATTCGTCGAAGTCTTGCGCTGAAGGCAATCATATGCAAATGTATTTGCCCGTGTGAACCATTTTTGGAACTTGATTAAAAATCTTGGTTTATAATTCGGAGGATGTTTTAAGCTATGAAACTTCTAATGGTACAAAGATCTCTTATATGTCGAAACATAAAGGCAAAATGTCATGACCCCTTTAAATGAGTCATGAATCTGGTGTTTCTAATCAATTGTTACAGCATACTGTTTTTCATGTGACCAAAAGAATCCCCATTTTGTTTGTATTAGTTTTAAATGCCCACAATTCACAAATGACATGAGGTGTTTTGAAGAAGCTGAAGAACATGGTACGACTAAGAAATTGTTGCATTTGTAATTTGTGAAATTCAAGAATAACTATAGACAGTGAATAATCAGGAAACTGACCCTATAAAGAAAGTCAGGGATTTGGAAGTTATTAGTCTGAGATACTTTAACACATAATTTCTGACCCCAGTGAACTCCATTCAAATTCAAGAACGAGAGACAGAAGTCATTTCTCCTAAGTGGACTAAAGTTCTTCAGATTGTTCTGGGTTTCTCTCTTGTTTTTGCTCTCGGAGGTCTCTGCGCTTTGTGGACACTCTGTGAGTATAACTGATACTTTATTAAATGTATTTGGATTAATATTTTTGGTGTTACAGGGCTTGAATTTTGGGGTGGGACTGAGCGTATTGCACATAACTTTACTCATTCCTGCAGATTTTGTGCTCACACCCAGCGTGCGCAAACATAATGCCGTCTCTGTCTCAGTCCTAAATTGAGTTCTTTTTCACTGCTTATTGCGCTTAAACAGTCAAATACAAACAAATTAATGTTAAAATGCCAGTCTTGTTGAGTATTCATGTAAACACAGTCTGTTATGTTTTAAGAGAAGTTAAGAAGGAAATGCATGTGTAACAGTATAATGGATCTGTGCATCAGGACTTAAAGTAACTGCAGCCTAATATACCTGCTGCCAAATTATGAGAAAATATTAAAAATATCTGTGTCAGTTTTTCCCCGTGGTATTGATGTCAGAATTGTGGCCAGTGAAAATGCTGAGTGGTTAGTAACTTTGGAAAACCACAAGCCACAATGGCTGGTGACCAAAAAAGTTAATGTCAAGCCCTGAATGTGTTCATTACTTAAATATAATTAACTGTACTAAATCGCATATTGAATTGTGATTGGTCTGTTTATACATCTATTTGCATCCTGAACTGTAACTGATCTTGCCTGCCTCTCATGACCCCGCTGCTGCTGCTGCTATTGTTTTATCTTAATCAGATAATCATAAGCTTGCTGATTTCGAATCACTGAATGAGCAGCACATCATGGTTTCAAAGCAACTGGCAGCTCAAGAGATCAACAGCACAGGTGACAAAACCATATTTAGTAAATGCCAAAGTACATGTTTGTGACGTTCCGTTAACAGAACTGAAAATTAATGCGTGAAGCTAAAATGAAAGAGCTAAAAGAACTCATAAGAAGAGTTCATATTTCTAAATGGCTTCTTGTTTCTCTTTTATGTTTTAATTGTCTTTTCATCAGCCCTGAAGAAAGAGTTTAATGATCTTACAGCCAGATACAACACACTCAGAGAATGGCTGTCCTTTTATGATGGTGAGTGTCAGTTTACAAGCTTATTCTGACACAAAGTGTGAATATTTTTGCACATGGATCCAGTTTAAGTTCATGATCTAAATAATGGAAGGTTTAATCACACTTTATTCATTACTCACAGCTCAGTCTTGTAATCTCTCTGCGGATGGCTGGATAGCTTGTCGTGGAAAGCTGTATTTATTCAGCTCTGAGAAACTGAGCTGGTCGATCAGTCGAGATGTCTGTGTTTCTAAAGGAGCTGATCTGGTCACCATAACCAGCCAATCAGAACAGGCAAGTCAGATCAATTATTAAATAATTGATAGTAGATGTAGTAGCATTATGAAAAAGTTTTTGTCACACATGATTTTGGCGGTGATTTTGTTTTAGTTCTCAAGATGCACTAGGTAATTTTTTTCCTCAGTAAAATGTTTTACTGAATAGTAGTAGAATAGCATACTTTTGATAAATACATTTAAAAGTATGAGATGAAAGAGATGAAAAATTCAGCCATATCAGTGACTTAGTCAGGATCTGCTCACCTCCTCATCTGGCCTAATAATATATAAAGGATGATGTACATCAGCCGGTTGTTATCTTAAATAAAAGGGTGATGGAAAATGAGTCTCGAATCACCATGAGGGAGTTTATTTTGTGATAACAACCAGCTCAGTGTACATTATCCCTAGACGGCTGTGTGAGAGTCAAGACTAAGAGAGCGGTCTGTTATACTTTGTTGCTATTGATGACAGTCATTATCAGGAAATATCAGATAGAGGAATGCTGCCAATGACCAATCAGAATACAGTATTTCAGAGAGCAGTGCAGGGAGTCTGTTATTGCACAATAAACCCAGACAGGGTGATCAGTCTTGTATCTTCTTTTGCGGGGAAAAAAAAAAAAAAAAAAAAAAAAATATATATATATATATATATATATATATATATATAAATTATATTATTATTATTATATTATTATTAGCTCACTTGTAAAGCTTGCACAATGTGTGACATTGCCACTCAGGATTGATCACTTGTCTGTTGGTTGGCTACCACTATTTGAGTGAAGTTAATGCAAGTAAATAAAATTAATTATGGCTAAACCCTTTCATAACACACCTTTACATATTCCTAGCACACTTAAAGGGTTATAGTTATAGTTCACCCATAAATGAAAATTCTGTCATCATTTACTCACCTCAAGTTGTTCCAAACCTTTGGTTACAAACATTTTTCAAAATATCTTCTTTTGTTTTCTGTTGATGAAAGAAACTCATACAGGTTTGAAACAACTTGAGGGTGAGTAAATGATGACAAAAATGTAAATGATTTCATTTTTGGGTGAACTATACCTTTAAGACTGTTCACACCAAAGACAACGATATAGCCTATAGAATAGAATAGAATAAAAGGAATAGAATAAAAGAGTCCATACCACAACTAAAACAATAACGGCACAGAGAAATAATGTAGTTGGAATCGCTTTCATAATGATTTTTTTTTCCAGCTGATGAATGTTCAAAACATTGACAGCCAATCAGAATCCATTCTGCTTAAAGGGTTAGTTCACCCAAAAATGAAAATTCTGTCATTTATTACTCCCCCTCATGCCGTTCCACACCCATAAGACCTTCATTAATCTTCAGAACACAAATTAAGATATTTTAGTTGAAATTCGATGACTCTGTGAGGCCTTCATAGGGAGCAATGGACACTTCCTCTCTCAAGATCCATAAAGGTACTAAAAACATATTTAAATTGGTTCATGTGAGTACAGTGGTTCATATTAATATTATAAAGCGACGAGAATATTTTTGGTGTGCCAAAAAAAAAAACGACTTATACAGTGATGGCCGATTTCAAAACACAGCTTCATGAAGCATCGGAGCATAAATGAATCAGTGTATCGAATAATAATTCAGATCGCGTGTCAAACTGCCAACGGCTGAAATCATGTGACTTTGGCGCTCTGATCAGCAGATTCGATACACTGATTCATTGTGCTCCGATGCTTCCTGAAGCAGTGTTTTGAAATTGGCCATCACTAAATAAGTCGTCATTTTGTTTTTTTTTGGCGCTCCAAAAATATTCTCGTCGCTTTATAATATTAATATTGAACCACTGAACTCACATGAACCGATTTAAATATGTTTTTAGTACCTTTATGGATCTTGAGAGAGGAAATGTCATTGCTCCCTATGTAGGCCTCACGGAGCCATCGGATTTCAACTAAAATATCTTAATTTGCATTCCGAAGATCAACGAAGGTCTTACAGGTGTGGAACGGCATGAGGGTGAGTAATAAATGACTTTGAATTTTCATTTTTGGGTGAACTAACCCTTTAAACATGCGCAAGCATCTAAAGCGGCAGACGACAAACCTGCAGCACACGCTGTAGAATAAACAGAATGATATCGTCCGCTGGTGTGGACAATATAGTTATCGTTAGTTATAATTTTTGGTGTGACTGGGCCTTAATTTTACTATTTGTGTGACACTATAATTTTCGTCTTTAGGACTTTCTGCTCTCCAAAATTAAAATTACGCACTGGATTGGTCTCAATGATCTGGACACTGAAGGACACTGGGTTTGGGTGAATAACCAAACCCTCAATGACACTGGAGTACAGTAAGAACTCTGCATGTGTGATCTGTTTTATCATATACTCATAATGTAAATAATGACATTTTAATGACATAATTGTGAACTTATGACAACTGAGAACCAACAAAAAGTGCATAAAAAACATGAACTGTGATGAGGACTGGTCCAATTATAGATTTCTACGAAATAAGTGCACAAAATTGATAAAAAGTTCTAAAAGTCAATATTATCTTAATCTAATTAATAATACCATGAATGATCCTTCTAAATTTTGGAAATTAACAAAATCTCTTGTAGGGACAAATAAATCTACTGATTTCCCAAAAGTTTTAAAAGTGGACCGGAGATTAATTACAGACAAGGCTGATATTGTTAATATTTTTAATAATCATTTTGTTTCAGCTAGTTTGATAACAGGTACCAATAATTCGTTGATCACTGATGAACAGGAAATTGATGAGACGACAAATTATAATAAATTAGATTTATTTTCTTTTACCCCTATATTGTCTACCGAAGTTTATAAGTTACTTTCAAATTTAGACTGTAAGAAATCAGGTGGATTTGATAAAATTGAACCAGTTTTTTTAAAAATGTCTGCAGATATTATTGCTGAACCTATTGCATCAATTTTTAATTTGAGTCTATCCACAAATGTAATTCCAACATCTTGGAAATCAGCTATGGTTATGCCATTATTAAAAGGAGGAGATTAATCCCTCGGATTTGAATTATGGCCCTATCTCTAAATTACCGGTTTTAGCAAAAGTTTTTGAATCTATAGTAAATGATCAAATGAAAGAATACCTTGCTAGTCGAAATATTTTAAACGCATTTCAGTCAGGATTTAGAGCGGGCCATAGTACGATAACAGCTACTACACTTGTTACTAATGATTTAATCACCGCTCTCGATGAGAGACAGCATTGTGCGGCCTTGTTTGTTGATTTGACAAAAGCGTTTGACTTAGTGGATCATGGCTTACTGTTGCAGAGGCTTAAAAGTATAGGCCTCTGTAACTCAGCCTTGAGTTGGTTTCAAAATTATTTATTTGATCGAACGCAATGTGTTGCTATAGATAATTATGTTTCATCCGTGCTAACAGTTGAGAAGGGTGTCCCGCAAGGTTCTTTACTGGCACCACTTCTTTTTTCTATTTTTATAAATGAATTAGGGCAGGGAATAAAATCCGCAAAGTTACACTTTTATGCTGACGATACAATAATTTATTCAGCTGCAGCCTCTCTTTCACAAGCTATTGAAATGTTACAGGATTCTTTTAATACTTTTCAGCATAATTTACTCCAATTAAAATTAATTTTAAATGTGAATAAAACTAAGTACATTGTTTTTTCACGTAGTCGTTCCATGATTACCGCTCCGACTATTCTTACTGCTGATGACGTGCATATAGAGAGAGTAACAACCTACAAATATCTGGGAATATGGATAGACGAGAAGTTGGCATTTGATGTTCATATTGATTACTTAGTAAAAAGATTACAAGATTGGGCTTTCTCTTTCGGCAAAAAAATGTTTTTCCTTTGGAGCTAGAAAGAAAATTATTCACAGTACTTTTTTTACCTATTTTAGATTATGGTGATATTATTTATATGCATGCTTCTATATATTTATTAAAAAGATTAGATTGCATTTATCATGCTGCGTTGCGTTTTATAACAAATGCTTGTTCACGTACACATCATTGTTTGTTATATAACCGTGTAGGCTGGACCTCTTTACATCAAAGAAGGAAATCACATATATTAGTATTTACAGTAAAGGCATTGTGGGTATGCTGCCAAATTACATTACTAGGCTTTTATGCCTGTAAAAAGAACTATAGCACTAGATCATCGATTGGCATTAAATTAGAAGTACCTAGGATACACTCAGAACATGGAAAATCAGCTTTCTCCTACTTTGCTCCTTGGCTGTGGAATGAATTTCAAATTAATGCTCAACTAGAAAGAATTCCTTCTTTGAATGTGTTTAAAAATATATTGCGATGTAAAATGAATGAAGTGTGTGGCTGTTTTAATTAATTTGGTGATATATGATTAATGTTATTGTATTTACCTTGTCTTTTTAGAATTTGTTATATGTGTTTTGTAATTATGTGAAAATTTAATACGGCCATCTTGGCCAGGACTCCCTGGAAGAAGAGATTTCTTTTTATCTCAATGGGACCTTCCTGGAAAAATAAAGGTTAAATAAAAAAAAATAATAAATGAACAACCAAAATCACTAAAACTACAGCTAAAATTATAGCAAGGGAAAATGTGTTTTTTACTTGGATTTGCTTGTTTGTGTGTTAAAGGTTCTGGTTCAATGAGGAGCCGAGACAACCTGATAACTGGAGAGTACAGGATCCGTCTGGAGAGAACTGTGCTAGTCTGGGAGATCATTATGGCAATTTTCAATCTTGGTTTGATGCTTCTTGTAAAACAGAGAAAAAGTTTATCTGTGAAAAGAAATATTAATATGCCTACATCAGTGGAACTAATTAATGAGGTCTATTTTGATTTTACATGCACATAAAAATAGAGGGAGGACTCTTTTGGATTTGCTTACTCGCATCAAGTTAAAATGTTCTATTTTTCCTCCAGTGAACTGAATTGAAAGTTCCATTATCATGTCCTGACTAACTTTACATTTTAATCTACAGTATGAGCTCTAAAGCAGACTATATCTGTTAATGCAAAAGCTTTTTGTTTTGATTCTTCACACATCACTTGCAATCATGCTTTTGTATGAAACTGCTGTGAGCAGACGACAGCCTTGTGGTTGGACAAGATCTGGGGCCTGTACCATGAAGCCAGATTAGCTGGCTAGCCAGGTAAGTTTCAGATTAGTTTGCGCGAATCCTGGGTTTTAGGTACCATGAAAGTGACTTGGCTTTTAGCGGTGTTCATCACCATAGTAACTTGCGCTCCACGGCTAGCCTGCCCCGGGGCAGGTTATGTTCTGGTTCAGAGATCTCAAACCAAAATTGGGCCAATCGGATGTGAGCTAAATGAACAGACACATCCAACGCAATAAAGTCACTCCCCCAGTTTCTCGTCCTCCAAATTAAAGGTCACTATATAGCAAAAAAAAAAAAAAAAATTAACAATGAAATTGTCTGGCTTTAATGATAATTTCTTAGAATGATTTTATGATTTATATATGATTTATATAATAATTCAATTGTGTGTGTGTGTGTGTGTGTGTGTGTGTGTGTATATATATATATATATATATATATATATAATTGAATTATTATATAAATCATAAATATATGATTTATCATTTATTATTATTATTATTGTTATTTTATTATAAATCATATTTATTATTATTATTATTATTATTATTAATCCATTACACAAGCAATTTTAGTTTAATAGTTATTATTAATTATTTAGTTTCAATGAATATTAATATATAGCCTACAGGTAATATGTAAATATGCTGTAAATAAACTTTAAATATAACTACATGTGACCTTACATGTTTGAGTCTATCGCTATATATTATCAACTAAATAAACTATAACTTCACAAGTTTCACTTGCACTGATAGCAAGATCATTTTTTTTATTTTCGTCAGTGTAAATGAGTTTTTTACATTTTCTTCAATCTCTTACTCTTCAGAAAAAGAGTTTTGAATGGCACTGACTCTCTCATGAGAAGTGAATCATATTTTCTCCCAGTTGCAAGGCATGTGACTGACTGTTCACCACTGATGTCACGCATTCATGCGAGTTGACAGAGAAAGTTGATGATCAGCATCATGGTACAGGCCCCTGTTTTGTGTCTAAAATAACAAGTAACTTCAATAACTATAAGACCCGTGTACTATAGCCAAATGAATAATGCAAATATAATGTGAACTACATCTATTTTTAGTCTTGTGAAGCCATATTAGATTTGATTGAGAAACATAACAGAATTTGATCACTGATAATCTGATAATATTGCATTTTCACAACATACACAACTATTCTGTCATTTTTGTATTTCTCTCTGTTCTGTAATAAATTACTGAATGTAATTTAGTATTGTTATTTTGCATTTAGTCTGATATTGGTTTGATTGGGTGAGACATCTGAAGGGATGAAGACAGGAAAAAGTCTTGTAGAAACATGAGTAAAGAGCATGTGTACAGAGCTGTGAGCATGCTGAGACTGTTTACTGTTTGTGCTTAATAAGATTAAGAGAAAACTGTTATTCATTTTTATGGTAACATTTTACAAGTTGAAACCATAATCGCACCCTCTCAATATTCAAAGTGCAAATAAGACCAACTTTTTCTTTGATACAGAGCTAAGAGATGGTTACAACTACACTGCCCAGCCTAAAATAGCTTTCATATTGAGAGATATTTGCATTCATCAGGGAGCTGATTTCAAAATGCGGGGTATTGAAATCGCGTTTGAATGCGCGCGCGTTTACTTTCACTTTCGCGATCACGCGTACTCTTTAAATATAGAGCGGCGGCGACCGTTATCCAACTTAATTTTATTTAAACACAAAGCAAAAGGACAGTGGAGTAATGTAAATGTAGCAGTGGCATATTCTTTCCTAATCATCCTAACACTCTGTCATGGCAACATCATCCCAGCCAACATAGCATGGTGGGGCCCAGATGGGTGTCACCTGGGCAGCCTAACTGGGGCCCAGACATTTTTGTCCACGGTTTCCATGGAGGCCCCATATGGGTTAGCCCAGATGAACTGAACACTGCTCAGTGTGCACACTACAGGCTGTTAAATGTAACACAGAAACATGCTGGAGTTAATGAGATAATTAGGTGATAACGAACAGAATCACTGAAGGACAGAGAAACAACAAGAACTACAACTTCAGCCACAGCCTTCGATGAAATCAACTGAAGATAAAAGACATTAAATCACTGAAGATCTGATTAAACATCTCCACAAACAGCAAAACAAATTGTTCACTAAATACTTCAAACCTCCTGTACATTTCACTTACACACAGACATCAAGAATCAGCATATGATTCTCAACAATGGTGACATGCTTCATGCTGCAATGCATTCTGGGAGCCATGGATGAGTTTTGTATGAGGCACCCAGAATGCATTGCAGCATGAAGCATGTCACCATTGTTGAGAATCATACGCTGATTCTTGATGTCTGTGTGTGAATAAATCTTGCAGCTGTTTTAAAGCATTTAATGTACATTGTATTTTTCAGATTTAATATTCTGATCTGATTTTTGTAACTTTTCTTGTTCTGGAAAGATCCAGCACAAAATTAATAACGTATTTCTATAAAGCTCAGTCATTAGATCAGTGAACAAAGCCATAACATGATGATAATTAATTTCATATCATGAAACAGCTGACAACAACTAAACACATTATCTCTTGCTTTTCTTGTCATAACAAACAACAAGATCAGCCAAAGAAACATTATTGCTAAAACAGTCAAGAGTCAAACTGCCTAACTGAAGTAAGCGCTGACCTCGATCACGGTGACATCAAACAAACTTATTTTCAACAAATCATCAACATCTAAACCTCTGGTAATTCTCAATAACAACTTCTGTAGATGAATGTCAGAAATAAAGTCAGTCTGGTTAGTAATAAGTGAAGCAGATCTTCAGTGATTTAATGTCTTTTATCTTCAGTTGATTTCATCGATGGCTGTGGTTGAAGTTGTAATTCTTGTTGTTTCTCTGTCCTTCAGTGATTCTGCTCGTTATCACCTAATTATCTCATTAACTCCAGCATGTTTCTGTGTTACATTTAACAGCCTGTAGTGTGCACACTGAGCAGTGTTCAGTTCATCTGGGCTAACCCATGTGGGGCCTCCATGGAAACCGTGGACAAAAATGTCTGGGCCCCAGTTAGGCTGCCCAGGTGACACCCATCTGGGCCCCACCATGCTATGTTGGCTGGGATGAGACTACTTTTCGCCTCAACGAGAAATCTCGTCACACTCGTGACACGAGATTTCGTCACACCCCTACTCCCTACTGAATTGAATTCAGAGTTGACGGCCAAACTTGCCCTGGCCACTGTGGGCATCGAACTCGAAACACAGGTAAGACCTTCCAAAATCAGTGCTCTTAAATACAAAAAATAATATATAATGCACCAAACTCTGTGTCAGTATACTGTATGGCTTGCGATCTCTCAAGTGTTGTACATTAGAGGAGAAGCTTTGCAGCAGTACTAATTATGTGCCCTGCAACATATTTCTGCTTTATATGTGAGTGGTGGTTTGCATGGAGGCATGTTTATTAAAGTGGGATTTGTCAGTGTGCCATACCGACTGTTATTCTGCCTGACAGAATTATAGACGTCTTGAAGATGGCACCGTTTGACCAATCAGATGAAAGGGGCATTTCAGCACCACCCACATGTGTGAATGAAATATCAAAGCAAAATCTTTAAAATACAAACTTTTTTTTTTTTTTTTTTTATGTTTTAATTATCTTCATACATACATACATCATACGCTCACCTAAAGGATTATTAGGAACACCTGTTCAATTTCTCATTAATGCAATTATCTAATCAACCAATCACATGGCAGTTGCTTCAATGCTTTTAGGGGTGTGGTCCTGGTCAAGACAATCTCCTGAACTCCAAACTGAATGTCAGAATGGGAAAGAAAGGTGATTTAAGCAATTTTGAGTGTGGCATGGTTGTTGGTGCTAGACAGGCCGGGCTGAGTATTTCACAATCTGCTCAGTTACTGGGATTTTCACGCACAACCATTTCTAGGGTTTACAAAGGTACCACTCATCTCCACTACAAATAGGAAAAAGAGGCTACAATTTGCACAAGCTCACCAAAATTGGACAGTTGAAGACTGGAAAAATGTTGCCTGGTCTGATGAATCTCGATTTCTGTTGAGACATTCAGATGGTAGGTCAGAATTTGGCGTAAACAGAATGAGAACATGGATCCATCATGCCTTGTTACCACTGTGCAGGCTGGTGGTGGTGGTGTAATGGTGTGGGGGATGTTTTCTTGGCACACTTTAGGCCCCTTAGTGCCAATTGGGCATTGTTTAAATGCCACGGCCTACCTGAGCATTGTTT
Source organism: Culter alburnus (assembly GCA_028476615.1). Taxonomy (NCBI): domain Eukaryota; kingdom Metazoa; phylum Chordata; class Actinopteri; order Cypriniformes; family Xenocyprididae; genus Culter; species Culter alburnus. The sequence goes on along the minus strand of JAOTNS010003948.1, from coordinate 94,408 downwards.
CTGACCATGTCCATCCCTTTATGACCACCATGTACCCATCCTCTGATGGCTACTTCCAGCAGGATAATGCACCATGTCACAAAGCTCGAATCATTTCAAATTGGTTTCTTGAACATGACAGTGAGTTCACTGTACTAAAATGGCCCCACAGTCACCAGATCTCAACCCAATAGAGCATCTTTGGGATGTGGTGGAACGGGAGCTTTGTGCCCTGGATGTGCATCCCACAAATCTCCATCAACTGCAAGATGCTATCCTATCAATATGGGCCAACATTTCTAAAGAATGCTTTCAGCACCTTGTTGAATCAATGCCACGTAGAATTAAGGTAGTTCTGAAGGCGAAAGGGGGTCAAACACAGTATTAGTATGGTGTTCCTAATAATCCTTTAGGTGAGTGTATGTCATAACATCATATTATCATTCATCAGCCCTGAAAAAAGAGTTTAATGATCTTACAGCCAGATACAACACACTCAGAGAATGGCTGTCCTTTTATGATGGTGAGTGTCAGTTTATAAGCTTAGTGTGACACAAAGTGTGAATATTTTTGCACATGGATTCAGTTTGATTAAGTTTATGATCTAAATAATGGAAGGTTTAATCACACTTTATTCATTACTCACAGCTCAGTCTTGTAATCTCTCTGTGGATGGCTGGATAAGCTTGTCGTGGAAAGCTGTATTTATTCAGCTCTGATAAACTGAACTGGTCGAGCAGTCAAGATGTCTGTGTTTCTAAAGGAGCCGTTCTGGTCACCATACCATGTGTCAGTGTCAAGGGTGTTCATTCAACAATTACACATAAAAGGCTGCAGGAATATATCTGTCCAAAGTTTTTATACACCATTGTTACAAAGAACCACTCTTTTTGTTTTGTTTTCTTAAAAAGTAGCTGGATGTGAATTGTTATTTTTATCTTTTGACAGCCCTATTTTAAGTCATAAGGTTTAACAAAACAAAGAAAAAAATGTATATCCCCTCAACGTTTTTATCTACAACATGGTTGGAAATAACAAGACATTGATATGATGTTGACAGCTCCAAAAACAACAGAACATTTTTTTTCTATTTAAATGATGATGAAAAATAAAATAAAATAAAATAAAGTGTCAGAACTACCTCTGAATGGCTGTCAAATGAGTATTTTAGAAGGTGTCATGACCTGCTGCAGCAAAATCTAAATGCCGAAAATTTGAGTTTTATGTTTAATAGGTGTCGGGGTGACTGTACAGCACACAAAGACAAAGAGTACCACAGGAGATAGGACAGAAGCACAGGTTCACATTATAAGATGAGACAGGACAAAGAACTGAACAGAACAGGTAGTGCTTAAACCAGAACTAAATGAGGGAACTGAGATAATAATGAACACTATAGGTGAACAAAATGGCTAATGAATACACATGGGAAAACTAGAGGTCACAGGGAAACACAATGAAACGGAACATAACTCTAACAATAGGGCTAGTGAAGCTATAGACATTTTATGATGTTTTAAGACTGTACAGTATATCTCGATTGCCACCATCCTCATTCTTCTCTCTTGGAGAACTCAAATATATAGCCCCAATTATACCTTATTTCAGAGACTATATCTCATTATATTCAAAAATGAAATATTAGTAGCTAGATCTCTTATTGAGACTTATGACTTAATTATTTCCTGTCTGTATTAATGTGAATGACATTTTATGTGACTTCCTTATTCTGAACAAAACGCAGCTGTGGACACATCTTCTGTCAGGCTCATGAAATGGATTTAATGTATGAAAATTCTGGTGACATACTTTCAACAGTTGCCTCAGATGAAAACTGCTCTCAATTCAAAGGTAAGAGATTGACTGACTCATTCAATTCCATTTTAAAGATTTAGCACTCTAGTAATGGTGTACAAGGTTTTAATTTGTAAACTCTTAAAATACATTTTATTTATTGGTATAGATGGTTCCATTCCCCAAATGATTATTTATACTGGAAAAAGATTTTTCAGATTATTAAATGTTTCTCACTGTAAGAAAAAAAAAAAAGGTTATTTTAAGAACTGTTCACAAGTCTATTTGGGGATCCAAAAATGGTTCTATGGCATCGCTATGAAAACCACCTTTTAGAGGCTTTATTTTAAAGTGTATTTCCATTCAAAAATAACACATTTTGGCAGACACTTTTGTCCAAAGAAGGTTACATTGCATTCAAGATATAAATTTTATCCATTCACGTGTTCCCTGGGAATCAAACGCTCTCAACACTGTCATTTAAATAAAGCACTGTCTTCCCTGTAACTCAGATCATGATGATATCAACACCAAGGTCATGGATTCAGAAAGAAGAAAGCATTCACATGCAATGTTAAATGTAATACTAGTTGTTCTGGATAAAAGCATCTGCCAAAAGTGTGAATTAAAAATTATTTAGATATACTGGCTAAAGCAACAGTGATGTTTTGTATGTTTTATTTCAAACATCCAGTTTGAAACTCTTAAGATCTTAAGGTGTGAATTATATTCTTCAAACTTTCAGTACAATTGTTTTATATATTTTGAGTAACAATGATCACAATTAAAATTCTGTCATGACTCTCGGAATATTGGTATGGTAATTGAGATTGGCATGGTAATGGATATGACAATGTTAATATATTTGGTCTTGGCGGAATAGATCTGCTACACTGCTGCTGCTGCTGCTGCTGCTGCAGAGAAAGGACGGAGACTTGCAACAGCCATTACATTCACAGACATTGCTGTGACATGCTACTGCTGTACATGTAACATACATGACAGTCAAACAAAGCAGGAAACAGAAAAAGGGGCAGAGCCTTCTTTAACATAAACATCTACAGATTAATACAGGTGTACAGGCAATGGCAATAAAGCTGTGGTGCAACAGCTTAAGAAGACTATTGCTAATCATTGTAAAGCTCTTTTCACCCTACACAGTTAATGGGAGATTTAGACAAAACAAGTACTATACAGGTGCTTTTGAGTGAGAAACAAGCTGCTGCATCGACAGATATGCATAAATCTGCACAATGATGACATAGACAGGAAGCCCCCAACACAAGGACAGGAATTTATAGACACACACTCCCCAAAGAGGTATTTCTTGCTGGAACTGTACGATGCATTCAGTGGTGTTTTACCAGTCACTGTGTGCACTGTTAAGTGCAGTGATTCCCCCCTGGGTGCTTGGTGTAAAAGAGCAGATTTCTCTAAAAGTGAGCACAGGCAGCAAGCATCTTTTTAAAGATGGCTTTCCATCCGTGTGTTTCTGGATGTGGTCGTTTATGTCCTCATCTGACAGCCACAATCACTGTCTCACATGTCTGAGCCATGAGCATGCGAGACAGTGTTCATGGATGGTTCATGTCCTCATTGCGAGAACATGACCATGTCAACATGGCGGTCGTGACTCTACTTCTCCGTAGAGGCTAGAGTCTCCTCTGCACACCACAGGGCTGTGGTGGTTATCACTCTGGGAGTCCTAAGGGTTACAGTGGTAGTGCTTCTGCTGAGCCAGTCCCCACAGACCTCCCAATCCTCCAGCATGTCTTGTGCCATCAAGTTGGCGGGTGATGGCACGGGTTCTTCTCAGGGGGACCCAGTGTGTCATTTGGCGCTCTGGGTGAGGACCAGATGCTGATAGCTGCATCAGACACTGAGCTATTGTCCTCTGTAGAGCAAGATGAAGCTGAGCTTCCACCCCACTGAATTGAATTCAGAAATGCTGTGGGCATCTGACTCAAGTGGAATCCTTCACCCGAGCACTTGCAGTTGAATGATTGATTCCTGAGTGCAGCACATGGTTCACAGCAGTGTCCTGCCCCAGTGAATTCTTCCTTGAGATGCACAAGGAGTTTCAGAAATTGTGCCTTTTCCTGCCCGAAGAGGCTTTGCGGCCTCCTCCACTCTCACTACCCTCGATGGTGGGACCGCCAGGGTCTACGTGGAGATTCCACAGGTGGACAATGCAATTGCTGTGAACTTGTGCCAACAAAGTGCTGCCACCTGGAGGAACCTTGCCACTAAGGCTTACAGTGCCATTTGACAGACTGTCTGTGTCCTACATGCCATGGCCATCCTGCAAGTCCATCAGGCCAAAGAACTAAAAGAACTGCACCAAGGTAGTTCTTAGCCAGGGTTGATGCAGGAACTGCACATGGCGACTGATGAAAGTCATAGTGCGGGCCCTCAGCCAGACGAGGTCCACCTTGGTGGTCCAGGAATGCAATCTCTGGCTAAACCTTGTAGAGATGCAGGATGTCGACAAAGTGCACTTTCTTGATGCCCCCATCTCGCAGGGTGGCCCCTGTGGCTTCTACACCTGCTCCTATGCAACCGCTCCTCCTGCAAGAAGGCAATGCAGCCCGTCCCCTGGGTGCCTGGAGGGACAGGCAAAGGAAGCTTCTGTTTTTTTTCAGAAAGAGCTTTTTTCTGTTCCGCCACATCATCAAAAAAAAGAGCAGTATCCTCAATCTCTGGGTCATACCAGGTGCAGTGAGCGACGCTACACAACCTCACTCCCACTCTGATTAATTTCACCAGTGGTGAGGAGGTTAAATCCTCCAAGACTGTGCTTCATCCCCTTCTGAGATCTCTCTGTGGTCCTCTCTGGACTGCAGAGAACTCCCTTTGAACCACTAGAGTCAGTCAAGCTTTAGATCCTGTCTCTAAAGACCATCAAAAGAGTGGGGGACCTGCAGGCATGCAGACCTGAGTTTGGGCTTTTCTCACTCTTTTCTCATTGGAGCAGCAATAAATGTTTTGGTGGTAGATCTGCTGGGGGGACCCAAAATGTCTTCTCCTTTTTCTCCTGCATGATTTTCTATAATGTACACTTGGCTTGTATTATTCAGTCTTTTTTGTCACCTGCTCTGTTGGGGGTTAATTCATGTATGCTATTTTGTACAGCGGCAGCATCATGGGTACAACTGCACAGTTGTTGAGGGGTATGCAAGATCAGTGGAAATTAACTGATAATAACATTCATTAATTTGCCGTTTCATGAAACATTGTTAAATGTTGATTAACTTCAAGACTTACAGTGATAAAAAATTATGTTAAGCTTATAATTCCCCCCTTTACTTTTTCTTTTTTGTGCCCCAAATGCATCCCACCTCTATCAATTTTGGCCATGGGACAGACTTCACAAGTTTACATTTACATATAATTAAATAGAGTAAAAGATATGCGTATTTGTTGTGCTGTCTGGGGGTAGGGCTTCAAGCTTGGAATTTTAGTCCGAACCCAGAGCACTCCCCCCGGTTGTGGTAAGAATAGATATAACTAGATGTGTGTAGATGGGGTGGTGGAGGGATGCTGATAAGCTGTCAAACGAACAGAGGTAAGTCTGCTGTATATATACCTCTAGTCATTGGCTGAGTTGACTGACTGAATGCTCTCCATTTGTGCTGATTAGGTTAATTATCTTAACCTGCTTCTCAAAAACTTTGTTAATAAAACATAATTTAAAGTAATGTTGGAGGGTGAGCGGTTGATATTTATATAATCAAAATAAATTTTAAATGCTAAACAAAATCTAAATAAAAATGTTTCTGTTCATATTTTTTTTTAACAAATAACCTTTAATTTAATTATAAAATTTTATTAAAGAAGATTTTCAAAGAATGAATTTGGCACAATGACATGCATTGCACATAATGCATAACCCATTTTTGCACCCATGAGCAGCATGTCTTACTTTTTCACAGCATGTATATTGGCAGCAGCAACTCCTGTACTTGCTCTGCAGCAGCAATAACCATCAGTAGCAGCTCCATCAGCAGATCTATTCGACCAAGACCAAACATTTCAACATGGTCATATCCATTACTTATTAATGTAATATAAATTAAGAAATAGATCCAGACAAAAATGCTGAACCAATGAAAAAAATGTTCAGAAATGATTTCCTTTATATCAAATAACTATCAACAGGTAACTCTACTAAAAAGCAAGATGCAGACCAGGAAGTTTGTCCATCAAAGTGCACTAAAGTCTTCTTTTTGTGTGTTCTGGGGGTATTATGTGAGTATAACTCTCTCTCATATATATATACACACACACACACACACACCGATCAGGCATAACATTATGACCACCTTCCTAATATTGTATTGGTCCCCCTTTTGCTGCCAAAACAGCCCTGACCTGTCAAGACATGGACTCCACTAGACCCTTGAAGGTATGCTGTGGTATCTGGCACCAATATGTTAGCAGCAGATCCTTTAAGTCCTGCAAGTTGCAAGGTGAGACCTGGATCGGACTTGTTTGCTCAGTTGGATTGAGATCTGGGGAATTTGGAGGCCAAGTCAACACTTCAAACTCATTGTTGTACTCCTCAAACCATTCCTGAACCATTTTTGCTTTGTGGCAGGATGCATTATCCTGCTGAAAGAGGCCACAGCCACCAGGGAATACCATTTCCATGGAAGTGTGTACATGGTCTGCAACAATGCTTAGGTAGGTGGTACATGTCAAAGTAACATCCACATGGATGGCAGGACCCAAGGTTTCCCAGCAGAACATTGCCCAAAGCATCACACTGACTCCGCGGCTTGCCTTCTTCCCACAGTGCATCCTGGTGCCATGTGTTCCCCAGGTAAGCGACACACATGCACCCGTCCATCCATTTGATGTAAAAGAAAACATGATTCATCAGACCAGGCCACCTTCTTCCATTGCTCTGACCCAGTCATCTAGCCATCACAAATTGGACCTTGTCAAATTCGCTCAAATCCTTACGCTTTCCCATTTTTCCTGGTTCTAACACATGAACTTTGAGGACAACATGTATTCATTTCACCTGTCAGTGGTCATAATATTCCTCAGAATAATCCTCCAGGTCCCGAAAATTCTTCAGATTTCCAGCATCTTTTGCTTATTTGAACTCTTTCCCAGCAGTGACTGTATGATTTTGAGATCCATCTTTTAACACTGAGGACAACTGAGGGACTCAAACACAACTATTAAAAAAGGTTCAAACATTCTGGTGCTGATGCTCCAGAAGCAAACACGATGAATTAATAGTCAGGGGTGAAATCTTTTCAACAGGATGAAGATGTCCAAATTTTTCTTATTTTGTTAAATATCTTTTTTTTTCCCATGTAGTACTGCCCTTCAGAAGCAACAGAAGACACTTAAATGTTTGTCAGAAGACAAATTAAGTAAAATATTCCTTGGGGTTCACAAACTTTTGAATGAGGTCATATTTATAAATTTGGCTTTTTTTTTGTCTTGTGAACTTTATGTAAACATTGTTTATGTAAAATATCTTGTTCAGAACAGTACTAAATAAAAAATGACATGCATTTTTTATGATTCCTCTTATTTTGTTAGAATGACTCACTGTGGCGAGGGGGGAGTGGTTCAGCAAGGTCTGCAACCGGAGAGAATAGTGGGAGACGCTTGGTAAGTGAGTGGGTTGGATGCAAATCACGAACACCTGTTTCTCGTTCTAGTGATTGGCGCGGAGACAGGATAAGACGGCGTGAGAAGCAGGAGTGTGTGAGAGAGAGGGGAACTGCTGACTGAGGCACAGCGAGTTACTTGGAGTGAAGCCCTTTGTGGATTGTGTCTACCGAACCTGGAGTGAAGCCCTTTGTGGATTATTTGTGTTGCTGTTATCGTGCGTTGCACAGCCTTTCTGTTGAACATTGTTCTCAATAAAAGCTCAGTCAGCAGTTGTTCGCCGGGGAACGGTGCTGGCAAACCATCCTCCAGACCCAGCAAGAGGACCGCGAGGCGTTCTGGAGCTGGATTCACCGGGAGGTTTCTCGGGAGCCCAGCGGGCAGCCAGCTGTGCCTGTCCACCTGCCCCTGAATAAGATGGGCCCCCTGGACGATCCAGAAGTTTTTCTCGAGCTCTTTGAGAGATCCGCTGAAGCGAGTGAATGGCCGCGGGACCAGTGGTCTCCTCTCGGGAGAGTCGCAGGTGGCGGCACAGCAGCTGCCAGTCCAGAACCTCCTGGTGTATGACGACCTACGGCGGGCCATCATCCAGCGGGTCGGCCGGACCCCGGAACAACATCGTCAACGCTTCCGTTCCCTCGACCTGGGTGAGTTGGCGGTGTGGGGACCTGGATCATTTTGTGGATAAATGTCCGGTTATGGAAGTTGGGACAATGATCCGGGTCCCCGACCATCCACAAGCTGCCCCTGGTCAAGCTGGCGAGTACCAAATACCTGTGAGTATCAAGGGGGGTACCTATCAGGCTTTGGTGGACTCGGGCTGTAACCAAACCTCTGTCCATCAAAGCCTGATTTCATCCGGGGCATTGGATACAGGCCGCATGGTTGGGGTTCGGTGTGTGCACAGGGATGTGGTGAAATATCCTGTAATGCCCGTCATAATTAAATTCAGGGGACAAAAGCATAGTGTGGAGGTTGCAGTTAACCCGCAACTCCGGCATCCGATAATTTTGGGAACAAATTGGCCTGCGTTCAGTCAATTATTGGGATGGTATGCTCGGATGCCTCTTGGGGAAAGAGAACGCAGGGTAAGCAGGCGCGAGTGCAGGTAGGAGAGACTGAGCAGGGACCGGGGAGCGCTGCTGCAGGGGAACAGAGTGAAGCCGGAAGACTAATTCTTCCGGAGCGCGATGATTTTCCCCTGGAGCAGTCTCAGGATGAGACGCTAAAACATGCGTTTGAAAAGGTCTGTGTGATTGATGGTCAGCCTCTCCAGCCTGGACGTCTGCTTGCTTATCCGTATTTCGCGATTATAAAAGATAGGTTGTACCGAGTGACCCAAGACACTCAGACAAAAGAGGATACAACCCAGTTATTAGTTCCAAAGAGCCGCAGGGAAATGCTTTTCCACGCGGCTCATTCTAATCCGATGGCGGGGCATTTAGGACAGGCGGCGACACTAAATCGTCTCATGACCCGATTTTTCTGGCCGGGCATTCACGAGAATGTACGCAGGTGGTGCGCGTCTTGTCATGAATGTCAGTTGGTAAACCCACCGGCCACCCCAAAAGCGCCATTGCGCCCACTCCCATTAATGCAGGTCCCCTTCGAAAGAATTGGTATGGACCTCGTCGGGCCATTTGAACGATCAGCAAGGGGACATCGCTTTGCATTGGTCATTGTTGATTATGCAACGTGATATCCTGAAGCAGTGACTCTCTGCAACATTTCCGCTAAGAGTGTTGCGGATGCACTGTTTCGCCTAATCTCCCGAGTGGGGATTCCAAAAGAAATCCTCACTGATCAAGGCACGGCGTTTATGTCACGCACGTTAAGCGAATTGTACGAATTATTGGGCATTAAATCGATTCGTACCAGCGTCTTTCACCCACAAACGGACGGGCTGGTCGAACGTTTTAATCGCACGCTTAAATCCATGATTCGTAAATTCATTCAGGAAGACGCCAAAAATTGGGATAAGTGGTTAGAACCTCTGTTATTCGCAGTGCGAGAGGTCCCGCAAGCTTCCACGGGGTTTTCCCCCTTCGAGCTTCTCTTTGGACGCCAGCCCCGCGGGGTGCTGGATGTCCTGAGGGATGCTTGGGAGGACGGACCATCTCAGGCCAAAAATGAAATTCAGTATGTGCTGGACTTGAGAGCAAAACTCCACACTTTGGGGCGGCTGTCAATGGAGAATTTGTTACAAGCCCAGCACAAACAGAGCCAGCTGTAAATTTGCACCGGGAGAGAAAGTACTTGTATTGCTCCCTACTTCAAGTTCTAAATTACTTGCAAAGTGGCAAGGACCCTTTGAGGTTACACGGCAAGTGGGCGAGCTCGATTATGAGGTGGTACGGTCTGACAGGAGGGGGGCACGTCAAATTTATCACCTCAATCTCCTTAAAAAATGGAATGAGGCAGAATCAGTGATGCTGGCGACGGTGATTAGCGGGGAGGATGATCTCGGGCCAGAGGCGAATGTAAAAACTCAATCCCTCGCTCTGACCCCGGGAGGAGATCACCTCTCGCCCTCCCAGCTCACTGATTTATCTAAACTGCAAGCAGAATTTGCAGACGTGTTCTCTCCCCTGCCGGGGTGTACCAACCTCATTCAGCACCATGTCGAGACGGAGCCGGGCGTGGTTATTCGCAGCCGGCCGTATAGATTACCTGAGCACAAAAAAAAGGTAGTTCAGGACGAATTAGAGGCAATGCTTAAGATGGGAGTAATAGAAGAGTCCAGCAGTAACTGGGCGAGCCCGATAGTTTTGGTCCCCAAAACAGACGGCTCTGTTAGTTTCTGCGTGGACTATCGCAGGGTGAATGCAGTGTCGAAATTCGACGCGTATCCAACGCCACGGGTGGACGAATTGCTTGACCGGCTAGGTGCGACTCGATTTTATTCGACACTGGACTTAACGAAAGGATCCCCTTGTCGCCATTATCCAAAGAAAAGACCGCTTTCACGACGCCGTTCGGATTACACCAATTCGTTACGCTTCCGCTCGGGCTGTTCGGGGCACCGGCTACCTTTCAGCGACTCATGGATAAAATTCTGCGGCCCCATGGTGCATATGCGGCTGCCTATCTAGATGATATTATTATCTATAGTAATGACTGGCAGCGGCATATGCAGCATTTAAGGGCCGTCCTGAGATTGCTGAGAGGGGCTGGGCTCACGGCCAACCCGAAGAAGTGTGCAATTGGGTACGTGGAGGTAAGGTATCTGGGCTTCCACTTGGGGCATGGGCAGGTGCGTCCCCAAATTGACAAGACAGCAGCGATTGCGACCTGTCCGCACAAGGTTTGTACCTAATTATTCGGCCCTCACCAGCTCGTTGACTGATCTAACTAAAAAGGATGCACCAGATACGGTCCAGTGGACGGAGCTGTGCCAGCAGGCCTTTACCCAGGTGAAGGCTGCTCTATGTGGTGGGCCATTGCTTCACTCTCCTGACTTTTCTCTCCCTTTTCTGTTGCAGACTGACGCGTCGGACAGAGGGCTGGGTGCTGTCCTGTCCCAGGAGATAGAGGGTGAGGAAACAGCTCCCCGGCCTGAGTCGGGCGGTGGGGGTATGTGGCGAGGGGGGAGTGGTTCAGCGAGGTCTGCAACCGGAGAGAATAGCGGGAGACGCTTGGTAAGTGAGTGGGTTGGATGCAAATCACGAACACCTGTTTCTCGTTCTAGTGATTGGCGCGGAGACAGGATAAGACGCCGTGAGAAGCAGGAGTGTGTGAGAAAGAGGGGAACTGCTGACTGAGGCACAGCGAGTTTACTTGGAGTGAAGCCCTTTGTGGATTGTGTCTACCGAACCTGGAGTGAAGCTCTTTGTGGATTATTTGTGTTGCTGTTATTGTGCGTTGCACAGCCTTTCTGTTGAACATTGTTCTCAATAAAAGCTCAGTCAGCAGTTGTTCGCCGTCCCAGACCTCTTCCTTCCCATACACGAACGTGAACTGTGTTACACTCACATTTTCACAGATTCTACAAGTGGTTCACAAACTTTCAAGCAGCACTGTATATATAGGTAGAATGACCCTAAAATTCAAGATACCAGGGCAAAAAATGCCCTGTATAATTTGTCTCATATTTATATTTTTACATACTGTAGTGCCAAATCTTCAGCCACAAGCAGGGGTGGGACTTTATTTGGATAGGCACACCATGCAGCCAGTCATATGGGAGGACAGACTAGGATCATACCATTATGTAAAAAAGCAAGGGGGACACACGCTCCGAAGATAGTGAGGTAGCGGTACAGGCCAGGTGCACAGAGCAACAGAGAGAGGCGATGCAAGCACGCTGGGAGAAAGTGAAAAAATGTTGCAGATCAAACAGCAACAGTGCCACGAGGGTGTGGTGGAATTTATGAAGAGGACTGTCTCAAGCCCTTCTCAGGGCGGCTTCTCAGTTACCCACTTTGCAACCTGGAATGTCATCACCCTGAATGGTCTGGGTTATCAGGTGGTGCTTGTCAATGAGCTGGCTAAGTACAACATTGCCACAGCTGGTATCATAGAGGCGCAGCTGCCAGGCCACGAGCAGTGAATGGTCAACAGTGCCACCATGCTGCTCTCAGGTGGCATGGATCACAAAAGGGGGTGGTGTTAGTCCTGGCGTAAGTCCCGACTCACTGGTAATGTGGCACCCAATGTTACCATGACTCCTGTATGCACGGCTTCTCCATCAGTGGGGATATCTCTCACTTATAGTTTCCTATGCCCCAACAGAGGATGCTGATGGCATGGCAAAGGACAGTTTCTACCACCAGCTGGCTTCAACAATACAGTCAGTGCCAAAAACACGACAAATTGCTCATTCTTGGTGACATGAATGCAAATCCAGGGCCACGGACTGCCGGCTTCGAAGACGTTGTCAGACCATTTTGTGTGGGTACTACAAATGACAATTCAGGCCGTCTTCTTTCTTTATGTTCCTCCGAGGGCATAATGGCCACTGGATCGTGGTTTCGAAGATGAGATATTCACAAGTTTACATGGATATCTAATGATGGCTGTACAAGGAAGGAACTGGATCACATCCTGGCACGACCGCTCAGCATTGTTACCACCAAATAGCGATCACCGCTTGCTTATTGTGGCCATTGCAATTCCATTTAGACCCATATACAAGCATAAGCCACAGCCAACATTTAATGTGCAAATGCTGACAGACAAACTTGACATGGCTCAGCGCTACAATATCACCATCGAGAATAAATTGTCAGCACTGGTTGATCTTTCAGAGGATGTCGAGACCGCAACAATCAGTGACACTATCCGCACAGCCGCAAAAGACAGCTGGCCCTGAGGGTATTTCACCAGAACTACTGAAATGCACCATCAACTCTGTCAGCAAAGCTCTCCACAAACTATTTTTACGGGTGTGGTCTTCTGGGCATGTTCCTGCTCAGTGGAAAGAAGGCATTATTATGGATCTGTACAAGGGTAATGGTCCAAGGAACGAATGTTCCAGTTATAGACCCATTACACTGTTGTCAGTTCCAGGAAAGGTATTCGCTCACATCCTATTAACAAGGATTTAACCACTCCTTGTGTCTCAACGCCGCCCTCAACAGATGCCACCCTCGCTCTTAGGCTCTTATCAGAAATACACCATGAGTTCAACTATCCACTCATAGTAGCCTATGTCGATCCTAAGGCAGTGTTTGACTCTGTGGATCGTCAAGCACTGTGGAGAGCATCGCAGGGAATCAGCATTCCAAATTTCCTGCTAGATCTAATTAAGGATCATCATTCAGGCACAACTGCAAGAGTGGGTTAATGGCTCAGTCTCTGAGGAGATTACAACCACCTCCGGAGACAGGCATGGCTGTGTTCTGGCTTGAGCACGTTTCTGCAGAGCCATGGATTGGATCCTTGAGTGAATAGTGTATCAAAATGGTGTAAAATGGTGTGATACATTTACATGTATCATGGCAAAAAAAAAAAAAAACTAATTGTAGAGCCTGGGTGGTGGATCAAATATTAGGAATTGCAATTGCCAATATTGCATGCCGAACTGGTCTTGCTGCTTCTGCAATGAGGTCTTTTCAGAACCGGTTCTACTCCACCTGTGTATTGCCAATCCTTTTGTATGGTTCTGAAACTTAGACTCTTCAATTGCAAGATGCCAAAAAGATAGTCATTTCATGTGTGCTGCCAGCGTCAAAATCTATGCTCAGTCTTTGGTCACAATAAAAAACTATCATGATTGGACACTTGGTGGCGCTATAACTTAAAAAAACAAAACAAAACATGAAAACAGCTGTAACTACACAACTGTTAGTCTGATCGACTTGAAATTTGGCATGCAATGTCTTGGTCCAAGGAGGCATGATTGTTTAGGTCATTGGCGTATCTCAAAAAACATGGCCGCCATTGGCCAATGAGGTTTAAGCACCTATTAGACAAGGTTAATGGAGTCCAATCGGAATGAAACTCGGTGTGCATGTTCGACTCATGGGCCTAGAGGTCTGTAAGAATTTTGAAAGAAATCCGCCATTAGGTGGCGCTAAGAGTTTTATGACTCTGTAATCATGTGGTGTTTCACAGATCCACACAATATGCATATCATTTGATAGATCTCCTCATGCTAAACAACTTTGCCTCAAACTATTGCTGTCAATCAAAACTTTCATTAAATATTCGCAATTATGTAAAAAAAAAAAAAAATACTTTTGCGAACTAGTCCTAGGTTTTTCACCTGATCAGAACCAAACCAGTGCAGGACAATTCACTGGACTCTTTAGATTAATGATTATTATATAAAAAGAAGTTGAACTTTACCCTTTGGGTCGCTATAACAAGGTAATTTAGAAAATGGGCGTGGCAAAATATACTCAATAGCCAATAGATCCTAAATGAAAACTCAAAACTTCACGTAAATAGGTGAACACGTGTAGCATATGACTCTAAAAAAGCATGTCAACATTAATGGAGATCGGACCATAGGTGGCGCTATAACTGTTAAAAACCATATATTTCGGTAAATTGCCTGCATTGGCTGTAAATGGTCTTTTCCATCTATGATCATATAATTGTTAGATCTGCTCATTCTGAACAACTTTGCCTCAAGAACCATTGCTGTCAATCAAATCGCTCATTAAATATTCAAGAATATTTAAAAATATATATTTTTTGCTCAATCTGAATAAAACCAATGCAGTGGAATTCTCTGGACTCTCTAATATGGATGAAAATCATAATGTTTTGAAACAGGGGTGGAGCTAGGGGTGGGCTAAGGGGGCTGGAGCCCCGAATGTTTTTACAAAACCCCCGAAGCTTTCAGGTTTGAGGTTTCTTAACAGTGCTGTCAAAATAAAAATTTTCTAAACATATCTCTCTATTAAAATGTTAAACAGTTCAATACCACTTTTCTACAGTATCCGTACAACACAACAAACAAGATCTCTGTTTTCTCTGTGTAAAAACATGCTAAGCCTGAGAGTGCTATACAAAGAAACATTTCAGTCAGGACCACTTTGTCAAGTATATAAATTTATTACATATAGCAGTTAGTGGTAACACTTTACAATAACAGTACATGAATAACCATGAACTAATACCTAAATTAATAGTTACTTCAACATGAACTCATGATTAGTTAAGATATGAACTAATGAAGAGTGATCCTTAACTACGACAGGAGTCATAAGGATTCATGCATGAAAACAGAAGCCTTAACTAAGCGTTAATACATGTTTGATAATTAATGCATTAATTAACATTTAGGGGTAAACTAAATAAATCAGCCTCCATAAGAGTAAACAAGAAGTACTCTGATTTGAATGAAACGTGATTTAATCCTGTCATAAATTACACTGTATATCATAATCTGCCATCTGCAGCTTGTGACAAATAATTGCAATGGCACATGATTATTTAGCCATTAATTACATAGATCTGTCTAATCAAATGTGGAAAATAGACTTACTACCGCTAATAAATTTAATTTGATCTAAACCGTTTTCTGATTTTATGTTCATTTACATTTAGTCATAGCTAAATAGTCATAGGCCTAGTTATTCCCGGAACTAAAGTATGTAGGGTTTGTTTCTGGCGGGACTCATAGTGGGCGCACGCTAGGTATTCTCTTGGCGCATTTGTTGTGTTGCTGGCATTTTAAACTAATAATGTTGACTGCTTTGGTAAGCCGAATTAATAATTAAAGACATATTTACATGTATGTTTTATTGGGGTTTTCAGGAGGTATGTGCAGTTATTAACTGTACGTTATTTGTATTTTTGTCATTTAATGTATATGCTTGATTAGCATAGCTTGTGGACGCGCACTATTTTACATGTAAATGCCTTATGTGTGTCTTTACAGGTATGTTTATGGCTTGCTTTCAAGTCCATATTGTTTAATTATATAAATAAAAATAAAATACAAATACTTTTTATTTTAGTTTTTTTGTACCGGGTGTAAAGGAATAAGGATGGCACTCTATAGTGTTTATTCATATATTAGTTAATGATGGTGATATGTGCATCATGTCATGACTTTACTTGAGGGGGCACCAATTGCATCAACATTTGTTTACTTGACTTTACTGAGGGGGCACAATCATAATTAATTCACTAAACTACTACCAAATCAGCTCCTTAACTACTATCAATACACTTGTACTAACACAACTTACAAGTACTCAGCCAGTTAAGTGATGTTGGTGACTTTTCAAAAAGTCAGGAATGGAGGTACAGTATATGATCACGGCCTGCGTCTGGGGAGGAGTGAACTTCTGAATCTGAATCCAGCAACGCTCCCTGACCTTAGTTCATGTTTCCTGTTTGGTTATTTTTTTGGAACTGATTCCTCAGGAACTGTTGGTAAGTCACAGTAAGTTTAGTTTGATAGGAAGAATATCACAAAACAGATTAAGACCTTTTAAGATAAATAGTGTATTTAGTTTTATAGTTTGAAAGGAGGATAAGTGAAAATAATGGCAAACTAATCATGTGCCTTTCAGTGATGTTTATAATGAAGCTGCTGATGTCAGTAGTTTAAATTCTGACAATAATAAATTGTTTAAATTTATTTCAAAGTCCAAATATGTATTATTCCTTCTTATAGAGACTGTTTGATTTAGTTTACCCTAAATGTTAATTAATGCATTAATTATCAAACATGTATTAACGTGTAGTTAAGGCTGCTGTTTTCATGCATGAATCCCTATGACTCCTGTCGTAGTTAAGGATCACTCTTCATTAGTTCATATCTTAACTAATCTTGAGTTCATGTTGAAGTAACTATTAACTCAGGTATTAGTTCATGGTTATTCATGTACTGTTATTGTAAAGTGTTACCCAGTTGGTGTTGGCGGTATGGTTCTGTTCTGGGCAAAACTCCCCATGCCTGTCTATGCAGCCATGCTTGGACACAGTGGGGAGAGCAGCAAATATTGGAATGGAAATGGAAATTTTAATGGCCCGCTATGATAGGTGTCGAAACTGGATTGGTATACATTGGGAACAGTTGACTATCAGCCAATGCAAGCTTGCCTGACGTGGCCTGCCTGAAAAATGCTTGATAAATGGATGATCGAGCCACAGATGACATTTCTAATGGCGGTTTGCTACAGTTTCATAATGTTTTGAGTTTTTGGTTATATTTGAGAGAAACCTTATTATGCATTAAACTAACTACTACTTCTTCTTTTTTTTTTTGTTTAAGCTTTTTAGCTTTATTTATCTGATTTTACTTTTCTACACATACTAGTTCCCTTTCTTATTTATTTCCTCAAGTTCTCTGAGCATTTAATTGACTAGCCATTTCTTTCTCTCTTTTGTCAATTATCTGTTCTGTAGCTTGTACACCAACATCAAGATGCACACCATGTAATGTTTTTTTTTTTTTTTTTTTTCTCTCAGGCAAATTTATAAAATCTACTTAAAGGGATAGTTCACCCAAAAATGAAAATTTTATGTTTATCTGCTTACCCCCAGGGCATCCAAGATGTAGGTGACTTTGTTTCTTCAGTAGAACACAAATGATTATTTTTAACTCCAACCGTTGCGGTCTGTCAGTCGTATAATGCATGTCAGTGGGAAACTCCATCTATAAGAGTAAAAAAAAAACAAAAAAAAAAACATGTACAGACAAATCTAAATTAAACCCTGCAGCTCGTGACGACACATTGATATACTAAGACACTAAACGATCAGTTTGTGCGAGAAACCGAACAGTATTTATATCATTCTTTACCTCTACAACACCACTATGTCCAACTGCCCTGCTCACAGATCACCTGAACGAGGTGGTTTGGGCCCGACTGAAAACAAACTAGTTTCATTTGAGGTGAGAAAGCAATCTGACCTGATGGTCCAACAGACCAAGCCGTATCATATTTTATAAAGGGAAATGTGCTATATAATAAGCAGCAGTATCTGATTCTGTGAGTTTTTGTGATTGAAAACTAAAGCGTGCCTCTTTATCTGTGTAATTTCTCTTATCCATGCATCACATGAATGCTGTCCTGAGTCCCGACGAAGCCTTGCTTAAAAGATAAAAAGTGGCAATATTATCAAACTGAAGCTTGTGCAACAGGAAGTCTTCAGTTAATAATATTGCCACTTTTTATCTTTCCACCACACTGGGGTTTCAGCTGTCACGTTTTGAGTTTATGATAATTTATTCTGTTCATGTCTAAGTTTCTAGGTTTGTTTTCTAGTTTGCTTATTTGTTCTGTCCTTTGTTTGTTTACATGGTAACTGATTTGATTAGAGTCTTCAGTTCTGGTGTGTTCTCCCTTTGTTTGTCATATCTATTTAATCCCTGTGTTTCTTTTAGTTCATTGTCAGTTCTATGTTTCGTTAAGTTGATTGTTTTGATCCTGTTCTTTTGCATTTGAGTTTGATTTTGAATAAAGACTGCTGCACCTTGATCCTGCTTATCTCTGCTGCAACCAAACGTGACAGAAGAACTGACCATTAAAATTGGATCTAGCAGCAGTAAAGATGGACTCTAGTGATGGTGTCACCCACACTGTGCACATCTACAAAGGTCACGCCCTGCTGAGTTCAACATGTTCCTGGGTCAACATTTTTGTTGATCCTGGAACAACATTCAGATCAACCAATCAGATTTCAAGGACAGTTTACAGGTTTATGTCAGTTTACAGATTATGTCAAGTTTAGGCTTAAAATCATGAATTGGTGCTTCTACATCAGTGTTATTCATCTATCATTTCCCTCTGATTTTTGGGATAACTTATGGGTAGGGTTAGGTTTAGGGGTAGGAATAGGGTTAAGACTAAATTTTCAGACTAGAATGTTGTTCCAGGATCAACAAAATATGTTGACCCAGGAACGCATCTAACTCAGCAATATCAGGACGTGCCACACCATCGGTGCTTGGGCCCTAATTACAGAAATTAATTGCAGATACATGCAGGTACTTTTAAAATATAAGTACAATGTAAAAAACATTAATGTACACAATAAGTGTATTGTATCAAAAGATTAATTTAAATGCAACTACACAGTATAAGGCCACCTAATATAAAGTAGGACCGTTTCAGGTGTTCATCTTTTAGTTCCATTGTTTGGTCTTTCTACTTATACGCTGAGTCTTAGTTCTCTCATTGTCTGGTGTTAGTCCAAATTAGATGTAGGTTACTTATGATTCTCTTGTGTTTACCTTCAACTTCCTTGTGGATTATATTAAAGAATGTTTTGTTTGCACTCCCAGTTGATGAGTGATTTCTTACTACCACAGTACTGTGACAATTCACCTTGATGTCAGACACAGTAATAATACAGTACTGCTAAACATCAATATGTTCAGCTACTTCACATAAAAATACAAGGTTTATCCTACAATATTTTTTTGTTTAAGATATGGCTTCAACATCAGTTAAACATGTTATCAGTTAATCGCAATGAAAAGACATTGTCATTTCCTACAGCATCATCAGCAATAATAGCTAAAGTTGATGAACTGAACTTCCTTCTTTGAGATTTTGCACACACAGTGCTCAGAGCTTGCTGTCGGGTTAGTAAAATGGAAGAGATCTATACTAATGTGGATCATTCGGATTATTCGAACCAAAAATGCTCTCATTGCAGGGGTAAGAATACGTGTGATTTTCTGTACTGTACATCTGATTTTTATTCTGTTCATGTCTAATTAATTTATAATTATTACAGTTCAATAAATGCTGCCAAACATTGTAAAATAATGTGTAACTGAATTGATAAACACTGAAAAGACATTAATACATTGAACACTTTCTGAGTTTGAGGGTTTGTAAATTCTTGCATGTTTCTATTTACGGTTCTTACCACATACTGCTTTCTGATGCTCAGTATAAAGCGAGCTATCTCTCTCTTTATTTATGAATTTATAAAATGCCTGTTTAAATGTAAAAGCACAAATAACTTATCAAGCAATATTTAATGAAATAATCAACATTTGAATCATGCTGTAATTCAGCCATCATATTTGATTTTTAATCACAGGTAATCAAGTTTCTTCCTCAAAGTGCATTAAAGTTCTTCTGACCGTTCTCAGTGTCTCTCTTGTTTTGGCTCTTGGAGGTCTCTGTGTTCTGGGGATCATGTGTGAGTAATTCATGCTATATGTGTGCTTTTGTCATGAATGTGGCTCCCCCTGTCCATCCTCCGGACCACCGGAGGGAGCCATCACCGGAATATTGATTAATTTCCATTCGGACTCCATTACCCATAGGCCCTCATTCCTGGGACTGATTATGCACACACCTGCACTGCATTACACACACCCTATTTAAAAGGTGATAGAGAGGATTTTTTCGTCGACTGAGAATCCAAAGACTGTTACTGAGTTTTTGAATTGAGCACATGCGTAAGAACAACCCCCCCCCCCTCCTTCACAGCTCATTTCAAAGGAACGCCTCCCAAAACTTGTGCACGAGTATTGGAACATGAGTGTTTACCACTGGCATTCGCTGTGTCGTGTTAGTGGATTCATTATGTCGGACTCACCGCAGGTAACTCATAATCTGCAGCTGTTATTCCTGTCTCCTGACAAAAACATTGCATGCGGCGCCTGTGGAGTGTGGAAAGTTACTGGAGCGCGCAGCCGCGCTCGTCTCTCACAAGGAACGTCACGGCAGTGATTGACAAGCCAGAGGACCAATCCACGCACATCTCTCACAAGGAACGTCACGGCAGTGATTGACAAGCCAGAGGGCCGATCATCGCGTAAACAATTGGCTGATGTTTTTAAGGCCCTACCTCGTGCACAGATGATGTATATCAATATTATTACTTTCAGTGCACCTAATAAATAGTCTTTTATCAGTTAGTAAAGACAGTTTCAAGTAATATTGCAAAAATGTATAAAACAAAACATCCTCTTTAGCACCTTTAACACGCACACTTGCACACATACATCGCGAAGTCTTGATTTGCTACGGTGGTCATTTCTGAGCGTTATTCTGTGGACTGATATCTCGTTGTTACTTGGACTGTTTATTACCTCTGAACCTTTGCCGCCTACCCTGATCTCTGCCTGTATCCTGGACTGTGTTTGTTTGACGCCTGTCTTGATCTCTGCCTGTGACCCGATTTTGATCCTCTGCTGCCAGCCTCGACCCTTGCCTGTCCCCGTTTACGGTACTGCCTTGCCCTTGTTTGTAACACTGCTGTGTTTTAATAAAAGCTGCAAATGGATCCACACTCTGTTGACCCTTCATTACAGCTTTGCTTTGATGGCAACAGTCTGATTTATTGCAGTTCCCTGTTTGCAGGGTGCAGGAGACTAATATGATAAATTCTTATCCTTCCTGACTATATTTGTGCCATATAAATATCACACATTTGTAAGAATATTTATCTATTAAAAAACATGAAATGTTGTGTTGATTATAGTTACAAAAAACAAAGTTTCCTCTACTTTTGATTCAATAGTGATAATACCTTGTCAGAGTGAATTTTGCTTGTGCAAACTATGTATTTATTGTTTGTTTGTAAATTAGATGCTGGTAAATTCCCCGGACGTGACGCTCTGACTGACCAACGGCACGATGTTTCGAAACTACAGTCAGATACGGAGAAATGTAAGCACATATCATTTCTATAACTAGTTGAAAATAAAGTGGCATTTGTTCATAAATTTATATATAAAATGATAAAAATATAAACTTTTAATTATGTGAAATATTAGCTTTTTTTTTTTTTTTTTAGAAACAACTGTAGTGACAAACAGATCAGACAATCACAATTATTTCATATATGTTACAAATAATCCACACTACCCCTCACCCTTAAGCAAACCAAGAGGTAGAGTTCTGTGGAACTCTTAGGGTTTAAAGGGGATATATTATGCAAAATTCACTTTTATATTGTTTTTGAACATAAATATGTGTGTGCACTGTGTGTACACAACCACCCTATTGTGATAAAAATCCATCTACTCCTTTTGTTATTTTCCTCATTAATCTGAAACAGTGCCTCAAAATGAGGCATTCAGGAATGTACTCCAGTGTGACATCTCATTGAAACAGGCCCCGCCCAGGGCTGCACGATTATGACAAAAATAATAATTGTTGATTATTCCCTTGAAATTGTAATTGCGATTATTAATTACAATTATCATAATTTACATTGGATGATGTATTGAATAGCCATTATTTGAAGCAACTGCATGCCATACTTTTCTATAAAATAATAAATAAATAAAAATACAATCTGAAAACATTTTTTTTAAAATTGTTTTTCTTTAGCGTTAAACCTCAAATGTCAACTATATATTGGTATGGTTTCTTCTTTAAATAATAATAATAATAATAATAATAAAAGGTCAACATATGCATGGAATAACAATAGGGGCTTTTGTGTAGTTCCAAGAGAACTAACAATTAAGTTTGGCAACAAGCCAAAAAAAAAAAAATCACCACTAGATGGTGGGCCAGAACATAGTCAAAGGATAATTTAAATTAATTGATGAAAAGTGCAACTAGAATTGCCTGTGACAGACTGATACAGTGTCCTGAGCAGTGTAGCCAAGTCCGTTTTTTCCGCGGAATTGGGCTACTTTTACACTGTTGCTGCGGGTTGTTTTTAATATCTGTGGGTTGACTCCAAATAACATGATATTTAGCCCCTGGGATGCGAATTTTACCAGGAAACCCCAGCAAAAACATGGATTTTACCCCCTGGAACACGATTTTAACCTGAAACGATATTGAAGTTTTGGGCTGGTTTTGAGAAGCAATTGGGCGGGTTTTGTTTTGAAAACCTGGCAACCCTGATCCTGAGCACACAGTGCTCGCATTCTCCGTCTTTATTAGTTTATGATCTGTTTAACAGTCCTATCTAATACGTTATTAGATAGAACTGTTATACAAAGAAAGTAGACAGTATATGAAAAAGTAGCTTTGTCCTGTGATTGATGCCCAATGTCAATAGTTTAGCACAAATACATAATCATGTTTTGCTTGGTCTGCTCAAAGCTGCATTGGATTTTCTCCTTAGCGTACGGTTCAGAGATCCATCTATCACTGTATTCCATGTTAGTAGAGTTCGTTCATGGAGTAAATATATAGGCTGGGTACACGTCTTTTTAAAAATGGCGGGTGTTGGTTTCACGTGCGTTCGTTCACTGGTAGCTCCTTTGCTGGGTTAGACCTTTTACACTCTGAAGTAGTTGTGATTCGCCTCTCATAACATGACATGCTCCTAACAAACCTCTTAAACACGCAGAATAACGTAAGTGGATATTTTTCCTTGTAATCGCGCCTTTGAACGATCACGAAATCGTGACATCCGTAAACATAATCGTGATTAGAAATTTGATTAATTGTGCAGCCCTACCGCCCACGACAAAATCTATAAGCTTAGCTCCTCTCATTATATTGGCCGGCTCCTGCGTCAGCATCAAATGCATGCGTCATGCTGCTTACGTGAACAGCATCGGCCAATAATGAACTGGCGTTCTGACGTAGAACCTGGAAGCACTGAATGTAAACAGCGTGAGAGAATGACACAGAAAAAAAGATATTATTGAATAAAGTCATTATTTTGTTTTTGTTTTTATGTGTACGTTTAGTGTGTACTAGACTAAGTGTCACACATTAAGTTATTAAATTACAGCTGATATAAATATAATTAATTATAATTAGTTATTTCATTTTTTTACACAACATAACAGTTTATGATCAATAGAGCCAAAATGAGATATAAAGTTGTTTCTTACATATTGCCTACACTAAACCAGTGTCTCATTTTTATTTGCTTGCTTTTCTTTGTTCATTCAAGTGTGTCCTGTATCAGACGGTCATGAAGAGCTCTTGCTCAAGTACAAGAGAGTCACAAAATGCCTCTCTTCTTGCACTGGTAAGTGGATAAATCCTTTAAAGCTGTTTGTCTTTCTCTGGTCAGTGTTCTGTGTTTTATTTTCTTGTATAGTTTCCTGCTCTTTTAAATTCAGTTAATAATCATATTTTCACAGTAAACAGAGATTGCTTAGATCCGGCTTGTAAACCCTGTGAGGACGGTTGGACAGCATATCGTGGAAAGTGCTATTTCTTCTCTTCTACACAGAAGACGTGGTTTGAGAGTCGTGATTCATGTGTAGCATCGGGCGCTCATCTGGTCACCATAAACAATAAAGAAGTACAGGTGAGTTAGACTGGATTACATACATACAGTGAAAGATTAAAATCCATTTTTGTCTGAAAAACTGCAATATAGTAAATGTCCTCCATTAGGATTTTCTGGCCTCTAAAATTGACCAGACGAGCTGGATTGGTCTCAATGATCTGGACACTGAAGGACACTGGGTTTGGATGAATGGCCAGACGCTCACTGAAACACAACTGGAGTAAGAACTGCTTTGTCTTCACTATATAATTTGTTGATGGGGGGTCCAAAAGGCTGTGTCAACACTGCAGCTTTAGTTTAAGTTAACTTAAAAATAATTCATTACATTTAATGGTTAGTTCACCCAAAAATGAAAATTACCCCATAATTTACTCGCCCTCAAGCCATCCTAGGTGTATATGACTTTCTTCTTACAGACAAACATAATCAGAGTTATATTAAAAATACCCTGGATCATATGGGAGTGATTGGAGAATGAGTCCAAAAAAGTGCATCCATCGACCATAAATGTACTCCACACAGCTCCGGGCGTTAATAAAAGCCTTCTGAAGTGAATCGATGTGTTTGTGTAAGACAAATATCCTTATTTAAAACTTTATAAAGTAAAATAATGAGCTTCCGGCACGACAGCCGTACACATTCGATGCGTGCACTTTTTTGGACTTCAAAAACTCATCCTACAGTCACTACCATAGTAAAGCTTGGACAAGCCAGGGTATTTTTAAAATAACTCAGATTGTGTTTGGCTGAAAGAAGAAAGTCATATACACCTAGGACGGCTCGAGGGTGAGTAAATTATGGGATCATTTTCATTTTGGGGTGAACTATCCCTTTAAATGAAGAAATAATTTCAGATTTGCACTAGGTCACTCATCAAATCTAATAAATTGGTGATATTGAACATCATGGGACTCTTTAGATGGTCAGATCAGGGTTGCCAGGTCCCCGAAAAATTTCCAACCCAAAGCTTCCTCAAAACCCGCCAAAAAGGAATGAAAACTAGCCCCTGCCCCATATAATCATTGCTGACAGCTGTGTTATTCTCATAATGCGCCTTAGTAAACTGTTTGTATTTATTCTGTTGATAATTTTAGCTAGAGTTTATATGTAACACATGCACATTAATGTATCTGTATTTTATTCCTCTTCAGTCACTACAATTTAATTCTTCTACATTTTCTTGTACACTTTCTTTGATTTTAATTTTCAGCATTTTTCATGATAAATTTTAAAAATAGGGCTGAGAAATGACAATATTATTTTTCCATATCATATGATATAGATATTTATCACAATATTAATTTTCCATTCAAGCTGTCCACATGTTTGTTAGACCTTGAGAATGAATGTAAACAACTTGTTTGTTCACAATTAAACTGCACTAAGCCACCTTTTAATTTAGGGCCCCATTAAATCTATTTTATTTTCCCTATGTTTTATGATTTAATAGAAATTTGCCATCAACAATAGTGTTTAATGAAATTAATTAATAAAACTGTAACAATTAATTATCAATTAATTATTATTATAATTTAATTGATAATTAATTGTTACAGTTTTATTAATTAATTTCAAATATCAGTAAGATGCTACATATCAGATCGGTTTGATAAAACATGGATGAAAAATATATCTTGGTTGTATGATATTCCTTACAATGGTAACATTATTTTTTATACTTGAGCAATACATTTTACTAGTAATATATTTCTGTTAAAATTTCTTCCAAGTTAAAGCAAACATTTATTTTGGTGGTTTGTTGTTAAATTTTTCCCAAATCTCTAAAGTGCCTTAGAGCAGTTCTGGAGATAAAGTTCACGTGTTCATGTCCTCATAATTGAGAAGACAGATGTTGAACACACTGTAAGCGTCTCACGTATGATGGAGTTTGTGTGTAGTAGACAAAACTACGCTGTTCATTTACACAGACACGCAAAACACACAGACTTAAAGCGACGTGCTTTGACTGGCTGTTGTCACGTTCATTTCTGCTCTGTGAAGGCCTTGAAATCTCGGCTGTTGGTGAAACTCACATAATAGTTTGTGGTGACATCAAACGTCCCCCCATACCGTCTCTCCTCCGTCCTTGGGTCGCCAGGTATCCATTTCAATGATACTACATTAGTAAAATGACCAATTTTCATTTCCTTTGTCTACAGATAAACTTTTTCGCGGCCACAGTACATTACAAAAGTAGCCCAAAAACCCGCAACCCACGGCTCTGTAATTTTCCCTGCAACTGCTTTTTTTAAAATAGCCCAATTGTGTGGGAAAACCGTGACCCTGGCAAATATGGGTCAGATGGAACATTTAAAATAATGCTAGAGAACATGATCAGGTTTTGTTCATGTCAGCTCCAGTGTAATTTGTTATATAAAATAAATATTAAAAAAAAAAAATGTTAATTTTCTGTCTTTTAGTTTAAGCAGACTTTTGTGGCAGAACACCAAAGAAGCAGCATGATTAGACCGTATAACTCAGTGAATGTACAGTACCTGAAACAGAAATCTTATAAACATTCGCTCTGTACTTCAGAAACTGTGGGCTTCCACACACACACACACACACACACACACACACACACATCAGTGTATTTCCTGCAGGAGAAGAGATATTGATGAGAAGACACTCATCAATCAGTCACTCATACTTTATTAAATAAATAATCAACACTTACTGTTCCTGAAATAAATAAATAAATAAATGCTTGCTTTCTGCTGTTAAAGGTTTTGGTTCGTAAAGGACTCAGGAGAAAGAGAACCCGATAACTCAGGTGGAGAAGACTGTGCTTGTATGGGATATGAGTCTTACTTTTTAAATTCTTGGTTTGATGCTTCTTGCAACTCCAAGAAAAAATATATCTGTGAAAAGATATTCATTTACCTTCAGTGAGCACATCTGAAAAAGGCCTAAGAGGTCAAATGAACCTCAAATATTTACGATAAATCAAGCTCTCTGTTCAGAATGATGTCATCATCAAATCATTGCCTGCAAATTGATCTCATTCTCAGAATGCAGATACATTGAACAATGAACGTTCTCTTTCTAACTTAGCATTTTGTGTGCTTGAATCTTCACATTTCTTTGCTTATTTAAAAATATACTGTATGAAGTTTTTTAAAAATGTATCTTTTATGTATCTTCCATTTATAACTGCATTTAAATTAATAATGGGTTGATTTTGTATGTGTTTACACTGTTTATGGCCTATGCCTTAGAATGGCAAATTGCCTTAGAAAGTCACATCACAAATGTGATCCATGATGATCTACATGAACCTCAAAGTAATTAGTATCAAACAATACACTGTATTTATATAATATATATATATATATATATATATATATATATATATATATATTTGTAATAATCAATTTTTAGCATTTACATTTATGTCTAAAGCCCAGAAATGGGACTGTGTGTAAACTGTCTTATCCCTAATAAAGCTTGTGCAAATGTTGAGTATTTATCAGAGTTATTTTACTGTCTAAAGGGAAATAAGGACTACTGGGGTGTAGTGTTGGAAATGTACAGGTCCAATAAAAGGTCTCAAACAAACACAATCCGTTTCACTGTAGTCTGGAACATTTCAAAGATTCGGATTTGTTGCCTATCACCAAGAAACAGATGAACCATACTGTCACGTTTTGAGTTTGCTTTTGATCTGTTTCCCTGGGGCCCGTTCCTCTACATTGCTAACTCATTTAGCTGGATTTGATTGATGACGGTTTTGGCATTATCTTGGATTGTTCGGTTCTTCGACGCTCATCCTGGACTTGCTGTCATAGCAACAGGTCCGTAAGCTTAAACCTGCTCGTTTAATTTCATGTAAACAGGATTAGATTGCATCTTTTTTTTTCTTACCAAAATTAAACCAAATAAAAATAATAATAAAAAAATGCAGTATGTGCTTTATAACACAATGGAGGGAAACATATCCAATTTACATTTAACACATATATAAATAGCCAAATAAACAGGGAAATATACATTTATACAACAATTTTCCCCTTATGGGTATATACTGGA
Source organism: Culter alburnus (assembly GCA_028476615.1). NCBI lineage: Eukaryota > Metazoa > Chordata > Actinopteri > Cypriniformes > Xenocyprididae > Culter > Culter alburnus. Next base: position 66,388 of record JAOTNS010003948.1, on the reverse strand, counting down.
ATCTTCAGTAATCCCTAGAGACTTCAATGGTTCTTTTCATATTTTATTAAATAATGTGAGTTTACCCATAAGATGGAACCTACGTTTTTCCAAAGATATAAGATCTTTTATCATAGCTAACCAATCCCTATACAGTGGTCTCTCTTTATGATGCATAATTGTAAGCTTTCTTAGGTGTTTGACAGATTATCTTATATTGATTGTTATTCTATGAGACTGAATTCTCCACTATGTCCTTAATCATTGGAGGCTGTCCATTCTGTGTGTGTGTGTGTTAAACACAAACACGTTCAGGTCAGATTTCATCAGGTCACTGATTTTTGAAGCACACCTTAATAATGTTACAGACTGGCTTTCAAGGATTAGTTCACTTTCAAATTAAGATTTCCTTATAATTTACTCACCCCCATGTCATCCAAGATGTCCATGTCTTTCATTCTTCCGTTGAAAAGAAATTAAGGTTTTTGATGAAAACATTCCAGGATTTTTCTCCTTGTAGTGGACACTGAAACTGTAATTTTGACCTTCAACCATTTGGGCTCCATTGAAGTTCACTATTATGTAGAAAAATCCTGGAATATTATCGAAAACCTTAATTTCTTTTTGACTGAAAAGAGAAAGACATGAACATCTTGGATGACATGGGGGTGAGTAAATTATCAGGAAATTTTAATTTGAAAGTGAACTAATCCTTTAAATACAGCAAACAGATATTGAGAAATCATAAAAGCCCATAAGCATCCCAAAACCCCTTCTCATGTTATCTAACAGTGAAACAACTGGCACAAAGGTATCCTCAAAGGAAATATTAGGCAAAACTCAATCTTTGGTGCTCTGAGAGCAGAACTTTGAGACTCAGTTAAAGCTAAACTGAAACTGTGTTTGCTGTTCAGCATTTTAGTACAGAAAAATCAACAACATTGTTTTAATATTTGAATTAAGATCTACAACATCATATTGAGACTGCAATGCATGAACTAATTTTTGATTCTGTTTTCTTCTGTCATTGTTTTTCTCCACAAGAGGTCACCAACCTCAATTCTAACACAAACTGCTTCTTCATTTTTTTTGTCTTTACTGAAGTAACAAAGAACACAGCTTAACAGAACCATGAGAAATGTTAAATGCCAATACAATAAAGTTCCTTATTGCAACAATTTTCATTAATGATTTAACTGAATGTTAAAATGCTAGCACTCCTTTAGAACATCACACCTTTAAATTCAAAGGAGCAAAGCGTACATTAGGTGCACCAGTACACACCAATACATAACCGACTAGTCCTGTGTGAAGTCTGCTGGGCTATAGACTGTTAAAAATAATGAATTTAAATATGGATGTTAAAATGCCTCTTTAAAATGTAATTAAAGACTGTAATTTGTCATGTTTATTTGTGGGTTTGAATGTTTCACCATTGTTTGAGAAGCTAAGAGAGGTGTTAAAGAATATTGACACCTAAAACACAGTGTGTGATATACATCAGTCTTCTTAGATAGGCCAGGCCTGTGAAGGAGGATAGGACCTGGACCTGGACCTGGACCATGGCAATGGCGGGCTTGGGTCATGGAGCATGGGTGTATCTGGGCCATGGAGCATGGGCAGACCTGGGCTGTGGATCAATGGCGGGCCTGGGCCATGAAGCATGAGTGGATCTGGGCCATGGAGCATGGGCATATCCGGGCTGTGGAGCATGGGCAGATCCGGGCTGTGGAGCATGGGCAGATCCGGGCTGTGGTGCATGGGCAGATACGGGCCATAAAGCAAAAGGTCCTGGAGCACTGGCGGACCTGGGTTGTGGAGCACTTGAGGACCTGGGCCGTGGAGCAAAAGGTCCTGGTGCATTGGCGAACCTGGGTCATGGCGCACAGGGTCCTGGTGCAGTAGTGGACCTGCATGGGTTGTGGAGCACGGGAGAAATTGGGCTATGGAGCAATGGCAGGCCTGGATCATGTGGAGAGGCTCTGGCATGGCGGACGTGATGTGGAGAGGCTCTGGCTTGGCAGGACTGACGTTAAGAGACTCAGACGTGATGTGAACACCCAGCTAACAGGGAACGTTTCCATAACTTTCACTAACGTTATGTAAAAGTTATGTAAATGTTAGAAATAAACATTCCTAAAATAATGTTTCAAGAACATTCTTTTAATGTTGTCATAGTTAAAATACGTTCTCATAACGTTGAGAGGAAACATTCTTAGAACAACATTGTTGGAACGTTCTTACCATGTTATTTGTACTTGACTGATGTTCTCGTAATGTTGAGCGAAAACGTTCTCATAACAACGTTCTTGGAACGTCTTTATCACGTTATTTGTACTTGACTGATGTTCTCGTAATGTTGAGCGAAAACGTTCTTAGGATAACATTGTTGGAACGTTCTTACCATGTTATTTGTACTTGACTGATGTTCTCATAATGTTGATCAAAAACGTTTTCATAACAACGTTCTTGGAACGTCTTTATCACGTTATTTGTACTTGACTGATGTTCTCATAATGTTGAGCGAAAACGTTCTCATAACAACGTTCTTGAAACGTCTTTATCACGTTATTTGTACTTGACTGATGTTCTCGTAATGTTGAGCGAAAACGTTCTCATAACAACGTTCTTGAAACGTCTTTATCACGTTATTTGTACTTGACTGATGTTCTCGTAATGTTGAGCGAAAACGTTCTCATAACAACGTTCTTGAAACGTCTTTATCACGTTATTTGTACTTGACTGATGTTCTCGTAATGTTGAGCGAAAACGTTCTTAGGATAACATTCTGAGAACATGCTTTTAATGTTATTATTATTTGCTAAATGTTTTCATAATGTTATCATAATACGTTCTGAGTACAATGTTTATAAAAAGCGTCCTTACATTGTAATCTGTACTTAATGAATGTTCTCATTATATAGAGAAAACGTTGTGAGAACAACATTGCTGTAGCCGTAACGTCTTTATGATGTTATTAATATTTGCTAAATGTTTTTGAAGTTCAATGTTTTGAACGTTCTTATGTGACCATAAAATGACCCAAATTGGAATGTCCCCCTAAAGTCATATAAGGAACCTTGAACTGCAGCACTTTCATTACCAAAAGAGGATGTTTATGTCACAAATGTTCTGTAAAATGTCAGATTTTTTGTCACTTTTAGAGAACTTTTAGGCAAAGTTGAACAAGGTCACGAGAACATCGCCTTCTGCGTGTGTGTTTTATAGAAAATAATAAAGTTTGAAGTCACCGTTATAGAGGTGAGCATTTGCTTTAGATGGGCTCTTGATTCTTGACACATAACATTAGATTTTCTCTGGCTGCTATAAATGTGTTGTCAAGACATGATAATTATAGCAATAAACGCAAGAGAACTTCTGATCAGATGAATTGAGTTGTTTAGTGCTGATGATTTAGTCATCATCACTAAAGCCTCAAGCTGTGAATGTATTATTTGTTAGTTTTATTAATGCTTTATTATATTTAATTCTTTATACAGATGAGTTTTGAGGAGGGCTTTTTTATTCAAACTTCAACACAAACATCATGAATCAGCGTATGATCCTCAACGATGGTGACACTAAACAAAATCTTTTTTGTGACTTTAGTAGCTTGTTTTGAGATGTTCAGAGTTAATCTGTTTATCTGAAAATTTTGTCACCATTGTTGAGGATCATACGCAGAATCTTGATGTCTGTGTGAATCTGTATGATACTGTTTGAATAATTTCTGCCCAATAATGAAAGCTTTCAAACTATCAAAGCATGGTAGGATTTTATACACTATCATTGGACTATAATAACATGAAAGAAAATACAATATTCAGAATAAGGCCACTGTATGATGAAAAAACAAACAAATCCATATGATCAGATTTTTCTCACAATTACTTTTGCAATGCATGCTTTAAAACACAATTACAACAATTGGAGAAAAATAATCAAATTGTCAAGGGTCAGGAGCCCAACTAAAACAAGCGCTTACCTCCATAACGGTGACATTTATAAATTTGATAAAACATCAACACCTCATAAAGAAGATTTGTATGAAAGAAACAAAGTCAGAGTGGTTTGTAATAAGTGAAGATGCAGAGATCTAGAGAGATCTGTTAGTGTTTAATGTTGTTTCTGTTATCTGAGTTTTGTGAGGTTACCATTGTGCTGGAGAGTAGATCCTGAGCTTCAGTCAGTGATGATCCAGAAACACTGATGCTCTGCTGCATGTCGCTTTATTTAAAGACAGTAACTGTGTAGTTACTGATGCAGTGATACAGCAGTTACATTAGCTCATGTATGTGCTGTTGTTTTTTGTAAGACATTTAAGAAAAATTAGTATTTGTTTGAGCAGATACTCTTATTAATCGACATTTTTGACGAGGGCAGCAGGGATGTTCCCTAAAAAAAATACAAATAAAATATGGTTCCCTAAATGTTCTGTGAATGTCCGCCAAATAACGTCCCCCAAACCTTAAAAGAGCTCCACATCGTGACCGTCTCTGAACGTTCTGGGAACATTATTAGACAACGTCCTTAACACCAGTGGGGATGTTTTGAGAATGTTCTGGGAACGTAAAATTTCTAGCGGGGCAGGGTGTTGTGAACGTTCAGAAAATAACGTTTTCATAACATTTCCAAAATGATAGAATGGAATGTTCCTCTATCGTTCACATAAACCAAGAAAAAACATTCTTGATACATTTAAAAAACTGGACGTTTTGAACGTTTAAAAAACATTCCGAAATAACGTTTTTATAACATTTCCAAAATGATAGAATGGAATGTTCCTCTAACGTTAACATAAACCAAGAAAAAACATTCTTGATACATTAAAAAAACTGGACGTTTTGAACGTTTAGAAAACATTCCAAAATAACGTTTTCATAACTTAAAGAGAATGTTAACAAAACGTTCTGACAACTCCTTTTTGTTAGCTGGGCAGCCTCTGGCTTGGCAGGCATGACGTGAAGATTCTCAGGCTTGGCAGACATGATGTGAGGAGGCTCTGGTGTTGTGGGTACTGTGGGATTGTGGAGCCCCTTGTCCACAATTCCCACAGTAAAGTGTGAGCTGCTTAGCAGCATGGCATAATCTATATACTCAGCTATAGTCCCTGGAAAATCACTGTCATGCATCAAATATTTCAAAAGATCACTTAATTTCTAAAAATGTCTTTGAGGGCAACATCATTGAAGCCCTCCTTGTAACAAAGTCTGCAGAAGTCCTAATCATAATCTTCAATGGGGCGATTGTCCTGACGGAGACGTAGAAGAGCAACTGCTGGGTTCCTGGTGTTGGTCAAGTATTCTGTAACTTAATCCACTGTTTGATGAAGAACCCAAGTGCAGTTTTTTTTTACTCAACATAAAACAAAGACTTTACTTGGCATGGCTTGACTTGGCTTGCCAAAGTAAGAACAAGAAACATGGAGCTTACCAACAGTGGTACAGGGACAATACTTGACAAGGACGCATGGCAAACATGAGTGCTTAAATTAATAACAACCGCCTTACGATCACATGTGCCATCAAAGTACCACCGAGAGCAAAACGAGACCAACCGCCTAGGTCAGGCACTGCAGTTGCTCAAAATCGTCTGCGAAATCCTTGATGATGACACACTTTATACTCATTGGTCAGCTTCTGTGATGACAAGGATGACAAGTGATGTTGAATATTCAAAACATGGGAATTTCAATCGCATCCACTTCTACGGCTACAATCAGCACAAAAATCCCGTGGCCTGCCATGAATGATATGGATCAGGACACTACGGAAACCACAAAGTGTCAGACCTGACGGCCGTCTCTGTGCTCCTCCCCCACCTGCAACCTGAAGATCTCACCAGCCAGTGGCTTGTGTAGTTCATCGCAAACAAGCCTAATGACTAAGGGACAACATGGCATGAAATCACATGACATGGGGAGCACATGAATCCTTTTTAATTTGTGATGATTTTGCACTGATAAGGGACAACACAAACTACGAAAACATATTTTATTACATAAACAGTTTATACATAGAAAAAACTTAAATTTTCGATTCCTCAAAAAATATCCACCATTAGCAGCTATTTGACCTAAACTGGGTTCTAATTGGTTCATTGTATTCTAAACTTAATTGGCAATCAATTGTTGAAGCTGTTAAAGTGTACTGACCCAAAAATCTTTTACAAACCTGGGCCAAGTTTAAACCAGTAACCAGGCATCACAGCTGGCAAAAGGATATGTCTGACTTTGAAATGTATATATTGTCATTATTATGTAATCAGAATGAAAATTATTATTGCTGGTCTTCAATGATAATATCAAAATTACTAATGATAAGGATTTATGCTGATATCGTCCAAAACCACACTTTGCCAGGGGTGTTTCCAAACGTTTGGAGGGCAGTGTATCTAATAACTGTTCTCTAATTTTTATTTCTTTGCTCTCATGGCCTGGTCATTACGCTGTCCAAGATGCTCGCTGCAGGGGTTAAGTGATGAAGACTGAATGTTCTAACTATTTGTTTGAAACAGCCTCTGAATAACAAAGGCTGCCTCTGCATATGATGATATTGCAGGACTTTATTATGAGTAGACAATGTGTGAAACAAAAGTCTGTGGGTTCACAGGTTTAGATGTGTGAACATCACTGTTAAAGATCATCGTCTTTGCTGCTGAACTATTTAAGTGTGCAAGAACAGAGGCTGTTTGACTTTCAAGACTTGTGGAACTAAAGGTGGTTTCAAAAAATTATACTTAATTTTCTACAATCAGTTCGCCTTTAATTTGGGTTCTGCATGAATATGCATCTGTTTATTATGAGCGTCCTCACTGTGCTGCTGGCGATGAGCTTTCCATTCGCCATTTCTGAAGTTTTAGAAGCTTTCACCAAATGTAAAGAGTTTTTCTATAAAGAACAGCCTCCGGTGATTTCTGCATCCTGGAAACACGCTCTCGGAATAATCATTACAAAATAATCTGTCAAAAATATCATAAAATGTACAAATTTGCCACATTCTACAACACAGAAAATAGGATTCCTGTTTTCTCAGCTTACAAATATACTGGGAAAAGTACACCGTTCAAAAGACCAAGGATTCCATGGATGGTTGAGCCTCAGGTGAGGAGTTTCTTAGCAGTTTAATCTTTTTCATGATTCAGAGAACATAATAATGTTTCAGATGTATTTCCAGAGATTTATATTACATATTTACCTGATAACATGCTGATTATATAAGCCATTATTTATTGTTGACTTAGCTAACATTTTTCTGTATATTGACTGTATTTCACCTGCTTCTGTTTAATCATTTGTTTTGTAGCAACAAAGTGGTTGTTTTTCGTTTCATATCAGAACTTTATCAATCTGCTCTACAGCACTGAATTCACTTATTTAGCATCTTGAATGAACAGCTCTCCAAAATTAAAAAAATAAAATAAAATAAATCTGTCATTATTTACTCACACTCATGTTGTTTCAAACCTGTAAAAAAAATGTGAGAATTATTTAAAATTATAAAAAATAATTATATAAAAATATGAGAATTTTCATTTTCAGCTAATTAAATTGTAATTTTATGGTTTCGGAAGACATTTTTAGGACAGATGTGCAACTGTTAAACTAAGTAACGACTTAGTTTTTAACAACTTTTTTTTTTTTTTTTTTTTAATTTTGTGTTCTTCAGACAAACTTAACAGCATACAGATTTGTAATGTAGGGGGGTTTATGACAAAATAATATTTACAATTATTAGTACGGATCTTAGTGTTTGTTTCTCTTTCTTTTAAACATTTGTTCTGCAGCTTGATCCTCCTGTGTTGATGACATGACTCTTCCATATGCAAACCAGGCTATCAGTGAAGACTACAACAATATCCGCGATCATGTGAATCGCGGCCACTTGTTTCCCTGTGGTCATGCGGCTGATGAAGTCACTGCTAACTCTACATTCACACTGACCAACATTGTGCCACAGAAGATCAGCTTTAATGCCGGCAGTTGGAATCGCATGGAAAAGGAAATTAAAGACATCATGAATAAGTATTGCTATGACAAAAATAGTGACGTTTTAGCCCATGTGCTGACAGGAGCTATACCTGGCAAGAGTAAACTGAATGAGAGAGTCAACGTTCCCTCTTACTTGTGGACGGCATTCTGCTGCTACAACAGTACAGGAAATTCATGGGTCTCCCAAGCTTATTGGGCCCCAAACGTAGGAGAAGAAAATATAGTCAAAACTATCAATAAAACGAGCTTGCAGGAATTACAGGAATTTCTGAGTCAACAATTGATGACTAAAGTACAGCTGTTTAATAACAACTGTGCAAAAAAGCATACAACCAACTAAAAGTAGCAGAAGGATTCATATACTCATTGAATTATCATTTATTCTGTTTGTAGGATTAGAAACAATTAGCAAAATTATCTTTTATCTCCAAAATCCTAACTTGGCATTCTATAATACTGCTTTTAACTCTGTAGCATCTACATTACAGTACTTTGGAAAATATGTCAAGTCTGCTATGGGACTGTGTGTAACTGTGTGTTTAATAAAGTTTGTGCAAATAATGGCATATCAGAGTCACTTGTCATTTCACTGTCTAAAGGGAAGTGAGGAGTAGTGGGGTGAATTATTGTATGAAAGGTGACTGGCATGTATAATACAAGTCCAGTAACAGGTCACACAATCTCTAGAGTTCACACAAACACATTACTTTAAAGGATTAGTTCACCCAAAGATTAAAATTTTGTCATCAATTACTTTCATATCACTTTTATAAACAGATCTAGACTTTTATTCACATATAAATGTTGAACAGTGAACAATGTTTACAGCACTCAAATATGGCAACAGAAGCTCAAGCATGTTTGCTTGACGTGTGAGAACCAATGAGGTTCATTCTCGCATGTCAGTCTGTAAGCGAAGAAGACTTAGATTAAACTGCTCCATTCATTTGGATTTATTTTACGATCTCTTTATGAACGTTTTGAGTGAAGAGACATGCAAAGGAGGGACAGAAATCAGATTTAATTAAAAATATCTTTATTGTGTTCTGAAGATAAACAAAAGTTTGATGGGTTTGGAGAGGGCGAGAAAATGATGACAGCATTTTCATTTGACTAACTGTAATCTGGAAGAGTTCAAAGCTTTTGGCATCAAATAAAAGTAAACATTTGTTCTTATTACCTATCCTCATAAACCATTCATGATGTGTCACTTAAAACCATTGTGCTTTACATCAATTAATTCATCTCAACACTTGTTGCTCTAATTCCACCTCAAACTCTTTACTATCCTGAGCTGCAAGGAAAAACAGTCCATATCTTGCTTTTAAGTCTGCATGAAAGACTTTTCTTCCCTATTGTGACATATCTGCGTGAGAAGGCTTCTTGAAAAAAAAAAAAAAAAAAGTAGGGTGGGACTTGATTTTTTATTTGGGAATTTGATTGGATGGTTGTGGTTTGTTATTGGTGGATCTCATGTGAGTGACATGTTACAATAAATAATGTATAATAAAGACTGCAAAGAGCAGCAGTGTATGATACATGAATGCTATGGCAACGTATCATTATATTTATCATTTCGAGGTCACACAAGGGTGTGAAAGAAAACTTAACACTCACAATTATGTGTGATGCTCAGCTTTTCAAAGTATGTGCAACTTGAGTTCGCAGAATTAGATGTGCACTCAAGTATTCTAGCAAATGCTTCTTACAAGTGTGTAAATGCTTTTTTCATTAACAAAGCTTGCAATTGCAAATCAGAAATATCTCATGTGTTTGCACATTGCATGTGTGAGTTAGTTAAAAACTATTTAAAATAAAATGGTGACCAATAATAGGACCTATACAATTTCCCTTAAACACACAGGTGTGGGAAAAAAAAAAAAAAAATTAACACTCAAATTATGTGTGAATCAGCTTCTCAGAAAGTGTGTACAACTTGATTTCACAGAATTAGGTGTGTGTGCATTTGTGTGTGCATCACAGTGAAGCAATTGACGTGTTTTAGAGGACGGACATTTCAGTACAGTTTGTGTTGCGTGACCTGAGTGCATTCTCATTTCTACAAGCACCTCAGTTTTACTTACACAGTTCAGTTCTACTTGAACTCGGGTGAAAATGCGGCTGTTTATCATGAGCGTTTCTGTGCTGCTGGTGCTGTTTTTTACATGCATCACGTCTAAAGTTGTCGACACATTCAGTAAATGCGACTACTTTTTTAAAAGGACGTCTCCGGTTATCTCTGGCATTCTAAACGATTCAGTTGCACTGAATAGTAGTTATAAAATAATCTGTCAACAATATAACAAACGTGACAGGTTTGCAACACTCTATGATACAACAGAGATGATCCCTGTTTTCTCAGCTTACAAATACACCAGAAGACAAAAATTCGAGAAACTAGGAAAGGTTCATTGGATGATCGAATTGCAGGTAATGTTACTTATTGTGGCTTATTGTTTTCATGGCTATAAAAGAATTCTTTTACTTCTCTGTTACTTCAGTTCTTGTTTATTGACAAATTATCTAAAAAAAATAATCTTTCAATTATTTGTATTCTATAGCTTGAACCTTCAAATTATGAAATCAATGTGCCATTCGTCAACCAGGCTTGCAATGGAGACTATTACAATAACACACAAAATGTGCACCCTGGTCATCTATTTCCAGTCTGTCTTGCAGCTGATAAAGAAACTGCTATATCTACATTCACACTCACCAACAGTATCCCACAGAAGAAGGACTTAAGGAATGGCAGCTGGATTAGAGTGCAAAACCAGATTTTGGAAATGATGGACAATTACTGTCGTGACCAAAACAACAACAATAAAATCTCAGCCTATGTGTTGACAGGAGCTTTACCTGGAAATAATCGTCTGAATGAAAGAGTGAACATTCCCTCTTACATGTGGATGGCATTCTGCTGCTACAACAGTACAGAAAGACAATGGCTCTCTCAAGCTTATTGGGCAGCAAATGTAGAGAGAGTTAATGAGGAAAATATTAGACTTAAGAGCCTGAATGAATTACAAATATTCCTCAATGAAAAATGGAAGAGACAAGTAAAGCTGTTTTACAATGACTGTAATGTTAACAGAAAACCGAAAGATATATAGGAGAATGTGAAATCATGGTATTACAGAGATTTTTAAAGGTTGTGCTTCGTGTGGAAATGCTTTTTCTTCTTTAATAAAGCTTGCAGTTGCAAATGTTGAGAGTACCTGAACAGCTTATGTGTTTGTATGTAAGTAATAAATAACAGTGAATAAAAATGGTAGCAAAACAATACGCATGTAAATTTAAACTAAAAACTTGATGCAAAATTAAAATAGTTAAATGCACGTTAAAATGAATGAATGGTGAATGGGGATTACGCCTCGGGAGGGGTTTTATTATAATTTATATTAAGCAAAAATAAATACAATACAAAATAAAATAGCTATAGTATGGTGACCAGGAAGGGACATGTTAGCATCACTTAGTTTTGTCGTGGCTATGACATATTAACTCGTCGGAACATGATAATATGTTTGGCAAGATATTAATTTGTGGGGACATGATGATATGTTGGGGCCAGAGGAATTTTGCAATGTGAAGTTGTGGCCTCGAGATCCTATGTTGAGGGAACAACATATTTTTCTCATGACATATCATGTTCCCATGAGTTAATATGTCATAGCCACGACAAACTATGTGAACCGAACATTTCCCATCCAGGTCACCTAACTATAGTGAAATTCAGACACTTAGACTTATTCAGACCTGATTTGACAGACAGCAATAAGCTAAACTAATGGAGGTGTCATTTATTTTAGGTTACTTAAATGCAGGGCCCAGATGTTCAAAAATTTGATTGAATTTTGGCAATTGGATTGATTGTTCAAAAGAAAAATAAGAATTCTGAAATTAGATTAGATCACATAATCCAATACTGCTTTTGATCTGGATCTAATCATCATTTTGCGTTGTTCAAAACTTTTTTAGTAAGACTGGGATACCTTTGATCCCCCCCAAAAATAATAATAACAATTATAATTATTATCTGCTAATAATAATAATTATTATCCTGATCCCAGAAAACAACTAGAATTTGTAACATAAATGTGGGGGAATTATTTCAACATTTGATATGCATATAGCACAGAAAAAAAAGAAAATGATCAGTATTATATTAAATTAAATGACTAATTAATTAGAACATTTAGGATTATGATGCTTTTGTGTCTGTCTAGTTCAGGGGTGTCCAAACGAAGGCCCACGGGCCAAATGCAGCCCAGGGAAGAATTTCAAATGGCCCGCAGCTTGTCTATTAAAACATATTATATGTGGAGTTGAAACAGTTGTTATTATATATATATATATATATATATATATAGCTTCTTCGTCCCGAGTCCAGAGGCGACTCCCTTCCTCGACCCGATTCCTGAAGTGGCTCCAGCCCATGAGCCTGCTCCAGTTCCTGAATTTGCTCCTTGCCCAGAGGACATTACAGTGTCATTAATGGCACTAGCAATTGTGTGTGTTTGGGCCACCCACACAAAGACTCAAGCCCCTGACTCTCATCCAGTGAAGGCTTCAGCCCTGACCAGTCCAGTAGCGGCTCCAGCTCCTGACCAGCGTCCAGTGGCGGCTCCAGCCCCTGACCAGCGTCCAGTGGCGGCTCCAGCCCCTGACCAGCGTCCAGTGGCGGCTCCAGACCAGCGTCCAAGGCGTCCAGTGGCGGCTCCAGCCCCTGACCAGCTCCACCTGACCAGCGTCCAGTGGCGCTCCAGCCCTGACCACCAGTGGCGGCTCCAGCCCCTGACCAGCGTCCAGTGGCGGCTCCAGCCCCTGACCAGCGTCCAGTGGTGGCTCCAGCCCCTGACCAGAGCCCAGAGATGGCTCCAGTCCCTGAGTCCGCTACAGACTCTGCTCCAGCCCAGAGACCCATAGCTCCTCCCAAGAATTTTTATGGGGGGCGCCATATACCTGTGGCCATAGAAGCCGAGCCTGGCATCATGACCGAGGCCACGGAGGCCACACAGCCATGGCGCCTTGAACTACCTGCGCCACCATGGGCCCCTGAACTACTTGCACTACCGCGGTCCCCTGATCTTCCCGATCCACCATGGCACTGCTCTGGAGGCTTCCTGTCCCCTGAGCTACATCCTTGCCAGCCTCCAGAGCACCCACCCTCCCACCCCTGTGGATGTTATACGGCGTGGGATGTGGCTTCCGGGAGGGTGGGGTGATGTCAGGGTTCTGTTTGTTTTTCCTTTTGTCACATGTTCTCCTTTGTTTCTTGTTTTCCCGCCACTTATTTATTCCTATGGTTACCTTCATTTGAGTTCATTTGTTCCAGCTGTGTTTTGTTAATTAAGTCTTGTTTGTCCCGTTGGTTCTCATTTATGTTAGGTTGTGTATGTTTGATCTCTTGAGTTTTGTCATTAAAGACCTTTGAATTGAAGCTCCTTCATCTGCGTGTGTTTCACACAACCAACCCCTGACATTATCGTACGTCTGGCAACACTGCTTGCACCCATATTTCAACTGGCCAACAGGGCTCATGGTTTTACAATAAGTCCACAACTAAAAATACCAAAAACAAAAAGTGTTGATAACAATAACAGCTACATATTAAGTTTATGCAGCAGCATAAGCCATCTACGTTAAATTACTGCAACTAAGCATAGTGGACATGAGATGTTCGGTGATGGGCTTTTTTATGTATAGATATTTACTGTGGCTCAACTATTCAACGCCTTTCCAATGGGCTGATATTTTCATTAAACCATTTTTTTTTTTTTTTTTTTTGGGCTGGTTTCAGCTGAATGAATGTTGGACGCATGCTATCATCTGTCCAAATGACCTCCACATTTTCAATAGGGTTATAGAGGGTTTCTGTGTGATTCTGTTTTAATGGTCAGTGATTTGCTAGTGTATTGCAATGAGCTGCTATCCGTGCTGCTATCACCTTGTCAACTGCTCTGTTGTAATTGAATCCATTGTGATAGCTATATTCTGTGGGGTAAACACTAGTCTAGAAACATTGTTTTTGATGGCAGAAAAAGCCAGGGAGGATAGCCTTGTATGGTCTGTTTGGGGGGAATTTGTGCTCTCCCTGATTATAAAATGGGAGGTAGTCCCTAGAAGCTGCTGCTGTTCCCTGTCTTAACTTATTATGGAGCTCATGTTAAGGACAGGGAATTTTAGAACAGAGCCATACTTACTTACATACTTATTTCTATCATTGCTCTAGCTACATTTATATTGGCTTCACGTATCTTGATTTGTTCTTTTATAAATATTGTTGCATTGGCTTCCTGAATGCACATCTAAATCCTCTGCTGGCTCTTCAATTTAGCAGGAAGAGCCAGGGAGGATTGCCTGGTATGGTCTGTTTGGGGGGGATTTTCTGCTGCTCTCCCAGTTAAAAAATGGGAGGTTGTCCCCAGAAGCTGCTGCTGTTCCCAGTCTTGGCTTTCATGGAGCTCATGAAAGGACGGGGAATTTAGAACAGAGCCATACTGCCAAATTGTAACTTTAGCAATATGCCAATAAAAAATTGACAAATTTTGTCTCTTGTAATTTTTGACTTAAGTGGTCCTGACTGAACTGTGAATGTTTGTTGTACACTGGCAAGAAGAGTTTCACCCATTCACTTTACCTATAAAATATTTGTTTTACTTGAAAGCATGAAATGTTTCTAATACAATTTTCTGGAAAGACATGGCCAGCCCTAGGATTTTGGGTGCCCTAAGCAGATTTTCAAAATGGGCATGTTCACCAAACCATCACTAAACTCCAACACGTAACATCCAACCTACTACCTCACTGACAACCAATCAATGCTTTGCTGCTTGCTCTGTCTGATTATCTGATAAGATATGTGTTGTATCCTCTGAGAATGGGATTGTAGTTTACTAAAGCATTCAAAACTATATACAGTCCCTCCAGAAAAATGCGGATTTTTTTTTGTGATTGTTGCGGGCAAAAATCCTTGATTTTGCGGCACGTTTTCTTAAAAAATGCGATGGAATATGTGGGATATTTTTGCAATTTTATGCAATGAAATTGCGGGAACTTGCAAAAACTGCGGTTTGATGAAAAAGAGAAAAAAAGGTGATTTCCCCCAACACCCTGTTCTCACTAGGCTACTACCCTAATGTAAAGAGTCATTTCTTATACTTCCTATGATAAGCAAGCATACTAAATCACAGAATATTTAAGTTCTCATTCTGTTTTATTTCAGACCTTAATTAACACATGGCTCAAACTTACAAAACATTATAGCGCGGTCTTTTGCGCTTATTTTTGTTGGCAAATGAGAATGATTTTCACCCTGGTTTCACCGCGGGGTTTGCAGATGATGTTCACGTCGCGTAATTACATCACTTCATAAGGTTCCCATGGCAATGGACTACTTGCACAGCTACTTCCGCTTTCTACTTATTAAGGCCCTTTCACACAGGACGCGGTATGCGCTGCGCTCGCCGCTGGGTTCAGCGCAGCTCTTCAGATACAAAGCGATTTGCGCTGCGCTGGCCAGAGCACATTAGTTGGAGTTTTCCAAACTTGTATCGGGAATTCTAATCATCTAATCATTTGATTGTTGTTCCACCTTTCGGTCAGCAGCAAAGTATATGTCCCGTGCTAAGAAGTGTCTGTCATGTCTTCATGACACAGCTTTTCTCCCGATGTCTCTATACGACCAGCAAACTTGTATTGTATAGCTCTGGAAATTCCAACACAGTAAAGAGCTGTTCATCCATTTTGCTTTCCGATTGTTTGGATCATAGACATCATGGTTTGGATGCCCCGTTGCTATTGGTCACGCGGGTAATCGTCACAGAGCGCAGCGGCAAAAGTTGAACTATTTTGAACTTTGACCGCGGCGTGCGCGCAAGCTGCGCTCCGCTGCGTCTGCGCTCCGCTGCGTCTGCGCTTTGGTCGACGCAGTCCTCGCGCGGCGCAAGCCATTGAAACAAATGGGTTTCATAGCGCAGCGCAGCGCTTACCGCTTACCGCGTCCTGTGTGAAAGGGCCTTTACGGCTCGAGCGTTTCCGGTCAGCGTTCAGCGCACTTATATACAGAGAGCTTCTTGTGAAAACGCAGATTATTACTACATTTTAGGGCTGCGAAATGTTTTTTAAACAATTAATCATATTCTCTGCATTAACATTAATTATCTTCAATCTGCTGAAATGTTTATTAATATATTTCCCTTCCAAATACGCATTCTGAATAATAAATAAATATATTTCCCCACTAACCTTCCGCCGTCAAGTGCTCGTCTTCTCATTAGCAGTGATTTTCTCTTAGTCATCATATTTCATACCTGTTAAATTTACATTTAAATGAATTTGACTGATAAACACTTAAGGAAGTGCATTGTTTTACTATGGTAAGTGTAGTAACGATGGATGACAACGCATTATCACGATGGCAAGACAAACAAAAAAAAAAGTTAAAACTGTCAAGCATCTGCAGCTGCTGCCGATTGCTTGCATTGGTGCTCTTTTATTCCAGTGTTTGAATAGTTGAATGAATGTGATAACTGCTTTAACGGTGTTATTAATTAATCTTAAATAAAACGCAATGACAGCGCGCAACTACCTTGAATATTAGGATTTTTGGCATAAATGTGTGAATTACATAATAGTTTGTCAGAAAAATGGCACAGAATAGAAACTAAAATATTATGTTCATTCTGATCTTATTTATCACGTCTCACACTGCAGCGTCGCAATCACTAGTAGAGCGCTGACACCCTGTGGTGAAAGAATCACAGCTTATGTTGGATTAAAACTTAAAGTCCCGTTGAGTTTGGAAAGGTCTGTACACGGTAATCATCAGAATCTCTTCTCTTGTCTCTGAATATGTCTGGAATTTAAGATCATCCCGAGGACTCTCGTTTTAAGAGGGGGTTTAGTTATCTATGTGATAACGGCGCATTGAAAATATATATAACCGGAAACAACTGAGCCATAATATTTCAAACCGGATGTGCGTCACGAGGCTCAGTGCAAGTAGTCCATTGGGGGAAAATAATGGCGCTTTACTTGTGTGAAGTAAACGCAACATTTTTCAACTTTCTGCTAAGATATATGTGACTTTTTTGCAACGAAAATACAGGGATTATAAAATCATGCTAGCCCCGCATATTTTGCTTGCTGAAATCGGCAATTTATGCGGCGAAAGTGCGGCGTATTTGAAAAAATGCGACCCCCGCATAAATATGCGGACTTTGGCTGATTTATGCATTAAATCAGACGATCGCATAATAGCATTTTTCTGGAGGGACTGTATATAGAGCAGCTGACAGAGTTCAGTTTTACCTTTAAACACTTCTGCTTTCTTCTTTGCTACTTGCTCCCCTACTTCCTTTCTTCCTCATTCCAGGGATGCAGACTCGGTGATTCTGTTTCTACATTAAGCAACAATTCTGACTACTCTGGCAACTTCTTTTTTCCAAAAAGCACCTAGTTTTAATTTAGCTACTTTTAAAATGACTTGAAAGTCTTAACTTTAGACAAGCGATTCAAACACATTAACTCATTTTCTCTAAACGAAACAAAAACTTTTCTCAGTCACACTCTCATTAACTGTCCATCTGTCTGGTAGCAAAAGTATGCATTTGATGTGACAAACTTTTTTTCTCTTCCCCATATTGGCTGTCTTTCTCTGTGTTTTTTTCTCGGCAACTAAATCTGTT
This sequence comes from Culter alburnus, assembly GCA_028476615.1. NCBI lineage: Eukaryota > Metazoa > Chordata > Actinopteri > Cypriniformes > Xenocyprididae > Culter > Culter alburnus. The sequence goes on along the minus strand of JAOTNS010003948.1, from coordinate 48,727 downwards.
GGACATCTAGGTCTAACCCTCCAGTCCGCACACAGTTAATTTGGTCCTCGATCACAGGTTCACTCAGACCCACTACTCTCACCACACGGTTTCAATTTTGTTTTTATCAAAGAAATCATAGCACATGAGAAGCAGAGCACATGGAATGATCACATGACTAGAACCTGACACAAACAAGGGAAGCACATGGCAAACAGGAACATGAAACATAAACTAAACTAAACTTCAAAATAAGACATAAAACATGAACATGAAACAAAATTAAAACATGACAAAGACTTACAATGCAAAGAAAAATAATCTATTCTAAAAATACTTTAGTGCCAACCAGACAGGCATGATCTACAATACTTCTCACACACATATCAGGATTTAAAAACAATAAATGGTGTAAATATATTTGCATGCAGCACCCGCACACTCTGGATCCTTTTCACTATTTTACTGTGTCATCAAAGTGATGAAGTAACAGAATGCTTTCCATTTACACATTTAGATTAAATATGCCACTCTCATGAATACTAGAGTTAAGTTTTAAGCTCACAAATGACATGAAAACATTATCCAGAAGTTAAAAAAATTATATGAATTTAAGGTATACATAGAAATATAACTGATGTGCTGATTTTACCCTTCCCATGACGTGGCACATTTTAATTTTTTAATTGCAGGTATGATTGCCTGGCTGTGAATATTGTTCTATATTGAAGACAGTGTTTTATATTGAAAAAATAAAAGTCTGAGCAAAAAAATAAAAAAAATAAAAAAAATAATAATAATTTCTTGGATAACCCAGGTGGAAAAAAAGTACACAGTGCTCTATTTTCATGCACTAATTTTTGACTTAATATACTGAAATTCTTCTTTAGTACTTATTAAGATAAGAACGTTTTAGTGTACTCGACTGTGCTATTTTGAGACACCATGAAATAAGAACTAAAATGTGCTTTTAATATACTATCTCTATATTTAATAAATGTATTTAGATACATTTTAGTACAATGCATTTGAACCCATAGTGTACTACAACTCAATATATTTTTTAAATACTTAGTATATAAAAGCACATTTAAGTTCATATATCATGCTGTCTCAAAATAGCACAGTTGAGTACACTTAGATGTTCTTAAGATTATTTTAAGAAGTACTAAAGAAGAATTTTTAGTATATTAAGTACAAAATTAGTGCATTAGTGCTCAGGAACTCAGTGAATTCAAGTGTGGTACCGTGATAGGTTGCCACCTGTGCAATAAGTACATTCATGAAATTTCCTCACTACTAAAGATTCCATGGTCAACTGCTAGTGGTATCATAAAGTGGAAGCAATTGGGAACAACAGCAACTCAGCCACGTAAAAATCACAGAGCGGGGTCAGCGCATGCTGAGGCACACAGTGCACAGAAGTCGCTAACTTCTGCAGAGTCAATAGCTACAGACCTCCTAACTTCGTGTGGCCTTCAGATTAGCTCAAGAACAGTGCGTAGAGAGCTTCATGAAATGGGTTTCCATGGCCGAGCAGCTGCATCCAAGCCTTACATTAAGTGCAATGCAAAGCGTCGGAAGCAGTGGTGTAAAGCACGCCGTCAATGGACTCTAGAGCAGCTGAGACGTGTTCTCTGCAGTGACGAATCGCGCTTCTCTGTCTGGCAATCCGATGAATGAGTCTGGGTTTGGCGGTTGCCAGGAGAATGGTACTTGCCTGACTGCATTGTGCCAAGAATAAAGTTTGGTGGAGGCGGGATTATGGTGTGGGGTTGTTTTTCAGGGGTTGGGCTTGGCCCCTTAGTTCCAGTGAAAGGAACTCTTAATGCTTCAGCATGCCAAGATATTTTGGACAATTTTATGCTCCCAACTTCATGGGAACAGTTTAGGGATGGCCCCTTCCTGTTCCAACATGACTGCGCACCAGTGCACAAAGCAAGGTCCATAAAGACATGGATGAACGAGTTTGGTGTGGAGGAACTTGATTGGCCTGCACAGAGTCCTGACCTCAACCTGATAGAACATCTTTGGGATGATGAATTAGAGCAGAGACTGTGAGCCAGGCCTTCTCGCCAACATCACTGCCTGACCTCACAAATGCGCTTCTAGAAGAATGGTCAAAAATTGCCATAAACACACTCCTAAACCTTATGGAAAGCCTTCCCAGAAGAGCTGAAGCTGTAATAGCTGCACAGGGTGGACCAACTCCATATCAAACCCTACGGATTAAGAATGAGATGTCATTAAAGTTCATGTGCACGTAAAGGCAGGTGTCCCAAAACCTTTGGCAATATAGTGTACATTTTTTATTGGCTATTTTTGTTTTGACAATTCTTGAAAAAATAAGAAATGACTCATCACTGCAAGTATTGAGTAATACTTTAAACAATTCCAATAATAATTATAAAGAGTCCCTTCCTTCTCTTCCTTTTTAAATTTCACTTCTGCATATCTAGTGTCTGCAAATGTCTGCTCAGCATTAAACTGTCTTTTTCTAAAAGACTCAGTTTTTGAGTGTTTTAATAAAACATTGTGTCTTGCAAAAAATACTTTGCACTTTCATCTGTAAAGACAAATGATTGATTTTATTTCTGTTCACCCTGTTTTAATACCATTTTTGATTTGTTTTTGTTGTATGATGTATAATACGATGGCGAAGAGAGCTCAACGCTCTGAATCTGGAGGAAAAAAAAACAAACAAACGCATGCAAAGAGAAAAAACACCAGAAAATTAAGAAAACATCTTCATCTTCATCAGTTTGAAAACACATTGCAAATGCTCACAATGTATCTAAATACAGAAAAGTGACTGACCAAGGGGGAGCCTGTGGGAAGAGGGAACCCATAGGAGCCACTAGACTGAGGGTCTCTGGTGGAGCTGAAGGTAAGAGGAGCCAAGACGGAGTTGACAGGTCGATGGGCTGAGATGGAGCAAAGGGATTCGATGTGGGAAGAGGGAACCCATAGGAGCCACTAGACTGAGGGTCTCTGGTGGAGCTGAAGGTAAGAGGAGCCAAGACGGAGTTGACAGGTCGATGGGCTGAGATGGAGCAAAGGGATTCGATGTCGGAGGCGGGGCCAAAGGATCCTCCAGGATAGGTGCTGCTGGTGATTGCTCAACCTGTGGCTCGACGTCATTGCAGGGACTCCCCAGAGACAGCACAGGGCTGCAAGCATCCAGCAGTGATGGGACTGGAGGACTAGCTGAGCTCTGTGGTGGTTCTGATTAAACAAGACTTGAGAGAATAAAGGTAATCATGAAAGAGTTCACACAGGATAAAGCAAAAAATAATAGTCCCAGTTATTCAGATAGTGGGTGGGATAGGATGGGAGTTAACGAGTCCCCATCAAAGTCCATCAGCCAATCCTCTGATTCAGTTCCCTTGGCTGCTGGTGTTTTGGGCGGACATCCCTGGTCAGATCCACAATGGGGCTCGCGGGGACTTTGGCTCGCTCGTCGCGGCGGGAGGTGCTGTTCGGTCAGTGGGGGGCTCACGTGACTTATCAGTCGGTAGTGGTGAAAAGAGCTCTGGCTGTGCTCTTAATCGGGGCGCTCTCCAGACACCTGATGATGGTCTCTTTCCAGCTCAGTCCTGTAGAGGTTGATAGGGTGATAGAATGTTGCCCCGTTCCAGAACAAGGTCTTCAGGGTCTCGTCGTCGAGGGTACAGGTGATAGCCAAACAACAAATGTCCATGACAAAAAAAAAGAAAAAGAAAAAAAAAAAACCTCTCCTGAGCCAGGAAGATGAATCTGGCATTATAATCCATTTTCTTCAGTCCAGTATTCTGTAATGCTAAGGTTCCAAATGAAGACGATGATGAAGATTCAATAATATAGTATAGTATTTACTCTAAACTAGATAACAAGACAACATGTGAGACAGAGTGCACTAGACACAAACAATAACAGACACTGAACAGAGGAAAAGTTTTTACTCCCCAGCTCTTAATGCATCGTGTTTCCTTCTGGAGCATCAGTGAATGTTTGAACCTTTTTTAATAGTTGTGTTTGAGTCCCTCAGTTGTCCTCAGTGTGAAAAGACGGATCTCAAAATCATACAGTCACTGCTGGAAAGGGTTCAAATATGCAAAATATGCTTGAAAACTGAATAATCTGCAGGACCTGGAGGATTTTTCTGAAGAACAGATCTCAGTTTAACTGCTCAGGACAAACAAGAGACTCATGAACAACCATCACACAAAAAAACATAGATCATCCAGGTAACCACACACAGTATTGAGAATCAGTGGTTCCCATTCAGTCAGTCACGTTCGACGTTACGTCGATACTGACGTAATGGGGTCTCGCCTGGGAGCCCAATTCACCTCCAAGGGCACAAAACAAGCCAATGGGAATTGGCCTGTGAGATTTACATGCTGGGCCCCTCCCCCGGCATCCGGGTATAAATAGGGCCGGCATACTCACCTTCATTCATACTTTTGCTTCGGAACCGATCGGATCGGATCTGCCATTCACCTCTTCAAGAGAGCGAATTTCTTCTATTAGAGCAAAACAGCAATTATAATTGCTACAGGACAAGTTCCTAAAAACAGCAATTTTAATTGCTATTGACTGTTTTGTTCCGGTGGCTGCTCGAGTCTCTCCAGCTGGTTGGGAAGGCACGCTCAGCGGTGGGTGTGACGGTGCGCTGCCCACAGGACAGTGCTGCACTCATCCCTGTGTGCTTCGGTTGGTGAGGTGTACTAAAAGAGCAAGCATGGGTGATCAGCGTCTTTTTCAAGATGTCTTTTTGTCCTTGTGTTTCTGGATGCTGTCGTTTCCTGAACTCCTCTGACGGCCACGTTCGCTGTCTCGCGTGTTTGGGTAAACCGCACGCTGAGTCCGCGATCGTGCATGGTACATGCCCTCATTGCGAGGGCATGTCCATGTTGGCGTTGAGATCGCGACTCTCCTTCTTTAACACAGAAGTGAGGGTCCCCTCTGTCACTACCCCAGCGCCAGCCGCCGGTCCGGTTAGTGCTCTGGGAGATCTGAGGATCACAGTGGGAGCCACTTCGTCGGATCCGCCCCCACGAACCTCCCACTCCTCCGCAACGTCATGACTCCAAGCTTCCGCCCTCAGGGGTGGTCGCTCAGTCTGAGGCGGACTCTGAATTGGTGGCCATGCTTGCCCGGGTCGCCGCAGGCATCGGGCTCGTGTGGAATCCTCCACCGTGTCCCGAGCCCTCGCGGTTGGATGATTTGCTTTCTCGACGCCCCCATCTCCCAGGCCGGCCTCTTCGGCGACAATGTCGAGGACTTCGCTCAGCAGTTCTCGGCAGTGCAAAAAGCAGACGGAGACCATAAAACATCCTGCCCCAACGTGATGATGCCACCAAGCCACCACGGCCACGCCTCCGTCTGCTCCTCGCCGAGGCGCCCTCCTGCGGCTCAGACTCCCAGGAGATTGGACTCGTACCATCCGCCCGCTCCCTCTCTCTCAGCCACTCCTTCCTTCGCCACGGGCAGGGTCTTGGTGCCCCGGGGACGCAGAGCCTCCCCACGCCACCCTGCCCACTTGGAGCCATGTGAGGGGACCCCACTCACAGCCTCAACTTCGGGATGCACTGCCTCCCGGGTTGGGCCACAGTGCTCCATGCTGCCCCCCCATGGGTACTTCTGCTGTCCGGTTGGTTCCACTCGTACGGTGCTTGGCGGCGTGGCTACGCCTTCCCAACCCGTCCCGTTGGCTCATTTGGACAGTCAGACTCGGCTACGCGATTCAGTTCGCCAGGCGTCCCCCCAGGTTCAGTGGCGTTCTGTTCACTTCGATTTTCCTGCTAAACGAAAACTGAGATCAAGCATCCTGCAATAAAGCAATAAAGCATATCTGGAGAGAAGATCTTAAAATAGAATAGAATAGCATAGGACAACGCCTTGCCCCCACACATCTACAGTATGCTGCCTCCCCCCCCCCCCCACCCACACACACACACACACAAACTCTCCTTCCCCCTGCCTCAAGTCACTGAAAGTTTATATTCTATGTATAATGTAACTTGTGTATCTATTGTTTTTCCCTTTTCATGTTTGGTATCATTTTAAAAGTCTCAGTGCGGTTGGTAAAATGGTCTCAATTTCACAGCAGTCACTAGAATCATGAAGAAGATTGAAAACTAAGGAAAATTCTGTCCTCTTTTGGGTGGTGCCTTTTGTGAAAACCCACTCCTCTCCCCCAAAACAGGTGTTGGTGTAGTAAATATTTATGATCCTTTCTGTTCTGGTCTGTATATAAGGTAAAGTGCAAAGCAGTCAGGGGGGATCTTCTGCAGGCCCCCACAGATCCCTGTGTATATATGTATTTCTTTGAGTAATTGATGTTATGCATTTACCATTTCTGAATTGGCTTCTAATTGTCTAATTGTAATGTAATTGGCATGATCCATTTTTACTTGACAAATAAAATGTTATATTTGATTTACTCTGGATTCTTTTGAAATCATTATGACCGGTAGATTATTGGAGTCCATATTTCCGCAAATCTGCGTCAGGATGGATTAAAACTAAAGGCTCAATGAAAGGAGCATGTTGCACATCATGGGACCTTTTGATTTTTGTTTATCAACTGGCTTAGCAAGTTGCAGTATCATGACTAAGAAAACTGTGTTTTTGTATGAACAAGCATGTGGCGGTTCGACTCAAATGCATTAGTAAACTCTGCACCCTCTGACTAAGACCAGAACTGGCGAGTTTGTGATCGTGAAAAGAACTAAAACGGCCGAAGTGACTTTTCTAAGTGATATGGGTCCGTAATGAAAGAATAATTGAAAAAAAGAGATACCCAGAATAATCAAATATGTAAATAAATAAATACATAACAAATGATTAATTTCTAATTGGAGACACAACCCTTAGAATAAGAATCATTTGAAATTGGAGTCAGATTAAACGAGTGAAATTAAGTGAACTTAATAGAGATGCTGAAAAGGCATACACGCGTTAACCTTCGCCCAACGCCGTCGGACTCCGTTTTTGGGCCGATGGGGGGTTCCTTACAGTCCCGTGCAGAACATGTCTTTTCTTGGTGTGGAGCTGGACTCGGTCAACATGAAAGCACGTCTCTCCAATGAGCGTGCACAGTCGGTGCTGAACTGCCTGAATTCGTTCTCGCGGAAAACAGCAGTCCCACTGAAACAATTTCAGAGGCTCCTGGGGCATATGGCATCCGCAGCTGCGGTCACACCGCTCGGATTGCTTCATATGAGACCGCTTCAGCACTGGCTTCACGACCGAGTCCCGAGATGGGCATGGCATCGTGGCTCATCACACCGAGTTGTCGGTGCACATTCATGGTCGGACCTTGCTTTTCTACGGGCCAGGGTGCCCCTAGTACAAGTGTCCAGGCATGTTGTTGTCACAACAGATGCTTCCACCACTGGCTGGGGTGCCATATGCAGTGGCCAGTCGGGCGTCGGGCTCCTGGACAGGACCCCATCGCCACTGGCACATCAACTGCCTAGAGTTGCTAGCAGTACTCCTTGCTCTGCGCCGGTTTTGACCGCTGCTGCAGGGCAAGCATGTACTGGTCCGGACGGACAACACATCGACTGTAGCGTACATCAACCATCAGGGTGGTCTACGCTCCCGTCACATGTCGCAACTTGCCCGCCATCTCCACCTGTGGAGTCAGCGCCGACTCAGGTCGCTGCGCGCCTCCTACATCCCGTGTGAGCTCAATTGTGCGGCCGACGCGCTCTCACGACAGCTCACGCTCCCGGGGGAATGGAGACTCCACCCCCAGGCGGTCCAGCTGATATGGAGCCGATTCGGGGAGACACAGGTGGACCTGTTCGCCTCTCAGGAATCCGCCCATTGCCAGTTGTTCTATTCCCTGACCGAGGGGACCCTCGGCACGGATGCACTGGCACACAGCTGGCCCCGGGGGCCTACGCAGGTATGCGTTTCCCCCAGTGAGCCTCAGGGAGGACGAGGAGCAGGTCTTGCTAGTTGCGCCGTACTGGCCCAACCGGACCTGGTTCCCAGAACTCATGCTCCTTGCGACAGCCCATCCCTGGTGCATCCCCCTGAGGAAGGACCTCCTTTCTCAGGGGCAGGGCATCATATGGCACCCGCGTCCCGATCTGTGGAACCTCCACGTGTGGTTCCTGGACGGGACGCGGCAGACTTAAGTGGCCTACCGTCCGCGGTAGTTGACACCATCACTTCGGCCAGAGCCCCCTCTACGAGGCGCGCTTATGCCATGAAGTGGAGTCTGTTCGTTGAGTGGTGTTCTTCCCACCGGGAAGACCCCCGGAAATGCCCGGTCAGTGCTGTGCTTTCCTTCCTTCAAGAGGGTTTGGAATGGAGGCTGTCCCCTTCCACCCTGAAGGTCTATGTGGCCGCCATCGCAGCGCATCACAATGTGCTCGATGGCAAGTCACTAGGAAAGCACGACCTGATCATCATGTTCCTCAGAGGCGCCAGGAGGTTAAATCCCCCTAGGCCTCGCCTCATTCCCTCCTGGGACCTCTCCGTCGCCCTCTCGGGCCTTCGGAGAGCTCCCTTCAAGCCCCTTGAGTCAGCTGAGCTGAAACATCTGTCTCTCAAGACAGTGCTCCTGACCGCACTTGCCTCCTTCAAGAGGGTTGGGGACCTGCAGGCATTTTCGGTCAGCGATTCGTGCCTGGAATTCGGGCCTGGATATGTGCTCAAAGTTCCCACCACTCCCTTCCGGGACCAGGTGGTGAACTTGCAAGCACTGCCCCCGGAGGAGGCAGACCCAGCCCTCGCGTTGCTGTGTCCCGTTCGTGCTCTGCGCATTTACGTGGACCACACGCAGAGCTTCAGAAGCTCTGAGCAGCTCTTTGTCTGTTTTGGAGGTCAGCAGAAGGGAAAGGCTGTCTCCAAACAGAGGTTGGCCCACTGGATAGTGGATGCCATCGCCTTGATGTACCAGTTGCAAGGCGAGCTGTGTCCCCTTGGGTTGCGAGCTCACTCCACTCGGGGTGTTGCTTCTTCCTGGGCGTTGGCGCAGGGCGCCTCTGTTGCAGACATTTGCAGAGCTGCAGGCTGGGCGACACCAAATACATTCGCGAGATATTACAATCTCCGAGTGGAACCGGTGTCCACCCGTGTGCTGTCTACTCGTAGATAGCCATGGGTGTTCGCTTGCTGTGCGCTTGCTGTGGGAATTGAGTTCCGAAGCACTCTTCCCCGTGGGTAAGGAACAGCAGCTTCGACCTCTCCATTGTAACGCCCTGTCCTCTCCATCCCACTGGTATGGAAGACATTCCTGGGCTTACTCTGGGCGCTGGAGGGTTGCGAGTATGGGCCGCACTTGCATTTGGCTACGCTGCCAGCATCTGCCTCCCTAACCGTAACGTGGTTCAGTTGCTATGGCGCTTTCCACGGGACCCCATTACATCAGTATCGACGTAACGTTGAATGTGACTGACTGAATGGGAACGTCTAGGTTACTATTGCAACCCCCCATTCCCAGAAGGAGGAACGGAGACGTTATGTTCCCCTGCCATAGCTCTGAGTCACCGCTGAGCGGCCAGATACCTATCTCAGCTCCTCAGCAAAAATATGAATGAAGGTGAGTATGCCGGCCCGGCATGTAAATCTCACAGGCCAATTCCCATTGGCTTGTTTTGTACCCTTGGAGGTGATTGGGCTCCCAGGCGAGACCCCATTACGTCAGTATCGACGTAACGTCTCCGTTCCCTCCTTCTGGGAACGGGGGTTACAATAGTAACCTAGACGTTCGTATACTTTTGAATGGGGCCATTTTAATAAATTCAGCTATTTTTTTTTTTTTTTTTTTTGTCTTGTGAACTAAATGCAAACATCTTTTATGTAAAACATCTTACTCAGGACAGTACTAAATAAAAAATAACATGCATTTTGTATGATCTCTCTTATTTTATTAAAATTATTCACATTTTCACAGATTCTGCAAGTGGTTCGGTTACTTTTTCTTGCAACTGTAGTTTTTACTTCAAGTCTTCGTATGGTTCTGTGATGACAAAAGTTGTGAAGATTGTTAGTTTTGGTCTGCCATTTTTTGTTTTAATTCTTTATTATTGTTTTACCAGCTGCCAGTGTGTGAAATCTATGAGTCTATTTCTTATCAACTCAGTGGGAGTTGAGTTCATAATAATGAGCATATGTGGGCGTTATCTCTATTGGTACACTATTTAAATGTGAACAGGGAATTCATTCAGAGTTCATTCAGAGAGGTTTGAGTTTGAATTGTTAAATCTTTCTGTGGAACTGCATCTGTGTTTCTACAATCCCTTCATCTTTATTTTTTGGTTTGTGATTGAGTATATGCAGATGAAGATGTGTCTGTTTGTCATCTCAGTGTTGTTGGTGTTTGGCTTGCCTTTCATCATGACTGAAGTTGTAGATTCATTTAATACATGCAGTCAGTTTTTTTTTAACAAACAGCCTCCAGTGATTCCTGGCATTCTGAAGAATTCAGTCTCAAAGAATAACCGCTACAAATTAATCTGTCAGAAATATAACAACGCTTACAGATTTGCAACTCTCTACGACACAACAAATAGGATCCCTGTTTTCTCAGCTTACAAATACACTGAGAAAGGATATTTCAAAAGACCAAATAAGGAATGGATGACTGAGTCTGAGGTAATGTTTTTCATAGTCATTTTTTTCTTTCTCAATGATTTATTATGTCTATAGAGATAGACCTTTATAATGTAGCCTATGTCTGCTATATGTGCTCATTATTATACACATATTGTACAATAATCTATTGACATCTTAGTTTACTCTTTTCTGTAAATATTCTATTTGCTGTTTCAATAAATAGTTAAAAAAAAGAAAATTCTGTCATTATTTGCATGAGCCTCATATTAACAAAAAAAAGCTGTTATTTTTTCTCTGAAACGAAAAAAGTTTTTTTTTTTTTTTTTTTTTTTTTTTTTGCCATGTGGCCATGTGTGTCAAGATCCAAAAGAAGAAAGAATTTGAACTTAAAGATTTGTTTGTTTGCTTACACAAAAATAACTTCATGATAACTTGAATAACTTGAAATATAACAAATATTTTGTATTCCACAGGAAACATGCAGGTTTAAAACAACATGAGTAAATGACAGAATTTGCATTAATATATATATATATATAAAACCTCACTATAATAGTGAGGTTTATCTCTTAGTGTTTTAGTGACTGTTTCTCTTTATTTTAAACACAGCTTGATCCTCCTGTTGCTGAGATGACTGTGCCATGTTTAAACCAGGCAATCAATGCAGACTACTGCAATAACTGCTATGAATTGAATCGCGGCCACTTGTTTCCCTGCTGTCATGCAGCTGATTTAGAAACTGCTGAATCTACATTCACACTGACCAATGCAGTGCCACAGAAGATCAGCTTTAATGCCGGCAGTTGGAGTCGCATGGAAAAGGAGACCAAAGAAATCATGGACACATGCAAAAATAACAACAATAAAGTTTTAGCCCATGTGCTGACCGGAGCTATACCTGGTAACAATAAAATGAAAGAGAAAGTGAACATTCCCTCTTACATGTGGATGGCATTCTGCTGTTACAACAGTACGGAAAATGCATGGGTCTCCCAAGCTTACTGGGCACCAAATGAAGAAGAAAAGCCCAAAGAAAAAACCATCAGTAAAAAGAGCCTGCAGGAATTACAGGAATTTCTGAATGCAAACTTGGTGCAAAACGTACAACTGTTTGAGAATAACTGCAAACCAAATATCTGATCACTGAATAATCATTTATTCTGCTTATTGGATTAGAAGTCCATCAAATGCTTTCTTTGATCTCTTCCAGAATCCTAACTTAGCATTCTGCTCTTAATTCATAGCTCTCCCACATCTATTAAACACACGTCTGTGATCATATTATATTGAATTGTGTGCAAACTGTATTTTCTCTAATAAAGCTTGTGCAAACGTTTACATATCAGAGTCATCTCACTGACTGAAGAAAAAGAGGAATATCGGGGTGTAGTGGTGTTTGTAAGGACAGCAATTTCACTACAACTTAAGAAGGAAACAAAGTTGTTTATTGGCACCATCAAAAATGAGATCAGAGTTTGCAAACATACTATCAACAGAAATAAAAGACACTTAGGCCTGCTGGTAGGGGTTGCACTGACTAGACTAGTCGACTTTATTGCTCTGACATGACGTTTTAAAGGGTAAATAACACACACAGTTTCCGCCAATACCATGTTAATCTTGAGTACCTAAAATTTAGTACTGCATCTTTCATATCTCCGAAAAATCTTTAGTTTTATCATATTTATAAAAGATAGATACGCTGTACCAAGTCTTTTCGAAAAGCATGACTTCGACTACTCGCTGGTCATGGCCCATAGAGGGCGCAGCAGGATTACAAATCTTTGAAGTCCACATTTACGCTCAGTATCCAACAGTTAATGGCAAATAAATGCATGCTCCAAGAGTGCTCCACAAGATATGCTTGAGCCCCTGCCCCTTTGATCGCGAAAGTGAAAGTCCCTTTGCGGTCGCATTGCGGTGCCCCCGCGTTCCCATTCACCCCCCATTTGCATTTTTTAGGAAACGCTGTGTTATAGTTTTACTGATTTATGCAGTCCTACCGTGACTATTTTTGGCCAGGGACACGACGTTGCCATCGGACCAATGTTTGTTGGGATATTTCTTAGTAACTATACAGATTCACTGTATTTGTAGAGAGAAGCTGCCAGGTAGAATTAATTCACACGCAATTGCTCTACATTCATAAATGTAATCTGAGCTGAATCTTTACATTTTTTTATTTATTTATTATAAAGTTTATCTGATTTGAACTTGAGCACCGCGTTTTTAAAATGCCGTGACATGCGCGAGATGCTGCAAATGTTGTTTTGATCTGTAATATAGACGTCTTGACCATTGCGCCCAGTATTTCCAAGTGAGTGGTTTTCCCGTGGACTTGGGCTACTTTAACACCGTTACCATGAGTTGTTTTTAATGTCTGCACGTTGAAGCGACCCCAAAAAACATGATATTTAGCCCCTGGAATGCTATTTAGTTTTGTTTTTTTTACCGGGGGACCCCCCTGAAACGCGATCAGGCTAGTTCTGACCAGCAATTTGGTGGGTTTTGTTGTTAAAACCTGTCAACCCTGTTTGCGCCACATCTGCTTTTTCAGCCTTGACATATCTCTTTTCCATTTTTTCACGATTTTAAAGCTTTGGGACTGTATAGACAATATACTGTACATAGACATCACGAAAAATATGCTGCAAATAGACTAATGTTTTGGACTAGCCTATTGTTATTCCATCTGTTCTCCATGAGAGGACGCAATTACAAAAAAAAAAAAAAAAGAGAAACTTCAAGCAAATTCAATATGTTATTGTGCAGCGGCCTAATTCCACAATTAGGCCTATTGTTATTTTTCTATCAAGCTAACAGAACAGGCTAACTGAACTTCAGTCATAATCATTTATATATGATGCTTTCTTTATACCAGGATTAATTGAGGGTCCAAACTGGGGCCACATGTGGACTTACAGTGGCATTTAAATTTGGGAAGACAAATGAAATGTCTTTTTGAAGATGACAATGAAAGATTAACCAGTCAAAACAGCAATATCCCATACTGTAAATAAAGGCTCATGACCAAAACTGAAATATAAAGAAAATAAACATTGTGTGAAGTGTATACACCCATCTTCATTTATGTTTGTTAAGAACTTGTCACTGTAAATTAATGTTTGCCAATCCCGGTCCAGCACATTTTTGAGATTTCTCTTATCTAATGCTGCATTCACGTGCTATCGGAAATGTCCTGCATCCCACTTCTGAAGTTGTGATTATAAGGCCTAAGCTGATAAGTTTTCATTTGAAAACGCATCTTTTTCGCTCCATTTTGGCCTACTGAGATGGTGCACCATGCTGTAACACAAAGCGAGTCAACTTTCTCTCTCCAAACTTCTCATTGGCTCGCTCATGTCCTGAGGGAGTGGCATCCTCCTCACGCTTTAAAAGATCACTGGTTAAAGTAGGGAGGACTCGGAGGAGAGTCTTTGAGAGTTAGATGTTCTGACATGAATATAATGATGATGATGATGATGATCCTCAACTAGAAGAAGTCCTTGACAGACCCCTTTTCAACTATCAAAGACCCTCTGCATCAAATCTGTTCTTGCTCATCAATACAACTTCAGCAGAGATCAACTGCAGCCTCAACAAATTGCAGGACAAGTTTAAGTACCACCTACCGCTTGTCACTGAGGTGCGTTAACTAAAACTGTTTGTACCTTCAAATAATACCATAATTTCATGTCCATGTTAAACAATTTGCATGTTTGTTCAACTAGTTTAAGAATTAAGTCTAGTTAATAAAGTCTTGTTTTCTATTTCATGTGATGTCATTTGTATATTATGCTTATAAACTGGAGTCCCTAATCATGCTGATTGTTGCTATATTCTCTTAAACAGTGTTGCAGCATCAATATTAGGAGATTATTGTCAATGTTCAAGAGAGTATTATCAGTCTACAGACATTCTCATTAAACATTCGCTGAACACGTGCTGGCCAGATTTCTGAGAAATGATAGCAAAGCATATCCTTAATGTCATTCAGGAGCCCAAAATAACTGTGAATTTGGCATTAGGAACAGTAACAGTACTCAAAAGAGGAAAGAAAAACATAAACAGCTCTTCCTCCACCCTCCATAGACAAAAGAAATGTTTAGATTCCCAGAAAAAACCAGATCTCTAAATGACTACTAATCATTGTATAATTTAATAATGAATGATCATTTTCCACTCTGTCTCAGATCATTTAATCCTCAGATCTGATTATTATTAACAACCTTTAGTAATACCTTTTGGTGTGAGTAGGAATATTGACAGTAATCATTTCAGCAAACTAAAGCGTTTTGCACAAGACCCTTCAGTGTGATTTCCGCCAGATGTTTGGAATGGAATCTAATCCTCTTTTGGATTTGCTTATTTTTGGTAAGTTTAAGTGATGTATATTTTTTCTCCAGTGAAGCATGTCCTGCTACATTTCACTGGAAGCAAGCTGTAACTTTAACTTACCACAAAAAAAGCATATTCTATATGATCCTAACCAAAATTATTATTGTTCTAAATGTCTGCTTGGCTTTCTTAAAGGTAGAAACTCCAGACTATGCCAAAGCAGTCAAACTATAACCGCTAATGGGAACAGATTTTTATACACACAGCCCACTCATTTCCGATCTTATGTTTTAAAAAGCAGGGGCGTCAGGCACCTTAGTGGCAGTCATAGTTTATTTTGTGCCCAAGTGAAATAAAACATAAAGAAAAAGAATGATTGCAGTGCATGGTACTGTTTTTTTCTAGAGAGAAAGGGGACCCAGGTTTGTTTAAAAAACAAAAAACAGACCCAGGTTTGTTTAAAAAAGCTCACAATTTTGAGCTTCAACTGTGTCCTGTGACATGCTATATAATCTATCTATTAGAATAATTTGAAGACTTTAGTTTAAAATAATTGTGGACAGTAAGGAGACTAATGGTTGTAACACTTTTTGCTTCAACATCTGTAACTCACTGAATGTTTGAGCTAGAGTGTTCAAACATTTATACAAAGCACCCATTGTTTAATCCACCAATTCAAACCTCTATAGCAATATTCCAGCCTTTAAGAGTTGATGTCAAATACATGGTGTTTCTTTGTTACAATCTACCCCACTACCAGGGTAGGTTGTACCACATGCTGGGGTAAATTATAACAATTACACACACACACACACACACACACACACACACACACACACACGTTCGTTTTTGTGAATTGTGGGGACATTCCATTGG
Source organism: Culter alburnus (assembly GCA_028476615.1). Classification (NCBI taxonomy): domain Eukaryota; kingdom Metazoa; phylum Chordata; class Actinopteri; order Cypriniformes; family Xenocyprididae; genus Culter; species Culter alburnus. The sequence goes on along the minus strand of JAOTNS010003948.1, from coordinate 32,974 downwards.
CGTAATGGTTTTTATACTGTACAAACTGTATTTTCTATCGCCCTACACCAAGCCTACACCTAAACCTACCCATCACAGGAAACTGTGCACACTTTTGCTTTCTCACAAAAACTCATTCTGTATGATTTATAAGCCTTTTGAAAAGTGGGGACATGGGGTAATGTCCTCATAAGTCACCTCTTTTTGTAATACCTATGTCATACCCATGTCATTATACACATTTGTGTCCTGATATGTCACAAAAAACGTGCACACACAAAAAAAGAGTGAAAAAAGAGGCCACATGCAGTATGCTTCAAAAAAAAAAAAAAAAAGGTTTATTGAAACAATCCATAAGAACAATACAAAATCATCTGACATTGTCTAATCTTCAACATGTTCAAACATTGCTCAAACATTCATTTTGGATTGATCTATTTTTAGAGTTCACACTGAAAAAATAAGAGTTTTATAAGTCATGGACAATTTCACGACAGGCAGGCTGCGATTCAGTTTACGGCACTTCTCGTTCATTTCTATGGTATCCGCAAACAGCGATTAACTGTTGCGCAGCAAACGGAATTCAATGACAAGTAGTTAACGTTAAAATAGTCAACGTGACTACAGTGGTTCAACCTTAATGTTATGAAGCGACGAGAACACTTTTTTTATAGCAACAGTAGTCTATAGTGCTATAAGAAATGTCGAGAAAGAGGAAGCTAGCTCTTGCGTTAGCTTTTGAAGTTAAAGGATATGAATACTAAGTATACTAAATACTCAGCCCTTGGTTCTTAATACTGTGTATGGTTACCTGGATGATCCACGACTGTTTGTTTGTTTTGTGATGGTTGTTCAGGAGTCCCTTGTTAGTCCTGAGCAGTTAAACTGAGCTCTGTTCTTCAGAAAAATCCTCCAGGTCCCGAAAATTCTTCAGATTTCCAGCTTCTTTCGCATATTTAAACCCTTTCCAGCTGTGAGATCCATCTTTTCACACTGAGGACAACTGAACACAACTATTAAAAAAGGTTCAAGGATTCACTGATGCTCCAGAAGGAAACATGATGCATTAAGAGCTGAGGGGTTAAAACTTTTGAACAGGATAAAGATGTCCAATTTTTTCTTATTTTGTTTAAATATCTCTCTCTCTCTCTTTTTTTTTTTTTTTTTTTTTACATTTAGTACTGCCCTTCAGAAGCAACAGAATACACTTAAATGTTTGCCCGAAGACAAATTATGTATAATATTCCTTGATCTTCAAATTGTTTCCTTCTGGAGCATCAGTGAATGTTTGATCCTTTTTAACTTGTGTTTGAGTTCCTTGGTTGTCCTCAGTGTGAAAAGATGGATCTCAAAATCATACAGTCACTGCTGGAAATGGTTCAAATATGCAAAAGATGATGGAAATCTGAATAATTTTTGGGACCTGGAGGATTTTTTTGAAGAATTTTGGGCAGTTTAACTGTTCAGAACAAACTCATGAACAAAATATTTATAAATTCAGCTATTTTTTTTTTTTGTTTGTTTTGTGGACTTTATGTAAACATTGTTTATGTAAAATATCTTACTCAGGACAGTATTAAATAAAAAATGACATGAATTTTGTATGATCCCTGGTAGGGAGGTATACAGAATGTGCAGGGCTGGGTGTACTCCAGGACAGGTTTAAGAACCTTTGCATTAGGCCATTGACATAATGACAGGAAGGAAATAAGCAGTATGTTTTACAAGAAAATATTCCATTTTTTCTACTTCAGTGGCAGAAACAAGCTTCCATAGACAACTGATTCAGCGATGGTTTAATAAGTCAGTGGGCGGTCAACCTTGATCTTTAAGAATAAAGCATAAAAGAGACATTTCTCAATCTCAGTTCAACGGGTTGGCAAGATTTGGAAGGTTCCATGAACCAACTGGAGCGATATAGATTCACTAAAAATGGATTTGAACTTGGGTCAAATCTATCTGCCACACAACTTAGCCCAACACTCATGGTATTGTTGACAAATCCAGTGTCTTCTGTCATTTTGTCTGGCCCAACCAGACGTCAGTGGGCGGAGTTAGTGTAAATAGCCTCTGCCAACAAGGCAGGCTATTTGCACTTATTGTAAATAGACACTCCGTATCTGGGAATAGTGACACACACCCTCAACATGGCTATGTAGCTATTACATTGTATAATGATATGTAGCCTGTTTATTTTACATAAAGAAAAATGTAGGCTATGTTTATTTAAATGTAAAATGACATGTGTGGGTGTTTTCAAGCTGAATGATAATATACTGACAATTAAATCTTGCCTTATGTATTTCCCATCTGTACAAATCACTCTTATTACTGTACTTATACATCTGTGGCTTTCTTGTTTATAGCAAAAGTTCAATCAGAAGGGCACGTCTTCTATTGGATTCATGAAATGGATTCAGTCAATGAAAGTAATGATTACATGCCAGCTTCAGGTGCCAAATGCTCTCGGTACAAAGGTGAGATATTATTGTCATGTTTTAGAATTTATATTCTGCTCATTTCTGTTTAGAGAGTTCAGAGAGGTACAGTATTGAACACTTTCTGAGAAGAAAACAGACATCAAGATCATATTAGCAAGATTATCACAGCAGAAAGACCTTTTAAAATGTTTCATTCATTCATCAAATATTGGTATATTGGAGATATCAAATTGGTGTTTTTTTTTAATAAGCACAGTAACGTTTTATCATGTGACAAATATCAAGAATCCTCACTTTGTTTGTATTAGTTTTAATTTCGCCACAAATGCCATGAGGTGTTTTGAAGACATGGTATGTGTAAGAAATTGATCAAATTTGTAATTTGTGAAATTCAGGAATAGTTATAGACAGTAAATAATCAGGAAAACATTACTGACCCCTGCAGTCAACTCCATTCAAATGCAAGAGCGAGAGACAGAAGTCATTTCTCTTAAGTGGACTAAAGTTCTTCTGATTGTTCTGGGTTTCTCTCTTGTTTTTGCTCTCAGAGGTCTCTGCGCTCTCTGGACACTTTGTGAGTATAACTGATACTTTATTAAATGTGTTCATTACTTAAATATAATTAATTATACTAAATTTTATATTGAATTAGTTTCTTATATATATTTGCATACTGAATTGTAACTGATCTTGTCTGCCTCTCATATTATTATTTAATAATTTATATAACTGATGTTGATTCATATGTAGAGCCTCTATTTAAAGCTGCAGTCCGTAACTTTTTTGATTAAAAATGATCCAAATTAAATTTTTGAGCAAGTACATAACCAGCCAGTTGTCAAAACTATCTCCTTACCTTAGCCTGATTCACAATGGTAAGATTGTAATAATTTTTTATAATAAAATCAGTACTAGTGGGTTTCCACAGGAAATTCAAGCATGCAGCCGTTTGTCTTTGCGTCATTACATCATGTCTGTTTACATAAAGAACGAGTCCCAGCTAGTAGGCTAAATCACATGTGTGTGAGGATGCTTCTATTAGCGGATCATTTATAGCCTTTTCTCACAGCAGCTGCAGTAATTAAACGTATCATTTTGATGGCGGATTGTAATCTAGAAAGGTCCAAATGACAATCATCAGTGACAACTGGAGATTCACCCTTAGTCAAAAGCAAAAGGCTTCGGACTGCGGAGTAGCTACAGAAATTGAAATCTACAGGTAACGCTAATATACATTAATACACAGTCACGCAATGCTGATGTTGTTAACATTAACAACCTGAGAACAAAGTATAACAATAATAATAATTTGCACGGTTTGACGTGATCTGAGCTAAGTGATCGTTAGATTTAATTACCATTGGTAGTGCGATTTATTGCTTTTTTCTCAGTTGGTCAGATCAAAAGTGGCAGACATGTTACTTACTTGTTCAGAAGACATTTTCTGGTAAAAATTCCAAGACGCAGAATCTGTGATTCCGAAGTACAGTATTCACACTGATGTTGTGACTGACAGCAAACATTAGATTCATCCGCGCTGAGGAGCCGTGCCGAGGCACAACCCAGTGAACCCACGTAAACATGATAATTTCGCAAATGACTGCAATTGCAGGTTTCAAACAGAGATGGCGACAAAGAGGCAAAACTAATGGACTGCAGCTTTTAATATAAGCATTTGGTTAATTTAGGCTAAACTATAAGCTTATCGTTTGCTGCCTTTTAGCCATTTCCAAACCTAGTTTGTCAATGAAAAACATACATTTGTAATATCAAGTAAATTTATAATGAGGTGATATTTCAGTTTCACTTTATTTTGATGGTCCCTTTAACGCATTCTGTTGACTACAAGTAATGTTGCACCTACATGTCTACAAACTCTCAATAGAGTGTGAGTAGAGTATTAGTAGACTGGTAGGGTTAGGGTTAGAATAAGTTCACATGCACTTGCAAAGTTACATATAATCAGTAGAATGTCTGTTCATTACAATAAAGAGTTAGTAGATACTAAGCAGACAGTCTACTAATACTCTAATGGGAGTTAGTTGACATGTAGTTACTTGTAGTCAACAGAATGTTTAAAAGGGACCATCAAAATAAACTGTTACTGACTTGTCTAAAACTGCTGCTGCTGCTGCTGCTGCTATTGTTTTGTCTTTAATCAGATAATCATAAGCGTGCTGATATCGAATCACTGAATGAGCGGCACATCATGGTTTCAAAGCAACTGGCAGCTCAAGAGATCAACAGCACAGGTGACAAAACTATATTTCATAAATGGCAAAGTACACATTTGTGACGTTTCGTTAACAGAACTGAAAATGAATGCTTGTTTTCCCAATTTTCTTGAAGTGATCTTAAAACCAGTTGACATTTATAATTTGGCATTTAAAATGCTTCATGGCTTTTTGTTTCTCTTTTACATTTCACTTGTCTTTTCATCAGCCCTGAAGAAAGAGTTTGATGATCTTACAGCCAAATACAACGCACTTAATGTGTCCTTTAATGATGGTGAGTGTCAGTTTACAAACTGAGTGTGACACAAAGTGTGAATATTTTTGCTCATGGATCCAGTTTGATTGAGTTTATGATCTAAATAATGGAAGGTTTAATCACACTTTATTCATTACTCACAGCTCAGTCTTGTAATCTCTCTGCGGATGGCTGGATAGCTTATCGTGGAAAGCTGTATTTATTCAGCTCTGAGAAACTGAACTGGTCGAGCAGTCGAGATGTCTGTGTTTCTAAAGGAGCCGATCTGGTCACCATAACCAGCCAATCAGAACAGGCAAGTCAGATCAATTGTTATATAAATGATATTAGATGTGAGCATAAGTCAGCTTTCCTCTTTAAAAGATTTACTGAATATTAGATAGTAGTAGTAGGAGTTGTGGATACTTTATTTTGACAAATATGTTTAAACATATTCTCACTTGAATGAGATGAAAAATTCAGTCAGGGCTAGTGAATCTGCTCACCACATGGGGCATTATTATTAATGTGAGGTTGCTTGTGTAACGTTCATTGTATTCTATCTGTTTTTTTTTTGTTTTACATTATTTTCTATCAAGGACTTTTATTTTGATGTAGAGTCCTCGAGGAGGATGATGTGTAAGGTGAAGAGGAGGGGCAAGAGTGAGTGTTCGGGCACGAAGTGAGGTGTTGTTTTTGCCCAGTTCTAACACTCTGCTCAATAAAAGTTATTAGCCGTTAATATTTCAAGTCCATCGTCTTTATTGAAATCAACCCATGAACAGTTAAACCCCACGCCTTACATATTTATTGGTGGCAGCGGTGGTGGTTTTCTGCATCTTTGGAGAAGTTGCTGTTGGACTGGTATGGTGACAAAGACGAAAATATATGATAATCGCTGTCTATTCTTCATATATGCTGGATCAGTTGTTGTACGGGTTATTTCACACTGAAACGCTTTTTGCTTAACGTGCAGCGTTTTCAATTACATGGACTGTATTCTGACGGACTACATTTATAACTTTAGAGCAGCTTTATTGTTTTCACCATCGTGTGAGTTTTATTTTCATGTTTAGTTATTTGATTATTTCGTTTTATTTTGGTGAAAAAGAGTAAAAATGCCTGCTTTTCGACGATTCGAAGTTGGCTCTTTGCCAGGATTTGACGGCGCTCACATTTTCTGAACCGTGTGCGCGTTGCTCCCTCCTGTGGCGCACTTCGGTAACTGCACATAGCCCAAAAACAAAAGGAGAAAGCACTGAGACTTATAAAATAGACTTCTTTGATGTGTTCATCTACATTATTTGCATCCTACAAAAGTCACGTTATAAGCCTAACTGGCAAAATAATCTTTATCAATAAAAGACTGGACTGAACTGGTACAACGCTGCATTGGCAACACTTTTTCAAACATGGCAGAAGACAATGTAGTAACTCCACAAGTGCACTTCAGAACTGTTTTACCTCCAGACTTCACTGGGGATGGCAATGAAAGCTTTTCTCAATGGGCTCGTCGTTTTCAAGTATGCTGCGAGACCTCAGGTATGGACAAACCTCAGCTGGCCAAAGTACTTCCTTCAAGATTGGCAGGTGCTGCATTCAGTTATTGGGATAGTTTGTCAGATGACATAAAATCTGATTATGACCGTACATGTAGCAAAATGGCTGCAGTTTTTGACCAAAAACAGTTACTAAGAACTTTTCAGACATACTTGAATGCCAGACCGCGACTGAGTAATGAGCCATTAGAAGTGTATGCTGCTGAATTGACCCACCTTGTTCACCAAGCTTTTCCGGATTATGGACAATCTGCCATTAAAGGGGAAATTTTGCGACGTTTTATAGCTGGACTGGAACCTGCATTGCAAACTAAGCTGTACGAGTTTGGTGTTGCTACAATTGAAGATGCAATTAAAGTAGCTGGTAGGTGTGAGAGGGCACGTTCCACAGCCACTGAGCCTTTTCCTCTGCTGACATCCTCTGCACCTCAGCCTGCCGTGGTACACAGCCTCACAACTGAGTCTGCCAATATGCTTGCAGCACAGCTCAATGACCTCCATCTGAAAGTAGACAAACTTCAGTCCGTAGTTTCTATGCTGACACAGCCTAAGCCTCATCACAGCAGTGCTGTCTCATCACCTGAACACCACTTCGCCCATCGTAGGAGATCACCTTCATTTGAGAGAGCTAAAGACGATCACTACATGCCATCGTCTCGCTATCAGCATTTCACTGCATCTGATGAGCCATACTTCAGAGGACGATCTCCTGTACGTTCCAGTATCAGCCACCGCAGACCACAAGGGAGCCCCAGGTCAAGTTATCATCAGCAGCAAGGGTATGACAGACCCATATTCTATGAGAGTAGAGATACCCGCTTTAGCCCTCAGCGAAGATATGCTGCATATGAGGACTCAGTGACACTTCAACCCAGCTATGGGCATCATTCGAAGGATGACAGCAGCCCAGGGGGAAACCGAGATCGACAGAGAGGTGAGCAGTATTACAGACGTCGCTCTCCAAGTCCACAACGACCCCATTCACGGCATGTACATTTCACTGAACATCACCGTTCGGGAAACGAATAGTAGCTGGAGATGGGGGCCAATCTTCAGTTCAAATGTCAGTGGCCCATAGCGACAACACAGTCACACCTGAGGATTCCACAGTTTGGACCCCATACATAAAAGGACTCATCGAGGACCAAGAAGTCAGTGTTTTCCTTGACACGGGTGCTGGTTTGTCACTCATTAGTGAGGCTTTGCATCAACGCATGCCTGCACTGAAACATCGGCCCTTACTGAAAAGTTTCCAGGTGGCACACACACTGACAGGACATCAATTAGACATTTTAGGTTCATTAACTGTCACATTACGCCTTGGATCACACATTTTCAGTATGGACATGTATGTTGTAAGAGACTCTAGACAGGACGCCCTTCTTGGGTGGGACTTTTTTAAAACACATGGTGCCTCAATTGACACAGCCTCTGGTGCTTTCATGTTCAAGAATGAATAAATTTCTCTTCTCAGTTCCTCCCAAGCATTGCCTTTTTGCTGTAATGTGTTCTTGCTTTCACAGGTCTCAGTCCCACCCTTGACAGAGATTGTTGTTCCTGCCTCAGTAGCATGTGTATCTGAAACAGGTAGTCAGCTCCATGGTTTTCAAGGTATCCTAGAACCAAATGTGTCATTTGACAAAGATTTAGCTGTTGCTCGTAGCTTCTCTAATGTTGAAAACGGGCTCACTGTTGTTCATCTACTTAATCCTACACACCAAGACATTGAGCTGCCCAAACAGGCCCATTTAGGTCAGTTCTACTCTGTGCGTAACATGCCTTCTGATTTCTATAAGCCTGTGGACACTCTTGTAGCTCAGGTTAGCCTGCCAAGCCCTTCGTGCAAAATACCTGATGTTCACATGGGTACAGACACTCTTACTCCCAATGAGGTGAAAGTAGTTCACTCCCTCCTACAAGAGAACTGTGATGTCTTCAGTACTTCCTCTACTGATCTAGGTCGAACTGATTTGATTAAGCATAGTATACACACATCCTCTACGTCCCCTGCACGTCAGAGGGCATATCGTACATCTCCTGTCCTACGAGAGGAAATCCACAAACAAGTACAGAAACTTCTTGATGCTGACTTAATTGAGCCTAGCCATAGTCCATGGGCCTCCCCAGTGATACTTGTTCGTAAGAAGGATGGATCTTACAGATTTTGTATAGATTACAGACGTTTAAACTCGATTACAATCAAAGATGCACACCCACTCCCACGTGTGGATGACAGTTTGGATGCCCTATCTGGAGCACCCTCTTTAGTACGCTAGATTTGTCAAGTGGCTATTGGCAGATTCAAATGGATGATGCTAGTAAGGAAAAAACGGCCTTTACTACGGGTGATTCCCTGTATCATTTTAAGGTCATGCCAATGGGCCTTACTAATGCCCCTCCGACATTTCAGCGATTGATGGAGCTTGTTCTTCGTGGCCTCCATTGGTCTAAGACTTTGGTATATCTTGATGACATAATAGTCTTCAGTAAGACCTTTCAAGACCACATCCACGATCTCTCTGAAGTGTTTGGTAGATTACGGCAAGCTGGTCTCAAACTCCATCCTCAAAAATGTCAGTTTTTCAAGCGATCTGTACTCTTTCTAGGACATGTGGTTTCAAAGGATGGCATTCAGCCAGACCCCAAGGTGACTGAGAAAGTGCTGAACTGGCCTCGTCCAACTACACCTACTGAGGTTAGGGCTTTCATAGGCCTCTGTTCATACTATCGCCGTTTTATCAAAGATTTTGCAGAAAAAGCAGCTCCCTTACACAGTCTGACAAGGAAACATGCCAAATTCATTTGGAGTGAAGAATGTGAAGACACTTTTCAGTATTTTCAGAATGCTCTATCTTCCCCTCCTATCCTCACTTACCCTGATTTCAGCAAGTCTTTTATTCTATATACGGATGCATCTCACCACGCTATTGGCTCCGTTCTTGCACAACAACAGCAGGGTGTTGAAAAGGTAGTAGCCTATGCCAGTCATGTGCTAAGTGCGACAGAGCGCAACTGGTCCACACCTTTGACAGAGAATGGTGGGCTATTGTTTGGTCCGTTAGACATTTCTCACACTACTTGCAAGGGTGCCCCTTTGTGATTGTTACAGATCATCGTACCTTGTTAGGTTTAAAGAAAATGTCTATCGATCGAGATCCAACAGGACGCAGGGCCCGTTGGGCATTAGAGCTTGATGTGTACAATTGGGTCATTAAGCACAGGACTGGCGTAAAGCACACAAATGCAGACTCACTGTCTAGACGCCCAAGTCAAAGCAATGCCATTCCTCAGTCTACTTCTGATCTCTCAATGACAGGCAAGCCAGAACCTTCTTTAATCACAGCCCCTCTTACTGCTCATGCTGTCATAGACCTTTCCCAGTCTTTGTCAGTCGATATTGCACAGTGTCAAAAAGATGATGTCACACTGAGGACAGTGCTTGAGTGGTTAAAGGAGGGAAGGAGACCTCCATCGTGGGTTCTAAAGAAAGGTTCGGCAGAGCTCAAACTATATTGGCGACAGTTTGATAGACTGCATTTGCAGGATGAGAAAATCTACCGTTTTGCCTGTAACAAACCAAAAGAATCACCCACTCTTCATGTAGTCATTCCCAGCAAAGCTGTCCCCCAGGTGTTACAGTTTTTACATGGACATTCCACCGTAGGTCACCTTGGTCATAAAAAGACACTTGCAAGGGCCAGGGAGCATTTCTATTGGCCATACATGGCGAGAGACATAGAGAACTACTGCCAACAGTGTGTTTCCTGCCAGTCTAGATCTATGCCAGTTCCACATCGGGTAGCTCCTTTACAGACTATTCATGCCAATCGTCCTTTCGAGAAGGTGGCAGCTGACATTACAGAGCTTCCTGTGACACCATCAGGCCATAAATATGTCCTCGTTCTTCAAGACTATTTCACCAAGTATGTGAATTTGTACCCTATGAAGGACCAAAGGGCTGTAACGGTCGCACACTGTATTTTTGAGCAGTATGTTACAGAGCATGGTGTTCCTGAATGCCTTCATACAGATCAAGGCCGTCAGTTTGAGGCAGATTTAATCAAGGAGTTGTGTTCCAAGTTGGGTGTCACCAAAACTAGGACTTCTCCCTATCATCCTGAGGGAGATGGTTTAATCGAAAGATTTAATCGCACCCTGAAAGACCAGTTGAGTAAAAGTCTGTATCAGCAAACAGAACCATGGGATACCATGTTGAGGTCAATCCAGTTCTCTTACAATACCAGTGTGCACAGCAGTACTGGATACACCCCTTTCTTCCTTATTCATGGACGTGAAGCCAGACTGCCTGTTCATTTACTCTTTCCTAGTCCTGCTGAAACTTCTAGTGCCTCTGCAGGCACCCCAGCAGAGTATGCTACATCTGTCTACAGGAAATTAAATTTTGCATTCCAGTTCCGTAAGGAGAATCAGGAACATGCTCATGTACAACAAAAAGCACAATATGATAAAAAGGCCAAATACACCACGTACAGTGTGGGAGACTTGGTTTGGCTGAATGATCCTGCTCATTCCCGATGTAAACTGGCCCCACGCTGGAAAGGACCCTACATTGTAACACGAACTGTTCAGCCTGCCAGTGGTTACTCTGTACTGTATGCTATTCAGCCAAAAGGTTTTCCTGAAAAGACACCACAAGTGGTACATCATAACCGTCTTAAACCCTACCTGGCTCCCACATGTCAGCTGGGGCGAACAGTATCAGATGCATCGTCTCCCATTGCACAGCCTGTAGAAAAGGAAGTACCCTCTAGTACTTCTAATTCTGATACACTTGCTGCCCAAGAGAACTTGCCTTCTGTCGTTTTTACTGGAGGAGTCCCCAATCAGAGTTCGGCGAGGTCTTTGCTTTTGGGACAGCCCCCACTGAACTTAACTCAAAACACTGGACAGTTTAATGTCCCACAGTCTGGTGACACTGCAAGCTCAAAAGTGGACCGTCTTACCTCTATGGCTCCACATGCTGTTCTAGACTATAGACCATTAGGTCGCAGGCCTGTCAGAATGCCTGCAAGGTTCAAAGACTATGTTGTGAAGTGAAAAAAAAAAGAATATCTTTGCTTTATTTTTATTATTTTTATTTTATTTTTGAGGTCCTTAAATGTCTTATGTGGAATACAGACCATATTGTTAATTGAAAATCGTGGTTGTGTTGCACCAACAATCTGCACATTGCTTTGTGTGGTTTATTCATGACATTGTTATTTTCTGTATGTTGAAAACGTGGACGTTTCTTTTCACATGGGGTAACTAATGTGAGGTTGCTTGTGTAACGTTCATTGTATTCTATCTGTTTTTTTTTGTTTTACATTATTTTCTATCAAGGACTTTTATTTTGATGTAGAGTCCTCGAGGAGGATGATGTAAGGTGAAGAGGAGGGGCAAGAGTGAGTGTTCGGGCACGAAGTGAGGTGTTGTTTTTGCCCAGTTCTAACACTCTGCTCAATAAAAGTTATTAGCCGTTAATATTTCAAGTCCATCGTCTTTATTGAAATCAACCCATGAACAGTTAAACCCCACGCCTTACATTAATAATAAATATGTAAAGGATAGTGTAAATTGAGCTGGGTGTTATCTTAAAATAAACAAGGTGAAGAACACCTCAAAACAAAGGAGTTCATTTTCTGATAACAACCAACTCTAAGTACATAAACCCTACGGCTGTGTGAGAGTCGAATGCTTTTGATGACAGTCAAAGGCGCAGATTTATGTTTCCGCCGGTGGGTGTCCACATTCCTCTAAACCCCTGAACCCTGCTGGTCCCCCCCAAAATATAAACAACTTTATTCAGAGAAATGTTGCAAACGACCAGTCAGAATAAAGTATTTCAGAGAGCCAAGCAGGGAGTCTGTTATTGCACAATAAATCCAGACAGGGTGATCAGTCTTGTATCAGCTAAAGGGGTTTCTTTTGTGATAACAAATATATATATATATTATATTAAGTTCACTTGTAAAGCTTGCGAGAAGAAAAAACAGTTCCTAGCAATGTGATTTTGCACAAAATAAACAAGTATAATATACAAAAATGCTTTATTGCAAAATCACATCTCTCCACTGAATTTTTAGCTTTATGTGCCTTTTCTCTATTAGATGTTTCTGAACACTAAAGTTAAAGGATGGCACTGGATTGGTCTCAATGATCTGGACACTGAAGGACACTGGGTTTGGGTGAATAACCAAACTCTCAATGAAACTGGAGTACAGTAAGAACTCTGAATGCAATTGTTTGTTAATCAACATAACTATAAAGGCCCCGGTATACTACAAACGAAATCGAAGAAAGAACTGATGTGACGTAATTTCGAACAAAATCAGGCCAAAACGAAGTTCGTTTTGTGTTCTTTTTGGAAGTTCGAAACGGCTTGCCAAAGCGAACTTTCAGGAAAAGTTCGTTCCAGCTGCAAAACACCTTCGTACTACCATTGGTCGGTGACGATAACGTAATAGGAGGTGTGCGCTGAGGCTCCGCCTTTACTCGCGTGGACCGCGTCTCTGATTCATTTGATCTGTTGAGTTTTGTTGAGGTAAGATCTCCGCGGGTGAAAACATGAACACACTGGATAGCCGCTTTATAGTACAAAATGGAGTTGTGCTTGTAAAAAAATGAGGCACTAACACTGTTTTTCATGTTTGATACTGTAAAGCTGCTTGATTTTAAGCAATCCATTGAATAAAGTGCTATATGAAGACGTGACGTGACTGGAGTGCTACTTTGCAGAGCTCGTGCTAACATTCCCATGTTGTTATGATCAGACGCTTTTCTTATGCTTTCTATAATAAATGCTTACTGTTTTCTCATTTTTGTTGTGTTTATTTTGTTACTGAGAAGAAAGTGCACGGCACATATTTACATATTCATCTAACCGTCGCTCTCAGCAGTGTGGGCGGCGTCAGATGTTCGTTTACAGTATATCATTGGTCACGCATTTCGAACTTCGTTTTACCCCTAAACGAAGAACGAAAAAAAAGTTCGTTTGAAGTATACCGGAGCCTTAAGAAAATCACATTTATCATAATCATAATTATCATTATAGTACTGAAAGGAACATAAAAATAATCTTTGCAATATTGCCATATTGTACAAAAACGACAGCTAGGTTTTCTTCCAAATATTGTTGAAAGGACGAATATGGTTTTAACACTGACTGCCTGTTTCTGCTATTAAAGGTTTTGGTATTGGGCACCTGATAACTGGAGAGGAGAAGATCCCACTGGAGAGAACTGTGCTATGATAAGAGACGTCAAACAGCTAAACAGTTGGTCTGATGTTTCTTGCAAATATAAGTTGAGGTTTATCTGTGAAAAGAAGATGTAACTTATCTCCATCAGTGACATATAATGAAAGAGGTCTTTATTTGTACATGCAAATTTAGTGAAAAGAAAAACATCGTCTTCTTTTGGATTTGCTTATTCAGTTCAAATGTTGCAGTTTTCCTCCAGTGAAATGTATCTGTTTGTGTTTTGTCTGGCTTTTAGAAGCTCTAAACTATGTCAAACCAACTGCGAAAGTAGCTTTTTATATTAAGCGCTCTCATATCCCATCTTGTAGCACTTTTTATGCTCTTCAACTTAAAAAACAACAAAAAACAATAGATTTGGCAGTTAAGGGATCTGTGCCTTTGTTCATATTGACATCTTACTGCTAAGAAGGGTTTGTGTTTTCAGCAATAGTGAGCACCCCACTTTACTGCGAAAAGAGGGTAAAGGAAAAATCTGTAGATAAAATCTCCACACAAGTGCCTTTTTGTTATGTTCAGAAACATTTTAAAAGTCTAAACTGAGTCACAAGTCTAAAGGTTTATTATTCAAATTTTATTTATGTACTGTTGGAATTTTTTTTTTTTTTTTTTTTGACATTTCAGTATTTAAACATTCATAAGAATTAAAAGGGTTAAATTAGGGTCATGAACTTGCCCGCAAAGTTTTGACACTGCTGTTGCAGAATGCGTGTACAATTTTCTTTGACAATTTTGATGTTCGAGGGACAATTTGACCCGTAATTTCATGGTTAACTGCAGCAAAAAAATTGCTGTATATTTTATGTTAGTTTCTCAAATACCCTCTGAGAGTTTTTAATTTTAAATGTATGCATTTGGCAGACACATTCATCCAAAGAAATCCATTTTTATCAGTTTAAGAATGTTAATATTGCTGGGAATTGAATGCATATTTTTTTAATTTTGAATAAACAAAAAATTATTACAATACTGTTTATAATATAATATATATATTTTTTTTAATTTTCAAATCACTAAAAATAAATTGTTCTCATGTTTATTATTTTTTAGCTTTAAAATGTGAGAAGTCATACAATTAAAGGTTTGCGCGTACGAAACTGCCAAAGTCATGTGAACCATTGAAATTTCAAAATGTTTCAAAACACTTATGACATAACGAAGCCTCGTTTACTGAAAAAACCTGACTTTGGCAGTTTGATACACGTTCCGAACCACTGATTCAAAACAAAAGATTTGTAAAGCTTTGAAGCTTCATGAAGCAGTGTTTTGAAATGCTGCCATCTTTCTAAAGTCATTTTTATCTTTAAATCTTTAAATCTTAAGTGAAAATAGCACCCCCTCTTAAATAGTGAATTACTCAGTAGGCTAATCACCCATGACATTTATTATTTTTGACTTTCATCACTATTTATGTTTGTCTTTCTTCAGAAAAAAATGCTGTCCCAATTCACATTCAATCCGTCCTAACTAGTATTCGAAATTAGAATTGGTGTTCCAAATTGTATTATGTCAAAATGTGTATTCTAAAGATACCCGGATGTTCAGGTTTGAGTCCGAAGTGCAGATCTATGCACATTTATTATAAATAATTTATCTGTGCACATCATTATTTTGTCAAATTTATGTCCTCTCGTAGTCTATAATAAAATAACTCTTGCAGTGACATCTCTTCTCTTCTCTGATGACGAGGGCGGGACAACCTGTCACTCGCATCAGAATGACCAATAGCAAAACACAACCATCCAACAGTACAATCAATACCTCACAGACAAAATCAACTCACTCTCTACATTTCCTCTCATTTGAGAAGCCGTTTCACTCAGATATACATCACAATAGGGAAGAAAAGACAATCGCAACTTCCATTTCATGCTTTATTTCAACACAGCAGAAAGACATTGATAAAGCATAAAAGCCCATTAGAACAGCATCCCAAAACCTGTTATCTAGTTAAATGACTGTCACAACATTATAATGTCTGAAACACAAAGGAGATATTAGGCAGAACTCAATCTTTGGTGGTCTGAAAGCATCTTCTGCAGAACTTTAAAACTCTGTTAAAGCCTAAAAAATGTTTGCTGATCAGCCAGCATCAACAGAAAGACTATACTTGCTGATCAACATTTTAGTACAGAAGTACAGAAATGATCTACAATGTTTTGAATTATGTTAGCAGGATCTGAACATTTGCCCCATATTGAGACATTATTCAATGAACTAATTTTTGCTCCTGTTCTCTGTATTTCTCCACAGGAGGTCACTATTGGAACTACCTCACTTCTAACTTCTTCATTTAGGTCTTAACCTTAGTAATAAAGAACACAGCATTTTACCATTCCATTTATTAAAACATTAAATGGCATAAAATAAAATTCTCAATTGCAACAACTCAAAAAGTTAAGTATAAGTTAAGTAAAGTAAAGTATCCTTTAGATTCAAAGGAGAAATCAGTAGCCTACATCAAGACGGACTTCATGTTGGCAAGAGGTCTGACAGTTGTGTGACTAAACTGAAAATAATTTGGTGTAGAAACAGTTTTTACTTGGAAACTGCTAAATTTCACAATAATTTTCAAAGAAACAGAAAGTAACAGTGAATTAAACGTTCATTTACGGAGTCATCAAGCTACGCTTTGTTATTATTTTGAATAAGCGACCTCTAGCGGTGAAACTAGCATACTGTGTTGTGCTTTATCCCCTAGAAAATTAGGCCTAGTCAAAGTCCAGACATATACACCACTGTAGCAGCACCTGAAACACACACAGTTCATGCTCGAAAAATAAAATCATACATATAATATATTAATATTAGGTTACAAAAAATGTATATGTTTCTCAAACAGCAAAGATTTGGCACAACTTCTACAACAGCAACACATGATTACAAATTTTCAAATAACAATAGCAAACATGCATCTGTCTTTATGATTCATAATAAAAAAAATAGGCTAAAATAGTAAATAGATGAGCATCAGTTCTCCTTTCAAGTGCAAACTTGTATAAATTGTATTTGGTATAACTTCAACACAACAAACAGGATCCCTGTTTTCTCAGTCTGAGCCTGAGAGTGCCACAAAGAAACATAAATGGATGATTGAGACACAGATGACATTTCTAATGGTGGTTTGTTACAGTTTCATAATGTTTTGAGTTTATTGTTATATTTGAGAGAAACCTTATTATTATGCATTAAATTTACTTTTTTTTTTTTAGCTTTATTTATCTGATTTTACTTTTCTACACATAATAGTGTACCTTTTTTATTAATTTCCTCAAGTTCTTTGAGTGTTTAATTGACTAGCCATTTCTTTCTGTTCAGTAGCTTGCACCTGTAGATGGTTAAATGAAGACAGAGGAACAGTTAGTCAGTTCTGTCAATCAGGCTTGCAACAAAGACTACAGTAAGTCTAAAGATCTAAAGATCTGGGTAGCGTTTCCCAAAAGCATCGTAAGCCTAAGTTGATCGTAGCTCCATTGGTTTCAATGGAGCTACGATCAACTTAAGCTTACGATGCTTTTGGGAAACTCTGCCCTGGTCTCTTATTTCCAAGAAGCTATGCATCTCACTGCCAAATCTACATTCACACTGACCAATGCTGTGTCACAGTACATAAACTTTAACAGTTTTAGCTGGAGTCACATGGAGCAAAAAGTCAGAAGCATCATGAAATCTCACTGCCGTGAAAAAAAAAAAAAAAAAACCTGGCAATATCTTGGCCTATGTGCTGACAGCAGCTGTGCCAAGACAAACACCCCCACACAAACTGAATAACAAAGTAAACGTTCCCTCACACATGTGAACAGTGTTCTTCTGCTATAACAGTGAGAGGGGAAAATGGCTGTCTCAAGCTCACTGGGATGAAAACAAAGATGAGAGCAGAGAAGAATCAAAACTATCAGTGCAAAAACACTGGTGGAATTACAGAACTTACTGAGAAGCAAAAATAATAAAGAAATCACTGTTTTTGAATTTTTAAAAGCAGATGTAAGTCAGCCTCTAGACGCAGATGCTGATGATGAGCAAAACGTCCAGCAAGATTAAACATTTACCAGCAGCATTTTGGGCCTGGTTACGTGCGTTTAAATGTATAAATGCACTGTTAAGCTTGTATAAATGTATAACAAATGAATGTATAACAAATGACAACTATTTAACTGAACAAATAAATGCTTTCAAATCATGCAAAATGATCATAGCCTGTGTTATTAATTATTATTTATTATTTTTAGGCTTTATTCATTCTTTTAATCAACATTTGAATGTTTTTAAGTTTTATTTAAAGCAACATTTTGAACAAAAAGCTGAGATTTTTTTTTTTTTTTTTTTGTCAAAAGACTATGTCCGGATGGGATTTGGAATGACGATCAAAACATAGATGGAGTGGATTGGTTCCATCAACACACCCAAAGCTTCACAGTCCTGTAACTGATCCTAGGTCGACATTTCATTCTGTAACGTTAGGCAGTTTTGATTTATATGCTGTTTAATGTTTGATGATCGCGTAAGCAATGCTTAATTCTGCTGTTTCTTCACCTGTGTTTTGATCCAAAGATTCTGTACTATTTCAGAAGATGTGTAATAGCGCCCCCTACCGTATAACAGTGAACACATGGATTGCCGGAAACTTTTGTCAATGCGAGGAAGCCTTGTGTTATAAATGACAGAAAATTCTTGGCGGGAAAAGAGTTAAGAAGATTTGAAATGAATTCCTACAGTATGTACATTACCAGTGGAGTAGCCTGTTGTGAAGATTAAGGTGAAGAGGAGGAAGAGTGCTAGAAGAAGACAACAGCGTAAGCAAAGAGGAAGGACATTCGGCTCAGTAAGCAAGAGATACAGAGACTGACACACAACAGGAAGATTAGATTAAGGCATGTGTTTCCCAAAACCTGTCCTGGAGGACCCCCAGCCCTGCACATTTTGTATGTTTCCCTCATTTATCACACCTGATTCAACTCAAGCGCTCATTAGTAGAGACTGCAAGACCTGAAATGGGTGTCAAAAATAGGGAGACATAAAAATGTGCAGGGCTGGGGGTTCTCCAGGACAGGTTTGGGAAGCACTGGTTTCATGCATTGATCAATCAATGAGTGTTTTTTTTTTTTTTTAAATACAAATATTCTAGGTTGTTTCCTAATTAATATATGACCTTATAAATATTTCTAGAGCCACATGTAATATTTCTAGAATAATTGGAAAAGTCACAGACCACAGTTCATATACTTATAAATTGTAGTAGGTTATTCCAAATTACATGACAAAAATTAGTAATGTAATACATTACATTGAACATTTAAGGTAATATAATCTGACTACTTTTGATTACTTTTAGATTACTTTTGACCTAATTTGATTTGAATAGGATAATCTTGATCTTGGAAAAAATCATGATCTTGGTGTCTATGGATTCCTTGTGTCAAGCCAATTCTGAGGATACATATCTTGCCAGGATTGGACAAACCTTCTGTCCGCCATTTTGAAATTTGACATAAATTGCAAGATCTTTTAAACAATTTGACATATCGGCACAATTTTAGGTAGGGATCATCAGAATCTCCAGATCTGAAGCACCAAGCTGTAAAACAAAGAGAGTCAACTTTCTCCAAACTTTTTATTGGCTTGCTCATGTTCTGAGGGAGTGGCATCCTCCTCATGCTTTAAAACTATAACTAGTGATAACTAGTTAAAGTAGGGAGAAGAGTCTGGGAGAGTTAGATGTTCTGACATGAATACGATGATGATGATGATCCTTGACTAGAAGAAGTCCTTGACAGACCCCTTTTCATTTATCAAAGACCCTCTGCATCAAACCTGTTCTCACTCATCAATACAACTTCAGCAGAGATCAACTGCAGCCTCAACAATTGCAGGACAAGCTTTTTCAAACAGGCAGGTCATGCAAGTATCAAGTTTTATCTTCCTTTTGATGCACTAAGTATCACCTTCCCCTTGTCACTGAGGTGTGTTAACTAAAAAACTGATTGTTCCGTCAAGCTGAAGATCTGCTGGATTTCAAATACTACCATAATTTCATGTCTAAGCTAAACAAAGTGCATGTTTGTTCAACTAGTTTAAGCATTTAGTTAATAAAATCTTGTTTGCATTGCATCTGATGTTTGTATTTTATGCTCATAAACTGGAGTCCCTAATTATGCTGATTGTTGCTATATGCTTTTAAATGTGTTGGATAAATATTAGGATATTACTGTCAATGATCAAGAGAGTAATATCCTCTTATAGTCAATAGACATTCTCACTAAACATTCACTGGACGAGTGCTGGCCAGATGTTGGAGACTCTGTTAATAATTCCCCAAATCAGTTACCCCAGCTCAATCCAAATTATAGTAAATTTATAGCATGTCCTTAATGTCCTTCCAAAGCCTCAAAGAATTGTGAATTTGGTATTAAGAACAGTAACAGCTCAAAAAAAGAAAGAAAAACATCAAGTAGTTTATACAGCTTTTTATTATATAATATGGCCAAATTGCACATGTCTGTATAGGCTCCTTTCTGTCAAAACCAGATAAATACTATTTCAGTTTCAGTTTTGAACGCGATTTTCTTGAGTTGTCTGGCTTTCATAAAGAGCATATTTTTCATAGTTATTGTCATTTTGTTTGATTTAAAGTTTAAATGCACTCAATTATATCTGGACATCACATTTCAATGTTACTAAAGATTTCCACTTGTTTTATTCCTTCCCACTTCCTACAATTCTTCTGAATGTTATGATAGACATTCCTTGTGTTATTCATTTCCACTTCCTACAATTCTTCTGAACGTTATGTTATACATTCCTTGTGTTATTAATCAGTGAAGCTGACAACTTACCCATGCTGTCCATTCTTGCCTGTCCCTCATTTGTGGTTTAATGAAACCACATGAAAACAAACATGATCTGTTCACTGCTTCCAGTTGACATAATGACACCATCAGGAATGAAATAATAAGAGAGTGAATAACAATAAGCTGACCAGATTTATTTTCATAAATCCACAGCTAATTGCTATGATAACAAATTGTTGAACCTACACTGTAAAAAAAAAAAAAAGGAAACAGAAAAAAAAAGTTATATTTCCCAAAATAGATTTGCATTTCCTAAAAATAAAGAATAGTGTAAAAGGTTTAGGAAAGTTTTATTCCATTCCTTTTCATTCCCCTTTACTGACGATGGAACTTTACTTAGCTGGAACATTCCAACTATAACTATAATATTTTAATGAACAAACTATTTTTAAAACTCTAAATTTAATATATATATATATATATATATATATATATATATATATATATATATAAAATTTTTTTTTTTTTTTTTTTTTTTTTTGTGATCATTTTGGTTTTGTAACTGCATGTGAATATATACAACCACAGATGCACATATACGCAACAACTTTAAACAGTGAAACACAGCCTCAATGTCGGTATGTACTGCACATTACACTGTGTATTTACTGATACATAGCCTATTTTACATAAGTGTTTGTTTAAATGTAAAAGGACATGGGTGTTTTCAAGCTGAATGTCATTATGCTCTGTTAAATGTTTATTAAAAGCCTTTTGTATTTCCTTTCTGTACAAAAATCACTCTTATTACTGTACTTGTACGTCTATGGCTTTCTTGTTTATAGCAAAAGTTCAACCAGAAGGGCACGTCTTCTATTGGATTCATGAAATGGATTCAGTCAATGAAAGTAATGATTACATGCCAGCTTCAGGTGCCAAATGCTCTTGGTACAAAGGTGAGATATTATTGTCATGTTTTAGAATTTATATTCTGCTCATTTCTGTTTAGAGAGTTCAGAGAGGTACAGTATTGAACACTTTCTGAGAAGAAAACAGACCCAGATCATATTAGCAAGATTATCACAGCAGAAAGAACTTTGTGTAAAATGTTTCATGCATTTGTTAAATGAAAGGGGTCATGACATGGATTTTTTTTTATTAATATCATTAATATTTTTTTAATATGTTCCTTGAGGTCCACATATAATGTTCTGAAATGATCTTGTTTTTAAGGCACTGTTAAGGCTCATCAGTAAACGAACACTTTTATGATTGGCTAACATAATTTCATGGGAACGCCCCATGTTTCAACGCCCACTCGCTATTGCAGAGTGCAGAGTGTTTTGAAATCATTATCCATATAAAACCATCATTTACAGACAAAGCATTATGAAATCATTTACTTACGGTTTGTGATGTAGCTGCTGTCAGATCCAATACAGTTGACTGCTTCATCTTTCAACAATAGTTTCTTTATGAACTCTCCAAATACAATGTGCCATGTTTACAAAACAAAATGCTCCGAACAAACATACAACTCCGACAGGATCCTTGACGACATTAAAAATAAACCATTCACTTCTTTCTTATGCTGGGATCCTTCTGAAGTCTGTACAGAGACACAAATGAGCTGTTCAATATATAGACGCATCAAAGCATGCCAGTGGGCGGGGCATATTGTGCGATGATGTAAAACTATTCGTCAATATCTTGCTCTGAAGGCAATCATGTTCATTTTGAAGGCAAATGAATTTGCCGTGTAAACCATTTTTGAAACTTGATTTAAAATCCTGTTTGAAAGCTAGAAGCTATGAAACTTCTAATGGTACAAAGACCTTATATATGTCGAAAGATCAAGGCAAATTTCTCATGTCATGGCCCCTTTAAATGAAATGTGAATCTGGTGTTTCTTATCAATTGTTACAGCATACTGTTTATCATGTGACAAGAATCCCCATTTTGTTTGTATTAGTTTTAAATGTCCAAAATTCACAAATGACATGAGTCATTTTGTAGACCCAGGTGAAAAAAAAAAGTACATTTTTATAATGTACTTAAAGTGCTCTATTTTTGTGCACTAATTTTGTACTTCATATACTAAAAATTCTTCTTTAGTACTTCTTAAGATCATCTTAAGAACATCTAAGTGTACTCAACTATGCTATTTTGAGAACCATGAAATTTGAACTTAAATGTGCTTTTAATATACTATCTCTGTATTTAAAAAATGTATTTAGATACTACTTATAGTAAATTTGAACCCATAGTGTACTACAAGTGGTAACTAAATATATTTTTTAAATACAGAGATAGTATATTAAAAGCACATTTTAGTTCATTTTCATTGTGTCTCAAAATAGCACAGTTGAGTACACTTAGATGTTCTTAAGAAGTACTAAAGAAGAATTTTTAGTATATTAAGTACAAAATTAGTGTGCAAAAATAGAGCACTTTAAGTACATTATTGAAATTATTATAATTTTTTTTCACCTGGGGAAGCTGAAGAACATGGTACGACTAAGAAATTGTTACATTTTTAATTTGTGAAATTCAAGAATAGATATAGGCAGTGAATTATCAGGAAAACATCACTGACTCCATAAAGAAAAGTCAGGGATTCAGAAGTTATTAGTTTAGATCACTTTAACACATAATTTCTGACCCCAGTGAGCTCCATTCAAATTCAAGAACGAGAGACAGAAGTCATTTCCCCAAAGAGGACTAAAGTTCTTCTGATTGTTCTGGGTTTCTCTCTTGTTTTTGCTCTCGGAGGTCTCTGCGCTTTTTGGACACTTTGTGAGTATAACTGATACTTTATTAAATATGTTCAATGCTTGACATTAACACCCGCCAAATGCGGGTGGATTTCAGCAATGGTGTGTAACACAGTCTCTTCTACTAGCCACTTTGGCAGCTTGAATATTATAATATACACTATATTGCCAAAAGTTTTGGGACACCTGCCTTTACGTGCACAAACTTTAATGACATCCCATTCTTAATCTGTAGGGTTTAATATAGAGTTGACCCACCCTTTTGCAGCTATAACAGCTTCAACTCTTCTGGGAACACTTTCAACAAGGTTTAGGAGTTTGTTTATGGGAATTTTTGACCATTCTTCAAGAAGTGCATTTGTGAGGTCAGGCAGTGATGTTGGAGAAGGTCTGGCTCGCAGCCTCCACTCTAATTCATCCCAAAAGTATTCTATCGGGTTGAGGTCAGGACAACCCGATAGGATGTTCCTTCACATAAAACTTGCTCATCCATCTCTTTATGGACCTTGCTTTGTGCACTGGTGCGCAGTCATGTTGGAACAGGAAGGGGCCATCCCCAAACTGTTCCCACAAAGTTGGGAGCATGAAATTGTCCACAATGTCTTGGTATGCTGAAGCATTAAGAGTTCCTTTCACTGGAACTAAGGGGCCAAGCCCAACCCCTGAAAAACAACCCCACACCACAATCCCCCTCCACCAAACATTACACTCGGCACAATGCGGTCAGGCAAGTACCGTTCTCCTGGCAACCGCCAAACCCAGACTCGTCTATGGGATTGCCAGAGAGAGAAGCGTGATTGGTCACTCCAGAGAAGAATCTCCACTGCTCTAGAGTCCAGTGACGGCATGCTTTACACCACTGCATCCGACGCTTTGCATTGCTGGTGATGTAAGGCTTGGATGCAGCTGCTCGGCCATGGAAACCCATTCCATGAAGCTCTCTACGCACTGTTCTTGAGCTAATCTGAAGGCCACATGAAGTTTGGAGGTCTGTAGCTATTGACTCTGCAGAAAGTTGGCGACTTCTGCGCACTGTGCGCCTCAGCATGCGCTGACCCCGCTCTGTGATTTTAAGTGTATGATACCACTAACAGTTGACTGTGGAATATTTAGTAGTGATGAAATTTTACAAATCGGCACCACGCTTGAAATCACTGAGCTCCTGAGAGTGACCCATTCTTTCACAAATGTTTGTAGAAGCAGTCTGCATGCCTAGGTGCCTGATTTTATACACCTGTGGCCATGGAAGTGATACACCTGAATTCAATGATTTGGAGGGGTGTCCCAATACTTTTGGCAATATATATATATATAATACACACACACACAACAGTTCTGTCTGGTTCTCGAATCTGATTGGCTGATAGCCATGCGATATTTCAGTGATAACAGCACTCCTACTGCCTTTTCACCGTTTGTATCACTCCGCTTGAAGTGACCGTCATGGCGGCCGATCAAATCAACCGTAATTTTTACAAATACTACTTCTTGTACCACGAACTGTAGTTTTAATAGTTTTTTAGGCGAAAATGTAGTTGTTTAGACCTGAAATATGTGACTCATATTTAATAACAGCGCCTATTTTACAATTTGTTTTGACGTTTTCGGAGATGCGAGCTCGAGTGCGTCAGCGGCCGTTCAGTGCTTCTGTAACCGCCGACAACAGCTTCATCTCGGCTAGTGCCTCGGGGATTTGCCGCTGGCTCTTATAGTGGTTAAACATGAGACATAATTCAATTTGAGTACATAGAACGGGCAATCTTTGGTCTTATTAATCTATTATTTGTTCCAGAGCAAGTCGAATTGTGCTATATTAAATTTGATAATAACGTTACGTTACATCCTTATATAGCATATTGGCTACAACTAGACGGGACATATAAGACTCTTCTCGCTCTTCAAATACGTAAAACATTAAACTTATAAACATATGGTTTTTGAGTAAAGAAAACGCTTTACAATTTTTTTTCAAACATCAGATCTTTATTTACCTTTACATTGCACAGAGGAGATGTCTAAACTGCGTGCTCACTTCATTCAGGAGGTGAGGCAGATTAATGAGGCTTGATTGACAGTTTGAGGATCCAATGGAGTTAGGAGGTTTTGTCACAAGCTCTTTAAAATTCTTTTCATTCGTTAAATATTTGTAAAACCCACATACCAGTAAATGGTGACCTATTTTTTTTTAATAACTAGTGCTTTATGTTTGACTGAACTGTACAATTGTGCTTATTTGTTGTTCAATAAATATTATTTTATATAATATGTCCATTAAGTAATATGGATTGAGTGAACATTACATTAATACGCCATTAGATGGCGGCAACACTTTACAGGAGAATGAGTCAGTGAAGCACAAGAGACTTTTAAATTGAAAGGAACTTTTGCAAAAGGAAGTTGTTTTAGCGCTGTAAAAAAGAACAAATACAAAGATCGCTTTCCTCAGCGGACATTCAAACGGACTTGTATAAGGATAAATATTATGGACATCAACTTGAAGAATGAATGTAATGCAATATACCAGACACAGGTAATAGTCTCTCTCTCTCTCTCTCTCTCTCTCTCTAATACTGTACAAAATTCAATGTGTTTCAATGAAGCGACTCAACGTTCCTTCGTTACTAGTTCTAAAGTGACGTTTTAGAGTAGTAACGGAGGCTTGGTTCAACTGACATCCTGAGATTTGAATCCGTGGCGGAAGGAAGTAGTGCTGCACAAAAGAGGGTTTAAAGACACTCCGTTGTTGTTCTTATTTATTTACACACTCGTGCCGTCGAACTGTTGTATAAACGCATATCACACTCGTAGCCGTGCGATATGGCTGTATATCAGCACGCTGTGATTACCTGCGGCTCGTGCCTACGGACGAATCACAGCGTGCTGATATACAGCCATATCGCACGGCTACGAGTGTGATATTGCTCATATATATATATATATATATATAAAATTAGTTGTAGTCTTTTAAAAAGGCATCTGACATTATAAACTAAGTACAATGTAGTGTTGTCATAATAATTGTTAATATAAATTTTTCAATATATATCGATACTGAAATATGTCTAAAACACTTCCAATACTCATTTCCCACATAAAAGATGTACGATACTAGCTGTGCTTTCTCTCTCTCTCTCTCATCTCTCCGAGTTGACACACAAACCCTCCTCCCCTCACTCCCTTGCTTCATTTGCTCCAGATTAATATTGTTGGAGTTACAGGGCTTTCAGGGTGGGACTGAGCATATTGCACATAACTTTACTCATTCCTGCAGATTTTGTGCTCACACCCAACGTGTGCACACATAATGCCGTCTCTGTCTCAGTCCTAAATTGAGTACTTTTTCACTGCTTATTGCACTTAAACAGTCAAATACACACAAAGTAATGTCAAAATGCCAGTCTTGTTGAGTATTCATTTAAACACAGTCTGTTGTGTTTTAAGTGAAGCTGAGAAGGAAACGCATGTGTAACAGTATAATGGATGGTTAGTAACTTTGGAAAACCACAAGCCACAATGGCTAGTGACCAAAAAAGTTAATGTGAAGTCCGGAATGTGTTCATTACTTAAATATAATTAACTGTACTAAATCGCATATTGAATTGTCTGTTTATACATCTATTTGCATCATGAACTGTAACTGATCTTGCCTGCCTCTCATGACCCCGCTGCTGCTGCTATTGTTTTGTCTTAATCAGATAATCATAAGCTTACTGATATCGAATCACTGAATGAGCAGCACATCATGGTTTCAAAGCAACTGGCAGCTCAAGAGATCAACAGCACAGGTGACAAAACTATATTTAGTAAATGCCAAAGTACATGTTTGTGATGTTTCATTCACAGAACTGAAAATTAATGCTTGCTTTTATTTTCTTGAAGCTAAAATGAAAGAGCTAAAAGAACTCATAAGAAGAGTTCATATTTCTAAATGGCTTCTTGTTTCTCTTTTATGTTTTAATTGTCTTTCCATCAGCCCTGAAGAAAGAGTTTAATGATCTTACAGCCAGATACAACACACTCAGAGAATGGCTGTCCTTTAATGATGGTGAGTGTCAGTTTATAAGCTTAGTGCGACACAAAGTGTGAATATTTTTGCACATGGATCCAGTTTGATTAAGTTTATGATCTAAATAATGGAAGGTTTAATCACACTTTATTCATTACTCACAGCTCAGTCTTGTCATCTCTCTGTGGATGGCTGGATAGCTTGTCGTGGAAAGCTGTATTTATTCAGCTCTGATGAACTGAACTGGTCGATCAGTCGAGATGTCTGTGTTTCTAAAGGAGCTGATCTGGTCACCATAACCAGCCAATCAGAACAGGCAAGTCAGATCAATTATTAAATAATTGATAGTAGATGTAGTAGCATTATGAAAAAGTTTTAATCACATGTGATTTTGGCGGTTTGAATATTTGTTTTAGTTCTCAAGATGCACTAGGTTATTTTTTCCTCAATAAAATGTTTTACTGAATAGTAGTAAAATAGCATATTTTTGATAAATACTGTACATTTAAAAGTATGAGATGAAAAATTCAGCCATATCAGTGACTTAGTCGGGATCTGCTCACCTCCTCATGGGGCCTAATAATATCTAAAGGTAATAAGATAATATCTTAAATAACAGGGTGATGAAGAATAAGTCTTGGATCACCCTGAGGGAGTTTATTTTGTGAAAAGAACCGGCTCAGTGTACATTATCCCTAGACGGCTGTGTGAGAGTCGAGACTAAGAGAGCGGTCTGTTATACTTCGTTGCTATTGCTGACAGCCATTATCAGGAAATATCAGAAAGAGGAATGTTGCGAATGACCAATCAGATTAATGTATTTCAGAGAGCCATGCAGGGAGTCTGTTATTGCACAATAAACCCAGATATATTATTTTTATTATTATTATTATTATCTCACTTGTAAAGCTTGCACAAAGAAAAACAGTTCCTAGCAAGCAGCTTTGATCCATTACAAACGTTCCAAGAACATTTAAAGGATTAGTTCACTTTTAAATAAACTTTTCCTGATAATTTACTCACCCCATGTTGTAATGATGGGTCAACAGCGTGAGGATCCATTTGCAGCATCTTTATTATGAAAACACAGCACAGTACAAACAGGGGCAAGACAGTAGCGTAAACAGGGACAGGCTTAATTCGAGGCAGGCGGCAAGGATTCAGGGTCTTACTACAGGCAGAGATCGTGGCAGGCGGCAGGCAAAACACAGTCCAGGAAACAGGCAAGGGTCAAGGCTGGCGGCAGAAGTTCACGAAAGCAAGGCAGTCCAAACGGTAACAGAATAACAGTCCACAAGAAAACGCTCAGAAATGATCACTAAGGCAAATCAAGACTTTGCAGTGTATGGATGCGTGTGTGCGTCTTAAATAGTGTGAGTGTGATGCAGTGCAGGTGTGTGTGCAATCAGGAATGAGGGCCTATGGGTAATGTAGTCCAGATGGGAGCAGCTCAAAACTCAGGTGACGGCTCCCTCCGGCGGCCGGGAGGAAGAGCCGCGGGAGCCGTATTCGTGACACGTCATCCAAGATGTTCATGTCTTTCTTTCGTCAGTCAAAAATAAATTAAGGTTTTTGATGAAAACATTCCAGGATTATTCTCCATATAGTGGACTTCAATGGCCTCCAGACGGTTGAAGGTCAAAATTACAGTTTCAGTGCAGCTTCAAAGGGCTTTAAACGATACCAGACGAGGAATAAGGGTCTTATCTAGTTGAAAAAAATACAACTGTATATGCTTTATAAACACAAAATATCACCTTGAACGTACTTCCTCTTTCCGCATTCTTCAAAACGCTGTATGTCCTACGCCTTCCCTATTCTACTTACGGAACGAATGCAGCGCCAGTTTCGTTTTTTTCCGTAAGTAGAATCCATGGGTTTCAAAGACGTCACTTACTTCTATGACCGCCGCCATATTTGTGTCCGAGATGGCAACTAACACAGCAGCGCTTCATTGTATTGATGGTCATCTCTCTTTAGCTTCAGCGCGAGTGCTCAAACAGCAACACAAAACATTATCTACGATTGTGGCTGTCATATTAATAACATTTTAATTGTCTACACTATTGTATTAAAATATTGTGAATTCTAGTTGCTGTGTTTCGGCGTGTTGTTACAGGAAGAACGCATATACAACAGGAGCTATTCTGACTACGTTACTAGTTCAAGTTCATGCACGCATGATTTAAATATAAGTTGTATTTTTATGTTTATCTTGTATAAATATAATTACCATAGGATGTGTTCTGTTGAGTTAATTAACCTAGCAAAGCACTTCAGTTTACGGTGTTCATTCAGCGCGTGTAACGTTAGCTCAATCAGTAATGTTATCATCGATGTAACCGAAATGAGTATGCGATGCCTTTAAGGGGCAGGTGACATGATAGGGCAGGTTACTTTAAAAGTCTCGCGGGTTTCGGTGAAACAACGTTTGTTCTCGTTCTTCGCTGATGAATGAGTGTGTGTGGGGTTCTCTGCCGCATTGGAAGAACTGCTTGTGCGTGGTTACTGCTCTCAACAATTCAGTATGAGTAAACGGGGTCCTTATTAGTAGATTTTAATGAGAAATGTTTAATATGCCCGCTAATGTGTTTTTAGGATTGGTTGTGTGCTGATGACCTGTTGATTTGAAGACGCGCTGTGTGCGTGCAACTCTGGTCAAGTTTATTGACGAGTTGTAATTGATATGAAATGTGGTGTCAAATTTAGTATGTGTTCTCTTAGGATCGCTTTGTGTTTATACTGAGTTACGATCCATGGACAATCATGCAGAATAGACTGTTGCAAATTGCAATCCACTTCTGCCATTTAACAAGACTGTTTCAATGTGAGTGTATAGTCAAGTTCATTGACGAGTTGTAATTGCTATGAAATGCGGTGCCATAAATCTAGTATGTATCCTTTTAGGATCGCTTCGTGTTTATACTGAGTTACGAGTGCCAGCATTCATGGACAACCATACAGAATAGACTGTTGCAACTTGCAACATTTCTGCCCTTTACTGTTGACTGAGACGTAACAAAGTGATCCATAGCATAATTTTAGAAGGTACTTGAGTATTTTATATGGTGGTGTTAATGTAATATGATGATTTTTGTGTAATAAAAATGTGAAATGGTTTTAATTACAGGTTATAAATCCTCCTTCGGGTTTAGCGCCACCGTTTCTTTCCTATTGAAATTTAAGATTTATTTGTTTGGTTTTTGTTTCATATATATATATATATATATATATATATACACACATACAGGTGCTGGTCATATAATTAGAATATTGTGTAGAATATAAGTTTATTTTTTTTAATTGTAAATTATTTTAAAAAATGAAACTTTCATTTATACTAGATTCCCTACATGTAAAGTAAAACATTTCAAAAGTTTTTTTTTTTTTTTTTTTTTTTAAATTTGTTGATTAGAGCACAGCTAAGAAAGTCCAAAATCAGTATCTCAAAATATTAGAATATTTACATTTGAGTTTCATTAAAATCCCTACTAAAATATACCTCTTGTTCTTTGAAACCACACTAATGGGGAAGACTGCTGACTTGGCAATGGTCCAGGAGCATCATTGACACCCTCCACAAAGAGAGTAAGTCACAGATGGTCATTACTGAATGGGGTGTTTACAGAGTGATGTATCAAAGCATATTAAATGCAAAGTTGACTAGAAGGAAGAAATTGGGTAGGCAAAGGTGCACAAGCAACAGGGATGAAGTAAAGTCGATTCAAACACTTGGGAAAGCTTCACAATGAGTCAAATGAAGCTGGAGTCAGCGCATCAAGAGTCACCACACTCAGACATCTTCAGGAAAAGGACTACCAAGCCACTTCTGAAACAGAAACAACGTCAGAAGCATCTTACTGGGCTAAGGAGAAAAAACTGGACAGTGAACAGTGGTCGAAAGTCCTCTTTTCCTTAAATTTCTTTCCTTAAATCCTTAAATTTTGCATTTCATGTTGAAATCATGGTCCCAGAGTCTGAAGGAAGACTGGAGAGGCACAGAATCCAAGCTGCTTGAAGTCTAGTGTGAAGTTTCTGAAGTTAGTAATGATTTGGGGGGGCCATGACGTCTGCTGGTGTTGGTCCATTGTGTTTTATCAAGTGCAAAGTCAATGCAGCCATCTTCCAGGAGATTTTGGAGCACTTTATGCTTCCATCTGCTGACAAGCTTTATGGAGATGCTGATTTCCTTTTCCAGCAGGACTTTAGCACCTGCCCACAGTGCAAAAACCACTTCAAGTGGTTTGCTGACCATGATATTACTGTTTTTTTGGCCAGCCAACATGCCTGACCCCTGAATCTATGGGATATTTTCAAGAGAAAGATGAGAAACAGTCGATCCAACAATATACAGATGCACTGTAAAAAAAGTCAGTAAAATATACAGCAAAACACCGTCAAATTCCAACGGTAATGGAGCGTAAAACCAAAAACTTCCTTTTACTGTATTAAATAGATTGAATAACCGTTAATTGTGAGACTGGATAAAACTTTGTTTTTTACTGTAATAAAATGTTGAAATTATAAATATTTTCTGTGAAAACAAATAAATATGCATACATTTTACAATTAAATATTGTAATGTTGAAAATGTCTAAAAACCTTAGATTTTATGGTATTATTTGAGTAAAACTACATCTTTTGGGGTTGTGCACATTGGAATTCACAGTATAAATCTGTAGATTTTTAAGCAAACAAAAACATTCATTTTTACAGAAGCAAGATGATCCCACTAAACACTGGACGTCGGATAGACGTGCAGATCATGTCTATATTAGGTCCGTCAGTCCATGACCATTTCTGAACATCTATTCGACGTCCAAACTACACAGTTAAAAAAAAACTGTCAAATTTACGGTAAAATACCGGCAGCTGTGGTTGCCAGGAATATACCGTGAAAAAAATGTGGAATCTGTAAAAGACAATACGGTATACTGGTTTTGTAACCCTAAATTTTACAGTAGACAACGTATTTTTTTTTACCAAAATCATGGTAGAAAAAAACAATATATTTGTCAATTATACAGGTCCACTATTTGGACGTCCAACCATGACCCAACTTGGACGTCATCTTGACGTTCAACATTTGACCTTTGAACGGGGTAATTTTTTTGGACGTCATTTGGACATCAATAACAGATGCAGGAAATTGACATGATTAATATGTAATATTTGTTTTATAGGGCCTATCAACATGATTAATACACGAAGAGCTCAGATGCAAAAGCCTCTAAGTGCCATCTGAAATTTTCTTCTAGAATTATCATTTTTATCAAGCTTGTATATTTAAGTTCAATAATTTCACTTAAATGGCAATGCAAATTACCTATTAATTGTCATTTAAGTGAAGTACTTAACTATACCACAGTAAAATCCCCAGTGTTAAATTAACACCCAAAGTGAACATATGAGTCCATCTTACCGGTGTTAAAAAGTAACACTGAAGCAGTGTTAAAGTTAATGAGATAATTGATTGATGATTGAGTGATGATTGACAATAGTGGAGACACCTGATGATAATAAGCAGAATCACTGAAGAAACAACAGAGAAAAAGAGAGAGACACAACAACTACAACTGACTTCCAGCCATTAAACATTATTACACTTATTATTAACCATTTGATTTGATTTCTGTCACACATCAACAAAAGTTTACTGAGAATGAACAGATGTTTAGATGTTAATGTTTAATGAAAGTG